>JAWWES010000021.1:15174054-15205878 GCA_035583135.1 Lophotriccus pileatus
TGAAAGACATCTGGGCTTTAAAGAAGGTAAATATCACTAAATAGGTCTAAGACAGGAAATAAAAACTGAACTTTAGCTGCTGTCACTTCAGAATCACTACAGCAGCATCCAAGAGAAGCTGTAGCTGACCTTTGTACAGACTGCTGCTACCCAAAATCAAATCTGGCCAGCAAGTAAACTCTCTATGAAGAATATTACAGATATTTTAATAGCATCAAGTGGACATCAGTATTTCATCTCATTGCACAAGAAGCACCTTAAACAATTTACTTGGAAAATGCTGACCAAATTTTGCCCAGCCTCACAAAGAGTCTGAAGTGCAGGGTGTCAGTGTCCATCAGAAAGGATGCAGTTATCCAAGTGGAATGAATTTTCCAAGGGCAGTTGTGTGGCTCAGGATACTCCTTTATTATTGTCTGACAACACCTTTTACAGACAGATGCTTACAGAGATCGTCAAGCTCCTTCATATTCTTAAGAAGGACACAGTCTATACCCTTGAGCTAAACATAAGGCTCAGTTATAACAGAGACTGCAGAGTTGGCCCCTTTCCCAGATTATGCCCCTCTGTTTCCACACTTCTGGAGCTCAGTGTTTCCATACAAGTTGATCACGAGCACTGCCCTCGCTGTCAGCAACAAGTACTAATCTCCACATGGTTCAGCCATCAGCAGAGTCATCCTCTAAACTCTTACTGCCTCAGTGGGCATTTCCTGGCAAGGCAGGGCTGTGGAATATCAGTGCACATGGCCTGGCATCTTCCCTTGGATGCACAACTGCATATTCACAGTAGACCACACAAAGCTTCATATTAGGCCACCAAAACCTCAGGAATACAATGATAAGCTGACATGCGTGTTCTGACTAAATATTACCCACTCAAATAAGCAGGGCAGGAGGGGAGTGGCCACCTTAGAGGGGATGAGGCAAAAGGACTGAAGTAGACTCACACAAAGGTCTGAAAGCCTCTAAGTGGATGGTTTAAAAGCCCAGGCAGAAGCATGCTCACAATTCAGATTTCGCAAGAAGGGTCAGCAGAACGTAAAAAATTAGTTTTGATCAAGTTCTGTGTAAGCTTTCTGCAGTTATCAGAGTGCCCCTACAGCTTCTCCCTTACAACTGAACTAAGGTTATTACCAATTTGCTCTTGATACAAGAAAGGGAGTTTCATGTACTTACATCTGCTCTCAGAAAGAAAAGAAAATGGTTTGTGAAGTTCCCTATTAGCATACAAAAGCAGCAACATCTGCTGGGAGCTTTAAGAGGCTCATTGCTGTCACTTAATCAGCATCACAGGCTACAGCTGGTCACCTCTGCCCTTGGCAGCACTCAAGGGATGCTTTCAAGAGAGGAGGGGACAATTTGCCCACACAACAGTCCTTGCAAGGCTTCTGTATCTATAAAAAAAAAAAACAACAAACAACCCTATTCTTACTTAGCTGAGGAAAGGTAACTCCTCCTTGCATCAACCTGCAAACAGCATCGCCGCTCAGCTCATCAATCCTTTCCTACAATAAGTGACTTCAGCGAAGTGAGGTTTTAACGAGGGAGTCACAAACCACGGGGTTCACCTCCGTGCGCTGGGGCTGTGGCACCATCTAGAGGATTCTGACTGGAAATTCCTCACATGACGGGCAAAAAACCCTGGGCAACTGCACTCAGAACTCGTGGGAAAATATCCCACAAAAAATACTTATGATACTTGGATTCATGCAAGTAACACAGATAAGAACAAATAAAACTTTATCAACATTCAGGTGAAAACCTTCCCTACAGTTTCGTTTACAACCTTGCAAGGATAACTAACTTTATTCTGTTTTCCTTCACTTTCACCTTTTCAAAGGAGGTATCTTAATTAAACTAAAGTTAAATTTCAAGCAGGGAAAGGAGGTGGGGTTTAAATTGGAATAAGAGTGTTTATGGGTTTTTATTATATGCCACACATTGAATGAGGTGCTGATAATTGATTGCTCACTGCAGAACTATCAAAAGGGGAGATGGACAGGTGCAGCCCCTGAGTCCTGCTGGTTGCTTTTTCCATCCACAGACACCCCAAACCTCACTTTAACTACTTTCAGCTCGGCACACTTTTCCCCCATCACTTAATTCTGCTACAGCCACAAAAGAACACTTTTGCTCCTGAAGCTTTTTGGGACAGCAAAGTTCAATCCTGGCTACTTCTACAAACTGAACCAGTTTCTCAGAGAAGAAAGACCAAGAACTGAGAATATTCACAATGTGACTAGTCCACAGAATCTGGGTGAAGAAATCCGAACTATAACTCCTGTTCATTGCTTGATCTGTGACTGACCAGCAGCATGACTTACAGTGACACCTCTGCATTAAAAATTCAAACTTTTGTACACCTGAGTACAATCTGTATCTCTGTCAGCATTGTGTCAAAATAATCCTATAATACCAACTAATCAGTCACTTATTTTAGATATTTATAAGTGTGTGCTAAGAATGGTCTCTAAGCTTTCAGCTACTGTGCCACATTATCTGCTTCTGCCCAGTTTCCTTGGAGTCTTTTTGGCTAGAAATAAAAGCATAGAGGGGAAAAAAACCTAGAAGACCAGCTGTATGGTCATCAACAGCATTCTGCTGGTCAGGGATGAGCTCACTGCACTGTGCTAGCCAACAAAACTGAAAACATCCAGAGATAACCTTCAGCATGGGCAAGGGAGCTCTCCTAAGAGCTGGCAAACCTTTACAGTTACTTGTATTCAAGACTGCTCATTATAAAAAGCAAAGTTCTCCCTGAATTGAGTTGATTTGTGCTATTTCCTAATGGCTGGCAGCAAATGAGGACTGTTTACAGCACTTCAGTGTAGCTCAAGTCCTTCCATGTGGCCCTAAGTGTGTTTCATTCCCTCCCTACTTCTTCCTTGTTACCCACATTCAAGCAGCAAGGAACAAAAGAAAGTTTCCTGTACTTACCAGCAAAATCCTCTTCTAATCTCCACGTGGGGAGTTACATCTTCTATCATAGCTTGGGGAAAAAAATAAAAGAGAATAGTTTTAAGTGGTTTCCATCTTTCAGTTGATTTTTTTTTTCTTCAATCTCAACTGTAAATGAAGGAATTGGTTCAAACATCAGTCAAGTGCAAGCACTAGAAGTTTAAAGTTTTCACTTACTACTTTTACTACCAAATATTTAAGCTTGTTCACACAGATAAGAATTTGCAAGATTCCAGTCCTAGACTATGAGGGGTTTCTATTTCTGAAGCATTATCACTCTGTTCCTAATACTGCCTTAACTACTGTGTATCAAAGGGGTAATTACATTGCTTGGAATCCGAATTCTCAGTTAAATTTCAGCCAAGGAAGTATTTTCATTCATGTGTCTAGCTCTGAGACCAAGCCTATCAGCATGTCTGTAAAAGTCTGGGTGTTTCAGTCTTTCATGCTGAGCCTAAATAATGCTCTCAAGAAGAATCCTGCATCATGCTAGCTGTCATTCTGGCATTTTCTGCAAAGCTGAGCTGATACTTGTATTGGTTTTAAAAAGACACATAGGTATCTCACATCCATGGAGGAAAACAGTGGCTTTGAAAGAAACTTCAAAAATTAAAAAATAAAACCAGTGTGCAGCAAAGTAAGTGGAAAAATGAGTCCTTTTCATTTTTCTAAATCCCTGGCATTGGCAGCCCAGTAACTGGGGGTAGATCACCACTATCCCTTACAGCATGTGCTGACTTGAATTGCACTGTAATAGCAAGTCACTAACACCAACAGCAGGACCAGGCTGATATCATACAATCTATAAGTTTTCATTTAAGAGCATCTACTGGCCGCATTAAAACAGAATTGCCCCGCAGATGTTCCAGTCAGATTCAATAATCATGCACCAATGCTTCCCATTGCTCAAAAAAAAAAATAAAAATAAAAATACAAATAAAGAAAAAATATCTGTAAAGGTATCTCATTTCCAAAAACTCGGGGCACCACAGTCCTCCCTTGTGGCAGAGCTGCACGGGGGTGGCACTGCACCTTCCACTGCTGCTGAACTGCTCACAGGGTCAGCTGCAGGCACAGTGCTCTCCACTGCCTTCCACAGCATGGCATGGGATGCTGGTTAGCTCCTCAAATAGCGGCTGGTGAAATAAATATACTTGTGTTTTCCGTAGTTTCTCCCTTTCCTCATAAACCGGATTTTCAATTCATTTACACTCTTATCTGAACATGCAGCAACTTCAACACTCCTGATTTATGCTGGCCCTGCCAGTCTGAAAACTAAATAAATGCCTGGAATAATATCCTTGCAACAGATAGGGTGATCCCACACACTGAAGTGATTTTCTCGCCAACACAAGGCCAGAAACTGCATTAAATTATGTGCTGATATACTTGCAAATTTCCAATACAATCGTGCCTTTCAAGAGATTGAGATAAAAAATTAGACTGTTAATTCATTCTTAAAATCTCCACCAAAAAAAAAAAAAGACAAAGCAGGTGCTGATGGCTTCCCAGACTTGCCAACTCTTCAGAGCAGAGCACCTAAGGGTCTCCCCAATGACAAAATCCCAAGAAGCTTCATACACAACACAGAAGAGTCAGTCAAACTAATCCAAACTAATCCCCTTCTCTTAAAAAGACAAATAAGGGGGTTTTGAACACACCAGTGCTATTTAATGAGAATGGACAAAGGGGGAACTTCTGGCACACAAAGTTTGCTCCCCTACTGTTTTGGTAAAGGAGAACAGAAACACTTGGGTAAATTATTTACAACTACAGCATTGTGAAAACTAACCAAACTGTAAACCAACTAAAAAAGTCTAGATTTCTTCTGAAGATGATCTATCTATTTATACACCGTGATCACAGGACAGCTAGACTGGAAAGCTTCTGCTGGTGAAAGCCAGGCTGTGCACACCCACACAACACCTGGGGGAAAGAGAGCAGACAACACAGGGAAAAGACAAATACTTATTTCTAACAACAGTATCTCAGCTGGGATCTTTGGGATTTATTCAGTAGCAGCCTCAGCTTTACATAAACCGACTGCAAAACCCCTCTGCTACAACAGCTAAGGCAGCTCATGTTCCTCTCAGCTCACCTGGCAGTCCCCCAGCAGAGCTCAGATGCAGATTCTCCACAGCCAAAGCCACACCAAGAGCCAGGGCCCCCTCGAGGGCATTAATTAATGATCCCTCCCTGCCCAACCCCACCTGGGGCTGTCCCTCACCTCTCTGGGCTCTGCTGAAGCACCACTTCCCCTCGGGAGTCCCTTAAGGGGTCTCTTCTGGCTGTGAGCTGTGGGTCCCAGAGTGTTACTTCTGCTGCTCCATCCTCACATGATGAAGGAAAACCCACAAGAGGGGGTTGCCACAGCTGCTTTTATAAGCACCAGGGTGAAATGCCCTCAGCTGTCTCCCAGTATCACCCCTGGTAGCAGCAGTGAGTGCTGTGACTCCTCAGCACAAAGCTGCTGCCCACTGTGAGGTGTTAACACCACCAACCCATAATGGTCCACAAAGGTGCTGTGATTTTCAGGGATGTGTGTGTCATATCAAGACATTTGCATTTGGTTTGTGGCCACTCCTTGAAGGTCTCCACGTGTTTTCGCTCAAATTAATGGAAAGCGGAGTCTTGACATAAGTCTTCACTGAAGAAAATAAACAGAAGTACCATTGTCTTCATTTAACTTCAGGAGTTTGCATATTGTTACCTATCCCCCTTGTTTAACTAAATTATGCTTTTCAGAACCAGATCTTGAACATCTCACATCAGGTCCCAGAAAGGGAGAATGTGTGGCACTAAAGCTGTCACTTTGTCAGGTGCACTTTGGTTCAAAATTCTTCACATATGTAAAAAACAAATCACTGCCCACTTCTTCCTCTGAAAAGCTTTGATAGAAGAAAAACATCAGCAAAAAATATCTACTAAACGATGTTGGTCTTCTACTGTGGGAGCCATTCCTTGGCCCTGCTAAATATTCACAAGTCACTGAAATTGTGTTATGCTGGGTTGTTGTAGGAGGAAGACCAAGTTTCCCGTCAGGCCGGCTTTGGCTTTGATCCTGCAGATTGCAAGCCAAAAGTGAAACTGGCCACAGAGTCAGTTTGCAGAAGCCAGGCTTCCAGGTTAATCTCTTTTAATCCTCCATTTATAAAAGAGACAGCTTGTGCAATTTACCTTGCCCATAATTTAGTTGACCTCCTTCACTTCTACAATCCCCCAAAAAATCTATTGCACTAACAGCAGTTTAGCAATGGCAGGCAGGAACACCAAGAAGGAAACCTAATGGTTATTTAGTGTTCAGAAATCGTGGACAATTTAATTTCTGTGCCTGGGCACGTTAAGTAAAACGTGCCTTTGTTCACAGAATAGATGGTGCAGGTCAAGAGGGAAGCCTGGGAAATGGAAAGGGAAAAGCTGCTTTGTGCCTGCTCATGCTCATGCCAAAATATGGATGTTCACTGAGCTGAAATCCAGCCTGGTTTCAGAAAAAGCCCAGTTTCAGCCATTTCTGTTTCAGTAAATACAATGTGACTTGATTCAATGAACACTTGGAATAAGCTGCAGGTGAGAAGTGAACAAAATCAAGCACATAGATAACACAAATGATGCTTTTTGCACTTGCAGACTGACACATTTCTCAAGGCAAACCCACCAACGTAATCCAACACAAAAATAACCCCATTTCCTCGTGCTCTGTTACTTGGAACACTTGTTTTCTTGGCACAATATTGCTCAGGTGTGCTTTCCCCCCTGGCTGTACTGCTGCAGTCCACCCTCACCTGTGGCTGTGCTGCAGCACAGAGGGGAAGCTCAGGCAGAGCTGTGCAGAGCTCAGGCAGTGGTGTGCTGCTGAAAAGGCTGGTTTGGATTCCTCCTGTCTCAATTTCCATTTGCAAAGTAGGAAAAACATTCCCCTTCCCTTTTCTGCACATCAGACCATTCACAGCAAAGGTATAAAAGTGTTCCCATGTCCCGCTCAAACTTCCTCATCCTCAAACCTGTAAAACACCTGGCTCAGCTGAAGCCAATGGACAAGACCAGTGCAGGAATTTTGGGTCTGGCTGATCATTTAGAAATGTTTCAACACCAGAAGCAAACACAAGAGAGTCTGCACTCTGTGAAGTCCAAGGTACCAAGGTATTCAAGGTACCAAGGAGTTAGACTGCACAAACTAAATGTCAAAATATGTAGTTGTAAGGTTTTTAGCATCTCCAAATGTCCATAATTAGCATTGGTGAAGCCAATTACTTGAGGTCTTTCTGTGGAAAATTTAATTTAATTTCTGCCTGGAACATTTCAAACAACTGGACAACTTTAATCAAAAAATAAAATAAAAGTGAAACTACAAAATGCAATCAGTGTTGCATCAGTGAGGTTTCTTAGGCTGTCCAGGTTCCCTGGATAGATGGAACCCTCTGCTCTTCACTAACATAAACAGATGTCTTTTACTGAGGTTTTTGTAGGTACAGTTGGGTGTAATCGTGTGCAGGTGAGATGGCAAAGCAAAGACTCCTGATACAAACATTGCCTGTCAGTTGATTTAAGGCTCAGACTTGATTTGTTCACTGAAACACTCTGCTCGGTGTACCTTGTTTATTTGGAAAATCTCATAAAGCTCTGCCATCCTTCATAGCTGAGGAGAATCACACCCCAGCATTTCTAATGAAGGATTTATTTGCCTTTCTCTAATTTGGGCAGCAAAGGCAAAGAGAATTTGTCCTAAAGTAAGCATAGCTCAGCTTTCATCCAGGGATGTCACGAGTGTCAACTCATTTTCATGTAATTATTAGACCTTGGAGGATCATTTAACATTTACCATTTTCATTGAAAGTGCTGTATTTGTTGAAGCAATCATTTAGCTGCAAGGTCATATAAACTTGACACTAATTCAGGGCTGCTTTTAAGTGACTTACAATTTAATGCTGTGATTATATAGATATTCTCATGCTAATGCAGTGCTTGGGAACACCTGTTTGTTTCCATTAAAACATCAGTTTCGATCTCTGTGTAATAAACATCAGACACAAAGGATCTAGTGGGACATTCTGGATCTTTCCCTACACTACACAATGTGGAATTATTTCTCAAGTGACAGTACAGATTTCAAGGAGTTCAAATAACTAGGAAAATTATGGAATAGTCTATCACCTGAGGTGTTTTTTTCATTTCTTTTACTCCTTTGCCTCTAATTCTTTACCTGGCATTCACTATTACTGCATGTTGATTCTTCTTCCATAATCAGACTCTTCAATTTAAGTCATATTACTCTGTTTTCATATTCCTGTCCTGCCCATCTGGAAGACACAATACAAATGTATGCAAAGAAAAAATTGCCTTGCAAGCTTGTAATCTATTGTCTTTGTTACCAGGTCAAATAAATTTTTTATTAGTGAAACAAGCTTATTAATGCTAAGCAATTTTACACTTGTAGGATTACCGTGAACTCTGGTTTCAGTTTCACCCAGCAGCCTATTAATATAAAAAGCATGATTTGACAAGTCATTGATAAGCAGTGATTCATTAAATCACCAAAAATTAATCTTGACTTAGGTGGTCATGTTTCAATAGCCAGGATCAATACACTGTGTACCAGCAATTGTAAATATTTTGCCACTAATCAGAAGGGATTGTTCCAAGGGTGGTTTTTCCTTGCCAGGTGCAAATGTGCCATGTCTGCTCTTTGATTGCTCTTGGTATTTCCCTGGGAATGTGTCATTTCTACCCCTGCAGATACCAAATGCTGCAGTGAAAGTGTGGGTTAGATTCTCGCAGCCAAGCTACAAACTTGGTGATGGTGTTTAAACTGATGGTTTTTTCTCTTAGAATCTGCTGTATACAAAGAATATTCAACTTAACTGAATGATTAGTAGAAAATTATTAGTTTGCAGGCATTCCAATAAATACAACTCTCTTTAATAAAAATTAGTTTTTACTTGGTATGTTATCTTGGCTTCCTATCCCTGGGTGGGTTCTGGGTCACAGATATGCAGTGTTATCACAAATATTAGAACTGTGACATAATTATTTTCCTTAAAACAACCAGGTGAATATAGGAACCTGTTTCTCATTCATGTTAAAAATAAATATAATACATAATATATAACTTGTTAGTTGTGTCTCTAAAACAGACCACAGGGGTGAAGCTGTGGCCAGCGACCAGGACAGGGTGAACCAGGCAAAGTGGTTGGGGCTGAGATCCCAATGTCTGCACTGGCAAACTGGGATACTCACAGTATCCAAGAAAGGCATATGGAACAGAAAGGAGGCTTCAGGGATCTCCCCCTCCCTGGGAGAGGCTGGACAACCTCACTGGGGTTGTCCTCTGACAACTGCCTTGATCACAAATGTGGAGCAGAAGTGCTGCACTGGTGCCTCACCTCACAGGAATTATTTGTCACGTTGCCATGAAACCACTGTGTGTGGAAGAAATCTGGCACCATCACAAGGTGTTAACATTAGTCATCAGCTGATACTAAGATTACAATTTTAGTTTGGTTTCTATTTTGAAGGATAAACCTAATGATTTTTTTTTAAGTCATGTTCTTTGCCCCTCGATTTAAGTGGGTACACTTGTTTCTCATTTCGCATTTGCCCTTCACTTATTTTTAGAGGTGACTTTTGGGCTAGCAAAGATTAAAGCACGCTGACCTGAACATAAGTGCTACAAAATGTGAAGCTTTTTTGCTAAAGGGAGATCATTTGTTCAAAGGCTTGATTGAATTTTACTTACTGGAAGGTGGCAAATGAACCACCTGTGATTTATATTAAGTGGCTTTCAGATAAATATGACTACAGGAGCGCAGCATCTTAACTCTCCAAAGCAGATACAACCCTACTAAATTCACTGGATACTTTCATGAAATGTTTCATTTAAAATAGATAATGGGAAATAGCTTCCAACTGAATTGTTTCCAAAACTTCCCCGGGCTTTTAGAATTAGTAGGCGAAGTCTGGCATGCTTAGAATTTATTCATAGTAGGAGCCTATTCAAATCTTTTCTGTTTTTTTCATGTCTAAATGGGGTTCTCCATTTTGAATAAACCAGTTGCTGAACTGAAAGGGGGTCTCTGCACCTGCAGAAGAGGCTGCAGATGTCAAAAGTTTTTTATTGTAACAAGAGCTATCTTCCAGGTGCTTCTCTTGTGACATTTTTTCATCTCGTTTAAATATCTTTACGGCTTCTTAAAAGCAAATCTGCTACTTACTAAAAGAGTTTTAATATGTTCTAGTTCAGCTTTAAGACACAGATTTGTTTTATCTGTAATCTCAGATTTTTGAACAAAAGTGCTCACATTTTCTAAATGTTTGAGGTATATAGAGATAAATATATATAAAAATTAATGCCATTGCTTTTGCTTATGTTTTATGAACAAATAACAAGTTGATAATAGATAAAGTTTAATAGAGAAATAAATAGTACTGATCAGGAAATAAGATAAAATATTTTAACTAAACATTTTTATATCTTTTTTTTCAGATAAGGTGTATCCCCTGATTGTTATTCAGAATGCATGTGAATAGTCCTACTACTGTAGTATCTTCAGAGAAAGTGATGTGGTCCTACTTATTAAACTACTATTACCAGTTGATATCCTGTATCAAATACAGCAGTAAGTAATCGTATATGAAGGGTAACTGTCATGACTGAAATGTTTCCAATTTAAAGCTCTCAGCCGTGGTTGTATCAGTGAGAAAATCCTAATGCATAAATCCAAACAAAATATCCAGTCATACTTGTACTACAAATCATCTCAGGTAATGTAGCTTATATATAAATTCTATCAATTATTTAAACTTTAAAGTTTCAGATTGTCTTCACTTGGAGGCAAGAGGAGGGGGGGTTTTCCTATATTTAGGAAGGAAGAACAACAAATATGTGGGGTGGCTATGAGGATGAAAGGAAAAATGAATCTGTTGAATACTGCTCAGGGAGCTTTGTAGTACATTACATGAATTGTGGTCGAGGTTATGAAACTGATAAATCACTGACTGTCTCGGTGGGGATGGAGTCAGCAATTTCTTATTAGGTCTGTGTTATGTATCACTCACAACTTACACAAAGGGGAGTATCAAAGCCTGGTGGTATTTTTTTTTTAATTCCAAGTGTTTGCTCTGGCTTTGCCGAATAGCTCGGAAAGGCTGGATTTCACTGGAAAATCTGGGAGAGCTGGTCCCCCTACTGGGAGCTGAAAGTTCCTGAGCACTGAGATCTCAAAGGCTGGCAGACAGATTCCACATCCCAGCGTGGGAGGTGGGGACCATGGAAGATTCAGTGCCACTGCACAGTGAGGGGAAGAGAACCCAAAGGCACAGAGGCCCAGTGTGATGGAAATTAAGCCCAGCAATCCAGCTGGGCAGGGCTATTCAGAATTTTAAGGATATGTAAATCAACAGGACACTATGGGTGGCACTTACTGCCAGTCAGTTCTGTGCCAGAAGAATCTCCTTACTGCTGGAGGGATTTCTAATTGTGCACTGCAAAACAACCATTTTGCATTGTTTGTAATGAGCCAGTATATTGACATGTGGCAGTGCTTTAAAAAAAAACCCAAAACCAAACTTATATTTGTTACCTTCTCTGCTTCTGTTGTGATAATTTAAAAAATTCAACCTGCATTGCTATGCATTCATTTATTCTACTAATATCCTGGCACATCAAACACCTACCAATTCAAAGCTCAAAGCACATACCCAACACTACTGCTGAATTCCAACTACTATTACAGGGTATTTGGGGCTAACAGTTCTGTTTCTGCGTTTCTTTCTCTAGCAGCGTTAAATTCTGTGGAGGTTTCACTGTGTAGGTTCAGAAAACTGCCAGAATTACAGTCCCTGCTACACTTTTGTATTGTCAAAAATAATATTGCTGTTGCAGTTTCCAGAATCACTGAAAAACGTCCTTCAGCCCAAGGAACATGGCAGTGCCTTGCAAAGAGAAAAACACTCTAGCTGGCAACATTCTTTCGTTTCTGTCTTCCTGATACATGTGTTTGTTCCCTTTACAGACTTTAATCCAATATTTATTAAGCAGCTGATGATTGCTGCAGCTTGATAAAGCACTCAGAAAGACACTTAAGCCAAATCATTAAAATTAAACACATGCTGAATCATTTCGCTCCGAAGAGGGGGTTTTATGTGGAAAAATGGCCTCAAGCAGATGAGTGTATTTCTCTGAGGGTCAAACACTGCTCACAGATTAGTTCCTATGAGAAGTTTTGATGCAGAGAAGAGGGCAAAATTTGGCCCCTCTAGAAGGATGTGTGTAGTAGCAAACACGTAGGGTCAGCCATGCTGCTTCCAGCACCTCGGATCAGGGGCGTCTCTAAATTAATTTCGTTGAAAGCACTTACATTGATACAATTTTGGCAACATCTTCACCAGGGAGCATAAATTGAAATACTCCCTGGTGATTTGTTCCTATTCTCTGTCTGCAAAGGCAAGCTGAACCCGTGTAAAGTTCTTGTGGAGGTCTTTCACTAGGAAATGGGAGTGACATTTGTGCAGTCTCTGATAGTCCACAAAGTGGGAATCCTTTGTCAGCACACTGATCTGAACAAAGGTGAGCCACTGGAAAGGAGTGGAGTTGTCTAGACAAAAAACAGGGAAGTAAACTTATAAGTTATTTGGGCCTCATGCAAGTGTTACACCAAGTCATCGGAGCTGTGAACAGCAGAGACTTTATTAATTAACAATTAGTTAACAATTAACTGGGGGAGGGACACTGAGGAGAAAAATAGCATGAAAAGACTGATTTCATAGCTGAAGGTTTTGTCAAGGGAAAATGCTGGGAATGTCAAGAATGGATGCTGTTCATTGAATGGCAGGGCCTGGCTTGAGCTGTAACATGCTAGTTAGGCAATCAGCCAAGGAATAAATGATGTCAGCACCCTGCATTTGGAGTCCTCAAAATAAACTGAAACAGGAAGTTCACAGAGAGCTTTCAAAGTAAAGCATCTTGGATTTTCCTTAACAGACTTTTCAAAATGCATGGTCCCTGATGGGACAACAGCTGATTCAATCAAGGCAGTGGTTCTTTCTGTATTTTCTCATCTGCCAATTAAATACTTTTAAATATTTCAATTAATGTACAGTCAATCCCAGCTCCACTGTCTCAACTCAGCAGGACACAGGTTCTAGGGTGGACCCAAAGAAAAAGTCACAGTTTTCCCAAATAGACTGTCACCCTCTTAATTATGTTTTAATTTTTAAGTTACAATCTAGAGACAGCAAGATAATTCCCTTATTGATTTTTTTTTTTTTTTACCTCAAATCTCAGGCAGCTAAATTAGAATGGCCAGGAGAATTCCAAGTCTGTGTTCCCTTTGCCTGGCACCTGAACAAATTAAATCTCTCAGTCCATAGAAAAATTAGGTCATAACAACAAGGTTCACTGCGGGACTTCACAGTATCCATGGGAGAAAGGAAGACTGATGCTTGGAGAGAAAGCCTAGAATGTCCTAAGTTAATTAAGCATAACAGTAGAGGTACATCATGTATTTGTTCAAATCATGGCACTGATTTGAACCTCTCTGAATTTCAGGACATTCACATTTGGGGAAGCAGTGGGACTAGAAAGAGACTCCAGTAAAAAAATGCAGCAACTGGCAGGCCAGTAAAGGCCACAGGGAAATCTGAACTGATTCCCTGAGCTTTGTGGACAATTTGAGATTAAAGAAAAGTTAATTCTCCTTCAGGATGCAAGGATGCAGAAAATCAGCCAGTCCAAATACACGCAATTTTCACCATCTCTGCAAATTATCCTTAAACAATAATGAAAGCACTCAGAATTTATTTCTGATGAGTTTTCAACAGTCACATTGTGCAGGATACTCTCAACACTGATTTAAGTCAAAATTTTCCCAAGTGGATCGATAACAAGAGGCTGTGAGTTGTACCTGTCCACATCCTTCTTTGGACAGGGGCTCTCAGCTCTGCAGATTGGTTTGGGTGGTGCTGTGGCAGAGAATATTCTACCTCTTCTCCAGAAATGCATGTCTGCCTTTGACCTGAGCACCCTTTTAGCTGCTCTGGCTCTGCATCATTGATATCAGCGAAATTGCTTCTTTCTAAAGCCCTTAATATAATACACAAAAGATACCATCACCTTGAGTCCAAGCCAACTGGTTCAGGGATACATCTCGACACCCTTTCACTGCCTTGTTTTTAAAGATGCTGTGCAAGAAGACGAGTGCACTGGACCATTCCTTGGTGAAGGCGGACAGCCAGATTAGTTACCAGCTGGCAACAGGTTTACAAGGTATTGTTCAAAGGCCAGGAGCAAAATAGGTAACCAGAGGTCCAGGCTAAGAGGGTTTGCTAGAATATGACTCATCTTTTAATTAAAAAGGTACTCAGTGCCACTTTTCATTCTCAGAGCATCACAGGAATGCAGAGAATTACGTTGTACTGAAGCACTTCATGTATCACAGATGCTGGAAATTTAGTACCCACCACCCACACCACTGCATTTTTTTCAAGCAGTTTCATTCCCTTCCTTTAGGGAAACAGAGGAACTACAGACAATTTCTACTTATTTACCTGCCTGCAATCCATTAAGAAGAGCTCTGTGACTCTGCTTTGCCTGCCTGCAGTATGAGTTCCCCTAATTTGTTGCAGAGACGCTCATGCTGATGGACTAATACAAGAAATTTCTGCTTAGCTGTAGGTTCATTGCAAAGGCAGGATATGAAATTGGTTGTGGGTTTCAGAAAGAGCAGGTGTGAAGCCATTGGCTCACTGAAGGGACTGAGCACTACTGATACACCAATTATTTGCAAAATTTCATACACTGCAGGCTCAGTGAAGCCAGCACCATGGTAGGCAGCTAATGGGCAGGTTTCTCTTTGCAAAATGAGATCCTGGGTTTTCATGTGCCTCACACCTCCAGTGTCTCACTTAGAGTAAGACATTTCACCTTCTGCTTTGGGTTAGAACATCAGAAAACACAATTTAAAGATATCAGATCTTGTTTGCAGCAACTCATAGTTAAGCTTTTCACCTATTTTCCATCCCCTCATGATGTTCTGTAAGATATGACATGAAATTTTCCCTGTCATCACAGGGAAACTGTCATCACAGTTTATTACTCAGAAATTCATTTTTAAGTGTTCCACTGATCACCATTTCCCACTGAAGGAGTTAATGTTTGCTTGCACCATTTGCATTCAAAACAAGCAGAACTACAAGGGGAGAGGAATTTATTCAGACACATCATTACTTCAGCCAGATTCCATATTAGAAATTGCTCTGATTTGTGGTATTTAGATTGAAAGTATCAACACCCCCCCCTTCAAAAAAAAAAATGCATATGCCCCTTGTGTGTGGAAGTAGCTTCCATGAATTTCCAGGGAAAGGGAGAGGAAAAAGGAGATCCATATGTAGGAAGAAGGGTTCCATTTTAGAATGTCTTTTTTGACTCCTGCTGTAGATCAAACTCAAAGACAATACTCACTCAGTGGCCCTGGATCAGATAAGCATGGGGAATAAAGGACATACAAATATTAAATGTGCACACTACCAAAAAAAAAAAAAAATCCTCACATGAAAATTTGGCAACTGAAGGCTTAAATTAACATTAGCATATTCAAATCAGGGGTTTTGTGAGCAAGACTGCTATCTTCAGCTTCTGTTCCACAAAGGAGAACAAAAGTGGATGCTTTCTTAGAGCGGAGGAAGACGTTTCAAATAATATTATGAAATTAAAAAGCACATTTCCTAAACAAACACACCAGCGCAGACAAGTGATGGTCTTCCCTTCACCCAGTATCCTTTACTACTTATAAGTATTAATGTTGCTCCAGGAGATAAAGGGATCTAGAAGGTGCCTCATAATTTCAGCGCTCCTCAGACAAACACCCATATTGGCAGATGCTTCTAATATAGATAAGAAAGATGGAGCGGATATTAAAGCAGAACATCTCCCCATCTTATTCTTTGTCATTCCAGCAGAGATTTACCTCCAGCACTTTCTCTGTGCCGTGGAACTGGTGTCAGTTATTGCAGATGCCACCGTGGTCCGCCCGAGAGGAAGAGGCAGAGGTGTGTGTTGACACTCCCTGGCAGAGAGAGACCTCATATATTGCACATTATAATATAGCAATGGTGGGGGTGAGTGTTGGTGGAGGGGAGAGCTGGAGAAGAGAAGGAAGAACAGAATTATTCACTTGCTTGGTAGGTAAATAAAGGAAAATTTGAAATGTCTCAAATTATGCGTTTTCATTCACATACAGACTGATATTTGCTGTCAGATATACAATGTGTAGAAACAATATATTGCAGGCAAAGGTTGGGGTTCCTTTGGCAGCTTTTTAGCAGTTTTCTACTGTGGCATCACACCATGTTTTAATGGTAGTATAAGCCCCAGTGTAACGCACAAAAACCTGCGAGAAAAGCTCCCACTTCCTTAGATTTTCCTGTGTATTTAGCTCAGAATCCCCGGCAGCCCCAGCTGAAGCCAGGCCGGTTTGCTCTCTGCTCTGGCCATTAGATGGCAGGCGGCTGAGCGGCCATCGCTGCGCTCCGTGTCCTTCAGCTCCCGAAATCAGCAGCAAAACGCTGCTCCCTTCCCATCCACTGTGGTGACGTACACAGCATCCCAAACGCCTTCCAAGTCCCTTTCCTTCCTTTTGCTCCCAAACCGCACATTGCAGCAGCCCAAACGCTGCAGTGAAAGCCCAAAACTGCCATTCCTTCCTCTCTCCCTGGCAGTCAGTTGCACTCAAAGCAGAAAGCACCATCCCACCATCCATTCCCCACTGTTTCTGCTCTCGGGATTCATCTCTGCCATGAACTAACTGCTCTCATCTGAACTATGACTGGTTTCCCCATGGCAGGATTTCTTTAACAGTACGAGAAAAATGCCTGATGTTGCTCTCCTAGTGAAGAGCTGTTTTAAGCAAGGGAGTACAACTGCACACTCAGAGACTCCTTTTTGGATCAGCACTGTGATATTTGCAAGGGTATTTATCCACCTGTGCCAAACAGACCTTGTCTTCCAGAAGCCCGTGGTATCACCTACACACCACTGCTGACATCAGGAGCACATCTGCAATGCACAGAAACAAATCTAAGCATGGAAACATGTCTCATCAGTGCAATCCATCCCTGTTCTTCAGACATGCCCCTGTGAAAGCCCATTTTGTGGTGTAACTGCATGGTTAATCTTCGAAGAATGCCAGGTAGTTAATGGGAAAATGTTCCCCTCTGTCACATCAAAAGCAAGACATTTCCAACTGGTGTAATTGGAACGAGGTGTGACTGGTGGTGCCACTTTCTCACTGGTGACAGACCTCTGACCATGTGCATCAACAGCACAAGGGAGCTTTGCCAACATAAGCTGTGGAAATGGAGTGTTGCATCCATCTTGATTACCTGTGGCCTTCATCCTAAAAAGGCACCCAATCAAACCAAAAACCCCATTCCTGCACATCTCATTCTTGCCCAGTCTTTCACTGAGAGCATCCACATGAAGCCCCGTGTCCGTGAAAGCTGCTGTAAGCCAAGCAGTGTCAGGTTTGTGAGTGCTTTTTCAGCTTCACCATGGGTTTGAATAATGTAGCTACGAAGCACAGACAAGCTCAAGTCCCTGGGAATCTTTATCTGTGGGATATTTTAGAGTGTGGACAATGCAAACACACATGGACCCACACACACTGCATGGATTATATTCGTGAAAGCAACGCCAGCTTTAGCAAATGTGGTCAGGGCAAAGGATCTACAGGAGCAAATTTACAACAGAGGTGGGAGGCATTGTAAAAGTCATGGTGATTTACAGAACTACAGAAGTTATTATCAACAGACATCAGCATAATCTGTTAGTCATTCACGAGCTGTATCCCATCCAACAATAAACTTCCAGAAGATATTCTTAAAAAGTCCAGGACATTCTGCAACCATCCCAAGTTCAGAAGAAGAAATGAATGCTTATGTGCTGTTACCTGAAGCATGGAGGGGCATGCTTCAAGTAGCATAAAAGGAATAAAACCTGAGTAAACTTGCAAGAGGAGAAGCCCAACATAATACTTTGCAAAAGAAATTTTTTTTCCAGTTTTGCTTTTGCATTCTGACTTCTCAGGATTCTGTTATTTGAAAAGGTGTTGGTGGGATCACTGTGCCCAAGTCAAGCTCTGCAAGCGCAGGACTGCCCTGTAAGGCCCCAGTCTGGGTGATAAGTTGAAAGAGTGTTAAGAAAAAGATGGGTAGATATCACATTGCCCTACCAGGAACTGGGCAAGCTCATTTCACTTTCCTCCACCCACAGCACCAACTGACTGTGGATGGATTTGCAAGGGTCACTCACCCATGTACCTCGCTCAGTTCCCACACTGGCTCTGTCCTTGAGCACAGCTGAATATTCAGAGAACACACACGGCAAGGGGCTGGATTTGAAGTTAATCAGCCAGGACCTCACCCCTCACACATCACATGGACCTTGCCCACTTGCACACCCACTTAGTCACAGAGCTGGGGATTCAGTGCCTGCTGCAGAAACAGTCACTTCTCCACACTGAGCTCAAGGGCCGGGCACTAAATTACTTTGGACTGCTGGGATTAGAAAACGTGCCCAAGAAGCACAGACTGCAGCTGCTGGGGCCTAGTTCTGTGCTGCATGATATTTTGGGACCTGTCTAGAGTCCCAAACTCCTTGAACCACCCTCTCCAAGCAGAGCCAGTCTTTGCACACACCTCTGTCAGCCTCTGGATGCAGACTTCCATGTGCTGCCACTATGGAATCCATCATTTAAATGTGGAGTTTATTTTTAAATTCTCCTGGTGGGTAATGAATAACACTAGGTTATTTCATTAATGTTAGGAGCTTAGGAGGTATTTTATGGTCTGTACTCCACATGCTCTGGAAATAATTTTAACGAATACTACATCAGAGTAAGTGTGTTTGTTGCACAGTAGATATCATCTAACTTACGCTATCCTTCAATGCACAGAGGGATAAATATGAATCCCACATGTGGGAAATTGTTAATGTTATAGCACACAAGAAATCTTAGTGAATACTCTCATAATATTTTATTCATTACACAAAGTGCTCGAAGACCGAGAGTTCCCATGACTACGGTATGAAACTGGTTTACTCACAGGATAAAGCGTGAGTTCAAAAACACGCCCCAACGTAAGTTACCACAGAAAATCACACCACCACAGGTTATTGTTCAGTGCAGAGTGACTAAACATGAGCAATAGATGTGATCAGCTGCAGACATCACACTTTGCTTGGGTCTTATCTCCTCGGGACTCCCGCATCTCGGATATCCAGGCCTAACGCTTGCACCACGTTGCCACTACCTCATCAGACCTCATTTTCCTCTGAGGCCCTGAAAGTCTGACCAAATTTTGAACTCGAAACTGTATGGGCAAAAATATTCCTGGTTTAATTCTGCATCTTCAGTTTAGCCACCAATTGGGTGCCTTAAAACTTTTCTACAGCATCATTATACATGTGCATGTGTTATCACTCCTGTTACAGAACTGCCTACATGCCACACTTTTCCAATGGCTGGAAAGATCTCAGCTGGATATTCACGTATAATTATTTTCACACAGTCACTTGCTGCCTGGGAGAACTTACATTGGCCTGTCGCTGGAAATAATTGCTCTAAATGATTTTTGGATGATGTTTTGCACATACAATGCAAAAATGCAAAGACCCCGTGATGGATAAATCCAGTTAAAATCCTACAAAAGCCATTGTTCTTACCTCCAGACTACAAATTACTGATTTAACAATGATTTGATGATGGAGTGGGGGAGCTCTTGTAACTCCACCAAGCAAAATACACTCTTCTATTGCAGGGCATACTTCCCTCCATTTATCTGAATTACTAAATCCATTATCACTGCTTCAAGGCAAATGTTCATGATTTCTCTTTCTTCACCATCCAGACTAGATGTATTTCCCTTCCTATGTTCACGGTTTCCTCAGATGTTGGCTGGGTTGTCCATTTCTACCTTTATAATTTGACTGATTCCTCTCATTAATACATTTAATTTTTTTCTTGCTGCATCACTTTGGTGCATTCAGTTCAGATTTTAATTTCTGCCGTTTTTTAGAGCATTTGACTTTGGCTATTTACAGGTTTGGCCACACAGCAGAACATGAGAAAAGGGAAAAGGGGGACAAACGCCTCTGAGTGTCAGGTTGGGTGTCTGGTTCTCTCCCATTTCTTGCCAATGGACTTTTCAAAATTTTACTCTTCAGTCACTGATAATAAATAAAAAGTTATCTTCTGACACAACTTGCAGCCTTCTGAACCTGCAGGTTCACAGTAAAGTGGAGGTTGCCCTGGAAGTGTAACCATCCAGGTGAGCTCAGAGGTTGTAGAGAGGATGTGCATTGAGCAAAGGTGTGAGGAGGGTGTCTGACCTGACTTCCAAAGACTGTGGAAGGACACTGTGCTTCAAATGCTGTGGCTTCCTCCTCTTCCACAGTTATCCCAGCCACCAAAGGCAACCAGCAGCCTGCTGACATTATTTATTAAACTCAGGGAATATTTGCTCTCTTAGGAGCTCTTCAACCTTAACAGCTTCATAACAAGGCTTTTAAGTGTGTGCTTTTTCCTTAAATTAAAATTTGAAAAGCATCTGAAAACCCAAGAATTTTTATTTCTGAAACTTTGCTTTTAAAAAAAAATGAAAAGGAAATTAGAAGAATATTAATTAGTATTAGAGCTGAGGACTTGCAAGGCACTAGGAGCTTGGTGTGTGAAACTGTTTTATAAAGCCCAGGAGAAAAGAGGTTTCTGACACAAACAGCAGAAAGCTTAAACTTACTGCTCTCTTACAGCAAACAAGGACACAAAGAATGCATTTTGCTTGGTTAATTGATATTATTCTGATAACTGCATCCATGACCACCAGCTGCACAGTTCTCCCTGTCTTCTGCTCCTGCAACTCTTTAAGGCACTAAAACAATCTCACTTCTGAGCAGGTTCTGAATCCACCCAAAATTCCCTTCAGAAATTGTTACGTCTTTAAAAAAAGACTACGCAGGTTTGTTGTCGTACCAATCCTTATGGCTTTGGATCATCTCAATGACTAATAGCACCCATTATGACTTTTAAACTTGACAGATGTCAGCTTAGCATCATATTTAGAAGATAATCATATGTAACTTATGCTGTAACTAAGTAAATTGCAGTAAACAAGCAGCAAAAGTCACTGTCAGTAAACAGAGCAGACGACAATTCTGAAACAAGGTCTGTGGTTTCCAAACTGGCTGCATTTCATTTCAATCTCTCAGAAGTAGCACAGAAGAGACCTCCGTTAGCATGTCTCATACTTACTGTTATGGCTCATTAATTATAGTTCTAAGAAAAATATATAATTCTGAATAGAACTGGCTGAATAATTCATTACAGTTACACTTGTCTGCAAGTGTCGTCAGCAAGTAGATCACGATCATCTTAGCTGTAGCCATCATTTAAAATTATTTGCCAGATACCTCCTACAGATAGTTCCTGATCTGTAGTTATTTAGGAGCTGCTAGTTGCAAATATTTAAAATTTATATGCTGGGCGTTCATAGCTTGATATCTGGTCAGAAATATAGATCTAGTTCTTTGCTTGTGTGTGCAATTACCAGCCCTGCAAAGTCACCCAGGCTGCAAAGTCACATTCTCACGTGAACACAGACCTGAATAAATTAGTCAGTGCCATGAATCAGGCACAAGCCATGTGGTTCCTCCTTGTGTCACAACTTTTCTGCTCTGTGGATATGCAAAAGGAGCATAGGCCTTCTTTCCTGGAAAAGTGTCACAGAGAGGAGACAGATGGATGGGACGATACGGGAAGAGCTCCGCGATTCTCTGCATACGGGGACAACTGGTTTGGGAATTCATTTCCAGAGACCAGAAAAGAAAATGAACCGAAATGATGGAATCCCATCAACCTCAAGCGTGAGGCATAAAATGAAATGATTGAAATGGAGACAAACTGTCAGCTGAAATGCCAGTACAAAACCCCCAGGAAAGGGATTTAGCCAGCTTGGCAAAAGCAGGTGTGTTCCAGATGTGGATCTTTCAAAGGCTCTGGGCTTATGCGCATAATGTCCAAGAGTTTCAAGTATTTGATGAGCCAGAATCTGGTAGCAGATGCTCCTCTATAAACCTATCTTCCAGCACTGGAATCACTCTGAATTTACTACAGCACGAAGGAGATGAGAGTGTTTCTGAACGGAGAACTTCTGCTCCTCGATGACCTGTAGGAAACCAGAATTCCTTGGATGTGTTTCTCAGAATCACTACAATTAAATTGGAGATCAATCTCCAGCATGTATTTGAATGCAGACCACATGTTCTGCTCAAATGCAGTGCAAGGCCTGCTCCCAGGGCAGCATTAGGAGGAAAGGTCCTTCTTACCCTCCCTTGAAGCCAAGGTCTCAGGGGTCTAATCTGAGCCATAGGCGAGCACAGTACTGAGCAAGCAACACGTGGCACCAATTTACTAATGTCTACTACTTCTCCTGCCCAGAAATCAGATGGAATGAAAGGTGGTAACAGGAGCAAAAGGACTTTGGAATGGCAGTAGTGAAAGAAATAGAGTCCCAAGGCCAAAAAAAGAGGACAAGTTATCTCAACATGGCTCTGAATTTACGTATCTGTATCATACACAGACCACAGACAGTGGGATCCATGTATCAGCCACACAACCAGAGTAGGTGATGCCTTTTACTAGAGGGACTTCTAGGTTTCTTGAAATGAGCCACAAATAATTCTGGTGCTATTAGAGTTGAAAGAAACATGCCCTGTACACCAAGTAAAGAATTTACACCTTTTGTAACAGAGGATCCAAACCACCACTTTTCATCTATTAACAAGACCTTAGATTAAATTTAGGATGAGCCCCACTAGGAGAAATACTGATCTGCACAGATATTTTCTCTGTGTTTTTTTAGGTACAGAATACTAAATGGGCTGTCATCCATGTAACTGCTCGGGCACCATTTGCCAGATGTTGTTTGTGTGTCCACATCAATGTATTCATATTAAAATGAATGAAACTGTTTATTTTTGCCGGCTGCTCGGTGATGGCAGAGCTTCCATGAGAGTCCTGGCCTGATGCTTCCAGCAAGACACAGTTAAGCAGACATTAACTGCAGATTTCACTTCTTCACTGACCTACAGTACAAGTCAATTAGTGGCTTAATATTGCTCAGACATTCATTAAAGCTTGAAGCAGGCAGAATTTCATCTGTTTGATTCTTGCTGTTTAAGAGTGTCCAGGGAGAATATTTACACTTGGTAGGTTGTGGCCACCTACTTTTGGAGGAAAACCATGGATTTTTTTTCTGCATAAACAGTAATTCTGATAAGAATTTGCACTGAGTAAGAATATAGAGATATTCTCCCATGAGAATTACTCAGTGGCCAGGTTTTACTGTGGTCTTAGGGGGGTGCTACTTCTCTTACCACCTGCCTCACTTTATGTACTACATTTTGACAACTCTTGTCTCTGTAGCATCCCTTTCTGTTGTCTACCCCATTATCTCATGGTATACTAACACCACTTAAGTAAGGAAACTGTTTGCTGGAAAGATAATACCAGTCAATAATTATATTTTTTTAATAATTAAAACAGAAATATTTCATTCTTTGACAGTAATAAAGCGTTATATGTTTAAACTGATTCAGTTCTGTCCATCCATGGTCACTGTCATTTGTATTTCAGCAGCATGTCAGAGAGGTGCCCCAACACTCCTGATGTGATACACGGCTGCAGATTGAAATTTGTCAGAAGCTTAAGACAGTTCTCCATCAAGGATTAGCCCAGACACCATCTGCAACAATTATAAATCATCTCCATAGGAAAAGCCTGGAAAGTGCATTTAGGAGTATGCAAAGTAAATCAGACTGGGCCAAATGCATCCCGTCTGCTCCTAAGCCCCAACTCTCATCTCCATATCCACTGTGGCTGCTCAGCTCCTTCAGCTCTGCCAACCTGGACCTGCTGCTCCTCTCTCTTTGCCAGACAGGCATTAAGTATTGATTTCCAGTGTACATCTTAAGAAATGTATGTGCTGTTCCGTGCCCAGTCGCCGTGACTGCACACAGCTCATTAACTGCACGATGGATCTGATGTGTAGCTACTGTGCTTTGCATGTACCAGTGGCACCATCCAAAGTTTCTGTACACTGATCCCACTTCAACTCACAGCTCCAGCACAGAAGGGACCTCATGCTTTTGGTTTCTTGCAGGGAAAGAAGAGAAGAAGAAGGAAAAGGGTGCAAACTCTCCTATGAACATATGGGGAAGAAGCAGAAAGATCTTCTATTGAACTCAATAGAGCTATCATGATTTATACCCCCTGCAAATCAGGTCCTTAATCTACACAAGCAGGCTGTCAAAGGGGGCCGGGGCTGCTGGAGTGAATACAGCTGTGTAACAGCCACTCTGCCCCGCTTTGGCCTCGAGTATCATCTGCCAAAGCAGTCGGCAACAACTCCAGTTCTCACCCCAATACTGTCTGCGGTGGTTGCTGGTGTACGAAGCAGAACACAGGTCAATTATCAGATTCCAGGCTAAGTTTGCCTGACTGGCAGTTGGAGGGAACCTTATCCTGATGTGTAAACGCAAATAATGCGTTCAGGAAGAGGGATGAAGGAAAGCAAACACGGAGCGCAAAGACCGCAGGGGGTTTGTCTCCTCACACACACAGCCCACGGTCTGCAACCTGTTCCCTGCACACAGCTCTAACTCCACAGCTAAAACCAGCACATGGAAAACACACTATAAAAAGCAACTGTATTGATGATGTATAGGTCTCTGGCTAACTGGTATCAAGCATGGAGGGTCTTATCTTCGGGTGATTTGTTCATGGCGCTATCTTTACAGAACAGTAAAAAGTATGAAATACCTGTCACGATGGCACACAAATATCCCAGGCTGTCCCCTCTATAATGGATGACTGAAGACAAGTAACAGCGGCCAAGGAAAATTAATGGCTCAGGAAGAAATTAATAAGGTGCTTTCAGGAGCTGAGGAAATGACTGTGGATCCTTTCAGCTATGCAAACCTCACCTGAAGGCCTGTGTCTCCCACATGTTTAACTATAGATTGAGGTCATTGCTCCATAGGCATTAATCATTTCACCCATGAGAACACAAAGGGACCCTTGTACCAGGGGAAAGGTCTGGCAGCCCAGCCCAGCAGGGCAACAATGCTCTCCAACTGTTCTTATGCCTTTCCCTGATAAGACCATTTACCCCTAAAATTAGCCTGCTTTTTTCCTTTCTCAGTAAATTCCAATACCATCCCCTCCAATATGGTGCAGTTTAATAACTGTAATACTTAGGGACAGTGAGACACAAATCCAAACTTCCACAAGCAAAGGAGGTACCCAAACAGAAGTTCCAACAGCCTGACTATGGCTCAGTCACTAGGTTACCATAATAGAAGTGTGCCAGTGCTGTGATGTCTGTTCTCCTTTGCCAAGCTTTAAAGAATGCACCATTTTTCAGAGTATTTTGGGATGATGCTGATGAAATCAGCATATTGATATATGTTCACTCAGAAAGTCATCCAGGTCAGGTGTCTCTGTGACATGGATGAAGAGGCACCTCATGGCAGGCCTGGACCCGATGTTCAGTCTGAGCAACACACTTTGATGTCTTGGATTATCCAAGATTTTGGGTGGCACGTAAGAAGCATTTTTGTGCCTTGCAGAGGACTGTCCACAGGAAAAAGGAGATAGTACAAGAGCTAAGAGAGCTAATTCCAGAGTTACAGAGTTAATTCCAGTAGAGCAGGTGCCTACCCGGGATCACAATTTTACCCTGAACCATTCCCTGACTGGAAGAACTGGCAGTGGGACCAGCTCATTAATTCATGCTTTTCTTCAGCACTTCAAAGGAGGGAGGGTATATTTGCACAACACACCTGCCATCCCAAGCCAAACTCTGCACCTCCTCCTGTTACCCCCAGCGCAGTGAGCCCCCGCGGGCCATACGGCACGCACCGCGCAGCAACCCTATCCGAGCCGCACGGAAGGCACTGTAACAAAAACCTGTCCTCTGCCAGGCTGCAGCACAAAAGGTTCCTCTGATAGCTGCCTGAGCCCACAGCCCTGCTCCCACCAATAATCCCCTCCTCCATAATTTAATAAGCTTCACCGTGGCGAGGTTCTCCCTCCCCCAGCCCGCGATCCCCTTTCCCCTTCCCCAGACAGGCTGTGACAGCCGCCGAGAAGGAACGCTCCCCAATGCATTGTTAAAGGCCCAACTCCCCAAGCCAAAGACAGGCTCAGTTAACATTAAAGCCTTTTCCCTTGTGAGCAACCTGAGCTGAGATTAAGGAATGAGCCCACACTGTCAACCTTAACCCTGATATGAGGCTGGTAACTAGGGCAACAGCATCTCACAAATAAACCCTGCCACGCTATTTTGTCTTCTGACACTGCAACACAAAATATGATAGGTAAGTGGATGGGTAAATAAAAACTGAAGATCACCCACTCCTCTGGCTCATATTTTAGTCCTGGAGTTCACTAAGAGCTGGGAATGGTTATTTATTAATGCAGATATTAATGCCAAAGCATAATCTTGTTCACTTTCTGTGCGTGGCACACACCAGATGATAGCGGGCTCCTTTCTCGCTTGGGCTCCAGCATAATTATTTACAGAAGGTAGCACAAAATGATCTTCCCAATATTAGACTCAAGCTGCTTGTCTAGTTTAGCTTGATCTTTATTTATAGACACTGAGTCTGGGAGCTTTTTGTATGCAGAGCAGGACATAGTGACCTACTCTGGCTTGCTTATATAATAGTTTCAAAGCAGACTTAGTGTAAATTGACCCTAATCTGATCTTGAATTGTAACACATTATAATTCCAAAAATAAATCACCATTTATCTCA
This sequence comes from Lophotriccus pileatus, assembly GCA_035583135.1. Taxonomy (NCBI): domain Eukaryota; kingdom Metazoa; phylum Chordata; class Aves; order Passeriformes; family Tyrannidae; genus Lophotriccus; species Lophotriccus pileatus. The sequence goes on from JAWWES010000021.1 coordinate 15,200,879, forward strand.
CTCTATGCAACTCATTTATTTCAGAATTGGAAATAGCCAAAGACTGACAAATTTAAGGGTTATTTACTAATACCTTGAAGTCTTTTTAAAGTCCCTCATTAACCATGACCGTTACAACAATTGACTAAGACATTATTATACCACACAGCAGGGGAGAGCTCTGTAATAAACTCACCTCAGCTTTAGAGTTCAGTTTCCAAATGCAAACACTATATTGACAGAAAGCAAACTTAAAGACAAAATTTCCATGTGGTTTTTGAAATCAAACCTTAAAATTCACCCAGCCAGATTTGCAGGGGGACAGAAACCCGGGCACACCTTTAAGCACAAAAATAGTGCTCCTTTCCCATCAGTATTTGAGCAAATTTACAACTCCTTCTCCACAAACTCTTGAAAGCACAAGAGCTTTCCATGGGCATCTTGATTGTACACTTCAATTGTACTTATGGAAGGGAACACAAGAGAGGTATAAACATGGTCCCTAAAATTAATTTTCAAGCCTGAATCAGTATTCACAGATATTTTTACAATATCTACTTAACTTGCTGATGAATGGCATCTGTATGAAAACGTAGACACATGTTTGGAGCGGTTTCTAATAACTTGAAGCAATAATTTCCTGCCAAAAAATCGATACAAAAGGGTCTTAGTATCAATGGAAAACAGGTTCATCGCATTCTTCCTTTATATTAGTATTAACTAATTAATCAGCTCAACTGATTATGCACGCTATTCAAATTTGGCCTTTGTGAAATGCCATAGCTTGGGTTCAAAGCCATTTCTTACACAGTAATAGTTATATTAATTTACAGTAATCATTTGCATGATAAAAAAGGCTCCAGTGCCAGAGACTGGCCCGGCACGAGCAGATTGCTGTTCCCGGGCTGTTGTGGGCTGAGACTCTGCTCAGATCAGACTGTGCAGGGGGCAAGTCACTGACATTCATCTCTACTATCAGGGAGGAACACACAGAGGGGTTTGGCTCTGCACAACTCTACTGCACCCTCCAGTGCAGCTGTCCAGGTCCACACTGATAGTCCTGGCACTGTGCAGGTTATAAAGCATTTATGGATGATGAGATACTTCTCAGATACGTGTCCATTTCACTATACATCAAGTTACTTTTTGTTTGTTAAGCAGAACAGAGTCCCTTGCTCACTTGCAGCATTTAGAATATTTCACACTGGTGTGCACTGGAAAGCAACAACTTTTCCTGTTGCTGCTATAGTTCCTGAAAAAGTAATTGTTCATTTTGAACTATGTTGGCCCAACACCTTTATCAAAAGAGCATTTGTATATTATTTATTTGTGCATCAGGTAGTTGATTCTTTTCAAAAAACTCTTGATCCAGGCCTTCAGAACGGGGACAGTGCTCATTTTCTGTGCAGATATGTATGAACTAATAACAAAATGCTGCACCATTTGGAAGAGTATTCTCCTTCAGAGTTCCTGGCAGCTTGGTGCTGGGCAAAAATACCTCTCTGGACACTGGCAGTGTGTTATCACGTGGAAATACATCATCTGATCCTGCTGAGATGCCCACAGAGAGCTCCAAAACAGAGTTCCTTGCAGGCCTTCCAAAGCATTACCTAACTTGCATTTTTTCTGATACAGACTCAGGAGAGAGTCTGCTTGTTTAAATAAGGTTTCACTGACAACACTCGGGGAAGAAATAGGTCTCATGTTTGCCAGGCTGGTTTCCCCCATTCCCCTTGAGTTCTCCATAGATATCTCTCTCTTTCCCAGAGGAGGTGGAGGATCTCACAGAGGGAAGGCTGTAGGTAAGAGGATGAAGCTTCTCCCGAGGGAGGTCTCAGCTCTGTCTCTGCAGCTGCTCCCCTCCCTCTGACACAACCTTAAAGCCATGTCCCAAATCCCACTCAACGCTGCAGGCACCAGATATGGGATATTTAACACCCTTTATCTCCTATTTCAGCCTTCCCATGTCACACAGTCTCTGGCATTGGTGATGATGGTCTTACCTTCACACCTGACACAGGGGGAAGAAACTCAGGGTGAGGATAAGCCCTTGCTGCCTTTCTGTTTTTCCAATTACAGTCCAGGAGAAAAACACACAGAAAGGAGGCTCCAGGCCAAAACTTTAAAACAAAATAAAGTCTTACTGCATCAGTTGCATTCCAATTAATGTGTTTTAATAGGCACCAGTATTTAATTTTTCCTTCAGAAATAACCCTTCTGAAGACACTTTTTTTTGCAAGTAGGCAATATTTTTGGCACACTAACTGCACTGTGGAGGAAAGCCTCTATTGTCTGCTGCTTTATCTGGGAGTGAATAAGGGGTGGTAGGAACGGATTGCTCTGACTCCAGAAGTGATTGGATTACCTATGTTTGGCATAATGGAAATAAAAAGTGAAACACTTCTTTTGAGATATTAAAAATTAAATCTTTCTTTTTAACTGAAGTACCTGCTCTGAATAAATATTTTTGTTCCTTACGTATAATAAAAAATACCTAATGGAATGTGTACTAATGAGCTTAAAATAATTTGTCTCGATATTGATTTTCCTTGTTATTTACTGTCATCATCTAGCATTTTTAATTAGGAGTTAAAAAAAACTGTAAGAAAAAAATATAATCAAGCCTAAAACGTGCCTTCAAAGAGATTTTTCAAATTACCCAAGAACAATACAAAGATAAATTGAATACCAAGGGGAAAAAAAATATGTGATTCCTCAGTAACAGTTCTGCCTTTATAGCATCTTTGTCTTCAGAATGGTTGAGGAGCACCTGTAAGGACACCAGAGAGGCCTTAACACACCAGGCATTTAAAACTTTCCCCTAATGACACCACCTGGGTAGTTTCTTTACAGAAGGCCACATATCATTGACAATTTGGTTCCATAAATGCTTTGCATATAGTATTTTCTCTAATCTCATTAACAATGCCTGGATTATAAACATCTTTGGGACATCAACATCCCATCTCCTACTTTCACATTATTCAGGAGAAGAGCACGGGGAGCTTCTGCTTGATTAAATCCCAGGGTATGGCTACAACTCAAGCATTTATTAAAGAAATACATCTGAAATCAGTAAGACTGCATTGTATCTACCCCCCACAGTCTTAAAGTTTTCAGGCAATATGCCTGGACCGCCTTGCCAAAATGCAGTTACATCAGTCATTAGAAAATAAAACCGTGAGAGAAAGAGAATCCATAAGAGAGCTGAACTAGGCAGAGAAATATCTTTACTTTGATTACCAACACACTCCAGACCTCCAGTTAGAGTAAACTTCATAAGCCTTAGGAGGGTTTGCAGTCTGACCCTGCCACTCAGCAGGGTCTGCTCTGTGCCCACATAAATTGGTTTATGGGCTTGAAGTGTCTCAGACGAGAAGAGGCCGTGGCTCCCTCACCCACCTCGTGCTGCAGGAGGGCAGAGGCCACTTATTGGAGCAACACAGGCAACCTGGGCAAACCCTGGCTTGCAGAGAGCACCATAATGCAGAGAGTCCATGGGAGAGATTCTTCCCACCTTTCCAAGAGAATCAGGATTCTGAGTTACATTCACCTTCATCAGGAGTTTCTCTCTTAATAATCCAGAGTTTTCTAAGCAAGGCACATTGGCTGTGCAGCTGAGAGCCATCACTTTTTGTGACTAGAAACTTCTCCCCGCATTCCAGATCAGAAATGCCAAATGGATGCCCTGAAGACCCAACAGGTAGGACCCCTGTCAGCTCCAGTGAGTACTGAAAGCCAAGCTGAGAGCAGTTATATGTTTGTGAACAACTATGCTTCCCTCCAGTCTGCCTTTGGCATGTGTTTTTTCTCCCCTGCAGGGCCTCATGTGGGGACCAATTCAGTTCCTCTGAGTAGATTTCAAATGTCATTTTCAGGAGGGAAAAATAATTTGTGTTGTACATTTTCTCAAGCTTCATAAGCATTACTGGCTCAGTGTAACATCAGTCATACCCTTACAGTCCAGCAGTGCTATAATCTCTGCTTTACTATGCAAACACTATCACTCATGCTTAGACTTTAACTAACTCTTTTCTCAATGCACTCAGCCCCTTAGAAATCTTGCTTGACAGTTCTTAGATATCTACACAATATATTTTCAAACCCTCAGTAACAAAACTGAAGCACATAAAATCTCTCTGTTGAACCTCACCCAACTGAAGGGCTGAGTTTAGACTTCAATTATTTATGAACTATTAGTTTCCTGAGCTAATCAAAGAATTTCAGCTAAACAGTAGAATAGCTTTTACCATGTAAGACAGTGCAACACTTTATAATTCTGCTTGACAATCTGCTGCCATAGGCAGGGACAAATTGCTGTGCACGTGCCATTCAGATTTAAAATTGATAATGGACAATCTGAAGGTAAACATTAATCTTCCAGACATGTTACACCACACAGAAAACAAGCAGTGACAGAAATATTTAGACACGAGAAATATCTGACTGTTTCAAAACCAATCTGAGGCAAATACAATAAAGAGCCATTATTCCAAGAGAATAGTTTCTGTATGGGGAGCTGTTCTGGCTGTTGTTGAAACAAACTATTGTGTAGTGCTTAGTGCCATCCCCTAAGACAATTTACACTTATATTTACTTGGAGGACAATGTAACTTGTCACATAAGCACAGCACTGCCATGGACTATAAGAAGTGGAAACTGAACCCCTCAGAATCATGAGAAGAACTCAGACATTTGGTGGGTGTCTCTCTCTGGACTTGCCCTCCTCCTTGGGCTCTTGCCATTCACGCTGGTTGGGTGTTTCACAGGCATCTCCTTTTCCTCATCTTCAGGTAGACTTTGATCTCATGCTCAGCTGGCTTGGTTGCTGTGTACCTTAATATCTCCACTTTCCTCTCCTTCACCTTGACTGCAAATCACAAGCTACATTTAGAATCCCAAGTCTCCAGCTATAAAACATGAGTTAGTCACACCACCCAGACATAATCATCAGGAATGACTGATGGTATCTTATATGGTTCACCTAATAATAATATTTTGATATGAATTAGTGAATTATC
>JAWWES010000021.1:15205978-15275546 GCA_035583135.1 Lophotriccus pileatus
TAATCATCAGGAATGACTGATGGTATCTTATATGGTTCACCTAATAATAATATTTTGATATGAATTAGTGAATTATCCAAAAAAGATATATGACTGGTCTAGTTTTGTTGTGTGGTTCTAGATTATTTCTTTATAAACACCGGTCTGATTTAAAGTTCTTTTATCTTGCTATAGATCTGTTTTCTGAACTAAAAGCTAAGCTTTTTATGTAAAGGATGAGCTTTCACAAATATCAGTATTTCGTCATTCATGATAAAAGTGTGAAAGCTGGTAGTACTGTAAAGCCAAAGATAGAAGAATCTGGCCTAGTTCTAACAACACACAAAAATGGTTTTCACATTAAGCCATCGATTTTTTTCATTTATTCTTGGGTCTGAGTTTTCCAGGGTTGCTTATCTGCTAGTTCACAGAAGTGTTACCCTGGACATTACAATTCATAGTATCACCAGTCCCTGGCAAGAAATTTTCTTTTTTCTCAGTAAGATATTTATCCACCCAGTTTATGCTGATTAAAAAAATATATATATTTTTTCATAGACAGATAAGCTCAACTATTTGCCTTGATGAAGCATTAACTACTTCTTATAGTGTGAGTAAGTATGGGTAATTATGACCTCACTTTCAAATGTATGCAGGTGGCTGTGCACAAAACTCTCCATTTTCTTTCTGGAGCATTTTATAGCAAACAAAAATACATATTCACAAGATCAGGTTTAAAAAACACTGCAATCCGTTGAAAACAGCCCATCAGGATCACTGGACTCTGAAATCTGCTGCACATTTCATCCACAAGATTCTTGTCTCTTGACATATCTATCACATCTGCTCATTCCGAGTCTGACCTGCACAGGCCTAAGAATCTGTATGCTCAGGTCCTCATCCTGCGTGTGCCCAGACATTCCTAAGGGCACAGCGGGATAAAAGAGCTTTGTGAGTCAAGCTCCAGTGGGTTTAGGAATGGCAGTTTAAAACATCGGTGTTTCTAGGTCTCTCCCTCATCCTTCTGCCAGAGGTTAATGTCAGCCTAATGGGATGCAGTTCTGCTTGAGATGGCACAGTTTACTGCCCAGGGGGTCACTTTAACCACTGTGGATGAACGTGGATACCTGGAGAGGCGTGGGTGGGACAGCAGGAGGGACAGTTTTTGAAACCACTGCAGTGAATCCACCAGAGCTTGAAACTGTACCTCCACCCACCTCTGAAGTTGGCCATGCAATTCGAGTTCAGACTGGTAAAGCCAGCCAATGTAATTCACTAATGTAATGTAGCACTGGCATTTTATTTTTATGTAATCTAATTACACTCTGACGTACCACAGTTTTCTTTACTTTCAGGGTTTTCTAGCTCTAAGTTCTTATTTCTTATTACTAAACTTTAACCCGATCCAAATGTCACTCTGCGGAACCGCTGTACTCATACACGGGAAGCTCTTCAGATTTATTCAATGCTGGAATTATTGGGCTGGACTATGAAGTTATTCCATTAAGAAAAAAATCCATCTTGGGAAAAATGAAGGTCTGAAAATGAGATGTAAAGCCTGAACGCAAGGATTTGGGTTACATGCTGGCACTCGGCTCCGTAGTAAGATTCTATTTATACTTGCTGTGCTGCGTTCACCAGGGGAATTGGAAACACATTCACAAATTAAAGTCTGAGTCAGAACAGTCTCTTGCTTGAGTAAAAAAAACAAAAACAACAACAATGACACAGAGCCAGGGTAAAATAGCTTAATTTGTGTCTACAGGGAACATGTTTTTCCTCTTGCTTATACCTTCAGAATTTATCACATGAAGCCTTCCGCTCGTGGATGACTCATTTCAGGCACAGTCATTGGTTATTCTCATCTATCTGGTGTTACACATGGCAGGTCACCTCTTCCCAGTGCTGCTGCCCTCCTGCTCCGTGACACACAGAGCACAGCCCTGCTGCAGCCCCCTGCTGCAGCTGCCACCCTGGGCAACACCAGAGATCGTGGAGTCATGGAGTATCTCAAACTGGAAGGGAACCAAAAGGATCAAGATCGAGGCCTCCAGCGCCAAACCCACACATTTCCCTAAACATCGTCTCTAAGAAATGCAGCTCCTCCGATCACAAAAGCAATGGGAGAGTTTCCTACCACAGGGGATGCAGCCAAGCTGGATTCACATTAAGCAAACCCATCCTGTCCTGAGTGTGTGTGGAGACCTGGGCACCCTCCTGAGAGGTCTCTGTCATCTGGTAGCAGAAGAGGAGAATCTGCTTATTCACTGTGCTGGATGACAAACCCTCCTCCCTGCAGGATGTGGGGGTGATGCTGTTTGAGGTCGACTGACTCCCTGCCTTTCATGGTGCTTTTCTTGCCCATTGTATCCTGTAGAAACACAGAACTGTCAAGGTTGGAAAAGACCTCCAAGATCATCAAGTCCAACATCCTTTTTTCATGTCCCCACGCATAAACCCACTGATCTCACTGAATATTTAAGACCGACAGGCAGGGAAGTTTCAACAGGAAGGCACGAACACATTTTGGGCCATGAAACCCACAACTACCGAGCCAAAGGGGAAGCAGAGAGCATGATGAGAAGCCAAGGAAAGGGTCAGGAAGTTGGGGTGCATGTACAGCAAGCAGGACTTGCAAAAGGGACCAAAGAGAGGCAGAAAAGCCCAGACAGGCTGGTTGGAGGAGGAACCAGAAGCAAAACAGAGCTGCAGCCAAGGGACACATTGAACTGCCAAGAGCAACTGGAGGTATTTCCACATCTGACTGCTTAGTGGGGGAACCCACCAGGAGCCCCAAAAGGCCCTGCTCCGCTGGGCAGGCTCGCTGGGCTCTGCACCCCCTGAGCCCTGCTGCAGCCCAGGGCACAGCCTGGCTGCCCTGCCCCTGGGCAGAGCTGCTCTGGGTTTGCACACAGAGGGGTTGCAGAGGGGGTTTAGCCATTTTTGGGAACACTGTTCCCAGAATAAGCATATCTCTGTAAGAGCATGAAGGAAACACTTCAGTGTATCAACAACACGAGGCATTTTTCTCCACATGGAGTTTCCCACTGCTTTTTTTCATCTGCTGTTATTTTCTTTCTGAATTACACAAGAGACACTCTTTCTAGTAATTATTCTATTGCTTATAGCCTGCCAGGGCAAATCTGCTAGTGCTCTGCAAAATTTATCCTTAGCAAAAGGAACAACAAATATGTCAACTGAACCTGTCTTTCTTTCTACTGCTTTTACCATTATCCTTCTTTGGATATGGACCTACTTTCCATAAAAGGTGATATTGTATACACTACAACTAATAGTAAATAACCCAATTTTAACTTGCAGATGTGCTTCTCAGCCAAGAAGATTGACTATTGCCCACATTATTGATTAGAGAAAACATATCAATGCACATCGACCAGTGGAACCCCTTAAAACTAATGACTTTCAATTACTCAATGCAGAAGTGGCAGATGTGACAATTGCTCGTTCAAATATTGATTCCAAAGATCACATGAGTGATGCTGTTTGAATTTATGGAGCACTAAACTTTGCCTTTCAAACAGCAGGTGCACCTTTTGATCACTGATAGAGTTTGTTTGGGTTTTAATCCCAGTCGATAATGGGGTGAATTTCTGTGTTCCGAGTGCTGATTTGCAGACATCTCCAAAGGAATCTCTCTAGGAGCCACACCTAATGGCTAACAACATATTTGTCTAAAAAATGGGTGAACTATTGAAGTCTGCAGTGTTGTGCAGCTTTCCTAACAGGCTGATAACTGCTTATTAATTGTAAAAGGTTTGCACAGCATTAAAAAGTCTATAAAATCCACTGATGACAGAAGCCATAGTAGCCTATAACATTTTACTGGGCACTGAAATTTTGTGGCTATTAACTACGATTGCAGCCTCCAAGTGTTCAGATTTCTGTTCTCACTATTTTTACCTGTTTTCTTCGAAGTGTGAAAAGAGGTCTGAGTAAATTGACCAAAGCTTTGTCTTCTTCTTCTATTAGTTTATACAGATCTTTACATTTTTTGTGCTCTCAGATTGTTTTTACATGTTATTCTTGCACCATATCATATTAAAAAAAAAGCAAACATGTTTGTAAAAGGAAGAGCTGATCTAATAAAATGATGTTACTGGATCACTCTTGCAGATATTCTAGAGAGATGACTATGGAACTTTGGGTATAGGTGCATGTACACATAAAAACACACATTCACATACACATTCATATTGTGCATAAATTAAAGCACTAATATGATGTACTTACTCATTTGTTTAATCCATTCCAGGTTTACAGAATAACATGAATAGCTGCCTTATTCTTTAACATCCCACAAGTTGCTAAACTGCAATTAAATGATCTAAAGCTCCACACTCACAACCAACATACACTGGGGTTTGGATTCACGTGATTCTGAGCTTAATATGTCATCAAGACAACTGACCCATGCCTGCATGTGTCTCATTAAGGCTGCCCAGATATGTCATTTCCAATTTGTCCTGTTGACCCTCCCCATCTTGCTTTCTTAGCTAAAGTGTTCAGTCATCTCCATCCTGCCAAAAAAATTCTAAGCATACAGCTGATCCTGAGCTCTTCTCTTGACCCTCTGTAATGCTTAAAATAGTAGATGTTAAGGAATGCTTCAACACCATGAGGACTAATCACTCCTTTCATACCTCCTTTAGTGTTTTGCATTAAGTGTTCAACACTTTAAGATGACAATGAATGTCCTTAATGAAGGAAATAACGTATTTTCCTATGTGTGCATTTGTAAGTATATCCTAGTTTGAAAAATGTGCAACAGCTGCTGGGTATTCTGTAACAAGTTACAGGATTAGCAGTGAATCAGCAACCCCTCTGTGTGTCCAGAAACTCTCACTGTGCCCTTGCCCATCTTGTAGGAGACTGAGAAGATGCAAAGAATTCAAATGTGCCTTATGGACGCACTGTTGCTTGCTTTTCCAGAGAAAGGGGCAGTTCCAGAGCATTCCTGTAAGAGGGATGTGCATCTTAACCCACCAGATCAATTAGTCTCAAGCACAGGGCAGGAGGAGAAATCTCTTACTGCCACGTGAGGACAAGGCCAGAGGGGTGTGTGTCGATACTGAAAGGTGGTCATGGAAATGTGCTCTGCTCAGGGTGGCACAAACAGTTGAGAAGGGTGATAAGTTCATCAGCCCTGCACCTCCATGCACACTGTGGAGCACTCACTTCTTCTTGACTGGCTGCTGCCCTTCCAAATATTGTGATTTTGGAAGCTGCTTCTGAGGGCTTCTCTGATAAAAGACGCTTCAGTTTAATACTGTATCACCTGTGAACTACAGTTCACGGGCCAAATTCTGCTCACATTTGTCCTTGCCATGTCTGCAGTCCAAGAACAGTGTTACAGATTATGATAATCGCCTCTTAAATTAATCAGGTGTAGCCTGCTAGGGCAAGTTCTTAAGGAGCCTTATGGAAAGGGGATGTCTTTCCATGTGAATACAACCACATATAATGGCCAGCACAGGAAGAATCTGCAGGAAAGGACTAGAAGTGTGACAGTGGCTCAGTGAGTTGCTTCTGAAGGGGCCCTGAGCTCCCATCACCACTCACACCGTTGAGTGTCACAGGCCCCCACTGCAGACACAGCTCATTTCTGCAGGCATTGGCTGGCTCTCGTGACAGATGAACCAGCTGTGGTGGGTTTTCCTGCTTTTATTTATGCAACAGCAGGGGCAGTTGCCTGCCAAAGTCCTGATCCAGTCAGGTGGAAATGCACTGGCCAAGGTGCTTCAAAAGAGTGGATGTGCAAGTGCCATCGATGTCAACAGGACTGTACACTGACCTGCCTTCTCAGCACTGGTTAAGTGCTCTACAAGGCTGACAGGAGACTGCTCAGCACCTTTCACTGCTTTCACTCCAGCTGAAATTCAGATAAAAGGGAAAACATTTTCTTTCACTATAATGTTCATGTGTTGTCACAGAAGTGTACTTGGGATATAAAAAGCCTTTGGCTTGCCAGTGAGAAAACTCCCTCAGTGTAGCCAGTTCATACCACACTTTTGCTGCAATGTGCATGGGATCTCCTACAAACTCCAGTGTAGGAGGCAGAGGGTAGGAGGAAAAACTACTCCTTCAAAACATGCTGCTGAGGCAATTCATTGTGCTGCTTCATTCAGATTGGAATAGTCATCGCCCCAGTATCTGAGAGCCTAATTATTGCTCTTGAAAAGTAAAGCAAGTGCTAACAACATGAGATTTGTCTGCCAGTTCAAACTTTTGCTGGAGGGCACTCGATGCCTTTATCAGAAACACTGGGAGTATGGTTTCACATCACATATGGGCCCAGAAGGGCTACTTTATACATATCTAAGGAAAATCGAAGGCTTTTGTGGAGGTACTTTTAAGTCTGAGCATGAAGAGCTCCTTCCCTGGCAGCAAATGCCTCTTCCACAGACAATCAACAGTTTTCTCTACCCCTGTTCAGGGGAGGGGTTTACTTCAGAAGACACGTGGCTGTCAAAAGACACAGCCAGCCTACAACTGCCTCTGCTCCTGCAACGATGCAGTTTTCTGCCTCCACGTTCACGTAGGTAAAGCATCCACAGAGTTCTCCCTGCAGCAGCTCAGAGCTCAGTGTCAGCTAATTAAGTACTTGGTGCTAAGTGGCTCCATAGCTAGAATGCTACTGGGATATGAGCAACTAGTTAGCGTTAATTTGGGTATTTTCCACTATGCTCCGGTATAGATTTATCCACAATGTGATTTAAACAGAGCAGCTGTAAGCTACAACACTCAGTAGAATTTTAAACTAGATGTAAACCTTTACTCGCCAGAGTTGACACTTGTGCCTTTTGCCGCACTTCAGCTACATCCCTCATTGCTACTTAGAATCCTTTGGATGGGAGAGAAGTTTGTGGTAATGAAGATTCCAGCTCAGGAGAGGAAGGGAATAACTATCATTGAGAAAGTACTGTATTATTATTTTACTTACAACTTACATGATTCTGGTCTAGTTTCCTTCTTTTGTACACACTCAGATGCATTTCTGGTTAAAGGAGTAGTATGAAGACAAGCCATTTTTAGCCTTCCACCAGGAGTGCTGCAATTCCCTACACACCCGTTATCTTTTTAGGGACACATCTTCATAACCCTTTCTATGTGCCTTCATTTATCATCTGAAAAATCCAAATATATCGTAGGCTTCCACCTTAAAAATTGTTGGTCCTGTAGGCAAAGGAAGGCACTATTTTCCCCTTTATGTTTTCTTATGCTAATTATAAGGGATATGAAGGCCATGTCACCTCATTACAGGATGAAATCTCTCAGCAAAAGCCTGTGTGATAAAGCCAAGTATTTGTTCGGGTAAATACAAAGCCAGGTACCAAACTGTAAGAAAGCCAGCTGTATGTAGCACAGCACTGGATACGCATTCCTAGCAATCCTATCAGAGGAAAAAATGCTGAAGAAAACCATCAGCAAAAAATTCTCAGGCCCTGATTCTCATTTACAACGAAAGCACCTTTAAACCTACGACACTGTAAGAGAATACTGAGTTGGGCATAAACATAATAAAAAATTCTATTCCTCCAAAGCCCCATCCCTGCCAGTATAGAGGTGACTGGGCAGTCAAATCTGTTTCCTTACAACATTATGTCAGGTTATATTCCATTTCAAAATGATGTTTAAACATAACACGACTGATTTGCCCTGAACTTCTAATTTGCAGCCCATTGTCCTTGCCCTCCAAGAGCAACAATGAAAAAACTCTGTCAGCATCCCGCTCCTGGATACAAGAAAATCACACCAGGCAGGGGGGGAAGTCAATGACAGCCTGACCCACCAACCTGCACTCGCTCGAGCGCCGTCGCCTCTTGGCTTCACGTGGGAACAGAGATCAGGCCCACGAGCACTGGGTAAGGAACGTGAACTTATCGGCATCTCCTGCCTGCACGGGCTTATGTCAGCAATAAAAATAAATGTAAAGCTCTTTTTGAGCTCTGACCAACTCAGTCCTCGCTCAGGATTGCATTCTCAGCTGGTGTGTGCCCGTGTAGTTACACGGATCATCCCGGCCCTGTCTCCCACAGACTCCTCCAGGCACTGCTCTCTGTTCCTGGTCTGCAGGACCTTGCACTGAGTGACAGAGAGAAAATGCAGAAGCTTGAGGAAGCACTCATCCTTCTAATAAATGATCCCTTTTCACTGCAAAGTCCACCAAGGCTTGTTTATCTTTATAGTTTGTCATCCCAGAATGACATTCCTCCCAGCTTCTGTGTCAGTTTGTCACAAACACTCTAAATTTCATGAACAAAACCTGCATTTCTGCACAGGCCACCATCGCCACTGATGGTTTTTAGAAGACACAAAGCATCTTACTGAAAGCAGTTTTTAACACTCCAGGCTTTTCTACAGTAAATCAGATTAACGGGACCAAGCAGTTTTTCCTTTCAATATCCAGCATTTTCTCAAGACACCCAACCTAAATACAGGTATTTATGAATGAAAATTCAAATATTTACGTAAATTTTAAAATTATTTTGGGGAGGGAGTGTCAACATCTTAGTTTTCCAGCCATTTTTCAGTCCCACCTTCTCCTCTGATGATCACACAGCCAAGTCTCTTCATACACAGAGATAATGTGAGGAGTTTCCTCAGCAGCAGCAGTGGAAACTCCAGTGTTACCTGCACACACTTACTAACAACTGAAGAATCAGGTGCCTGACAAAACTAGTGGGGAGCTCCAATGACTCATCCTAAAGGGATGTGAGAAATTTATAACACCTCACAAACTATGTCACTTCTCCCCTTCCCCAGAGGTTGCAGCCACTGTACCCACGTCAGCAGAAGCAAATAGTGACTTTTTAGGGACTAACTACCAAAATTAGTCACTTGCTATACTGGTCTTAAACAAAGTGAGCACTAGATAAGTTATATTTCAGGCACTCTCACTGGCACAGTTGGACAGAGCTTCTCAGGAGCATTTTTGGGTCAGCAAAATTAATTAATCTCCACCAGAACTGGTTCAGGGCACTGCAACCGGCACTTCCAACTCTACGAACAGAACCGCTAAATCTTCACCAGTAGTGAACAAGCAGTTCTCTCTTTTGTGTTTCAGTGAAAAGACAGCCACCAGTGACAGCCCAACAATGGATTCTGTGCTGTCCCTTTCAGCAGCCACCTCCCCTAATCCCAGGCTGGCCTGTTGACTCAGCCGTGACCCAAAGGACAGGACCCCCCTGGACACGAGCACCACCTCCTGTGTGAGGCACGAGCCTGCCTGGCAGGTCCCCTTCCCCTCTCCGTCACACAACTGCTCTTTTACCACACTCACTCTGATTTCTTACTGCTTCAGATGCCCCAGCAGTGTTAGGCAACATTAATTGTGTTTATGCAACCTCTAATTCAGTTCCACGGGACATCGTGTGTCATTTGATCCTGTAATTTTGCAGCTTCTCCAGACTGAATCTGGCTTTAACTGGTTTAACACAGCCAACTCAGAACTAAACCAAAATATTGAACCTGAGGTTGAATGTGTGGTTGAGGGATCGTTTTTCTTTCCCAAACTGAGGCTAGAATTAAACCAGAGATGTTCAGTTATAAGGTCACCCCAAATGGTAGAAATGAGATGAAGGTTTTCTTCTTTCATTCTGATGCATCAAATGGAGATGGAAAAATTCCTGAAATGTTTTGGCTTTGGCAGTGCATCTAATCTGTCCTCAGATGAGCCTGCATGCATAATTGGAACTACAGCAGCAATGCTGCTACTGAGGCTAATATTATACTTGCCTTCAAGATGGTCTGCAATAACAGGAGTGAGAGTATGGATTTAGCATAGTGAATTATACAAACTGAATTACATACATGTAAACTACCATCAGATGAGAATCTTCACTCACAGATATTTGCTATTACAAGCACCAGTATTTCTGAATATTTCTAATCCAAACCCACACACTTCTGGACGTTAAATGAAGAAAGGTGTCAGGGACTTTCTCCTTGCCCTCTCTATCTGGACAACACTCTGCAAACACAGCAAAAGTTTCATCAACTTTGGTAGCATCAATACATCACCCTTGACTCACGTATTTGGTGTGATGTTCATTAAAGTTCATTCCAATTTATTAAAAGGCTCTCTAAATAAAAGAATGTGCAGTTGACTTTGGCCAGGCCTGTATCAGACACTACAATTTCTGAATTACTTTATTACCCACAGTCTACTAAATCAATAATATCTGGATCAAAACCATCTCCCTTTCAGCCTCATAATTACAGAATAAGATGCCTCATTGTACTGTTACTGTGGATTAAATTGATTCCACATACTCCTAAAGAGTGGTATTTTCAGGGCCCCCATCTGTTCCGTTTTCCTCGTCACGTTCTCCTGTCAGCTAAATTGTCAACCTTTCACTCCTTACTCGGGCAACTTCTGGAAATGTGGGCTCATCAATTCCAGAGCATAACCCAGGCAGACGTCTCCTATTGGAACTTAAATGGCCACGACGCAGCAGCAGCAGAACAAGGTCGAGAGGAGATTTCACCAAAGGAAACAGGTCACATCAAAAAGCAACATACCTTTCCTGACCCATAATCAAACATATTTGTTCATAATCAAGAATTTAAAAAAAAAAAAAAATCCAACACCAAAAGTCTGAAAGGGAAAAAAAAAAATAAATAAAGGGAAGAAAAAAAGATAACTGCATATGTTGATGATGCCCCGGGATATTTTAACTTGCTTGCCAAGATATGCTGGGGTTTGTGAAGCTATTGTGCTTATTCTTGTTGTTCAATAAAAAAATAATTAGTTGCCATGGTAACTGCCACATCATGTCATGCTTATGTTGTTTCTGGGATAAAGAGCACCTTCTTAAAAAAAAGAGTCATCACTTAGTGGTAAAATGCTTTTGCTTTTTGTCATATCTATGAGAAACAGTTTCACTCTATTTTAAACTTCCTGTATGCAGATGACACCATATGGTCAGCCAATGTTTTTTTCCCCTTCCATAGTGGAATAAGCCATTTTTATCTTCATTAGGGAATTAGGCAACAGTTGTGATAAAAGAGGCTGCAAAATATTTGCCATATTCTTTCGATATTCCAGGTGCAGCTTTTTAATGCAATCAAAACAATGAAATAACTGCCTCGTTGCACACCTTGGTAACCCATTTCACAGAATAAGATGGGTATTGACTGAGCTTGTATTAAGTGATATGAAAGGGGAAGTATTAGCTTCTGGAGAAAGCAGAAGGAACAGGTTGTGCACAGATTTATGGCTGCTCTAGAACATGCAAAAGCTGCCTTAGCAGTGCAGGTGAAAAACCAGCAAGGAGACCTGTGAGGTTTGACTATGGCTGGTCCAGCAATGTGGGAAAACACACCACTCCTGCCTCTCCTTCATCTCTCCTTTCCCCATGCCGGGACAGCTTCATGACTTCCAAGCTCACCTAATACCCTGCAAATCCACCCTGAGGGGTGATGGCTGGGAGTAAAGCAGATCACAGCTCACCTTTCCCAGCAGCCACCACATTCCTCAACACTTTTTCTTCCCACTAATCAGTGGCATTCATTTAAGAATAGCAGAGTCAAAAAATATCCATTCCTAGAAACCTAAGAAATAATTAACAAACATGTTCCTTCAAAGGCATTGTGATCTAACCCATTGACATTCTATGGCAATATTTGTTATTTTATCATTCAAAGCCAAGATTTCAGAATAAGTGGTCCATATGTACCCCCTCAGCACAAGTTTGGGATGTTGAGTAACTCAGACATGGACAGAAAATAAAAGTAGCTGCATGCCACCATATCTAACTTGTTCTGGTCATCTTTTAGGATGCTCATACAACGTGAGCTCACATGTTGTATGAGTTTTACAAACAAAATTTTTTTCAATTTGACTGGTCAAAGGCTTATAAAAACTAGTTGTTTTTCTATCAAAAGAAAACATGGTATTCTTTGAACAATCTACCAAATTTTACAGAGTGACACTTTTAAGAGTGATACTCAGCAGGCAGGCCATTACAGACGAGGACAAGGAAGAGAAAACTGGGGAAAATTCTTACTAAGGCAGAACACAATTAAGAGCAAATGTCTTTTCAAACTTGTGAGGAATTAATATGTCTTCAATATCAATAATAATTTGACTCAAGGTGCAGTGAAACAGGTGCAAGAACCTGAGGAACTGAATCTTCATCCCACCATCGTGTTTCTACAAGTGACAAGAACTGAGCCACTAAACACAACAAATACCAAAGCCTCAGCACCTGGGAGGTGAACAGAAGCCACAAGCTTATTTGCATGCATACAACAAGCTACATTAAAATAATGCTATTCCTGTTCTATTTCAGACTTCCCAAATGTCACATTTACAGCTGCACATGCAATCTTAATTTGTCTCCCTTGTGCCTCCAGCCTGTGCACTGGGGCAGGCCAGGCTGTCAGAGGCAAAACGTGACTTGGTGTGGTCCAAGATCACAATACCTGCACGCATGGAAACGCACAGAGCTCCCATAATCACTGTGATTATGAAACTCTCCTAACTTCTGTACTAATTAATATACTGAATTTTTGAACACTCGGACTAAAGAAAAAAATTACGCTCTTACACAAAGTAAGAGCTGCGTATTTCTGGGACCTTGTCCTTGCAGGATCAAAGATCTAACAGAGAAAGAGAACAACACCTAAAAAATAAATAAAAAAAAAAGGTTCAACTACTGTCATTTGAGAGGAGGATTTTCACAAATGTACTGACAGAATTTAGAATTTTTTTTGCTGAGATCGTTAAATATTTAATTGAATTTAAGTATCAAAATTTTGATCACGCTTGTGAGAAAGTTTGGAAATCATTACTAGGCAGAAAAAACTCCCAAAACAAAAATTTAGAACAAAAAAAAGGGAGCTATTCCAAACACCTCAGAATGAAAATAATCTGGAAACTATAAGAACATTTCCATGTGTCTGCACTTTTTCATCCATCAGACTTGGGTTGTTATGGTGGTTTTGGGCTTTTTTTTTAACAGCCCTACATCGCTTTTTTTTTCTTTTTAAAAAAAAGGCATTTTAGGTCTTCTCTGTAAACACATGAATTTCACTTATACCATGACTTTACAACCCATATTTTGAACCCATTTGCCATGAGCTACATTTCACCCACAGAGCCAGGCAAACAAAGGCTGTATTTTCCTTTCCATCCCGCACACTCCCTGCGTCACATGGAGCTGCACAGGGTTTGCAGCCTTGCAGGATGCCACTCCCTTTTCCCGGACCAGAAACCATGAGTCAGACTGTTTAGCAAGAAGCAAGAGTTTGCTGGAGAAGCATTTTTTTCGTGGTATGTTGTAAACTGGCAGGCGGGAGGGGGGCAGAGTTCCAGTCTGGTTTGTATTTATAGAATCATTTAAAGGGGATGACTAATGGCCAGCATGGATTTGAGACGAAGTCCAAAGTAAAAGTGAAACCTTATTGTTTCATGGGAGCAAAAACAATAAAATTATCCAGCCTGGAAGAGAGGAGCAGAGTTTAGAGCTTGTCACAAAGCTGTGATCCAAGCCCACAGCTTGGCCTTTAAGACAGAAGCCAGTGGCTGCCTCTGCAGTGTCCTCAGCAGCAGCATAAGGACACACATGCCCCATGGCAAGCTCTGTTTATGTCTACATTTTAGAGGCTTATATCCGCTTTGAAACTTATCCTTAACCTAATTAAATTCTTTATGGGTTTGCCTGCTCACGCTGCCCCTACACGGACACAGACACATAGATCCCTCTGGGAGGGAGGCAGTGGACATGCCCCAGCCTCCTGGGCACACACCCTCGTGGGGCAGAGGTGTGGGTGCAACAACAGCTAAACCAAAACATGTGAAGGAAGATTAAAAGTCTTGTCAACAGGGGATCTGAAAAAAAAACCAAAAAACCAACAGAATATGTGATCTTATATAAAGCATCAATAATAACACCAGTAGAGAGACAGCCACACAGAACAAGGGATCCATGTGCTGCAGGCAAGGTCCACTGCACCTTGAGAGTGGTTTGTTCAGGGCTTTTCCTGGTTTCTTTCCATTAAATGGGTCCTATCAGAAAGAAATGCCACACTGTGGGATGTTGGCACAGCCCTTACCCAGCATCTCAGGTTGACTCTGCAGCCCTCAGTGGGACCTGTTCTGCTCCAACCCCACTCCAGGCACATCCTGAACTACTGAGCAACAGCTCAATGCTGCAGGACCTGGCAGTGCGGCAGCGCTGACACACTCCTGGTTCTTCACACTCTTTACTTACCCTGTTTACCCATTAAAACTCAGACAAAACTTACCACCTTCCTAGTTAATTAATTTTTTATTGGGAGAAGGCAATCTTGCAGCAATAACCTGCACATTAGAATTCCTCATTTCTGACTCTTCTAAGGGTGTTCTAGATTGCCCCATCCGGTAAAAAGGTCACCTCTAAGGCACCACAACATTTCTGTTAGCACTTGGGACAGCCATCATCACTCAGTATGGGGCTGAGCACGGGCTGCACCCCAAAAATCCCTGACTCCAAATGCAATCTCCTTCCAGCACAGCCCTGTGGATGAGGTGCAGTAAACTCCCAAGCAATCAGGTCATGCAGTGCTCCTCTGCTGGGGGTTGTTCTGAACACTGTCCATGGCTGAGTCTTCACTGGGGGATGGCAAGAACCCCAGGGGAGACAAAGAAGATGGCAGTCAAAAAAAAACCCCTCCCTTTGCTCTTGGCCGGAAAGCAAATAATTTTCTACTTCTACTTTCATTTTTCAAATTACACTCATCTAGTTCTTGTGCTGTCTTATTAAATCACATATGATAAATGTTGCCTAAGAATTAAGCATTTCTCTGAGAGACCCAATTTAGCCGTTAGCCATGGTAGAATGTTTTGAGATAATTTAGTGGTGGGCACAAACAATGAAAATCATATGGAAACTGTCAAAAATTAAAGTAATTTCTAGCCCAAAGCTGTATTTATAGCACAATGCTTAAGTCTCAAAAAGTGAGATCAGATTACTGGTTCAGTGTACCAAAAGAAAGCAATAACAAAAGCCTTGCTTATAAAGGTGTGATGAAAAAGATTAATACAAACCTGAAATCAGTAATCTGAAAGACTACTTTATCATGCTGTGTCTGAGAGGCATTGGGGAAATATTGATTCATTGGTCATTCAGTGTTTGAAAACATCACACTCTTCATTACACACAAAGAAAGGTCTTTCCATTTCAGCTCGATGGTGACACCGTTATCACTGTAAATTATCCCAGCACTGCCTCAAAACCCAGAGAACACAACAAGTTTTATTCTTCAATAATGCTGAAAAAAAAAAAAAAAAAGAAAGAAAGGCCCAGATTTCCAAAGGTACCACTGCAGGTTGACATGGTTTAAGCACCTGAATGCTTGAGCAAATCCTGAATCGCATTCCTGATTCTGCCTGGTGGCTTTTAAAGTCTGAAAGTAAGTTGTCTACCCAAAATATTTCTGGGCACTATTTTAACTCCACAATCCAGACATTATTGATGAAGTATGGACTGCAGTACACTTAATGCATTAGCATTCAATTAGGATCCACTTACTGGTTATTCACATTAGAAATACCCTTATCAAAAACACACAGATGGAAGAAGATTTAATAATTATTCTTTTCATATAGATTCACAGAAAGAAGTCAGGCAAGTATTTCCTTATAAAAATTAATGGAGGTTTGCTAAACTGCTCAATGGTTGAAACTAATTTCTTTCAATCACCAAGCAAATTAAATATTAAGAAGATACATTTCCCATTTATTTCATAAATTTCTGTGCAAGAAGGAATAAAGATTTCCCACATGGCCAAAATCCAAAGAGAGAATGAATTAAAAGCCAGATTTTCAGACTCAGCTGAACCCTGTGGTCTCCACTGGAGAGAGATGTTTGCTTTCCAGCTTCCCTTCCCATTTTGTGCTGCAGAGCATCACTGGAGGTGAGAGCTGGAGCAAGGTCTGGCCACCAACACACCCCTGGATGGAACAGGCTGGGCAGAGAGGGGGTGGAGAGAATCCTTGAGGAGAAGGGCTTGGGGGTGTTGGTTGATGAGAAACTCAACAAGACCCAGCCCAGCATCCCCCTGTGTCCTGGGCTGCATCCCAAGCAGTTTGGGCCCAGGGAAGGGGTTCTGCCCCTCTACTACACCCACATGAGACCCCACTTGCAGTGATGTGTCCAGCCCTGGGGCAGCCAACACAAGTGGGATGTGGACCTGTTGGAGTCAGCCCAGAGGAGACCACAAAGATGATCAGAGGAATGGAGCATCTCCTGTGAAAACGGGCTGAGAGTTTGGGTTGTTCAGCCTGAAGGAGGGAAGGCTCCAAGGAAACCTTAAAGAACCTTCCAGTGCCTAAAGAGGCTTCAAGAGGGATGGAGAGGGACTTTGGATAAGGAAATGGAGTGACTGGACAAGGGGAAATGGATTCACACTGAAAAAAAGGCAGGTTTAGATTAGATATTAAGAAGAAATTGTTCCCTGTGAGGGTGGTGAGGCCCTGGCACAGTCTGCCCAGAGAAGCTGTGGCTGCCCCATCCCTGGAAGTGTTCAAGACCAGGCTGGATGGGGCTTGGAGCCACTCGGTCTAGTGCAAGGTGCCCCTGCCCATGGTAGGTGGGTGTAACTAAATGATCTTCAAGGTCTCTTCCAAGCCAAACCATTCTCTGATTCCATGATTTTTTCCTGTGGACAAATCCCTGAAAACTGACAGACCTGCAGTGGAATGAAATAAAGGACAACTTTGACTGCCTTAGTATTTCCTTAAATTCCCCCCCTGCCTTTGCTCTAAGAGTCACTCCTCTTCCCACACTTACTTTTTCTTCCGAGTTTCTCCTGTACAAACACACAGTTCAGCGGCTGAGGAAGCTTTTCTACAATTAAAATCTCTGTATTTAAAGCCAGACTCTTCTGTCAATTAGTGTTCATAGGAAACATATTTTGCTTACATATATATACACACATCAAAAAGTCATTTTACACTTAAACAGTTATAGTTTGTGTCCTGACAAAGAAAACCAGCAGTGTACATCATGCGTGTGTGTGTGTGTAGCCAGTAGGAGACAGCAGGCAAGCAAGGGCTGTGAAAAGATCAGTAGACATCATTATGCACAATATACTTCTTATATCTCACCAGCACGAACAAATTCTGGCACTGTGGTCCTTTATGAATAGCACTTGACCCCCAAGTGGACCATTCACATCATCTCGAGAAAATCTTGAAGAGTGTGGCCCCTGGTGAGCCCAGGATGATCCAGGGAATGGAGCATTTGAGCACAGCAGCTCAGGTCAACACTGCTGTGTGAACGACTTGATTTCTTTGAGAGCAATAAATCTGATGTCGGGCAAAAGGAAACCTGCTGCTCCTGGAAGCACACAATGCTCGTGCTGGTAAGAGCTCCCCCAGCCACTCCAGGGGAGTCATATGGCTGAGAATTTGTTTAATGAAGATTGGCAATGCAGTGGTCTCTTTTTTTTTGACCCCATTTTATCTCCTTGCTGCCTCCTAAAGTTTGCTGGTTGTAAACAAGCTCCTTGCCACAAGCTGTGCCTCTGCTGGGCTCTGCCACTGCCTACAGTGGACGAGGCAATTGCACTCCGCGAGGCTTCAAACACTGCTCACAACCTCTGCACCCCCTCCTGCCAGAGATTAAAATCCAGAGATCAACAGTTTTGTGGCTTCAAGAGCCAAGAGAAGCCTGCATGGGACACGCTTTCCCTCCCCTGAAATCAATTCCAAACAACAAGGCAAGCAATAACACTCTCCCAACAGGGCTGAGAGCCCGGGGAAGCTGCACCCGCAGGCACCGAGCAGCCTGGCGTGGCTGTGGTTGGACAAGCTCAGGGTGCTGCTGTGCCAAACTGCAGCTGGTGACATCCTTCCTGCTGCCTCTGTGGTCACCAGGTCCTGCAAAGGGAGCTGGAAGTGATGATGCACCACGTTGTAGGAGAAGCCCTCGGGTGGTTCAACTCTCTAAACTGGGGCACCAGCCAGGCAAGATACCCGTCAGTGCTCAAGGTGCAGAGAGGCTGAGCCACAGCTGTGGGTTCAGGAGTGGAAGCACAGAGTTAGGGGCAGCTGTGCCTCTGCCAGCTCGGGGGGGCTGGGGCCCTTGTGCCAGAAACCTTCCCACCCCACCAATGCAGGAGGCTGTGAGTGCGGGATGGAAAGCTTTTAACTCCAAAGCGGGATGGAAAGCTTTTAACTCACTGCAAAAATGACATTGTTGCTCCTCTAGATCTGTTTCTCAGGTGGCTCAGCTACACAAATGAGTCCCAGTGTGGAACTGGAGGGAATGAACCACGTGGCCCCACCAGCACTAGAGAACTCCTGGATGACCCAAAGCCTTTGGTCTGCTCTCCCCTTCTCTATCCACCTCTGGGGGCTCACACCAGAGTTGCTCACCAACACCACCAGCCATTCACTGGCATTAAGTGCTTTACAGGCAGCGTGCACTGCTTTGCTTCCATGGCAGGGCCCTTGGGACATCACTGTCATCTTTAAAACCCACTTAGATTGCAGCCAAAAAGCTTGGGTACGTTTCCTGGTCCTCTGTAAGGTGTGCCCTCCTTGGCAGGGTCTGCAGGATGGATGGTGCTGGAAAGCACACCCTTCCTATGCCACAAAAAATAGGTGTGGTCTTGTAAAACCACCAATGCTGTTTTTTGCTAGTGAGGAGGTTTTTTTCAGAACCATTTACATCCCAAAAATAAAATTAAAAAAAAAAAAAAAATCTACATATTTCTTCTCCCTAGCACAGCGTTTGCAGGGTGCTTCCCCAGCTTGTTCTGTACACTCAGCTTCTGTCTGCCTGTTTTGTTTTGGCTGTTCTCATTTACATAGTACTTCCTCTCCCTGTGTAGATTTCAAGGTTAGACTGGGGTCAAGCTGTATCTTTTGCAAATCAGGATGTAAACAAGTCTGGATAACTCATGTGATACGGCTCTGCCCACCCCCTTTTCTGTTTGGGGTTTTTTTTTTAGATTTATATTAGCATCAGAAACGATCCAGGATCCTTTTAAAGATCCAATTTCATACTTTCCAGCATCCAGTAAATTGGCTACATAGCAGGGAAATGCCAAGTGCTCTGAAATAACCAGAGCAAAAGATGCTACGATATGAAACCCAGCACACCAAAAACTCACCCAAAGAGCAATATCCTGTCAACCAAGAATTTGCTACTGCAGTAAAAAGAGCTTGAATTTTATGTTCCAGCAGAAACATCTCCATAAAGCACCTTCACAAGCCAAAAAGAGGAAAAAAAAAAAAAAAAGGTTTGATTAGGGATGGAATAGGCTTAGAATAATTCAGGCTGGTGAATCCTTGCCAGCTCCACTCCTCCACACATTCCTGCCTGCATTCTGATCTCATTATGCGCCGGGCGAGAGCGAGAGCTTCACTGGAACAGTTCTCACCCATCTGCATCCTCTTCTTACTTCTCAAACTGAAGGAGGAGGTATATTTATAACCCCCTTTGAGATACTGTGTGGATTCAGGGAGCAAAGGCAGAGCACGGTGGTGTGTGCTGGGCAGGGCACAGGCACGGCAGTGCTGGTACAGCTGAGGCACAGGAGTATTTTCCTGTTCCTCCTGTGCTATGAAGCCAAGGCTTTGTTTCAGATGGATACATCAGCTGCCCTAATACCTTACAGTTTCTGAATTAAGACCAAACCTTATGCTCAAACACCAATTTTTCCTCCCATGGGTATTGAGCATATCAGGATGTATCAAGCAAGGTCCCCTAAGGATCTGTCCCGAATCCAGAGATCTCACCAATGACTCCACTCACAGAAAGAACAATGCAGGAGGTGCAGATGCTGGGGAAGGTTGTGACTGTTTCAAAAGACTGTCTTAGAATTCACAACAGTTTCCATGAATTGAACAAAGAGCCTTAAATCAAGACATTCAACACAGGCAAGTGTGAAGTAGTAAAGGAAGGGCAAATCAAACAAACACACACAAAATGAGAAATGACTGGTTAAATAAGAGCACTGCAAAATGAGTGCTGCGGGTTATGGAGGACCCCAAGTGGAATATGACTCAACACTGACACACTACAACAAAAAAAGCAAAGCTCATTCAGTGATGTATTAATACGACCGATGCATGTCAGGCATCGGAAGCAATTATTCCTTTTCATTAAGCATCAGTGAAACTTTTCTTAGGGTTCAATTTGGAACACCATATTTTACCAAAAAGGCAGAAAAATTTGGGAGGAAAATAGCCTGCTATATGGCTAAGCTGAATTCTGCTCCATTTGGTCTGGAAAAGAGGAGACTCGGGAGAGTATGACAGGAGCTTCCAGCATAGTAAACAAGAATATGTGACAGATAGCATAGGAGTTCACTTAATTCAGAGGGAGCAATATATAAGCTATACATAAGGAAAAGTTTTCTAAGAATAGTTAAGAGCTGCAGAAGGATATCTGCAGGGTATCTCTGTGTCTGCCTAATTATCCCTGCCTCTCAGCATGGCTGATGATCCCAGGCTGCCTGCACTGTGCCTGGCTCATTGTCCAATGTCAAAACCGGCTGCTCCGAGCTAGTTGTGCTCTCTCTGCTCCATGCAATGTTTCACAGCGCTGCTTTGCATTCTGCTGGCATCGAGTTCCCTGCAGGACTGCATCGTTCTGAGTCACAGCCCCGCTACAAGTGTAGCTGCTCCCAGGTTTGCTGCCTCACCTGCTCCCGCCGGAGCGGCACAGACAAGTCTCTGCCAAGGACGGCAGCACATTAGCTCAGCGTGCCAGGAGAACGTGTGGGGCCTGCTTCCAAATCCCAGGAAGGCAGGTCACCCCGCTTCATGAAGAGCCAAGGTAACACCAGGCAGGTCCCCAGCAGCATCTTCTCTTCTCAGGGAAGTGCATCTCCCGAATCCTTCTCAGTGTTGAGGTTCAGAGGCAGTCCTTGTCTCACAGAGAAGCCAGGTCCATCCAAGGTTATCATTACTAAAAAGAAGGGAGGACAGCAATTCTTCAGCTGCTTATGACAGTTAAAACATTTCTGCTTGTCTGGGCAGCATTCATTCCTCCATTATTCCTGTGCTTGGGCTCTGCTGCTGGCACAGCAATTTCCTGGGACTGGTTTTTCCAAGTCCTCTCAGTCAGTAAGAGGAAGTCTTGCTGTAATACTCCAGGTATAGCTGCCTTTCAGGAGTAAAGCAGCATGGGCAAGCTCAGGATCATGCCCAAAATGGAAAGCTCAAACAGCACAGGTACCACCAGACTGCTGACTGGGAGCCTGTCCGTCATTCCCTTACGGATTAGTGCCATGGGCTCTTTCTAGGGCTCTTCTTCAGGATGTAACAGCCCTTGTGAGAAGCCCAAAGGACCCCAGTAGTTCCAGAGAGGAACACAAAATAAAACCCTCTTTGTCTCAGAGCTGGAATGTGACCCAATGTGTACATATGGGAAAAAATAACTGGAATAGAAAAAGCCATGGGCAATTGGGCAGATGATGTGCCTGAGAACTTTGAACATCTGCTGTGTGGTAAATATGCAACCATCAGCTTTTCTCCATAGTCTATAAACAAATTCAAATAAAAGAACAGGATGATAGCTTTTATTTATATGAAACTGTCTATCATAGAAGCCCAGGAATCAACACACCATTGTAAAACACCTACTTGACAGCTCAGCTCATTTGCTGACCATTGTTAACAGTCTACAGAGAGCATTTCCTCCAAAACAACCTGGATGAAATAGGGGTTTCATGGAATCACCTCTCCTCTGTACCTTCTTTCCCTCTGAATCCTCTAACATGCCACTTCTTCTGTGGGCCCCCTCTCTGATGGATCTATTTCTTGCGTGGATCAGCTTCCACCTTGAATGTGCAGGTGTTCCAAGGTCACACCACTCAATAGAGCTTTGAACACGTGAATTCAGGCTTCTCTCACTTTGCAGGAGCTCCCTAAACCTCCACCACTTTCCACTCAGCTTCCCCATGCCTCTGCTCTGCCATGGTGCCAACAAAGACAACTGCTCGGCTGCTTTGTGTGTTGAATAAACTGTTTCATGCTTTCCTTGCACCCTTCTCTCAGTATCCTCTGCCCCCCCCCCTCCAGCACTTAGAGGACAGGCTTTCTGAAAGGACATCCTTTTTTCCTGGGTGTTTAGAATGCCTGGCACAGCCCAGTCTCTTCCAAAACCGTGGTAATAAAAATAGAGGCATCACCATTAATTCACCTTCCTTTTCTATACAGGAAATTGTGATTGGCACGAAGAATTTGGGTCAGACTTGTATTTTGTGCTATCTCATTGAAAGCAGTAGAGCATTAAGAGATGGAACTGGCGATGTTTAAAGCCAGAAAGGACCCAGAAAAAGAGTCACCAAAACTCCAAAACATACCCTGGTACAAAGAGAGTGAATCACCATCACCGAAGTGATACTTTTATATTGTTAAAACAAGGTAAGCACACTTCATTTAATGCAGCTTAGTGTCATGCTGTCAACCACAGGGATATTTTATTACTATAAATTTGTTGCTTTTCATGAATAGATTCTTGGCCAATGGCTGAACTAAAGCACCAGCAGAAGATGAGGAGCCTGCAGAGAGCTCAGCTGATAAGAGAATGGGTTAAAGAGAAACTCCTCTTATTTGTGTGACAATCATCTTGTGAGAATATTTTCTGTCTGTGCTATTTTTGGTTCCCAGTGAGATCGTTCTTACAAGAATATGGAATTAGAATTTGAATACAGGCATAGTAAGAGCACTTTGCATGTGTGCCCACACAACCCTCCTCCCCCCCTCACCTCCATCAGGGAGCTCCACTGCTGAGCAAGGTCAAATTATATCAATAAGGCACTGCAGAAAATCTTTTACATTCCCAGATTGGTTAGAGAAATTAAACCTCATCTCCTGGGATTTTCAAATCTAGGCATGTTGTTTATTTTAAGGATCACTGTAGCATTATATTTATGACTTACTAATCACCTTGGCTTGAAAATCTATGTCAAATGAGGAAACCATTGCACCTCGAAGATTTGCACGGGATGGCCAGATTCCATCTGTAGCCACCTGATCTAATGGAAAGAAAAGCCTTTTCTGCACAGAGAATTTGAAATTACAGACATGTCCCGGCAATTATGGACTGAGTTACTTAACCTTCCTGACACCAATGTTCTCCCACAGGTCTCTTTAGGGCAGGAGCAACTCTCGGTGCATGCTTGTTGCAGGAAGAGATTTACTGGAGTGACTGACGGAATGTGAACAACTTCTGGTGCAGCCTGCACGTTCCTCTGTGGCTTCAGCTGTGCCTGCACATGGCTGCATTTGGCTTCTGCTTTTACAGAGCCCAGGAGAGCCCTCAGCACAGCAGAGGGGGCAGCTCAAGACACCTCTTGTGCCACATCCCCGCACCAGACCTCCACGGTGAGCCCTTGGGGTGCTGAGCTCTGAGCAGAAGGAAAGTCCCTGCTGCACAAATACCCATTGCTTGAGACAAGAGACAAGGTGTGACAGCACAGGGAGGCCAGGGGCATTTTTAGGCAGCGCAGCCCAGTTGTCTAACAGGACTGGTGGCCAGCCTGGTGCTGGTCACGTAGAGTCCCCGTGCAGCAGCTGACCTGGGCAGCAGGATGGGAGCCTGTATTTCAGTCAAGGCTTAAAAAAGGCCCTTAACTAACTGAGTTTTGTTTTCCAATGATGTAGGGTTTAAAAATTAACCTCCCAAGGGAACTAGAGGATACACCTGAGCGTCTATTCATGGTAAACAGCTAGAAAGGTGTGTTTGGGCTACTCCTGCTGGAAAATGTAACACACTTCTTTATCTTCATAGTATCAAAAATACAAGGCATTGATTGTGCTTTCAGCAGAAGTGAACCCACCACAATCACATCAAACCTCTAATGCTGGGAAACAATTGGGCTGTAAGCTCTGCTGATTGAGGAGTCATTAAAGCATCATCACATCCCTACAGTTCACATCCGTAAAAGACAAGGTAGAACATCACTGGTACAGGATCATAAACCACACACCAAAGAACAGAGACTTTATATTTACTGACTCTTCTAATGGAGTTTTAAAATGTTTGTCAATGAACACTCACATAATTGCATAAACATTAAATGCACAGCACTGATTAAGCAGAATTGTAAAATTATTGCTTTAGGTTTTCAAATCCCTTTCCAGATGTTAAGGAACTGATCCTTGTGCCAGTCAGTGAGGGGTACAACCACTGGCACAGCAAACTGGAGCAGGAGGACTAAGCTGGACTCAATCATCCTTGTGGGTTCCTTCTATCTC
This sequence comes from Lophotriccus pileatus, assembly GCA_035583135.1. NCBI lineage: Eukaryota > Metazoa > Chordata > Aves > Passeriformes > Tyrannidae > Lophotriccus > Lophotriccus pileatus. Next base: position 15,230,181 of record JAWWES010000021.1, read on the forward strand.
AGCTTATTCTGTGAGTCTGTGACTAAGCACATTACCTCAGCTTTTTGCAGGCTACATCTGCACTCTGGAGAGCAGTACAGTCCTGACAGTCAGACCCCTCAGACCAGAGACTAGGGGTGGATTTGGCTGGATTAGACTGAAACTCTTTTTCAGCTCTGGGTTTGCCCAGATGTCAAGGTAAGGAAGGCAGAGATGCACACACCCAGCTCTGGTCTCACCATGGAGAGCCTGGACATGGTCCTGGCTCCTCAAGCTCAGACATCACCAAATAAGGAGGAATGAAAGGTAGGACTAGAATTCATGACTCTCAGTTCCCACCACTACCTGTAGTTTACAAGAGTTCCTTAAATATCCTAAGCTTAAATGAAATCAATGTAAATTAATGAGAAATATTAAGAAATAGCACAGATGAAAGAAATGGCAGGTTTAGGGAACCAATCTATCCTGATGTGATTCTCTCTGATCTCTAAACTCACTTGATCCACCTACAATTTCATCCTCACTTTCTTTCCAGTGCCTTTCCTCTGACTTCACCTAACTCCTAGCAGACATCAGTGAGAAAGTCACCTCACAAAAAGAATTGTAGCTTGAGCTGCTGTTGCCAAATTGGAATCATACACTGGCACAGTCATTATGCCAAACAATTACCAAACAACATGATCAGACGGTTCAATAAAAAGTACATGAGTTTTTGAGGGCTACCATGACAGCAGTTCTTGCCACCTACGAGCTCTCAAATGCATTTTAAGGTGCAGAGGTGCAGGAACTTTTGGATTATGAAGCGTTTCTCAACGTAGTGAAGTTCAGCACTGCAAGAGACACCTGCAAACCCAAATCTTCAAGCCCCAGCCCCTCAAAACCAGGGAGATGCCAGTGAAAATAGCCCACAAAGCTTCCTGCCCCAGTGGCCCACATGGCTTATCAGACAGCAAATTCGGGAGCCAAGAAACATTTAGCAACAGGCGACAACAGCAGAGAAATATTAATGGGGTGGAGAGGAGAACTCTACCCCAGAAACACAGATTCAGCAGAAGGGCAGATGTCAAACTTTCACCCACTTGCACATTCTGAGGAAGAAGTGGAATCCTCTATCATAAGTGAATTTTAAAATACCCAAATCTCTCTGGGAAAGAAGTTCAGTGTAATAACTGCACTCAGTGCTCAGGGCTGGCTTTATCCAAGGGCTCTTAGTCCATTCTGAGTATCTGTTTTAATCCACTTTGAAAGCAGATTACACAAGCTCATACAAGGCAGGATGCTGTGGGCTGAGAGTGCCACAGAGCAAGGCAGGTTAGTGAACTTTACGTTCAGGTGCCACCCCACTGGGCTGTAATTTCCCCCAAGGGTTCCAGCAAAAGGTACAAGAAAGTCCCAGTCACATTTCACCCAGCAGTAAGTACTTTCTACTAGACCTCATTTAGGTCTTTGTAAAGGCTCTGATTTGACTCATTATTTTACCTGCTCTGCTAAACTGAGGTCAACTTCATTTCTTTAGGACCCAAATAAATAAATGGATCTCAAGACATCTTTACAGTGTCCTATCACAAGTACCCTCCTTAGAGGAGGTGCAAAAAATAAAAAAGAGGATTTGTAAAAAATCTCCAGAACGGTGTAAAGGATTTGCCATGTTTTTGAAACAAAAATTTTAGGGTCTACTTCCTCAGAATTAACAGGGTTCTCGCTTTAAGTTAAAACCAGTCATAAAAAAGACATTTTGGTGGAAAGCCACATTACTGGAGGTTTCTGCAACAAGCTGCTAAGAATAAAACTGTATTCATTTCCATTAAAGGACATGAGGCTCTCGGGGGCAAAGGACTAGTATTTGCTTTGTAAAGTACAGATCAGCTTTTGTGAAAACATTGGTTGGAATGGTAAAGCTGACATGGTGATGCAGATGGACACAACATATTCTTTTACTCCCATTTCTCGAGAAGTAGCAGCACCTCCTCCCACCACAGGCAGCAGGAGTTGTAGATGGGCAGCACATCAAAAAATGATGTCCTCTCAAAAATTAATGAATGCTGGTAAAAAACAAACCCCAAAGATCATGAATTGAACCTCCAGATCCAAAAATTCCCAAACAGCACAAGGTTAACCCCTGCATGGATATGTAGATATGAAAAAAAAAAGGTTTTGGCTCCCTGGTCTGCAGACTTTGTACAAAACTTCTCCCCTCTGTATGAGATTAGGGGAGCTCTATGGCTACTATAATTTGCACCACTGAAACAATCTCTAGGGGCTAAAAGGGAGTCAAAGACAGGGATGGCAAATGGGCATCCCTGCATTTCTCATAGGCACACCCTTTTTCCTTTGTTTTCCTCATTTTCCTGGCAGGAGAGAAAATGCTGATAAGAGCAGCATATTTAGGTCTGTGACCACATCTCCCGTGCAGATAAGGAGACCCTCCCTGGACCAACACCACCTGCTTTAGACAATAAATGTACCTCAGAGATTAGACACAGAGTGAGCAAAATCTGCTTTGGATCTCGCAGGAAAGGGGAGGCACAAGAGTCAGCTTTGACAATCAGCTCTCCCCGTCCCAGCCCGGCCGTGCCTGCACTTCCAAAAGCCCTGTCAGACCCAGAAGGCCTTTTGTCTTCTCTAGAGCCAATCTCTAAGGCCACGGATTCTGCTGGGTTTGCTTTAGCTTGGATATGTAGTGTCAACACAACAGCAGCTCTGGCTGCTCGCAGATTGGTGGAGAAAGTAGGTCAACATGAGACAAGCTGTTCTCAGAGTAGCATTTCTCTCTCCTCTCCCTTCCCTCTTTGTAAATGAAGAGTGCTAAACTAGTTGCTTTGAAAGGCACATAGGCGTTCACCCTGTCAAACAGGGGTAGAGCCATTTTGCTGAATGTGTCACCGTTGTGGATGATTATTTATTATGCAATTCAGAACAATGTGCCATGCTCGTAACAGGCTTCGCAGGAGATGCCACTTGCCAGTGCTAAAATTCAAATTAATTACTAAAAAGCCGGTTTGAGTATTAGAAAACAAGGGGAGTATGTAAGCAAGAGTAAAATAATTATAAATATTAGATGAATATTCATGAAAAATGCAAATTCCACACCATTCATGATTTTATGTGGCAGAAAAGGAGTTTCGCTGTCGCGTGTCAAAGGAACAGTCAGAAGCTGTGCTTTAACTCAGAGCACAGTGTATTTAGAGAAGAGGTCTTCCATGTTCATCAAACAAAAAAAAAACTGTAGCAAACCCATGGAATCCCTGTGTCCTGCCTGGGGCAGCAGCACTGCTCAGCACACGGATCTGCAGTGTGTGTGTGTGTGAAGACTCATTTTGCCAATCTGATTTAGCCTTTACAAATGACTACACAATTATGCTCAGGTGAGAAATACCAAGCAGGAAGGAGGAGTGCCTGTGGATGGATTAGTCACCAAACAGTGGAAATGAGCAAACTAATCCAATATACGATTTATCTCCTGTTCACACTGGGAATTATATTAGGAACATTTTAGGGATGAGACTTAAACTTCTCTGCATAGTTTAGCCATCTCCCTGTGTATGTCCTAAGACTCCCATCCTTAGAAAACAGAACAAATCACTATAAATTCATGCCTGTCAATACCAGGCATTTCTCTCCCTCAAATCATATCGATGATGAAGTACCGAGGGCAAGAGTTCTACAACCAATAATCTGTCTAACTTTCCTTGCTCAAGAAATACTATTAATTTCTAGAGGAGTATTCCTGAGTTAAGAAAGCCAGATCTGGAGCTGAATCTCATCTGGAAGTCAATGGAGCCACCCTCAGTGACTGTAAAATAAGAAGGACTGGGCTCGTGCCCATGTTTAGTATTGGAGATGCATTTTTCCATGGTACATATTTTTCCTATATATAATGCAAATTTTTCTCTTAATTTCTTTTTTCCTCTGCTTAGAGTATTACTTGTTGTTAATGAGCTTTAAATCCACCTTGGTTTTATCCTACTCTTTGAGTCTCTGCATAAGCATTTTGGCAAATTTCCCCCTTAACTGCTACCCAGTTAGCCCTTTTTCAAGGGAAAAGAAGCCATCATTTGTTCCACCTTTGGACACAAGCTACATGTCAGGCAAAGCTTCAGAAGGAGAAAGCCTCTTTCCTTTTGTTCTAAAGCATTACAGCTATTGGACTCATTCCTCCTACTAGGACTAGTGACAAATCCTCCACTGTCAGTGGAGCCAGACATGGATGCAGAAGACACGGGAATAGCAGAGGAAGTACTTTTTCACTTGAGACTTCTGGTGCAAAGACCTGGAGGGAAAAAAGTGCAAGTAAATAGACTTTTATCTTCAGGGTAGCTGTTTATTTATTTGCAGCACCGTTGTGCCCGTATGGTTCAATCATGGACTAGGAGCCAGTAATGCCAAGTCTTGTACAAACAAGTCAAAAAGTGAAGGCCAGCCCTAAAGAACACTCATTTCTCTTATATATTTTGTTTACACTCACAAGCAAAAAGAACCCCATGATAGTTTATCATCATACTATCTGTATAGACAAGGCTTCAAGTAAACAAGGAGTGGGTTGACTAATGCAGCAATAATATTTCCGCAGAAATTTCAGACTAGCAATTAAAAAGAGAGGTTTTTGAGCAACGTGGAATATGCTCCAGCCAGACCAAGTCTGTAAGTGTCTTATTTAATTGCTGAAATTACTGCCTTGAAGCTCCAGCCAAGATCAAGCCCAGCTTCTGGCAAACAGGAACTCTGCCTTACAGACATCACCAAGCGAGGCTCCACCCTGGCACTGAGGGGCTGGAGCGTGTCCAGAGAAGGGCAATGGAGCTGGGGAAGGGGCTGGAGAACAAGTCTGACAAGGAGCAGATGAGGGAGCTGGGGGTGTTCAGCCTGGATGTTATCACTCTCTACAACTGCCCAACAGGAGGCTGTGGCCAGGTGGGGGTCGGGCTCTGCTCCCCAGTAACAAGTGACAGGACAACGGGAAATGACCTCAGGTTGAGCCAGGGGAGGGTTAGGTTGGATATTATGGGGAAATTCCTTCCCCAAAAGGGTTGTCAAGCACTGGACCAGGCTGCCCTGGGGAGTGACCGAGTCACCATCCCTGGAGGTATTTAAAAGACACACTGATGTGGCACTTGGGGACGTGGGATGGGCAGTGCTGGGTTAACAGTTGGACTCGATGATCTTAAAGGTCTTTTTCAAACTAAATGGTTCTGTGAAACGGTCACATGACAGGTACAAAATTATCCCCCCACTTCAGCAATGACACACTTCCCTGAGTAATTCCCTGAGCTGATGAGATTTAGGCAACCTCTGCAGGAAGGAAACAGTGAAGAGGGTCACACAAAGTGACCTGGCTGCACCCTGGGTCCCTGGAGCACAGTTCAGAAATTATGGGAATGAGAATATCTCCTGCTCAGTTATATTTGCTTCACTGCAGTCGATGTCAATTGAACTTTACTGTTCACTTACACATATTTTTGCTTCGCTCCATCTCTCCCTTACTTTTAGCAATTGTAGTTGAGACTTCCTCTATGATTTGTTTAATATCAGAGGAGGGGAAAGAGAAAAAGAGAGATACTCGATCTGATGTGGGAACACGTTCTCCTTTGTATCAAAGAGCCATCTGCTAATTTACAAAATACAAACAAAGTTACTGGATGTGCAAGAACCCCTGTTGGGAAGCCAGGCACAAACAGTGCCTGTACCACGTCAAGGAGTGCTGTGTTTATTCTGGAACACACAGCTCTCTGGGTTTCTTTTATCTTTGGGCATTTTTCCTCCTTCTTCTCATTTTATTGATCTAAGTTCAGGCATACTGAATAAGCTCCACCACAATAATAAATACGGAATATTTATAGAACGCTTTTCTTACTGTAAAAAAAAGCACTTTCCTAGACAGAAACAGAAATCACAGGGAGCAGTAAGTATTCTGCAGGCTGGTGTAGGGAAGGTTGAAAGGAAGCCCTGCCTCCTGCAACCTGTTTTGAAGCCCCAGCCTCTGTTTTCGGAGCAGTTGTGTGACACGAGAGTCAAGTCAATCCAACAGCTCTTTTCATCCTCTCTCCCCACCTCCTCTGTGCACCATGCAGGGCGAGGCACAATGCAACATTCAGGAAATATCTCAGCCTTGTCCTTTTTCAGTTGTTCTGCAAGTAAGACAGAGGAAAAAAAAGCTGGAGACAAAAAGAGAGAGAAGCCAAAGATCCCCCCGTGCTCTAATCTGCAGCGAGCAGAGCGATGGGCAGCAGTTACTGTGGTCAGCCAGCTCACTGTGGGCTCACCACAGACTGGGAGAACAAATGTCACCCTCCAGAAGAGAGAAAAGAGATAATCCCAAAGGAATTTACATAAAGTGGTCGTTAACAGCGGCGTATGTTTAGCGTTCAGAGCTTTTTTCTTAATTTCAGCGGGTGCTGAGGTTTTAAAACAGCCCAGAAATATCTAGGGACCTGCAGTCTGACCTGCAAACCAGTTGCCCAAAAACTGGAAGTCTGTATGGCAAAGATAAGGGCTGGGGACAAAACACAACTGACACAATACTCAGAAAACAGACCACTGAATGACCCATTTCTTATAAGCTGGACTAAAATGCATTTAAATTGGAAGTTTTGGGGGTCTGTGTTTTCATACAAATTTAGCATTCAGTATCTTACCACACTGACAGCCCTGAAAGCCAGAGCAGAGACAGCAGCAAGAATAACACTTTTTCTCTTCCTCAGAGAGGAAGCTCTGCCTCAGCTCAGGTGAACAGACAAAAAACAACCCCAAAACATTTCAAAGAAGTCAGAATCCCCACAGGACTCCATGCAGTCGATGGAATCTGGCACACGGGGCCAACCTGACGTGGTGCATCTCCCCAGCACAGCACGGCTATGTCAGCAGAGACACAGCTCCACATCAAAGCAGCTTCCCTATTTCTGAACCCAAACCAACTCCCTGAAGGACAGGAGGGTGTTTTCTCAAGCCTGGGGAATCTGGGAGTAGGCTGCAAGGTGCCAGCTCCCTGTCTCTGTGCCGGTGTGTGGAGATGTGTTCTATCTCCGTGTCTGCTCCAAACTGAGGCTCTCCATGCAGACCATGATAAGGGTGTCAGTTGTAGTGACAGTCTTCAGCTGTGGACTTGTGCCCATCAGCAGGCAGCCTGAGGTCACCTCAGGATCACTGTACAGAGCTACATGGAGAGCTCCTGTTGGTAACAACTTCCAGGCACCGACTCCAAGGCTATGAAACGGTGACACAAAGCCCTGGCAGGTGTGCCAAGTCTGATGTGCTCAACCCGGTGTTCTTGAAATATAAACTTTAATTTAAACTTGCAAGTAAAGTCTGGTGCATTCAATTTAATAATAAACTTCAATTTAAACTTGCAAGTAAAGTCTGGTGCATTGCAGATTGGTAACTGCAAAAATGAAATCAGGAAACCCACGCGCTGTGTCATAAAACCCCAAGATGCAAACAGAAACAAATGAACATGAGACAGACCAATGTCTCACAAAAAAACTAAGGAACCTTTTAAACATTGCAAGAGTCTCAGATACCACCAGTGAGTCCGTGCTTGTAAGTATGTACGTGCTTATACACACATCCTGCTGATATGAACAAGAATTTAATGAGTTACAGTTTCTCAACTAAGCTGACAGTCCAAGAAGTCCTACACAAGTTGCCATAGTTAAACCAAGACTTGTACTTCCTGGAAAGCAGATCCAGGAGGGATTAAGACTGGGCTTTTCAATATGTAACTTGCACAAAATAAACAAAAATCTCTATTTACTCTGATGTTTGAGACAACAATTCAGCACCTATATTCTGAAGCCATAACTTACACTAAGATTTGCCATGTGTGTGACAATGTCAGTTCTATATTCCTCTTCTACCTTTCCATCCAAAAAAACACACTGTTTATCTGAAAAACTGGATCCAGTAGAACCAGCAGGAGTTCTGCTAATTTATAGGACAATGGATTTTTCCCAGTATATTGGAACAAACGTTCCTGAGAGTACAGCAACACCCCATCCACTGACCTTTCAACTTCCTCTTACTGGAGGGGTAGAAAGTTCATTTCAGAAAAAGCCATTACTTTCTTCTGGTTTTCCAAGGGAACAACCCATTTTCAAGGAATGTTCCTGTAATTCCAGGGTATCCAGTACCCTGCAGTCATTCTGCTGTTTCCAGGGCAGTTACCACAAGCCTGATGTAAAGCTCATCTGGCATAAAAAGTCCTTGCAGGTGCCACTATTGAAAATGTGAGCTTGGAATGGCAAAACACTGGCTGTGACTCCTACAGACCTGAATGGGACAATATTAAAGATAATTAATTTTAACCAGCATCACTTCCTGATTTGTTTTCATCACTCCTGCAAACAGATTGTGCCATTCACCACTCAGAAGTATTCAGTATTTTCTGCTTTATATTGTTCCTACAACACAGAGTCTAATCACTCAAATATCCAGGCTATCATGTAACATCCTTCTCCCTGTGAAGGGACTACACAGACCATTTGAGGCTGAAGCTGCTTTAAATAGTTTCCACTGCTCTGTGTACGCAGGGTATGGCTTTTCCCTCTCATCCTCCAGCACTTTTCCACTGCAGCCTTCAAACATCACAAGGTGCCTCCTGCACCTATCAACCCTCACAGAGTGTGGGGGAAATTTTAGTTTCACTTATGTTGGCATAATCCCACTAAAGCCAGAAGGATTGCCTGGGTTTATCTGAGATCAGAAGGCAGCCTCAGGTTGGGCTGAGCCACGTAAGTGTTTGGAAAGAGCAATTATGTTCTGCAGGGAAAGACAAGGCTTTCAGAGTTTAGACTGACATGGGAGTTAATATTCCCCACACGAGGACACACAGGCTACTGTGGCAGTTTGGCCTTGGGAGATATTTTTGCTGAGAATGTAATTTTTTTTTTTTTTCCATTGGAGAAAGCCAAATTGCTGATCATTTAGAGCTCTCAATAAATAAAATCAACAGTGTATCTTACATCATTAACAGTAAAGAGAGGGGTCTTTCTGGATAATAGGGATATATTACAGCAGAACATCCAGATGCTACCAGTGATGGTACATTAAATAGATTAAAAGAGAGGAAAAGAAATAAAATTCAACTCAAGCTCTTACTGCAGCAGCAGTGAACTAAAATTCTTATTCTCTTGTCCCAAATGACTTGGCATTGCTTGGGCTCTCAGCAACTGTCATATTTCACACCAGAAATTGTGCATTCCAGTTTAAGTTAGTGTTTAAAATTCAGTTTTGTAAAGCACTGTGGGATTTTCCAGACTGAAAGGCATCATATATAAATTTAAAATATTATTATTATTTCAACATTATTTATGGATGCCATCTGTTCCTAACTCTGTTACTGTCTCTTCTTTTTAATGTTCTTATCGCAGACTGACTTGCTTATTACTTGCTAAATTGGTCAGAATTCAGTTCAAGCTATCTTTGAGTTATATGTTCACCTCAATGACTGCCTGCCAAGAATGATGTTTATGGCATATCTTGCATTGATTTTAGAATTTCTGAAAGCAATAAAGCACTGAATGAGGCTCCTTTCTTCTCACAAATTAGAATCTGTCATGTTAATAGAGCAACATAATCCTGTCATCGCTTCCATTTGTTCCTTTCATCAGGCTGGGGTTAACTCCACGTTCAGTGAGGCTGCTTGTTTAGAAGGCCTAGAGGAGGCCCACTGGTTTATTTTTAGAATTGTCAGGAATGATCATTCCAAACTGGATTCTCCTACTCCTGTGTGCGAAACAACCTTCCATAACCCACCAGGTTGGCACCCCGAGGCTCCTGCAGGGCTGGAAGCACAAGGGCAGGACCCAGAGCTCTTCATCACTCACAGGGACAATGCTGAGAACGTGGGAAGAGCCTTCTCCCTTATCCTGCTCCACTGGGGCAGGGTGGGATACACTCCAGGTCTTCCTGGATACAACATCTGGCACGTGGGCATGTCCCACGCTGAGCTTGGTGGGGCTGGGATTACAACTGAGCACTGGTTACTGAGATGCAAAGCACACAGTGTTTCCCTCATTCCTGGGAGGGTGACACTTGCACACCATCACAGTTCTGCCCACACTCACTATTTACTCCATATTTACTCTTTTTAGGACCTGTCCAAAGTCCAAATCTTTACATCAGCTGTTGTCATGTCAGATTTCACAAGCTTTGTGCAAACAATCATTCCCAATTCAGGGGGGGGGGGGAATCCCCAAATACAATTTGTGAGGTTTTATTGGCAGAATCACTGAATAAACTATTACCCCCACCAGCAGCCACTGCCACACTACAGCTGCCTGCAATTTTTATTTTCTTGGGTTTGACTTCATAACTCTGCTTTCCTTTTCCTTCTTGCTTCCTCTTGGCTGACATATTATATAGCTGCTGAAATGATCCTCTAGCCAGGAATGCTGGATGAGCAGCTGCCTGTGGATTGGTGCCAGCACTGCACTGGGAACTGGAAAGAGCACAGGCTGGCTTGCCCCTGTGTCTCCTTCCAGACACAGATAAAAACCCAGAGCCCCTCGCTGGAGAATTCCAATCTGGGAGCCCAAACTGCCCCTCTGGACACCTCAGCAATTCTGGAGGCTGTACACCAACCACACAGGATTGCCAAGCTGAGCTCCCTCCTTCTCTTGCTGGGTTTGGAGGATGCCAGGCTGAGATCTGTGAGGCATCAATTATAATCCAGAACGCATCTCTCAAAATAAATGTTTGGTGCGTTTCCGTAGCAGATCATCCAATAATAGCACACAGCTCAAGCAACTAATGGAGCACAAGTCTGCTTCCAGTGTGTCAGATAATAATTGTGCTGTAACACCACAGCGCATACATGAATAAATACAATTCCAAATTCAACGAGATATTTTCCTTCTGCTGCTCCTCCTGCTGCAAATGAATACACCAGCAATTAATTACTGTGCTCAGCAACTCCCTGCAGCAATTGTGTAATAGATTCATTTTCAGTCCCTTGTCTCGTAACCTTTGAGATAAAGAGTTTCATGGGTCTGGAATGGCAAACATAAAAATATATGGCTTTGTGCATTTAGTGTTTGTAAATGTTACAGCTCTCAGACACCAGCCATAACTTTCTCAAAGTTCTGCTCCACTGCTTATAAATCCTGCAGTTTATTTGGATATCAGGAGCATTTGAGCTGGCAGCTGAGAGTAAGGGATATTTCTCAATCAGAGATATTTGAGTGTTGCTTTTCATGGTAAAAGTAACATGGTAAAAGTCCTGTGCTGTGCCAACACAGCACGGGACAAACACTGCGCAGACACTGCCTGGGTGAGGAAATGCAGGGCAATGCTACGAGTGTCTCGACGACAACGTTATCTGCTCTTGCACAGATGGCTCAGGAAAAGCCGACTTTTCTACGGTTCTCCCGGGCAAAAGGCGAGTCCAAGAGGGAAAGCGGAGGAATTGGGAGAAGGGGGTAGGGGGAGCAATCTGAAAGCCAGACTTGCTGGATCTGAAATGATCCCGAGATCCCAGGGGAAATGACTTTCCAGGTTGAATGAGCAAGGAAGAGCAGACTGCCAGAGCTGGAAAATGAGCCTCCTGAATCTTTCAACCCAGAATAGTACCACATATGCCATAAACCAAGAATAATTAATTAAAAAAAAAAATAAGTCTGAGCTTTCTGACTGGAAGCAGATCACTTTCCTGTGCTTAGAGCAATAGGATTGGGACTCAATTCTGTTTCTGCTACTACTGGGCTGTCCAAGCAGTGCTGTCTTCAGTGCCATCCTTGAAGACAGAGAGCCTCTCTTATGGCCAGATGAGCCCAGAAAATAAAGGCTTTACAAACAAATTATTAAAAAATAATTCATATCAAAAGTTCTGAGGTGCCCCTTAAGTCCAGACATCAAGAAGAGCGTAACCACAAATTAGAACTAATCATAAAGTATTTCTAAGACTCACATGCTAATGAAAAACAGAGTAAAACTATTAAATTATAATAATTTATAAACATAAAATTATTAAATATGTTTCTCAAGTTCTGTCTAGCTTTGTTCCTCTCACTTCTCCTCAATGAATACTCATGCAGCTCTAACTAATTTATTAAAGCTGAGTTCAAGACTACACAGGACACATATTAAACTCTGTTGTCCCTTCTCCAAGGAGAAGTCTTTTATTTGGTTATTTCCATCTGTTAGGTATCCCAAAAATGGAAGAAAAATTGAATTTCCCTCCTGCTGAAGAGCCTTTGGCTTAATCATTTTTAATACAAATGCTGGCAGTGGCCTGGGTTTAGATCCAACCATATCCTTCAGCTGGACTGCAGAGTGACTGGAGATGTTTCTGGACCTGGCATTGTCTCCTGCCAGCTGAGGAGTGGCCACAGTCCCTCCACCCCACGGTGCAGCTTTCCTGACACAGTTTGCCATGGCAGCTCTAGCTGGCATTTCACAATCTCACAGTGGGATTTCCCCCCCGAGTCCTGAGCCCTGCAGGTGCCAGAGGCTGATCTTTGCCTTTGAGGCACGTGGGGTTTGTCCCTCTGGACTCCGCACTGTGCAGGGCTTAGCCAGGCCCCTGGTACATTCTGCCAAGGAGACCATGGAGACCATCAACCATGGAAGATTCAGTCCTTCATCTTCACTGATCTTCGTTCACAACCTTTCCAGAGGGGTCTTACCATCCACTCTCAAGGCATGGGGTTCCCAGGGGCCAGTGCAGCCACCCCCCAGAGTTCTCAGATAAAGTAACTCGGGTTATTGTTTATCTCCAGGCTTTCTCCAAAGCCAGCAGACTGCAGCAGACCAGGGCTGCACTGCCCATCTGATACACAGAGCTTCAAAACTTGTTTCCAGCTGGCATCTGCCTAATCTCCTCTCCACTTAAAAAAACCCTGGCATGTAACTGCTGTTCTCCTCTTTGTACCTAAATCCTCAAACTTACATTCTTACTGTAGAGATTTAGTCAATGGAGTCAGGCAGATAAAAAAAAGGCAAGTTTTTTGCACGTCACATCAAACAGCAATTGTTCAAAGACACATGGTTTGTGAGAGATTTTGTCCAATGTTAGTGCATTACTAACCACTTTTCCATGCTGCCTGGGCCTCTGGAAACAATTGAAACCTAAGAAAACACAAGGGATATGTCCTCATTTTCTATTATATTTTCTTAATAGGATGGTAGGTGAGTCAGAGTTGAGACTCCATTTGTGCAGGAAGTCTATGGATCCGATTTTAATCATCTACAAATAACAGTAAGGCAGAATAGCAGGAAGGAAGTAACTGTAGGGTTGATTATCAAGAGATCCCATATTTCTGTACATCTCCATGCAACCTCAATTCCTTCATTTCAGTCCCCTCGTCCATATAGATGGTAACAGATCACAGAAACATTGTAGGGATTAATTACTTAATGTCCTTACTTTGCCTTTGAAAATGTAAAGCTCTCTGTGCCTAACAGTTTAGGTGGATGTCCAAAGGGATTTACAAAAGTACTTAAGCAGGTTAAATGCCTACATCCCACTGACTCTCAAAGACTTTCCATAAACCTGGCACTATAAATGGAGTAGCAAGAAGGGAGAATGCTGTCACCCCATTTTTATGGTGGTCAAGACACTGGGACAGTTTATGTTCCAGCGACTACAGCTCAGTAATGGGCAGCCTCTTTGCTCCAGGCTGGCACACTCATCTGAGGGAGGTACCTGTTGGCTCAGTGTCTTCCATGTCTCAACCAATTCCTAAAATCAGCAGGAAGCTTAAATCCCTAAGGTCCTGCTGTGCAGGCAGGGTTTGTTACCTGAGTGAGAACAGATGCTGATCCCAGTGCTGGACAGCCACAGAACGGACACACACACTCCATAAGGTGGTGCAGGGGAACAGTGTGCCAGGTGCTCCTCTGTGGACACCAACTTCTGAATGCTCTGGGATTTCTCTGTGTGACTCTGACACAGCTGGCACCTACAGACTCCAAAAAAGCAGGACCCCTCCCAAACCAGAGGCAGCAACAAACTGACCAAGGAGGTTTCCCAATTGCAGAAGGCTGCTGTTGTAACTGCTCACATTTCTCCTGCCTATTAAATGCTTGTTAAGTCATTGCTTCTGAGCTGATTCCCCCATCAGCTCAGAGGTAACAGAACCAGCCAGGTTTTCTTGGTCAGTACAGCTGATCAGCCCAGTGATCCAGTCTGAAATGATCATCAGAGGTGTATGGGTCTGTGAACAGACCCAGCTATAACCAAAATCCTGAGTACAAACACAGGTGAAGGTCAGCTGCCCACAGGAACCTCTGTCTCTTGGGTAGGTTTTGCAGCCTGCAATGAACTGCCCCCAGTGTGGCAATTTTGGGCTGCCTGCACCCAAGTGAAGTGGGTTCACGTGTCTAACATAGGTGTTGCCCCTGGATCAAACAGGGGACGTGCCCTACCAGCAGTTGGGAGTTGGGAAACTGGTTTTGTCATCAGAGAGGCATAATGAAAAATTAAAAAAAAAAGGAGCTGAAATGACACTTTAAAATGAGCTGGATAACTTGGCTAGTGCAGAATGCAGCAAATCCTCGCTCTCTGGTAGGCAGTGCATCTCACCAGGAGCAGAAAACACGAGAGCCCAGGGTTTTGCCCACTGATGATTGCGTGTGACCAGGTGGAACTTCAATTTTACAGGTCTTCAAGCCCAACTGGTCTTAGGAGCTGCCTGTTTAAAAGAACACATTTCTCTTTGCACATTTTGGTCAGCACTGCAATCAAGGGAGCCACATATGCTGGATCCTATTCAACTTAATAGATAGAAATTTGGCAGTAGAGTGTTCTCCATATGGGGTTTTCAGCTGTAGGAAAGCTTCTGGCTTTGCTATAAAGTAGATTGGGATTGTTCCTTTCCAGAGTAAGCTGCCTCTTCATCTAGATGGTGGAGGAGAACTGGATTCAAATCGGAGCTGGCTCTTTATGTGGAATTAAGAACTGCTTAAAAACAGAACCCACCAAACATGCTAGCTCTCAGAGGGTGTTCGTGATGTTCCCCTGAAATTCTGAGGAGTTATTACCCCTTTTGCCTTGACTGTATTTTTTGGCTGAAGTTTTATCAGGAGCACCCAGGGAAATAGATTGTTACATCCATCAAATATAACTCGTAATGAATAAATGTGTCCTTCCAGTCCCTGATCGAACTGTGAAGGTGCAGAGTAGTGCTGGGAGGGTCAACAGCCTAATAAAAAAATAACTGAAGTTATTTCACTGGGCAAAATTATCCTGGGATAAAGGTACAAATGCATTTTCTCAATCTGGTGCAGGTATGATGGCTTCATTGTACATCAAAACAAAGAAGTTTTGCCCGAAATAATTAATTTCTGTAGGCAAAGCCTAACATTTTCATAGTTGCCAAAGGGAAAGCAAAGAACAATTGTAAAGACAGGGGAAAAAAACCCTCACAATGAGATTGCTGGGAATAATTCCAATAGCATGAAATTAATGTAAATCACAAATAGCTCCTGTGAAGCTAAAGCAAGAATCTGTGAGAAACCAGAATCAAGTCCAATAACCTAAATATGAATCACTGACAAAAAGAAAAACAAAAGCATGACCACAGCAGAGACATTTAATAGTATAGTAAATGAATATTAACATTGAATGATCACTAAAGGGATAAATACTTCCCTAATAACACTCAAGACTCATGGTGGGAGTTTCTTGCAGGGATGGTATAAATCTTAATGATTCTCTTGTCTCAGCAAACCTTATGGAAGCTACACAACCCAGATGGATCCTGCTACAGCTTTCAGAGGATGCTCCTTCTGAGCTGGGTTACCTGGAATAATGGCTGGCAACAGGAATGTTATCAGGTAAAGCAGACATATAGAAACCCACCTAGGCTGTGTAACTCTTCTGCTCCATCACTCCAAATGTGAGCAAGTGTCTTTTCCTTAAATGGATGTTTTGTGGCAGCTCCTCAAGGAAGAAGAGCCAAGGGCTTGCACAATGCAAGTAATTACAATTCTTCCTCTGCTGCTTTCACAGAATTGATCTAATGAATGTTTTTAGGTTCAAAATTAATAAAAACCACATGCAACCCACTGGAGGATTTGTTCTTCAAGATTTGGGGCTCATCAAAAGAACTGAAAATACAACCCTTAACTAGTTTATTTTGGGCACTGGCTCACTCTCTGAAGGTGTTTGTGTCTTTGCAGCAGAGGTTGGGATGAATTAGAGTATCTATAGTGTATTCTGAGATGGTGCCTGTGTTTTCTCCACCCTGCCCTACTTTGGTGAGGTATTGGCTTTTGTTGTCTAAACGGGCCCAGATATGTCATTCTTATTACCAAGGCTTATTTAATTCATTTACTAGGTCATTGCTTGGGATAATATATGCAAATTGTACATATTAAGAGTGATATGAATTACATCAAGCATTGCCATTTATGTGGAAAATTCATCAAAAGTTAATGCAAAATCTATAAATAGAAAGAATAAAATAATAATAAAACATGGATGTGCAGCAAGCATAAAAAATGAAGACCCTTAACTGCCCATTTATTAAGCAAATAAGGATGGCCGATCCTCAGCCAGAGAAAAAAAAAGGCAACAGAAAATGACTGTGTATTACAGTGACACTGATAACCACTTAAATCAAGCCCCCAGTATTCTGACAGGGTGTGTGCTTGTGAATGGGGAAATGAAAATTCATGTCAGAAAGGAATTCCAACAACTGTGCTGGGTAGAAAGTGGTAGGAGAGATTTAAAAAGAAAAAAAAAAATAAGCCCACGGATTTAGTCTGTATGACAAAGCTAATCACAGATTGCTTGGGCACTCCACCAAACAGTTGGGAAAAAACTATAAACCCAAGAGCAGTGTTTTATATCATTTCAAACCTGTGTTTCATATTCCTGTGATTCAAATGTTCGTGCTCGCAGGTACAGCCAGGGGTGTTACTGCCTCGTCATAAAGTGCTCTGAATCTGTAACAGTTCATTTTTCCTCATCCTGTAAGGACAAATAGTCATTTATCACTCCAGTGTCTGGTTAGGAAACTTCCATGGAATCTCATATATCCCTACATAATTTGGCATAACTGGCAGGCTTTTCTAAAACAGAATAACTGAATAATAATGAAGGCCATTAACGATGATTAGAAACATTACAAGGAGTGAAAAATTAGCAATATACTTTCCTATATTCACAGGCTGCTTATGAGAATAGAATTTTTGCAGGAATCCTGCACAATTATTACTCAAGGGGAGGATATCAGAGGTAAGTTATTTGAATTTTCACTCTTTTAAAGAAGTTCTCATTATGTAGCCCAAATTGCTATACTTCATAAATACAGCAAACTTCTCCCTTTTTTTCCTAGTGATTCATACACTGTTTCCCTACTCAATTGTTTTAAATCAAGTTCTCCTTTTCCCATACATTGATAACCACTTACAACACCACCCTTTCAGGAATCAGCCATCAATGTTAATTTTGCTCTTATTGCTGCTGCCTTAAACGAAGCCATTTTTACTTTTCTTTAAAATTCCAGCTGTCATTAATTTCTTTTATCAGCCTCTAACAGAAAACATACCTAGAGACTGTTCAACCCATGCTGCTGGGCTGTATAAATCTCAATCATGAAACAGTGAAGCGATTTTTAACATCTGCTCATCCTTGTTACAAGAGAGGGGGGGGAAAAAAAGGCCCCACTCTTCCAGTGGCAATTGTGCAGCTTTCCCAGCCAGGCTCGTGGATTTCTGGGCTCTCGTTTTGCACAAGCAGAAATAAATAAATCACAGACATAAACAAGGTTATGTGAGCCACAGAGGGTCAAATCCTGCACTGCTGGTTTATTCCTAAGAAATACCCCTTCACTCTTAAAGAAATCTGACTTAGATCCATGCCAGTGAATGAGCAGGTTTTGACTGAAATTGGTATTATCTGGATGAGGTAATTAAACAGCAAGCAGGCAGCCTGCCCCCTTTCTCAACCAGACTCACAGGGTACTTGCCCAAGGCACGATTGCAAGGTGTTATAAAAATATATATTTAGTGCATTTATAGGTCAAGAAAGACCACATTCCTTTGGTTAGGTTGGGTACCTCTGGCAGCTACAATAGGAAAGAGAACCTAATTTTACTGATGCTTGGACAAACCCTAAAGCACAGGACAAAAATCCTATTCCTGCACTTAAATGTGACAGGATATATGATCATGCTTTATATGGAAATTCCATTTTTAAATACTTCATAAAGAGGAATAATTTTTAATATGTCCATTACAACTTTAATAAAGTGTTACAAACTGCAAATGCTTAATAGACTGCTAATAAGGGTGGTTTCCACTGCCTCTTCCCCTGGACTTTGCTTACTTCTCTACAATTCCTCTTGCTGCTGCTCAGTTTATTAACCCCATGTAAACAAAACATTAATGCAAAATGTTACCAGATGTTTCAAAGAACCTATGAATACCCTCCCTTAGGTTCCTTAGGCTTGAGTCATTAATCTATAAATTCTTTGGTTTCTTTTCTACTTAAACATTATAGGATTTTTCCAAAAGGATTTGGTGCTCTCAAAGGTAAAATCTCACTTGCCTATTAATGCATGAAATCTCGCTAAAGTCACTGAAACTACTCATGTGAAAAGACATCCTCAAGTTCATTATGGGAAGATTATCCATTTGGGCTTAAGGAAACTGTACACAAAGTGCCATGGAGAAGAGAAGTAGCTTCAGCCTTTCTCATTTACATGCAAAGCGAATTCTTCCACCATTTGCTTCCAATTTGATAACTGAGCAAAAGCACAATAATAAATAACTCACAAAGGAAAAAAAATATTTTAAAAAGTAATTTGTTTTAATAAAGCACAGCTTCAGACTACGGGCACCCGAGGAATTGTTCCTTCTGTCACCCCGCGGGAAGGGGAGGAGCTGCTGTGGAGAATTCCATCTCCTCCATCCCACTCCAGGCACCACACGGCCACTTTCTCCAGCTGTGGATGCCCGGACTGGGCAGAGCAGCTTAAGAACTGGAGGAAAATTTGATCAAGGGGCAACAGAACAGCCCAAAATACAACAGAAGCCTGCACATCCCAACATAGATATTCTTAGAGGAGTCCATGTGGTTCTGTGCAGCTCTTCCCACATTTCCCAAGGAGGAAAATCCAAACCAAAACCCACGGCCTCTCCTCACGAGACTGCCTGGAAGAAGGGTAGTGCTTTCCAGAAAGATGGTTGGGAACTGCCTAGCCTTCCACAAAAATTAAAGCTGCTTCCTCTTGGCAGCCTCCCAGCAGAAGACACGGGCAGTCGTGTTCCCTTCCCGTCCCCTCCCCTCCCTTCCCTGCAGGCTCAGGAAACGGATTGTCTCGGGATTTGCACAAGGAGACTCTCCCTGCTCAGATGTCCAGAGGTCTGCAAGGATTTGGGTGTGTTAACCCCTAAGGCAAAGCCCTGCCACCTGCATTTTGTAGCCCAGGCACCACAGAAAACACCTTTCTAACACTCTGCTCACAAAGGTAACTCAGATTTCTGTAAAATTCAAGAAGAAAATTAAATAAATATAAAAGAAGAGGCTAACTTTTCCTTGAAAATTCAGTAATTATTTTCCTTAAAATAACTATCATAAATATTTATATTTCCCTTGAAATCCAAATATTTACTAGTAGTTTATCTCCATCTTGCTAAAACTGACAGAGATTTTGCCAGGCTTCATCCTAATTAATACAGAGCCTCTCACAGGATATTCCCACCTTTTTTCTACAAAAACCTTGTGCTCTAGGAACCTTCCAACCCCCCACGTATAAATACCTGTGTTCTACCCAGAGGTTTGCATTTTGATTTGCATGACAAGTACAACAAAAACACTGAAAAAAAGAAGAGGAAATAGCTTGTCTGAGTAACAGCAGAGAGCAAATCAGTAATATGGTAATATATATATTGCCTGTTAAATTAATTCACTATTACTTATAATAATAATAAGTGGTCTGACACTAAGCAGTGAGTGCCAGAAAATTCACAGTAAGAATTGAGGAAATCAATAAGTTTGTGCAACAGAAGAGGACTTGACCCAAGAGGAGCCTCAGGACAACACTTTGGAGATAAACCATCTTTCTGTGCCAGGATAAAAACCAAAGTTCAGGGGATGGGCATCAGTGTGTGTTTAGAGTGTGGAAAAGCACTGTTGAATAATGCACCACGGTGCTTTTTATCATAGTTTCTCTTTCAAAAAAAAGAGACGTGGGGAAGCAATTAAAAGCTATTTTGATGGGCTCATAATCATCATTTTCCATAGAAACTTCAGAGTCTGTCAATGGAATAAACAGAAGTATCTGAAATGCTAATTGTCACTACATAATTGCTACAAGGCTGAAACATGTTAACTAGGAACTGTCTGGGCATTCAAACAACTATATCTTTGAAAATAATGCAAAGAAGGCACTTCAGTCCCCTTCTGCAAACCCCATCAAGTGCTGTGTGAAGAAAAACATTACACAGAAGTCAGATGAACACAGCAGCTCTATGGGTACACAGTGCAGAGCATAATTTATCCAGGCAATGGTACAATGCTGGTTTTAAGGAAAAGAAGTTATTTTACACTCATTAAAACAAAAAAAAAAAAAAAAACCAACAAAAAAAAAAACCCACACCTGCTCAGATGGATGGGGCAGCAAACAATCTGTCTGGAGAGTTTTGTTAAGCTTTGACCCAAAAACAAAGGCTGAGAAGATGCAGCAATTGTTTCCAAATATGCACATAAGACATAAAAAGAAGAGATGCTTAAGCAAAAGGACAGTTTAGGCATTAATCATAAATACGTTGTGGAAATCTGAAGAAAATTTCCAGTTTCTAGTTCGGTGAAATTTTGAAACCAATGTCGAGAAGAACAAATGGAAAGAGGAGAACTCTAGCTGGCTTTCAAATGGATATTCTGTGGAGTTTTAGCGGCGAAGAGGAGCACAAATAAAACACTATGCTTGTAAATAAAAATAGCTAACTTATCAAAATGAATATCAATGTATTGTTAACTTTAACCCAGGCATAAGGTAAAAAAATTTCCAGCTATTTGAAAAATTAAAAAAAGAAAACTGCCAGAAGACACAACTTTGTAGTTGTTTGTCTATATTGGGCACAAGTTACTCCCACAGCAAATGTGTTTCCAGTTCCACTTCTTTCAAATACAAAAGCTCTCAGATTAAATACGAGCACCACATACAATTGAAATGGTAATAACAAATGCCATCCTTTCTTTTATCCAAGCATAGAAAATTACTGCCAAACAGAACAATTTACTGGCTCACCTGAGCTGGTGGGTTCTTTTCAGCTAATCACATCACACTTCATGACTTGGAAGTGTTAAAAGCAATGTATTACCAAGGAAAGCACAATACTTGCTATTTAAGCTCCTAAGTGTTGGTTTAAAGTGAATATCTTCTTAATAGAAGTGAAATCTAAGATATCAACCTACAGCTGTAACCACAGAAAATCATGAAGTCTTCACTTAATTAGGCATTAACAACTTCCTGCGCCAATTAAAAGTCTATTCTTGCAATGTCATTGCTAAAAATCTTTGCTGTTTTTCCTGTTGTTTTTAAGATCTCTGTAATGTGCTACGGAGCGTCTGAATGTCAGTGTGTTCCATCTGATATTTGCTTTCTGGGGTTACGTTTCCCAGCTGTGCTGCTCCTCCACGGACATGGCACTTGGCAGAGAGGCTGAGTAAATCCAGGGATTCCATTAGTGTGGCAGCAAAACATAAAGAACAAAGAATGGTCCAGTCATTGATTTCCCATTACATTTCTATCTGATGGAAAGATTACACTTGGCTACTACCACCAAAGAGAACTTGTTTTATTCTGGGTAACTCATATTTAGATTGATTTTTCCCTAAAATAGAATTTTTAAAATTGCTCCTTCCTGTTTTAAGTCTGCCTTTAAGGAAGAATTCCCAGCATGGGAGGAGGAATATCCATCGTTCCTTTTCTGAGAAGTTGCAGTTGAAGAGTTCAAAATCCCCACCAGACAGGGACATAGGCACCAAACTCCCATAAATAGGCTGAATTCCCAGGGAATGGGCATCTGCATTGTTTTAAAATAGATGCTGGTTTAGAATACTAATAATGAACCAAAATCGACTACTGACAATTCAAATATAGCCATCAGTAGAAGACCAAACCAGAACTCAGCATGAATAGAAACATCCTTCTAAGTTTGTTCTGTTCCATTTATTTTTGGTAGTTTCTTTGCTCTCATTTGGTAATACTGGCCAGGAATATCAGACATCCACACTCTCTATAATTTTGGTAGCATTGGAAAATCAGAAAACTGAGTATGTTGTAACTGGAAAGGAATCGAGCGCTGTGGTTTCATCACCAAACCTGGGTGAGACACATGGAACAGACAAACTGCAGGAACAAAGAAAATTCAATTCAGTTCTTCTTTCAGTTTGAATATCCCAAGACACAGATTCCAAAGCAGTGTGTCACCAGCTGCATGCAGCAACCACAGCAACAACTAACCACTGCCTGCTCCCTGTTCCCTGGAGGGCAGTGACCAGTAACAGATGCAAAAAGAAAAGGCTCCAAGAGCATTCCCCCAGCAACCTTCACAGCTCCTGGCAATCTGCAGCCTGGGGACTTCCTGAGCTGGAGGTTACATCAGCATCTTCCTGTTTAGTAGCCCTCAGTGGACCTTTCTTTCATGAATTGTCTAATCATTTTTTTAAACCTATATATATTTTGGCATACGAAACATCCTGTAGCCGTGGATCCCATGACTTAATTGCGTGTTGTGTAAAATGAGCACTTCCTTTTGTTTGCTCTCAAGCTGCAGCCCAAACCAGGTTATCTGGCGCCTTGGAGGGGCTGTGTTCAGAGAAATTAATATTCCCAGCGCTGCCTGGCCACCTGAAACCTCTGGTCCCATGATTTCTGAGCACCCTCTTTCTGCAGAGGACGTCAGGCTTTGGAAGGGGTTGCCTTCCAATGGAAGTGTTGGAGTCCCCATCCCTGGAGGTGTTCAAGGAACATGTGGAGGTGGCACCCAGAGAGCTGTTCAGTCAGAAGTTGGACTTGATCTTGGAGTTCTTTCCCAGCCTTAATGATTCTATTCTGTGAACAAACTCAAAACTTAAACGTGCCATTGCATACACTGGCTTACAGCAATTTTTTTATTTCGTTTGACATTTCCTTCCTAATTATTCCCAATATTTAGCACTGGGTCAAAGTGTCAAGGTGCATTTTCAGGGAACTATTCACAAGCAATTGTCCAAACACTTTTCTCAGCTTTCATCTTGGCTAACATCTTCAAAGACAATTTAGCACCAGAAACCCTGATCAACTCCAACTACTCTTGAGCTCAGCTGTGAACATATTAAATAGCAGAGATTCCCAACCTGGATGTCTGGAGGAAAGCACCAAATTCTCCTTCTAATGAAACGAGAAAGTTTATTTCACCTCTGTTCTACCTGCTTCTCATTTCCATTTATTCCAATCTCTCTCCTACCAGCACCTGAACGCAAGAGGGGATCTTCAGCCTTGGCACCGTAAATCAAAAATTCCTCTGAGTGAACACCAGTGCAAATAGCTCGTTCAGCTTTTTGCCATGTCATTTTTCATGCATGTGTATTTTGCATATCCACTGGCCATGCAGCTTCCCTGGCAGAATCTCTCCTCTGGAGAAAAGAGGTTTTTTTTTTACTCGATGGTTTTACGCCTTCAGCAAGTTGTTCTTCAGAATCTCCTTAGGTCTGCCTCGTGGTTTTATATTTATATATGGTCTGGTTTTATATTTAACTAGTCAAGGTTATGTTCTTTTTCCACCTCCCATTTTGAGCCAGATGCTTTTTTATTTATAAAAGCCTCCTTTTGCTCTACTATTTAACTATGCTGCTCCTTCTTGATAGTGGTATATATTTACTCAAAGCCTCTAAAACAGCATAACAGCCCTAAGAAATATTTACAAGCAGTATTACTGAACTGGTTCTATAATAGAGTTATATATATATATATATTACTTTGAAACACTGTTTTTACATGCAGTGAAACTATAAACAAGGCGTTCTACTGCTTGTACTAGGAAAATAGCATTGTCATTAATTTTGGGGAGGGGTTTTAATGTTGACATTGAAACACTTGCAACTACCTAACAAGAGGATTAGAGACCTGAAGCATATATCACCAGGAATGGAAACTCTCACATCCAGCATATTGATTCCCTGAGACTCTGCAAATGAAAAAAAGGTGCCTTCCCTCACCTTCTTTGGTGAATTATTGATTAGCTCTGCCTTAAAAGTGCCCATTTCTCTCCACTGATTGCAGGGGGGAGTTTGGATAATGAGCTCTTACATTGACATCTATGTTGTAGATACTTAAAATTGGGCAACATAAATCGTGCCAGGAGGAAACTCAGTTGTGACACTTTTCTACTCTCTCTGCACAGGCAAGGAAGATGACAAGGTGTGGGAGAAGTGACATTCTGTCACCACTGTTAGAAGATACTTCTCTGCTGGAGTGATGGCCTGTACCTTCTTACAGATTTAAAGAACACCAAATGCTCACATCATACCTGTATTTAACAAGGGGATGTAAAAACACTGTGACCAGGTTTGAGGCAGTTGACTGCTGGACAGCCACCTGAAAGAAAGGCCTGTTGTTGCAGTGAACCCAGACAATGTCCTGACAGTGACTTTCAACAATGGAGGGGTTTTTCCACCTGTGTTAGGTGGAAACATTGTAGTGCTTATTTATTTTTGAATTTTAGAGCCTTGACTCCTTGATCCTCCTGATTTCCAGGTATACAGGCAGGGCAGAAGACTTAACGTAGTGCCACTGATGTGGGATTTATATTTGCACTTGTGGCCACAGCCTTTATTCCAGCCATTGCGTTGGGAAGTGATCCTCCATCATTCCCAGCGTCTCAGCTAAGCGGTGTAAAACTCCAGTCAGCATGTTCCCTGCCAGCTCCTTCCAGCTGTAACTCTAACTCGAGCTGCTTTTGGCACTGACCTTTTCCATTACTTGCAAACCAGGTCAGCATTCTTTGTGGGCCCCTCACATCACTCTCCTACAGATCGGTGTGTCTGTGCCTCTGCCTCCCAAGGTCTGTCATGTTGGCAATAGCTGTGCTTTTGGAGCCTGAGAATCAAGTCCTGCAAGTGGTGAAATTGAGGAATATATCTTTTTTTTTTATGGCCACTTTCCAGCTACACTTCAGAGGCAGGTCTCCCCAGGCTTCCACCATCAGAGACTTCATGCACCCACGGAGACTAATAGATGCTTATTGTTGCTTTAGAAATTGCTATATTAACAACTGTCCCACGCATTGCATCCTCTGTTGGATCCCAATTCTCCTCAGACTGAAAGCAGTGGCAGAACTCCAGCATTATTTATGTGTGAGGAAGGGTAAGATTCACAGGAAACTCCGGACAAGCTTGTAAGTCACTTGTCTGAGATAAGTGAAATATGTCATTTGTCCCTAATGATCTCCCCCTGCCAGCACAGAAAGACAGCAAAATAAAGCACCTTGCAACACGTCCCTCGAAGTGAAGAAATTTTCTTGTCACCCTCAACAGTATCCACAAAACGTAACAGAACTGCTCCAGGTGTTAGCAGGTTCCAGTTGTCATGGAAAGGAGTTTAAGGAGTTTCCCATGATCTGGAAGGCTTGGGAGGCACATGTATCTGCAGGACTGGAGACATTTAAATATTGTAATTATTTGAAGCCTTTTACCTCTGTGCATCAACTCAGTAATTTTTAGTTTAGATGATTCCATGCAAACATCACCACGGGTGTCCTGTGCATTTCTCAGTGCTCTGCTTTTCCAGCACACCTGGTTCAGAGTCTCTCTACAGCCTGCTCCCTGTTACATACACACCACTCTAACACTGAGCCAGCATCCAGTGCCTGCAGTTCCTGCTTTTCCCTCATAACATCGTTCCCATCAAACACAGGCAGCAAAGCAGGAGGCACAGGTACACAAAACAGCTCAGGAAAGGAATGAAGAAGACCTCAGAAGCCCATAAAATGCCTAATAGTGTACTGCTGATTCAAGAGCTGAAAGGTGCCTCAGATCTGCATGTGCAACATGAAATAAGATTGTGATATTCATTGCAACAGTTTTCTGTCTTTGAATGATAATTTGGGTGTGAAGGTTAGTGCAAATATATCCTGCTTTGGGCTGGGTTTTACGTGTGCACCATCCTGAAGTGTTTGACAACATCTAGAAACTCTGTTATTGCAACTACAGTGAGTCAGTATTTGTGTCCTTGACAGATCAAATCCAAAATTCCTGATAAGAGCATTTTCCACGCCATTTCAGATAATTTTAAGATTTCTCCACCATTCCTTAAACACACACATCACTGATATCATACAGCCTTCCCTAAAGTGGTCCATGAACTTCCAGTTATTATCATTTGTTAATACTATTTAAAAAACGGATGAGGCATTAAAAGAAATTAAGAACAATGAGCCAGTGTTTTTCAAACCTTACAGCACCATCAGCCACACAACAGAGGCACTTAAGTCACAGCATTTGTAAGCTTCCCCTGTGTCCAACAGAGCCAATTCCAGCCAAGGCTCACTGGCCACTGGCCAAGGCCAAGCCCATCAGGCGTGGTGGCAGCGCCTCTGAGACAATGTATTTAAGGAGGGAAAAAAAAACCCTGTGCAGCAGCAGCTGCAGCCAGAGAAGACTGGAGAGAAAATATGTGAGAGACAGCTCTGCAGACACCAAGATCAGCGCAAAAGGAGAACAAGGTGCTCCAGGTGCCAGAGCAGAGAGTCCCCTGCAGACCCTGGAGAGGCAGCTGTGCCCCTGCAGCTCATGGGGGTGCACAGGGGAAGAGAGATGCCTCTGCAGACCCTGGAGGAACCCACTCCAGAGCAGGGGGATGCCCAGAGGAGACTGTGACTTTGTGGGAAGTCCTCGCTGGAGCAGTCACACAGCAAGAGCTGTGAACCCATGGAGAGAGGAGCCCACTCTGGAGCAGGTTTGCTGGCAGGACTTGTGACCCTGCAGGGCACCCACACGGGATCAGCTCGTAAAGAACTGCAGCACATGGAAAGAACCCACACTGGAGAAGTTTATGGACAACTCTTTGCCATGGAAGGGTCCCACACTGGAACAAGGGAAGAGTATGAGGACCCCTTCTAGCCTTGCAGAGACAGTGTGACCACAGCCCCCATTTCCCATGGAGGAGGGAGATAAAATGAGGAGTAAAACTAAACCCAAAATGAAAGGGGGTCGAGCACTCGTTAGTACAGCATTTGTCTTCTGGAGCAACCACTACAAGCACTGAAGTCCCTCTTTTCAGGAAGTGGCTGGACAGCACCTGCTTTGTTTTCCTTTGCTTCCACTTTATTAAACTGCCTTTACCTGGACCCATGAGGGTTTTTCCATCTTATTTTCTCTTCCTACACCCTGCTGAGGAAGGCAGTGACAGAGGAGCTTGGTGGTCACCAGGAACCCACCCAAGGTCAACCCACCACAGTGTTTTACCATGCAGCATATTATTGCTGGTCCTCTCTCCAAGCAAGCAAGCAAAGCTCAGCAGTTGGATGAAGTCCAAATCTTTCCAGTTTTAAATAAACTTCTCTGTTTCACCCTGTTATTCAATCAAATGTTCCCAAAACAATGGGTTTGTAAGCTATAAACAAGTTAGGCATTTAAATAATTGACTTTGAATGGAGGAACAGAGAATATGTTAAAGGCTTGCATCTTAAGTCAAACCAGCAATAATTCTAAGTTTTAGTGCTCAAGGAAACTCCCAGATCCTAAATAAGATCAAGGTCCACTTATGCCCAGTGATCTGCAGGGTCTCTGCCCTTTACACTTTACAATTCTGTAAAGGGCAGAAGAGAAATGTGAGGATAAACCAACAACTCTTATGCATTGGCTGCTCTTGTAGACCAAAAGGTTTACCTAACTTATTAGCAAGTTTTTCTTTTGTTATTTTCCCATCCTCCTCCACTAGAGAGAGGATGTTTCTGGGGTGGGTCCAGAGCTGAAGAATACCCCTGACTGTCCCTTTTATCCCTGCAGAGGAGCCAGGTGCTTTCACAGGACTTGGACCGGTGTCAAAGAAGCCACAGAGCTATTTAGACATTTTCTGAGTAAAAATCCATTAGTTTGGAGTTTGTAGAAAGAAGCCTCTCCCAAGAACCTCATCTCTCCATCCCACCAGACTGCCTGTCATCAAGACCTGGGAGCCTGGCAGTGCCCAGCCACAGCCATGTGTTCAATTCAAGGCAGGAGCAATGACAGTGAAGATAAGATGACATCAGTATTTCATGAGCTATGAAGGGGGGTGTGATGCAGAGTTGCATAAGCACAGCCTGTGATTGCATTGGCAGTGGGATCAGAATCTTTACTGTTTGCAAATAAAGAGAATTTACCCCGGTGGAACAATCTACATAAATTCTTATGCACAACAGAATAACCACATTAAGGACCTAAAAATTGGCCTTACCCAACGTGAGGTGCTGTGCTGGCAGTTTGCACTGAGATGAGCATCACTGCAGGGCAGATTTCACTATGGTATGCATTTGCCTATCTTGCATCTAAAGGTCTGGGCAAAGCATCCTGCACACAAATATATAGCTCAGGAATGAGAAGAGACAGAGAGAAGAGCACTAGTTCCTCTTAATGCATGTAGCAGTCATTTGGGAAATCCCCCCAAGGACTCTGCTCTGAAAATTATCGGGCAAATGTGTCTGAGAATGTGCATTTCAAGAGTGCCTTTAGAAGTGAAACTGCATCCATCAAAAGGAACTGGTTTCCTGTTTCTATTCTTCTTGCCTTTCATTTTTCAGATGTGTAAGCTAGATAATGAAAAGCCATTCCAGACCATTTTAGGTATTGCTGGGATGAGGTAAGGTTGTTATCTGTTTGAAGGAGAATCACTTTTCATTGTCTGCCACTATAAACGGGTGGAGACTTCTTTTTTTGCTTTCCCCTCACATTCAACTGATATAAAAATCTCAACATTCTCCAAAGAGCAGTATGGAATTTAACCATTCCATTTGCTTTAGCCCACAAGGAAAGCAATGGGATTGGTGACTACAGCTATGCTTTTCCTTCAAAAGTTAGAGAAACTCATACATAAATTTCATGTGGTTTCATGTGTTTGTTCAGTTTTGCAACACCTGTGTGGCATAAACTAAAGGCAAAACCTCATCTCAAATTTTCACTCTCTTACAACAGCAGATTGATATAATTGAGACCAGGATCTTGATTCCATGTCATATTTAAAGATGCTTCTCAGAACACATGTCCCACTCACTGCATTGTGAGACTGGATCTGCTCCTCTCAGTGTATCACCAGCATTTTCTGCACCTTTTACAGCATCACCCAGACAACTGTTGAGCCAACTGAACACTAGTTAGCAGCATTATTCCTCCTCGGGGGTTGGCTAATGACATAGGCAGCTCAAGGCAATCCAATCCTGAATTATGTAAAATTACTTCAGAGAAGAGTCAGTGAAAAAGCAGCTCATTTCATGGTCATTGTGCACTTCTTAATTCTCTAGGCCATCCTCTAACCAGTCTTTTTAACCCACAAATCTTTCAGAATCCAGACTAAACCAGCCCACTGCTTCTGGGTCTTGAAAATAAATCTCTCTTAGGGCCAACAGACAACTGAACCAATTTCATTTTTGTGAGATGTACAAAATCCTCATTCTGAAATATCAAGAACCATTATGCCAGCTAAATTCACACTCATTTTGCAGCACCAACTCTTCTGATGAAACTTCTTGTATATGAAGCAACATGACTGCTAATTTTCATGAAAAATCCAACTACCACCGCAATTTATTAGTACAGAAACCCCCTCTTCTCTCAGGAATGACAACTCACCTCATTCCTCAAACTACTCATGTGAATTTCTCAAACTGCTCAGGCTGTTTTCAGAGCTGAATTGTACTTTTGAGTGCTGAAATTTACACAGACTCATTTTTCAGGGAAAATGTATTTGTGGATTAATGAGCCCGAGGCTGGCTGCACCAGGCTTTGAGTGAAATGGATATGCCATGTGCAATCTACTGTTTCTCATTCCAGGACGAGGCCACTGGATTTAACCACACTCACAACATGCAGCTTTACAGGGAGAGCAGCTTTTGTCAGATCAGCAGTTTTTAACTGATCTCAAAAGCTTTGGGGTTTTTTTTGCAGTTAATATAACAGTTGATAAAAGAACAAATATGAAGCTTATTAAAAATAGAAACCTGTGCAAACATTTCTACAACACAAATTTAAGTTGGGCAGATTGCCAGAAGTACTCACTGACTGCAGTGGGAAAGGCTAGTGCTGGATTTCCTTGAAAACATGCCATTTATTTAAGTAGCCCTCTTCTGGGAATCTCTTTGGCCTTCTGAAAGTGTCTTGTGCCCTTTCACACTCCAAGACCAGAGGGGAAAGTTTTGATCAGCCCCTAGAGTTAACATAAATTCACCACATGAGTCCTGTATCTTACCCAAAAATGTGCCAGTGATGAAGGGAACTGCACAGCCCAGAAACCAGACCTGCATTTCCAACATGGAAAGCCATGGAGAGAGTTTCAGTTCCTCACTTCAGGAGATGGTCCTCATGGGCTTTTCTGTGGCTACACCACCAATCCTGCCCTTCCCTTTTGACATTCAGCATTACAAAATGCTCTTCAATCCAACTCCTGGGCTTGCAATGGACCACAGAATGCCTGAAAACCGTGTGACACGGCAAGAAGCTACTGAGCTATGCCTGAGCAAGTGCAAAAATAATAAATATTATCCTTGGCAGGATTTTTAGTAAACTACCCCTGGCCCCAGCTCTGCCTCAGGGCTGGCACAGATCTTTGCACCTGCATCCAGTCAACTCACAGCACTGCAGATCTGGCACAACACGGTTTTGCTAAGTCAAGTATTGTCAAGTTACACAATATCCATTCACTGGATCCTGTTTGTCATTACACAAGTAGCCACCTTTTGGAACAGCCCTTGCAGCACGGCTCCACCATCTCAGAGATTTTCCCAGGACAAAGCAGTAAAAATAATAGGTCCTCTGCAGCTTTTGCACAGGGATTTGCTTTGCCATGGCACTTCCTTCCCCTGTCCCTGCCAAATGTCACAACGTTTTGGAGAGAGAACGTTTCATTCTTCGCCATAAAAACAAAGCAACACGGAAATAAAGGAGCAGTTAAGGGAGAAACCTGACATCTTCTCACCTCCAGCACACTGTGACAAGGAGCAGCTGCTGCAGCACAGCCCTCCAAACGTGGGACAGCTTTTCCCAATACAAATAGGTAACCCTAAAAGAGGACTGCCACAGGACTAAGCCATGGTGGTTTTATGATTAGTTATTTTCTATTTTACTAAGATGCTTTGCTCTCTTTGAGTTCACGTGGCGTCACCTGGAAAAAAAAAGTATCTTAGAAACAATCACTGGGTTTATATTTCCCTTTCTTTTCAAAGAAACTAATGTAAAGAACAGCATCTCTCTGGCCTGCAGGCACCTCTCCAGCCAGCAATTACAATTGAAAAGAATTACAGCTGCAATCTAGCTGAAGAAATTGTCTTATCTGCTCCATGAATGCACCCTTGGGAGGATTCTTAAATGCTATTTTATATCCCTGGAGAAGAGTAACGCAGAGACAATGATGAAAAAGGCATCTGTTTTAGATGTGTGTAGTTCTAACCACTAACGTGGGCTGTGTGTTCTATGCCTGTGGATAGTATGACTCTGGCTCATTAAAGTTTTACCAGGGGTTGCTCCATATCTTATTAATTGCATGGAAGCTCAAATGAGACCCAAACTCGGTCAAGTCCAGAACCTCTAGAACAAGGTGTTAAAAACAGTGGAAGGATGGACACAAAATTGATCCCATCTATGAAAAAAGAAGTCTTTAGACTTATCTGAGTGCTGCCAGCTACAGCATGGAAGTAGCACAGGTAGTATTTCACCAATATGTGCTCTCCCAATAACAAGCAGGACAGGAGATACATTCTCAAAATAAGTTTCAAAGAAATCGATCTGGAAAACAGTCACAAGAATTTTTCACCAACAACTCCCTCTCCAAAGAACATCTCTGTTCTTGCAAGGCAAGGTACAACAGACCCAACCTGGAAGGAGTGAAAGTTTTCAGCCTTCTCTCTGGAGTGGCACAAGTTAAATGAAGTCTTGTGACAGAACAATCTTCCAGCATCTCTGCTCCCCACTGCTTGGTCCTTGTTCCTTGTGCTTGTACATGAGGTACTTGAGACCTCATTGTCCTTAAAGACATTACCCCAATCATGTTCAGCCACATGCAAAGTATCAACTCCAGATCATTTCAGAATTAGAATTCTTGAGTTAGTCCACCCAACTTTAATAAGTCCTAAAGCAGAGTTAGCTGACTTAATCCCAAAATCAGAGAGAAAACTGTTAGAAACACTTTAAATGCATATTTACTCAAGTTCTAAAAAATCATAAGTCCCAAGGTATTTGCTTATATCCAATTAGGCAGTGATTAGTCAGCCAAAAAACACAAAGGGAGGTGCACTTTCTGTTCAATTTGTCACAGACTTGGGCACAGAGATGGAGGTCATTTGTTCTTCAAACAACCCCCCGATACACACAGAGGGACCGGTTTTACAAATACCATCTTCCCAAATCCAAGGTTCTAAATCATGTTTCATCCCAGCCCCCAAAAGGCCCAGAGAAACAACAGCACTCTCATTACATCCCCACCTCCAATCCCACACGTCTAGGCAGTGCTGTTAATGATCTTCAAAGGCGTGGATGGTGAATAAGTCCAGGCATGCCAGAAAGGCAGTCCTGGGAAGCTGAGTGCTAGAAACTGGCAAGAACTGATTAAATGAATGAACTGTTTTGAGGCGCACTGAGCACCTGCAGCATTACTGTCTTCAGCTGAAGATGGAAGTCCTCTCATCTCTTCAAAACCAGGAGAGATGCAATAAGTCAAGACCGAGGAGCTTCCTGAAAGCTGGGCCTGGCCTGGGGCCTCTCAGAAGATCCTGGTGTCTCTATCAGCCACCCGAGACACGGGCTGAGAAGACACCAGACCTGTGCCTGCTCTGTGCCAAGACTCACAGTGCAGAGACGCCCTCGCTGGACCAGCCCCTGCTGAACCTTGTTGTGGAGATTTAACTCCAAAAGCTGTGTCAGTTTGATGCTGTGCCCATACTGATTAATGAGCCTCTCTGTGGAGCTTATTTATCAGCCCCCTTTCAGTCCTGTACTTACCCAGCTTTTTACTCTGCTTCCACACGTGGCACCTGCTTAACTCCACTGCTGTGGGCACCTCTTCCAGCACACCCCACTTCACACACACATCTCATGTCCCCAGTGACACTATGCAGGAGCTGGCAGAAAAGCAGAGAAATGCTGCTCTTGAATATATATAATAAAGGGCTTTTACTAAACAAATACCACACATACAAAGAGAAGAGTTCTGTACCTGTGATGAATGAGAAGTGTTTTCTAAAAACCATGCCTCCATATTTTAGAAGAGAGGATATAATTCCCCGTTTGTTTCTGCTACTGTTCTTGCTTTAATATACATTCTCTGCCCGAGTTTTCTCTTAAATATTCTTGGGAAAAGAATGACATGAATTCAACTTGATATTAGCATTGCTATTTGTGTTACAAATAACCAAAGACTGTTGGTGTGAGCCACTGTGCTATAATTCAGAACTTATCAGACTACTTTCAAACTCCACAACATATTTCTTGCATGACCCAGAAGAATCCACAATCTCTTTGTGCCTGTCTTTCCATCCATAAAATAATGAAAAATCACACTCCTTTGTCTTGTCTGTGTTGCCTTTTTTGGAAGGATTATACAGCACCTATTTTAGCAGGTCTCAGGTGCTGCAGGTAGGGTTTTCTCTAGTGGGTAACAGCCACACAATGAAAACACAAATGAAATCCTTCCAAATGGCCTTTCCTAGGTATTTTTCAGTATAATATTATGAAAAAAACTCAGAACAAGTCAATGCTTTAGGTTTTCTTAAAAGTAAATTGACAACCCTGAAACTCACTCATTAAAATGACATTCAGTTATTTTTGAAAGCTCATCCAACACTACATTATTAAAAAATTCTGCGTTGTAAATACTTGTCAGGACTGTATTCCTTGTCCAGCTCCACAAAGACAGCAGATAAGACACAGCAGATAAGAAAACTGAAATTGTGGATAGAATATTGATTTTGAAACACAGGAAGAAACAAGAAAAGATGTGATATACTACCTTAGCAAGAAAGCAAAGGCACAGGTATCTCTACATCTTGGAACAAGAGAGCAAAATTTTGTTTGCATGGATTGCATGGATTCATTTAGTCTTCCCAATATCCTGTTCAGAAGTGCTTCAGCACCTGACCTCTCACACTTGGCAAGAGAAACTCAGTCCTCAAGGTGACATCCACTGGTGTGCACTTAAAGAAATTAATTAAATCTTCTATCTGCACTGAAAACAGTCCATTTTCAATGTCTTTGGGATGCAGTCAAATCACACACCTGTACAGACAGTTACAGTTCTGCAGATCATCACACAAAACACCCTGGTCATTGAACAAGCACCTTCAACTTACAGTGACAACTTAGAGGGATGTGGTTCTACAGCTGCACCCAGACACAGACCTGCTGCTTTTAACTTACTCAGGATTTTTATCAAATCACTGAAGCCCAACTGTCTCACTTTTCCCTCATACAGCAAGAATTTAAAAATAACAAACCCAGCTACATCATCAGCTCAAACAGAGCCTTCAGACTGAACTAGTTCAAATGATATGATACTTTCACTTAATTTAGCTCTCATTCTATTTTTAGGTAAACCACTTCATACAATATTCATAACATAAAAAAATATGATCAAATTCGAAAGTTGAGCACACCACGTGGGAAGGCAGAAAACATGGGTTACATTACCAGGTGAAGTTTATTTCTGTCTCCTTTTCCTATTCAGTCATTCTCACTGTCTTCTGCTGGGCTGCTTTCTGCAAAAATACACTCTCTCCCCAACACACATAAAGGAGAAAGCAGCAACAAGGGCAAGTGAATGGAAGGAAGAAGGAAAATTAGTGTCCTTACCATCACATTAATTAAGTATGGAGTTGGACAGAGGGATCTAATCAGAACACACCATTCCATCAGATTTAAGAATTTAGACTGATTTTATTATTATTTTATCTGAACACTTTGTTTTGAAGTGTTTGCATTTTGAATGGGCTTGTGTTGCTGAACACAGTAACACAATCTGGAAGCTCCTCAGGATCTCTGCCCCTTTTTTCTTCTTCCTTGCTCAACACAGCAACACTAACCCAGGGCCTGTCTTACACTTGTAAATATGGAAATTCTGGCTCATCTTCACTGTCTCCTATTCTTCACCCCTGCGAACAGAGCTCTGCTGGCCAGGGTGAACTTGAATCCAAAAGATGGATCAGATTTTTCCCATTCTTTCTTTGTATGGTCAGCATCTCCACAGCTCTATTCACACCTTCTTAAGCTTTCCTTTTGTCTGTCTGCCCCACTTCTCCACACCTCCGGGGACAAACATCAGCTCTGCTCTGCTCTTTGTCAACAACCGAAAGCAGCAGGTAAAGCTCTTGATCCCTAAGCTCTCTTTTAAGAACAGGTCAGGGAAGAGTAGGGAAAAAAGGATGCTTTCTGTGGCTGACCTTGCTAAGTCTGGAGACAAAACCCAAAGACAAAGTACAAAGGACAGGACTGGGGGATATTCACAGGCTCTGGGGAGGAAGAGTTTAGAGGAAAAGCCTTCTTGACCTGCAGAGGGAAAGTGGAGTGTGGTGAGGATCTGGGGGTTAGAGGGGTGACATTAGAACAGGCTGAAGGGCATGGCTGAGAAAGGCACTTGGATAGAATTAATAGAGCAAAACTGTCCCAGAGTCCTGGGGCTGTGCACAGGTAATATATTGCCCAGGGGGAAAAGGTCCAATCCAGACCCTGGAAAGCAGCACCATTCAGATCAGCAGATGTAAACATGGGCCCAGCTGCAGCACCCCAGGACCACCTCTCAAAGCATCTGAAAATATTAACACCATGTCCCTGACACACTACAAGGAGCAGACGAAATCTGAAACTTCAAAGAAAAGAAGAATTTTGTGTCTTTTCAGAAAAAGAGATTGTTTTTGAACACCCAACTCGAGATTTTTAATTTTTGAGGCTGCCAATACCAAGAATTGCAATACCCTTTTACCCCAGTATCAACTACTTACCGCTTCTTATTTTCCCAGCTTTGTAGTTTCAGCTTTCCTTCTTCTCTACTGGACTTCTCTCATTGCATCAATACTGGCATTTTCAAGCCCAGCTGGGGAACTCTGATCCTCTGCTCTGTCCCTGAAAGTGAGCCCTCACTCCACAAAGAGGTCAAGCATTTTTCTTCCTGAAGAAGTCAAAGCCAAAGTGGGAGGAGGGAAAGAGAATTTGCCTCGATATGCAACTAATTCAAACTGAAAACCTCAGAATGGGAATTTCCCACTGTCACACAACTCCAAGGAGCACCAGACCTGAAGTGAGGCTTCTGTAAGGGGGAGAGACAGGGAGCTGCAACCAGAAGCAAACAGACCCTTCAGCTGGAGATGGAAAGCACGAAAAAGAACAACACTCAGAGCCTGCTGAAATCAGAGTCTTTCCAACAACTGTCAGCTCTGGACTCAGCACACCCAGATGCTTTTGCCAAAGTGAATAATGCTGCAGTGTTTTCCAAAATCATGAAAAACAAGTAGACACGGCTGATTGTGAGAGATGAAGAAACGATAATGGCAATTAACCACACAGAAGAGATCAGCTTCTGTGGACAAAACAGAAACTGGATTGGCAGCAGCTCGCTCAGAAATGTGCTACAGATGTACTTCAGCATCAGGCTGCTGAGCTTCTGCCACAATTGGCTTTTTGGAAATAAAACAAATCAATAACCAAGAAATTACACTCCACATCAGGTTTAGGGGAATTCCTCTCCCTGCGTGTAGGAAGAGCATACAATCATCTCCTGCTGATTTGGGATTTCTAAACACAGAATGAAATGCCACTCACATCATAATACTCACAGAGTGGAATTACTGTTTTGTGTCATTTTAGAGCACATGACAATGGTATTAACAAGACAACCATTACAACTGGCTAAGCTCCATTTGAAGTCTTTCTTTTTAACTGCCTAACAGTGGCGTGTTATTTCATATTAATTAGCAGCATTAAGCAAATGGCAGACCATGGAACAGGTTCAGGATAGGTGGGGGTCTGAAAACAAACAGCTTTATGTGCAACCAGCAATCATTACTTACACGAGATCACCCCCCAAACCATAATAACACACCAAATTTTCCGAAGGAAAAAAGTGGAGATGTAATTGTCACTTATGGATAAATGTGTTTTGGTTTTAAAAGAGCCTGAATGACTGTAAGGGATTATGTCAAATCACATTGCAGCTGTAAAATTTAAAAAGCCCTAGCTGCAATGTTCTAGATTATAAATTACATTTGATTTCATTTTTATCATCCTGAATGGATTATGATTGAAATGAGCATGTAAAGTAATTGCCCATGTACGCCGTGCACCACCCTCCTCCGCCCCTGAAGCTCTTGTAAACAAATCAAGGTAACTCAAGGGAACATTCAGGGAAGAAAAGTTGGTAAATGAAAAGTAGGCCCTTTTGTCAGTGTCTGTAATTTTTCTGTATTCTTCTGCAGCCGCTATCTGCAGCGTCTTTCATTAGCACAACAGCCACCGTCTGCAGCTATGGGTTGTGGAAACTAATTATTATGTTTCTCCAATAAAAACTTCTGTTCTAAAGAAATTCATTCAATTGCCACCCATTTTGTACTGATTTACTCTCATCATCAGTTTTTAGAAAAGTCTGCCATGCCCAGTGAATGCACATATATATTCACGAGATCCACCTGCTGTCTTTACTTCACAATAGGACTGATTTGGCATGTGGCTTCTGTTCTGTTTGAAGGTGTCACCGTGCCTCATACATTTCATGATAAACACCTTCAGAAACCCTGGCTTTCTGTTGGCTTTGTTTGAGGAGGAAGAGGGGAGAGGGCTCAGCGCTCAGATGAGAGCCGGGCTACCTGCTGATTGACAGCGTAATAAAATACCCCAATCTTCCCTTGTTA
Source organism: Lophotriccus pileatus (assembly GCA_035583135.1). Lineage (NCBI taxonomy): Eukaryota > Metazoa > Chordata > Aves > Passeriformes > Tyrannidae > Lophotriccus > Lophotriccus pileatus. Next base: position 15,268,161 of record JAWWES010000021.1, read on the forward strand.
TCTCACACAAAGTAATGTAACTTGGTATTACTTCACCAAAATGAAAGCTGTGACTCTTGACACAGCTGCCACTGCTGCATGCAGACAGCATGCTGTGGGCCTGGGAGGTCCAGCACTCACCAGCACGTTTACTAAAATAGGGTTTGTAAAGGTACTAACATTAATACAAATATTTACTAACAACAGCAGAGGAAGAAACACAGCAGGGAGAGAATTCTCAGTTATTAGGCTGCAGCCTGATTGATAGTAACAAGAGCACTGGTGAGCATGACCAGGCAAGGCAGCCTCGTGGCAGAGGGGTCTGGTACCTGAGAGGAGGCATCGCCAAGGTATTTGTCACTCACATGGACACCGAGTGTGACGTCCAGGAGAGGATCTCAGGAAGAACAAGGTTAAAGAGACGGCAGGAAGCTCCTCAGCACGTACTCAGAGTGCTCTTTTGAGTGATCAGCCTCTGTTCTTGAGCCCCTTTTATTCAGTTTCAGGTTCCCTTACCCACGCCCAGCCCAAAGCACCTCCCTCACAGAGCTCACAGCTGTGCCGCATTTGGCTTCATCTTCTGCCAGGCAGCCAAGCCAGGGAAAGGGGCTTCCAATTTCCTTGACAAAGGAATAAACATATTAAGGTCCCTCCAGCTTGACAATAAGGAAAGAATAACCTTTTCCCGCTTGCCTTTTTCTGTATCACCCATGGGATTCCCACAGGTGACCAAAGCACTGGCAGCTTCCTTGGAAATGCCAGCATTGCCCCCGTGCACTGCAAACCACGAGGCTTGTTCAGCCTCAAGAAGACTTTCTCAGCTGTCTACAAGTTGCTGATCTGCAATGCTTAGCAGAACACACCTGGATAACATGTCCACTCCTGGCAAAGCAAACACCAAAAATGTAGAATTAAGTCAACAGCTAAAAGACATTTTTAGAGGGAAAATTGCTGCTGTCACCTGCTGCATGGGTTTGTTTCTATGAGTCGTGGTTGTTTGGATGCCACGGTTTAACTCACTGTTTTGATCATATCTCATCCATCCCACATGTGTACAGTGATTAATAAAAAGAGCCTTGAGATGGAACGAGCATGAACATGTTAACAGGAGCACGTGGAATGATTTATGGCTACATGAGAAAATTGTGATTTACACGACATAAGAAATGTTTTGTCAGCCTCAGGAATTTTCAGAAGGAAAAGTGTAACTATGATTTTCGTGGTACTTTTTATTTTCTAATTGCTAAGGCTCTTCTTTTGAGAGCTTGTCTACTTTTACAGCTACATGGGTTGGTTTAGCTGATAGTCATAACTCTCTCCATGAGAGCTCCTTCTAGATAAAATATGACCCAAACCATGGAAAACAGAAACTATTATTTTCTACTAATGCTATAAATAGCAGAACAGAGGTCAGCTATATATACCAAAGCAATGCATACAAGCTGGCTAACAAGAATCATGTCAAGGTCATCTGCCTAAAGTACATTTAAACCACACCAGCTTTTGCAAGTTCTCTAAAAACTCCTTTCAAGAACCTGAAATACCCCACCTAATTAATGAGATAGACAAATTTGCATTCCAAGAGTGGCTCCAAAAGGATGTTCATGTTCAAAGAGCAGGATCCTGAGGGACACAAACTCAAGCCCATGTTCAAACTCCCTGCACAGCAGCAGACAGGTCATGACCCAAACTGACAGCCATCCTTCCATGGACTTCAAGCACGTTTTGAACCAGTCACTAAATCTCTTCAAGCTCCAGTTCTCTCTCCATGAAAGCTGGATACAAGAAATTCCCACCATCCCTGTTAAGATCATGTAGGAATCAGACCTGTAGAAGGACACTCTCCAGGGCAACCTTAGCTGAACATCAGGCCTCGCTTTTCACAAGACACTGAATAAAAAGTGGTCAATGGCACATATTTTTTAGGTCATTTGTATTAATTAACAGCAGTTTAAGCTGGTATTGGCAAGACTTAGAATGCTCTTATTTTTTTCTTCCCCCTGTATTTTTGGCTGTGACGATGTCCATCTAAACACCAACTAAATGCACAGTTCCACTTCTTCATTATGGATCTACTCTCACTGAGAATGGTTTTAATGTCAAGTGGCTTATGCTGCAAGACTAACACTTCTGCTCTGACACTGCACACCATAGAAAAGCAGTGGTGCAAGGCAGCCCAAGAGACAGGGGCAGTGAGCCAGTGCTCTGTAAAATTAGGAGTGCAATGGTGTGAGAAATCTCCTGATTGGGAAATAGCCCTGTGAGTTCCTTGGGTAAAACAACCAGTTCTATATCCTACAGCACGAAGGGGAAGCCACCCATCTTTTGTGTAAAATTATCCCCTTGCATGATCGTTAAAATGCACTGTTAAGGGGTTTGCTATCACTGAATTCCTTTCCTTAGCAATAGGATTAATTTTGGGCTATTATGTTCCCTGCTGTGCTCAGTTTGGATGCTGTGCAACTGCTGATTTATCTCTTAATAAGTCTCTCTATCAGTGTTTCTCATCAATAGGTTTCAATACTGGGGGCTGCCACAGGAGACAACGGGAGGGAGGTGAGGGAGCATGTGAGTTAGTGTCCACTTTCGACAGAATTCAAATTAAAGAGAGCCTTGCTCTCTTAACATCCTCACATCACCTCACCCTTCAAACTGCAAGCACTCGCCAAACTCACACCAACAAAGATACTGATTGTGTAAGGTATTGTTGATTTTTAAAAAAAAATTAAAAATAAGAATAATAAAGGGGAGGCAGAAGATACATTCACTTCACACAGTCCTTTGCAAAGCCTGAGCAGGCTGTTGCTGCTGAGGAGCAGCAACAGATCTGTCTGCTTTACACACTTTTGCAGCCCCCCCCACACCCCAGAATCCAAGTATATGACACACTTACAGTATGCCTGTGAGGCAGGAACATCCTGCTCTCTCCATTTTCCAGACAGAAGCTAAAGAGAAAGTGATTTGTTCAAAGTCACATGGGAAATCTGTGAGAAACACGGAATTAAACCCGAAGCTCTTCAATCTCACTTCATCTCCGACTGCACTCCTGTTCAGTGTAGAGCTGAGCACACATGGGTTAATAGCACATTGACTTACACCACCTCTGGTCTTCAAAGAAAAGAGTTTCAGCAAAGTTATTCACTGCAGGCTTGAAATAAAATGACACCAGACTTCTCTGGTTCCCTAATAATCTAATAAGAGGAATCCCATTAGTTACCAGTGTCATGAGGTTTATGTCATTTACAGAGCAAACTGTGCACTGCAAATGATGTGGAGTTTCAGCATTATTGTACTCACAAACTTCAACTTTGATTTGCCTTTGAACCAAAGGGGAAAACCAAGTTCAAATGTAACAGAGATGTGAGTTTAAACATCCTTGCAATGCCACTAACACATGTCAGCATTTCTGCCTCGACTGCAACAGCCCTGTTTCGGAAGACGCCTGCCTTCTGTTGCCAACGATGTTGTCTGAATACTAAAAATGCAGAACCAGGAGATGGTCTGATACAGCCCCATTCTTGTGACATTCACATTTCATCCAGATAATACTGCTCCTTCCATTGATGTGGGAGCTTCTAACAGAGATGGCAAGGAGAGGTACATAATATCAGCTCAAGGGGTGAGTCAGATAACTGCCATTTCAGTGGCACAAAGGGCTGCCTTGAACATGAATCTGGGAAGCACAAAAGCAGCACATCACAGGCTTCACTTCCATACCCTGGGTGAGGCTGGGCTACAAGGCATCGCTTAAATTGATTGTGAAACTGAAATCTCAAAGACTTCCTCAGTTTGTTTTAAAGGCCTCCCTCTTTTATCCTCCACTTAACTAAGCGTAATCTCTGGTAAGAAGAATGGAGATGAATTATTACAGCTAAATTGAAGACAGAGGGACAGATCAGAGGAAGTGCAGTAATTTACAAGTACAAATATAAATTTGACTGCCCTGATTCTCTTATCATCAGCAAAGAATCAGCTGAGACTCAGACAGGGGGGTTGGTCTGATACTTAACACTGGCACGTTTCCAGCAGCCTCACGTTCTCTGGTATCTCTGGATCTGCCAACTGACTCCATCCCCAGGACAGGGATCTTACAGGGACACCTCACTGCTCTAGAAAGAGGGAATGGCAAATCAACAAATACAAAAGTTTGCCTCCAATTTAACCCTGGGAATAGAACCCAACAGCAAGAGGCTGAGGCAGGTACTCCGTGGATGCCTCATACCCACAGACAAGGGCTTGTGCTTGAAAGTATTTCTTCTTGGAGACAGAACTGTCAGTGGAAATAAGGGCTCTTGGAAAAAAAAAATCAAAACAAAACCAAAACCAAACAACTCTTTTGCATAAAAATCTCACTGCTAGGCTAAAATAAATTATTATATTTTAAAGTATTAAAACTATGACAGTATTTTAAGGTGTGCTTGTGTGCATGTGCAAAGTCTTGCTCTGATTTTTTTAGAGTATGGCTCTCCCTATGTAAAGTTTCTGCAGTTTTTAAAAAGTTTTCTCAGAGCTGCTCTAAATTCTCTATCTACATGGGAAAATATGCTTTACCCTGAGAGCAAAATCAGAGTAAACACTTGGTATACAATAGGCCATCACTAAACTTCGGAAAAGCCTTGATAAAAACAGTTCTATCAGGTTATTTCATAAAAAACATAGTCTTTCATAAAGAAGATACAGATATTGCCACACCACAAGCTAAAATTAACCACAGGAGCATTGCAGTTAATGAAGAGAAGTTATTATTCATTGCTATTGATTAAATACAAAATGTATCTATTACAGCTCTATTAGGCAGGCTGTGACCACCATGAACACACTGTTATCTGCTAAATATAAACCTTATTAGAGGAGTTTCCTACAAACAGTCCTAAGGGTAAATTTAATTTTCCTTCAATTATCTTAGGCATGAAGTTGAGAGTTCCGAGAGGTTTTCAATAGGAAATATTGCTTTAAATTCTCCAGCAGTTCTGCGTGGGTATTCCTTTTAGAACTGCCATTCTCGCTGTCCTTGCCTTTAAATTATTTTACCCCTTTTATGACTGGCTTTTCATGAGGGTTGTTCTTGATTTAGAGCTCTATTTACTACTACTAACACTACTGTTTTACACATGCCCTCCCAAGTGTCATGTAGTTAAGGATAATTACATTTTAATCAGTTTTTACCATAACTGGCTATTTTGCCACATGTGCACACAAATGTGTGCACACCTAACAGACACATGTGCTGGTACGTGGATATAATTAAGGCACAAAGAAAGGAGTCACACATCCTACGTGCAAACTTACACACACATACCACAGCAGCTGCAGAGAAGCTCAAAGACTGAGCTCCAGGTGGGTTTGTGCCCGTGCCATCCACGGTTGGCCCTCTCTGGGGACTGATTTTGGTGTGATGTTGGTCCCTAACCAAAGAGATTGATTGATCCACTAAGTTCTCCACCCTCCTGAGCTGATCTGAATGGGAAAAGCAACCCTGGTGGCACTTGGATGACTGAAGGCACTGAGAGTGCACAGGTTCAAGTGCTCAGAGAGGAGGAGCTGCAGGTCCACCCCTCCAGGAGCAGAAGTTCTCAGCACAGTGAGAGGTAACAGCCGGGAAGATCCAGCCCTGGAACCAAAATGGGGAATACTAAAATGTTCCTGGGAATGGCTGCTCAGGCTGACACAGAGAATCACAAATTGATTTCCAGCTGTCCAAGGAAGATTTTGTCAAGGGCTTTATGGTAAGAAGAGGAGGATAAGAAAGAAGCAGTTGTTCAAGCTGAAGCTGTAGAAGGTCTGATTAGAAACAAGGCCCGTGCTATGAACAGGGAGGTTAAGTGACCATGGGAGAAACCTGCCCATGTTGTGGTGGATTTCCCAACACTGGGTAACTTAAAAACCACCATGCACCATTTTTCTGAAGCACATGGTCTCATTCCAGCAATAAGCAAAGTTAATGGACATGAAGCAAAGTAGGAGAGAGTTGCATGACCTGTGTTATGCAGGAGAGCAAACTTGCTGATCCAAACAGCCACTCTTAATTTAAACTTTGTGAGGAAAGGGATGGTTCACAATGTGCAATTATTCAACATCTATTTACTGAATGGACACAAAACCTTTCTATGCAAGATGTCATAAAATAATGTTCCTGAATTAAACTCATTGTTTTCCATAAGGGAAGTTTCTTTTTACTGAAATATATTGGGGGTTTTTTCATGAAACTTTAAATAAAGCACAGCAAGTTCACAAACCAAGAAAATTCTCCATCAAGTAAGAGGTAAATTTTCAGCAGGACAATACAAGACATTTAAAAAATGAGATAATTTCTTTTACAAAGGAAGTTTTATATGAATGAATAATGGAACAATACTTGATTAAATCCAGTAGAATAAAGCAGCAATAGAATGGGCAGCATAATATATGCAGGATGAGAGCATCTGTATGCCATCTTGTAATAAATATGGCAGGAATAAAACATTAAACAGGCAAGGGAAGTGGGTGAGGAAGTGTGAAAGACAATCAGGGATAGATTTTTTTAAAAGAGTTATAGTATGTATAAAACATCAGCTCTACAGGAGGACAGAGGAGACTCAGACTGAAGTTATGTGCAGATGGGAATTATTAAAGGCAGGAAAGGCTGCAGCCTAAGTGCTTGAGACAGGTGAGAAGTTATTGAGCAGATAAAGGCATGACAAGACATCTGAGAGGGTGGCAGTGTTTTTTGCTGCAAGGGTTGGTGACATAGGGAAGGCAGCAGGGCCACCACAATCTTTCTGTGTGCTAATTCCCAGGATGTTTGTTTGGTTTGTGAGAGAAGGAAAACAGGTATTTAACGATTGATTTTGCATGATATCAAACACACCACAAAGTCCACGGAGGGGTAATTTGATGGATCTTTCAGTGACACAGTCAGCACCTCCCCACAGGAGCATCCACACTGGGTTTCACAGCCAGGAGGCAGAGGAGAGGGCATGCACCCAAAAATGTCCTGCAGCCACTTACTCTGCAAGTGGAAAACAAGAATTCCACTCATGATCTAAGCTACCTGCCCAGAAGACAAGGCATTGCTTTGTGGGGAAGGGATGCAGTATTTTACCTCTTCCCTGGGAGAGGGGCAGGAGGCAGGACCCAGCAGCAAAAGAAGTTGGTTTTTCATTTAAAAAAAAAAGAGATACTTATTAAATTTTTTTTTTTGGCTTCTTAATAAATACAGTCCACTTGTCAGAACAATACAGTTTATTAAGTTGTTATCTGAACAGTTTAATTTTATGCCACAAGAAATACTCGCATCTGCTGATTAAGATCTGCGATTTCCACTTAGCACCTCATGACAGAAGTTACCTGGAGCTAGAAGAGAGGCAATGAATTTCTTTTTAATAAAATATTAATATGAATTAATTCAGTGGTGGTAGTAGTTGTTAC
>JAWWES010000021.1:15275646-15328242 GCA_035583135.1 Lophotriccus pileatus
AGCTAGAAGAGAGGCAATGAATTTCTTTTTAATAAAATATTAATATGAATTAATTCAGTGGTGGTAGTAGTTGTTACATTCCAATTTCAATTCACCATCCCGGTGCTTTATTACTGACTTTTTGCAGGGCCTGTGCCACAAATTACAGCAAAACCTCTGCAGGATGAAGAGGTGCTCTGTGAATTCCTCTGAACTGCTCCGTTTACAAAATTGTACCTGATGTTTCCACGTGTCATCTCAAAGCCAAGTAAGTCTGTGCTGTAGTTTGAAATAAGATTTCCTGGTTTAATGTAAGCAGTTAACACTGCAGTTTGGGATAATTGAAAGAGATAAACTGTAGAGGAGTTTAGGGTTTTTTAAGTACATGGCACTGACTTCCTTCAGGCAGCAACAGGGTTGGCCTTGACACTCATTCCCTCCTCCGTCCTATCCCTTCTCCCACCACCCAGCTGGGCAGGAGCTCATGATACAGGAGTTGAAGGACAGGGATATGCAGAGAGGTGACTCAGTGACTCACAGACACCAATTCCAAGGGCTGCAGGGCCGGAGCAGGGATCAGATCTGGCTGAGCAGCAGCTTCTGCCCCGCTAATGAGTCCCAGCTGAAGCTCCTGGAGAAGGGATGACCAGCCTCGCACTCGGGAGTCACTTCCATCTGCGTTGAGTTTGGTGTTATGTCTGTGCAAGAACTGAGCCACAGCTTTTGCTCCGTCTGTCTCAGCAGCACTGGCGGTTCCTTTTATCGCTTCACTCACTGACTCATTGTCTGACGGCGGGAAATTAATTTGGTTCTGTCTGCGCTTCAGTTTCCTCCACTGCAAAACAGCAATAACCTGTGTTATACACACGGGTACACCAAACACTGCACACAATTTGACCACTGAAGAGGGAGTTTTTGGGCATGTTCTGTGTGTTGAGATCCAAGGGTCAGCATTTTACTGTGAATGCGATATTTTAAACTTCTTGGTGAAAAGTTGTCCAATAGCAGCAGTCTGGCCTTTCAAAAACATCACCAGATTCCAAGACAAAAGAAAGGGTTTTTTAAACAATAATTCAAATACAAAAGTGACTAGGAGATGAGGCAAGCTCGGATCTAACTGATCAGACATGCAACATTTTTGTTAAATATAACACCACGTTATGTAGGCATCTCCAGGCACTCTGAAGACAGAGCACCACATTTAGTCTTTCGGCTCCATATAAATAGAAACTTTATGCAAAATATTCAGTGAGAGAATTATGATTAACACTGGCTATTTCTTTTTTTTTTTTTTAAAAAAAAAGGCAATTTAACCCCTTTTTCAGGCTAAATGTTTTATTCATTGGTGATGCTGTTTTCCGACTTGTAGAAGAGGATGGAGAACAGATGCTGCAATAAACTGTCACTTTTTCTTGAGAAAAGATATGGGAATAATTTAGAGGCAGTGTTTCTAAACTAATTGGTCTAATCACAGCTACTCAATTTTTACTTCATATTTCTTGCATGTCAGATCTGAGGGTGATTATTCTGTGTTACACATGCACTTGGTGGAAAGAAACTTGAGAAGTGATTCAAAAAATCCTAGACATACCTTGATACTGTGAATTTAAAGTCAACTAGAAACAAGTTTTGAAAAGTCAATAATTAATGATCCTGAGAAATCCAGATACCCAGGCAAACACTCAGATAATACCTGCCTGATGTATTTTATTTATTTGGGTATTTCTATGGCAGTGATTAACCCTGACATCATTAATCTTGAATGAGCAAGGAAATGTTTAATTTTCATTATTTTGCTTTCAGCATTGGCTTCTGCTTCTACAAACATCTCAAGACATTTAGCATCTTGCAAATGCCTTGGAATACAGTTTGTTGCTAATGACTCGGATTTGTTTTGTTTCCATTAACAAACACGAATACTGAAGTTTGAAAACAGGGGCAGCTTCTCAATGTCACAATGGCAGTGCTGTGACACCTCAGAGCACCTTCCACTTCAGGTCACGTTTGGGGAACTCAGCACACCCAGACCTTCTGGAGGAAATCCTGCAGTGCCACAAGGACTCTGGGAAGCGCCCCCAGGTCGTGTCTCGTGTCAGCACCACCAGGGACCTTTATCAGCCACACGGTACCTGAGCAACCTTTGAGCCCTCCCTGACAGCTGATTGCTGATGGCCTTTGGTTCCAGCCTGGTATTTTTTCCTGATGATTATTACTTCAAGCATTATAAAGCTTGCTGTCTGAAGTGGGTGTTTTGCACAGTATTCTCAATAGACCTGATGAAAATCCCACTGAAGCCAATGAAGACATTCCCATTGACTCTGCACTGGATGGAGGCCAGGAAAACTGCTCTGTGCTGTTATTTTTGGTTGCTATCCATGTTGCTTCACCTTTTATAAATTGCATATTATTCATTCACCCAGGAACTTTAACTACAGAATTCAGCCTCACAAACAACTCCAGGTGTCCAAGAAACTCAAAGACAAGAACTGACACCATGACTTCTCACAGGAACTTGTATAAGACACTAAACTGCTTAAAATAAAATAAAACACAGATGCAGCAAACTTTCAGCTCTGCAGTTTTCATGAGAGCCAGTTGTTGACACGTGTATCCCTAATTGCACTGGGACTCACCTTTCTAGTGTCATAAGGAAAAGAAAATCCTCTTAAATAAGGAATGCAGAGTGCAGAAATACTTCCTCATGGGATAGGAGTAAAAGGAGAAGCTGGAGTCTACATATACACAAAGGAAGGGGAAACCAGAAAGAAAGGAATAAGAAAGAGCAAAGCTGGAATAGGCAGGCTGGAAGTGATGAATAGACAAACTTGAGAGAGAAGGTAGGGACTTGAACAAGCAAACCTCTAAGAATAAACGGTGTATTATTCCATTTGACCCTCATCCAAATATCTTTTCTTCTTCCCTCCTTAAGAGGACTAAGCTTTGTGAACCTGACCTTGTTATTCTATGCAGGTTGAAAACTTTGGAAGTAGTTCAACTGTTGTATCTTCCCGGTAGAGCTCACGCACAGCTGTGTTTGGGTCCCAACCGCACTGCACCCGGGCATGTCCAGCAGACCTGCCAGCCCTCCCAGCACAGATACTCATCTGCTGCTTGCAGCAGGAAATCTCTCTCCGCTGCTCTGAGCAGTGACTGAATAGATTTGTCCAAATGCTGGATGTCTGGATATCCTGAACAAGTGGCCATTTCACTGGAATGCAGAATCCCAGATGCAGAGAAACCACTGCATCAACCTCACATTCCGAACGCGACCCAGCCCGGGTGCAAATCTGCGGCAAGCCCGGCTGGGATGTGCCGGGTTGGCTCTGCCCGGATCCACCAGCTGTGCAGCAGCACCACTGAACCTGCTGCCTGTGGTCCTGCCAGCGCTGGCAGGTACAGCTGAGCTCTGCTTGGCCTAAGGGGGCTCCAGCACTGCTTTTACCTCGGCCTTTCTGAGGCACAAGACTCTCCACTCCTGCACATACCTTGATCCCTGATTCACGGACCCTCCCTTTCTCTTGTCTTTGCTAGGCAAGCACTCTCCCTTTTTTCAGCTAGTCCTACAGCTAAAAACATTCCTCCTATCAACATGGCAAAGCCCTCAGTGTCCGCTCTCTTTCTCAGAGGTTATTTGCATTCCTGCCTAGCAGGCATCTGTGGTATTGAAAACCAAGTCTTAACACACCGTCTAGTAATCCAGTTTGCAGGAAATTACCACCTTCCAAGTAGCTGAGGACAAGCCTAGAAGTTATGTTTATTTAACCATCAGCTATTGCACTGTCCATTGCTCTGACTAGAATAGGTTTCAATGTTTACTGACCCTCCAATATCACCAGCCTGTAAAATGCATAGCCTGTGGACAATCACACATCCCACAGGGGAAAATATTATCAGACGGTGGCTTCATAACCTCAAAGAGAACTCACAGGTAAATACAATCCTGAACACACCACGCTGTCATTACATAAAACACCAGATGCCAGATTATCATTATCCTATTATAATAATTCCTCCTGGCATGGGAACTGATCTTGTCCCACTTAAGCCAACTTGAGTTTTTCTACTGAATTCAATGAGTGGAAGATAAAACCCAGAGAGGAAGCACAATAAAGGAAGGGAAAAGAAAACAATTTGCCATTGAACACAAAGTGAACTCTTAGTTTTTCCTCTGTTCGTGTGTAATTGTTCAGGATGGATATTCAGAAAACCTGTATGACCTCAGTGAACTTCCAGACTCTCTGGGCACCAGAAGGATCCTCCCAGTGACCAACTGGAACATCCTGCCGGCTCTGTGGGCATTTGCAGCAGTTCTGTTCCAGCCTCCCTGCGCTCCCCTCGAGACTCATCTGTCTCTGACACAGCAGCAAGGGAGATAGAGCAGCTGGGGAATCAATAGGGACAAGCTGAAAGTTATTTACAGATGTTAGCCAAGAAATCAGGGAACCCACAGAGCAGGGCAGCGCGTGCAGCTCCATCTGAGGGAGTGTCCTCCTGGAATTAGAGCCGGGAAGGTTTCAAACTAATTCTCAGCTTTTGCTGTGAGCAACAGCACCTAATCTGAGCAACTGCTGTCCAGATATTCCAGTATTCCTGACATGGAGACTCTAAGCTCTCGGACAAAATGAAAGGAAAAAGCACAATGGGCACAGTTCCAACGGTCTGCGGAGACAAAACCCACGGCGTTTTCTGCACGTTAGTTCTCCACAGCCCCACAACAATGGTTTCAGGAGAGCACAGGATGTTTGTGAAGCCTGGCTGAAGGCAACCGAGTTACATCAGCCTTAATGCTGTGTTGAGTAACCTCATCTAAATCCTAAAGCTGTTTTTAAATTTACTGATGGCTCTGTCCACATCTCTTCACCCACTGCACCGGAGTCCAGCCAGCCTGGGATCATTTAACCTCTCACAAATAAACAAGCACAACTGAATCACAATTATGACAACCATCATCACCACCAGCCTGTCCTGGATGTCAGGACTGGGAGCACGACACATCAATACTGCCCACAGATGACTAGTTGTTTCTAATCTTATAATTTAAATTGATCACCTGGGTAAAATTACCCAAGAACATATTGTACGAGCAGGATGAAAGAACTCAGCAAATCTCTGAGTACTACACCCTCAACAAATTCCTATCAATTAGATTTGTCACATCACACTTCTTACTACAGCCCATAATTGAATTCACACTTTGGAAAAACAGTCCCTGTCATCCAGTTCACAAAACCTAGTGTAATTTCTATTTTAATAGTTCTTCTCCTGCTTATAGAAAATAATTAACTCAAATAATTACGACTCCTTACTCCAGACAGGTTGAAACAGAGCAGCTTTTAAATTTACTTCCCAACTACTTGGTGTTTTATTCCAGAAGCAGTTTGTTCATTTAGGCCATAAATCAACACTGGTTTCATAATGACCAATCTGAACAATAATTTTGACTAAAGGAGACAGTAAAAATATGAAAACGTGTCAGCAAAACAAAACTGAACTTAACATTTCCACCGAAATAGACCTCATTTTTAAGATAGTTTCTATAAAACTTCTGTGATTAACTGTTCTTAACACAGGAGGTAAAACTCAAGTGTGCCCCTGGCACACACCTTTCCCTTGTATGTGTGGTTGCATAACTCCAACGCTTGGTTTCTTCACCAGCATTTTCACATGTGATTTTAAAGAAAAAAAATATTTTTTGTTAAGCCTTCTGTTTCCAAGACTGGCCTTAATCAGCCCTGTCGTGCCTTCACAGCAGGCTCCTGCTCTCAGCCTTCTATTGAGACTGTAATTAATTCTACAGTTCTAAATGTTCCACAGCTATAATTTATTTATGGGTCCAACATTTCCCTCACATCTGAAATTAGATTTGCAGCTCTTTAGTTTTTCCCTAAATCTTCCCTTGATCCTCCTCAGTATACATGGCTACTACATTTAGTATTTTTATCTCCCTGACATCTTCAGAAAAGGCCTCTGGTACAGAACTTTTCTAGTTGAGTGCGCTGTGATTGTGTCACCCAGAGTAAAGGTCTGCACTAGTTATTTGCTCTGAAAGGCTGACTCACTGCTATCATTTGCCTTTCCCTGTTCTAACTTGCCTTGAACAACACACTATTTCTGTTATCACCAGATATCACTCATTTTCATCAGTCCTTTCTAGAAAGTTAGAAAAAAAAAAATATTTAAAGGCTTCTAAAAAAATTAGAAGAGTGTCAGAAATTCACATTAGGCCCTCTTGAGCTTTCTAAGCAAAGAAATATCAGCACCCCAATATTAAAAAAAAAAAAAAAGTAAATAATCCCTGTGGTGTAATAGATTTATTTATTTATTTTAGACACTGCTTAAACAAACCAATCATGGTGAGTGGTTTAGGACTTTGTACACTCACAAAAAGCCAACATATCCCAAACAAGCTGCCCAGCCAGCTCACACACACATCCCAACACAGCTCAAAGGCACTTCTGCAGCTTTTCCTGCCAGCCAGGATACTCCCAATCCCCTCGCATCATCCATCAGCAGAATGAGCCTTAACTGTTTCTTTAAGTGTGTGTATCTAATAGGGCTCAAACCCACTTATTCTGCAGACAGTTCTGCAGATTCAAGAATGGAAAGCAGCTGTTTCTTCCCACATTAATTTCTGCAGCCACTGTTGACATGCAGAGACAGTGAGGGTCAAAGGGGACAGGAGTGAACAGTCTCCTCTGTCTCTTCAGTTGTGTCCAAAGGTGTGTTGTGTCAAACAGCACAGTCAGTGCAGCATAGCCCTGGCTGGAGGCTCCAGTAACTGTTCTTACCTTACTACCTGTTCAAACTGTTTTAGTCCATCTAGGAAATGCTGATTGTATCCTGCATTCCCCTGACAGGCACACTAGTGCTGATCCATTACCATCTGGTTAATGCAGTTGATACTGGAAAGCTAAAACTATCCCAGCTGAAGAGAAAGAGCAAGAAACATTAAGACTTTTTTCCCCAATAACAGGTATTATCCAACAGCATCGGAAGCTTTGCCTTGGAAATCTCTCGGTTGCAGAGATGATTCCTCTGTTTCAGCACCTCCTCCAAAATTCTGCCCTTCCTAAAAACTACCCACACTCGTACAAGTGCAGCTCATTCTGTTCCCAGGGTGGAGAGAAGAGCTTGGAATGCCAGAGCCTGGCTGTCGGAATACCTCTCATCCTCACCCGCTCACATCTACCGAAGAAATGATCCTCTCTGTCTTTACACATTATGTCAGGGCACAACTGACAATATTATGGGAATTAGGTATGTAGTGTAACAAGAGTTATGTTTGCTGATCATGTGTTAAGAAAACAGGAAAGTCACTTGGTTCGGTTTCAAGTGTGTAGGCAAACCAAGAACTTACTCCTGACTGTCAAGCAGCCATAGCAGGAGCAGTCTGCCACACTAACGAAACCAGGCAGTGCCACAGGGATCTGGAGTCTCCCTTCCAGATTTATGTCACATTCCTTCAGCTCAGAAACACATTTGGTTTGCAGGAGGAAGGAAAAATAGAAAAAAAAAAGAAAGGGGAAGGGGATGGCTTTACATGACTCATTTATCCCTCACCCAAATTGTGCTGCTCTGCAATTCTTCTTTTCCCTGAAAGCAGCCTCTCCTTTCAACTCAGAGCTTGTTGTGTTCACAGTCCTGCCACAGCTATTTCCCTCCATGACAGCAGAGCTCCTGGAGTACATTTGCATATTCAATTCAACCAGACATTCCACGATGAAGGAACCACAGTGAAGGAGTGGGACAGTAGGTGGATATCAAAGGAAAGCAAAGAGCTTTGCTGGATGCACACTGGGACAGGAGATGGAGTTGGCTGTTCCTCAGCTGAGAGACCCCACTTAGGACACAGTGGTGAGAAGAAAAGTAAATGAGAGTGTCAGAGGGAAAGAAACTGGGACTGGGGCCCCAAATTAAATGGCCTTATTGGAAATTTCATTGAGTAAGTGGGATCAAGATATAAACCTAATGAGGGCACAGGAGCCTCTGAGGAATCAGGGCAGGGCTCATTTAGCAAGCAAGGCAGCTAAAAAAAGTGAAAACACCGAGTCCTTTGAAATGCTCAATCACTTGTGATGGTCAAAGTGAGAGCCCATGCTACACACTTCAAAAGGAAACAGGAAAGGAACAAATAATTTTAAAAACTAGAATTAGACTATGGGTTCATTGTTTTAAAGAGGAAAGCATATCTAGAGATAAAAACACCCTTGAGTTCAGCCTTGGTTTAGGAAGCTTTAGGTAACCACACAGTGATCTCTAGATATTTATCAGGTCCTGCCAGGATCTCCCAACCAAGTCTCTCTGCAACTCCAGCACTCAAGACAGGTGAGTTCCTACAGAACAGAAGGGAGAACAGAATAAATCTTTCCATTTTATTCATTTATTTCAACCTCACTCAGTTCTTTAAACATCTGTGATTGAAACTCCTTGTAATCACTTAAATTCAAGTAGCAAGAAAATGGTACTTCCGATTAGAAAAGTAAATTGAAATACAATTAAAATAATTAAGTGTGAAAACATGTATTAAGTATCATTATTCTTTATATGGGGAAAAAATCAGTGCCACCTGAGAACCAGTGTATCCAGCCATTCAAAAATGCATCATTTATGCAAGCCAGGAATGTCAAAAATAATCTCCCCACATATTCAGCTACACAGACTTTTACATAAATCACTGAAGATCTCACCCTAAGGGAACTGAGGATGAATTGCCAATTTCATTCTGCAGGCTTGCAACAGAACTCTCTCAAAACGAATTTTGTCAAATCATAAGATCAAGGGATGTTTGGAAAAAGCACAGTGTTTTGCTGTATTCTTCTCTTCCCACTTGTGCCAGAAGAGATTTCCAGAGCACACAAGTGAGATAAATAGTTGCACCTGAATTCAGCACTAATGCCAAAGCCCACTGAATTTATCCAACCCGTGACAACTAAATCAAGGAAGTTTGCCATCCAGAGAGTGACAGGTACATGGACTGCATCAGGAACCAGATGAGCAGTGCAGTGCTGTGCTATCAAACCAAAGCAAACAGGTTTTATTACAGGCACTGCAAGAAGAGCCAAACCCCTTCAGCACACCAGTTTTAAAGGACTGACTGCCGGGATGCTGAGTAACATATTAGTGCAGCAGCAGCAGCCCCAGAGTAACTGCACGTGCCAAGGAAGAGCAGAACAGGGCAATTTGGGAATTTACTACAGAGCATCACAGGGTGAGGAACAGGCACTCAGCAAAGGCTCCCAAACAAATGCCACTGAACTTCCAAATAAATCTGCTCTGACTGCATCGCAACCTTCTGTGATTACTATCCATGAATATTGTATCAAATGAAGATTGCTCACTGGAACATTGAATTTTAAAGGAATGTTGCACAGTAGCTGAAGAAAGTGAACTATGAATTTTTAATTTAAGCATTCACATCAAAAACAAGCCTCTAAAAGTTTTGGTTCTTCCAATCAGACAGACGTTTGGGTTGACCTGTGAGCACAAGCACTACACTTTTAATTTCAAATGCCAAGTAAGAACAATGAATCCTGGGAAGCATCAGACATGGCTTGTATTTTTCCTGACACTAAGATATCTGAATTTTAATGGCATAGTATTTTTTAATCTTTTTGTTTAGTTTTTAGTTGGAAAAAAAAAAAGTACAAAAAGAATTTAAGTTCTATCCTCCACTGTCATCCACATGTAGCAATTTATGCGACTCCAACCCACTCTAACTCCCACTTACACCAAAAGAAGTTGATCCAGCTGATTCAAGCCAGCTAACTGAAGAGGAGTGGGATCCAGTTGATAGCATTCCTGGGGAAATAACAGAACTGCAGGTCCTCAGCCAAATCCAGGGACAGGGAATTCTTCATTCTATTGAGCCATAGAGGGTGTCCCAACTTCACTAGGCCTTAATAAATCCAACTGAGTCATAAACCTACAGGGTAGCAAGTGTATCAACCTTTTCCCATTTTGAACTTTGTGAGTTATTTTTGTAACATATAACTATTGTGTATCATATATATTAACCAAAAAATCCACATTTTAGGTTACACCACACCCAAGTTTCATCTGAAGAGGAATTCAACAAAGAGTGCTAAGCATTTAAATTTAGGGACCAGTCACAAAAGCATCAATGAGGCAGTAAAGACAGTAATTATTAATTAATAATTAGGAGAACACGTGTGCAGAACACAATGATAATCCCATACATTGTCTAATCGATACAAGAACATGTTATAAGCTTGATACCCCTCGTGGTAATAATAACAGTTCACTGTTTTGTTAATACACCCAAGACCATTCCCTCTGTATGGCTTATAGGAAGTGGTCTCCTCCAAAGTCAAGATGAGAGGAAAAAGAACAAGAGGTGAAGAGGATAGAGAAGGAAAAAAATAATTCCTTTTTGCTTGTTATTATTTTTATTAGTTTCTTTTTTTTCTCTCTAGTTTTAACTACTGAGTAGATGTAATAGGAGAGGAGCAGGAATCCCATGACAGCCACTGGGAACCGTCACTGACTCCGGTGAATGGCAGTCCCATCGTACACTGGTACCACTGGTGGCAGCTAATTAAGAGCAGCTAACGAGGATTGGGAACAGACAGACATGAGCAACCACTCCCTTGGGTCTGAACAGCTCAGACATCCACCCACTTCTACAATCTGGCCATGGAGCTGCTCTTGAAGAGGATCTGCCAAGCTGGAAAGACCTGCTCCATGTCACTGGAGAAGGGATTCCCATGCCCCAGTGAGGCAGAACCAGTTCACTGTAAATAAAGTGTGGGGCCAAGGGGAATTTCTGTTTGCTTTTTGCAGCTGTGCTTCTAAAATAACACCCTCTGCAGACAACAGCACCACGGCAAGGGCAGGAGGGAGGGCTGACAACAGCTCCGGCCATGCAGAGTTGAAGCCAGGAATCTGTAGGAACACACTGGAGTACCAGGCTCCCCCCAAAAAAAATACCAAAACCCACTGTGACAAAATGAGTGGAATATCTAGGCCAGAATGAGGGGGGAGATGAATTATCCATGTGGCAATCCTCATAAGATCAGCCCATTCTTCATGTCTGGGCTCCTAAAGGCACTGGTGAGTTGGACAGCAGCTTTCACATGTTTTAGTGATCAAAAAGTCCGATGCATTGTCAGTGCCTGGACAGGTGTGAATCAGCCCACAAACATCAAGAAAGAGTCCTCATGAAAATCTCATCTTCTGCCAGCCTTGAAGATTATTTAACACACCAAGACATATGTCATAGGCTTCCAGATTAAAGCTTTCCTGACCTTTTCTAAATACCGTCTTTCATTCTCCTCCTTTATTCAGGTGGTGACCCATGAAAACATCAAGCCTTGCTTTCATAAGCAGCAAGTGCATAATACCTGCTTCCCATTGTCACACGTCTTCTGCCACTGTCACTCTTCAATAAATAAATGAAACGTCTTTCTCTTCCTCAATCCCCTACAATAAATACCCCAAAAAATACTTGCTAAGAGCTACGAGAGTCAGAGTCATTTCATGCTAATATTTCATGCTCTGATTATCTCTTTTTCCAATGCATTACCTTTTAAAAAATAACCTGTTCAAAAATGCTATATAGAATTCATTTCTGTCCTGTGACTGTTTTGTGCTTATTCATGATGCTGTTCTTCATTTCTGTGGTTGATGACACTGTCATCTGTCACCTCATCTGTCATTTACATCTCATTAATATCAATTGTGCCCTCAGGGATCAGTTTTGTCATCAGAAAATGGCACAGAGGGTCTGCAAATGGAAGAAACACCAAGCATCAGTGCCAAAAATAGTAGCAAGACATCTCCCCTCTGTTTCTCAGACCCCCACAGATGCTCCTGTGTATAATCACATCACGTTGACATCACTCTGGTCACTAAGGTACAGGGGAGTTGTATTTAATAATCACACTGCTTTTATTGGAAAATTAACTAACCAGCAGAACAGCAAGCTGGTACTGACTGCAATTCACAGCTTCCTGCTGCTCAGGACCTTCCCTGCTGCCCAGGACCTTTCCTACATGGAAACAGCAGCTTCCAAACACAAGGCTGGATAGTTCAGAGTAAGAGAGAAGCACTAGGACACAACCACTGCCCTCAGGTCTTCATTTCCCAAGAAAAGCCAGCTGGGATGTGGTGTAGGTAAATTCAGGCCAGTCAGGGCAGGCAGAAACATCATTTTTCTGAATGCCCAGCATGTTCTTTCCATTTTTACAAACCGTGAGAGTCTCTACACTGTTACACATCTTTGGATGCTCTTTGGAAAGAAACTAAAAAGTTCTCTTCCAACACCACCACTGCAGCAGTGCTGCCAATCCCACCCACTGGAAAACGTGTAAGACAGGCTGCCAGGATCACTGGGCTGGCTGAAGTGTCATGACAGACACCAATGGGTCGAACACTAGAACTTTTTCTACAGAGGAATTTTGTGAGCTTCCCTGTAGATGAAAGCTTTGAGGCTTCTATATCTGCATGGCTTTGGAAGATGCAGATTCAAGAAAGCGCTGTGAAACAACAGATAAAAGTTTGCAGCCTGCTGGGTTGTCACACTCACACTCTGGAGTGTGTTCTGCTGTGCAGCAGTAGGTCTAGCAGCACGGTCAGCTCCTTCTTTCTGCTGACTTCCATGGTTGAAACAGAGATCACAGATGACTTTTGTCTTGAAAAAATCATTCCCCTAATGAATGTCCATAAATGTGGCACTTGAAGGCCCCTCTGAAAACCACACCTGTAACAGCAAAATTTTACGTTCTATCAAAGCTACAGTAATGTCACCCTCATTTCAAGCTGGACAGGGCTGCACTCACCACAGCCACACAGTGAAACAGCATGTAAACTCTGTACATGCCTGGTTCATTTGCTGGCAGTTATATTTAGTGAAAACATCTCATCCTGTTGGCTGCTCAGGCTCTTGCCTCTGCACCTTATTAGCCTGAGCACGGGGAGATTCCTCTGCTGAGCCCCAAACAATGCAGAGCAGGAGTTCTGGACAGACATCTGCCAAAATGCAGAAAAAGGAGCTTGCATCCTATTTTACTGCAGATAATGTCCACCAGATTTTCCAAGAGGTATGTACTCCATACATCCTCCACTGCTTACCTACATCCCCAAAACCTTTATCCTAATTTCACTCGTCAGCCTCTGATGTCTTTATGTATCATATTAGCATCCAATCTGCCTCATCTTTTCCACTCCAGTGGCCCTATATCTCATTGTACTGCTGTGGTTTATCCACGAGACCCACACCTTCCATGCTGCAGCATCGAGATGACCGCTCATCCAGATAATCCTGGTCAGCACTGTCACAGCTCTGACAACACACCACTGTACCTGTCACATTAGATAAGCCATCCCATTTGCTTCACGTTAAACAACAGGGCAAAACACAGATATCATCTGTCAGAGGGGAAGCCTCGGTGAAAAGACAGCTCTATCACACACACAACAACCAGGAAAAGCAGGAAGAGCTGGAGGGACTGCATTTTAATATTTCAAAGATCCCCCTTCTGAATGAAAACTGATGACAAGGCAAAATCACACCCATGCAGACAGGCAAAGGCACTTCTCCAAGAGATGGCCTATTCTCACCCTTGATCTCCATCAGCCATCTTGTTTTTGTCAGAAATGCTCTTAATATTACAAGAAGTTCAAAAAATGCAAGGAATTAGAGGAAAATCTTCAACCAATGTGCTCCTTACATTGGTTTGAACAGAAGATGGAAGGATAAGTTTGAAGGTCTGTAGGCAGAGTCAGGGGAAGGATCCACTAGAAACAATCTCTGAAATAAGAACACCTTAAATCTCTCTTTGTTCACCTTTGCAGGAAATACATTGTATAAAAGTCACAACCCTTATGATGTTTTATCCAAACAGACTGATGTGAATGGCCTATATGTAAATTGTCATCAGGCTCCAGCTTCTCATTACCTACACAGACAGGATCCTGTTACCCTGGGCTGTGGAAGCACAGAAGCTCTTCCAGCCAAAGTCATTGCAGAAAATGCCTGATAGGAACAGGCAAAGACAAGCAGGTGGGGTGGTGGACATCTGACCAAACCAGGAGCATCTGTAGAGCAGTAACTACTCAGCTGCTGATTTATGGCATCATATATATATGGATTATTATCAAATTCCAAATGAGGTGTTAAAGTCATTCCTTGTATGCAAGCAGTAGTGAATCTGGGATGTTTATTCTACACTTAGGAGACCTTACTGTATAAACTCACCTCTTCCACTACATGACCTGTTTTGTGACAGGTCAGATAAAGGGAATTTTATAGTAAATTAGTAGAGACAGGGATTATTAAGGTCTGATGGCACTGTCCTCTTGGTTGAAAATCTGGGAAATCAAGTTGTTTTTTAGAAAGCAAAGCTTGTCTCAACATTAACATGTATTTTGCTAAAACTCTTTTGGGTGAATTTGGGCTGATGTCCACAGCTGACACCGCTCCAGCTCTCTCACCAAGGGCTGCAGGATCAGGTCAGCAGCTCAGATTTTACGCCTGGACAGTGGTCATAAAAAAATCAGTTCCCATGGTTGGTGAAAGGGAAGTTAGAACATGTCAGAATTCCTGTCTTCTCTCTCTCCACCCTGATCACTAAAAATGTAGACTTTTTTTGGTAAAAAAAGTTAGAACTCTCAAGTTATTTCATTAATTTTCTGTATTCTGATAGATTTTGTTGCAGTTATTTTACTGCATTAGATAGTTAAAAATTTCACTTGGTAAAAACTCAATTTTACATCTAGAAAAGCATGTTACACAAAATTATTAAGAAGCACTTTCAAGGTAAAGTTCATATTCTGTTGTTAATGAGGATAAAAACAATCAAAAAGTGCCAGCAGAATGACAGCCTAAATTTAAGAGAAAAGTGGAATATTTGCAGCTGTTTGCCCAAACCAAATATGAGTTGCTCACTGAAGTGATGTTCTGCATTACCACATCTGAAATGCTTTTCCATTCATGCTCCACGGATTATTAGCAATCATATATTTGACTGGAGTGTGTACATACACAAAGCCACTTAGCTTTTAACCCAAGCAATAATATCATCTCAGCAGGAAGCTGTAAGGATAGACACATCCAAGATCCTGCAGCATCCATATATTACAGCAGCAAGACTAATACAAGAATCTTAATAGAATTTTCTGCCTACTGCTAACAGATTTGCCCATTAACTCTGGGAACACGGGGAGCCTCACAGGTACAGGGAAACATTTTCAAAACCCTCAAAGTGGTTTAGGAATTCCCACAGGATTTAGGGCTGAGTCACTGAGGAGTGCTAAAAAAACTTGAGCCCAGGAGTTTGTTTCCCACACAAAGGACTTACAACTGGGTTGCAGCCCAGGGAAGACAGAGACAGGAGCCTGGCTCCGGGAGGGCAGTGGTGACTCTCGGAAGAGAAGGGTTTAAATTAACCAGAAGATGCTTTTCCCTGGAGCCAACTCCAGGGGCAGTTGGTGCATCCAGGTGGGCTGTCCTGCTCAGTTAATACAGGTCCTGGCCTCAGTGCTCCTGGCTTTCCCATAGCTGGCAGCAAGGTCAGCTGATGTCACTGCTCCTTCAGCAGAGCTCTGAGAGGGGTCTGTGGTTTTGTCCAAACCCGGGTGCTCACATCATGACTCTGAGCGTGCTGAAGACCAGCCAGATACCAAACACCGTGACCAAACTACAAAACTACATCTAGATGGTGGAATTCACAGTTAAACTGAGTGTCTGAGCAAGGGCTGGGTTCTGCTTTGACTTGGTATTTAATCTTACCGTGCCCCTCTGTGAGTGGGGCCGCCCTGGGGCTCCTCTGCCGTGGTCCTTACTACCTGCTCTACAGGAGAACTGTCAGCTCCAATCAGTTTAGACTTCAACGTTCTAGAGATGGAAATTCCATGTCAGCCCAAAGTATTACTGTTGCTTAAGTACCACAGAGCAGGTGCAGCATTTCAAATCTCAGGTGACTGGAAAACAGCACTGCATAAAGCAGAAGACAAACATTTCATGGCTGGGGCTGCTGCTGCTACACCGCTGTTATTATTTTCTTTCATTATTTAAATTCAGTGCTAACAAAAAGTCAGTTCATACTGGAAATTGCTGCTTAATATTTTAGGAACTTCACAGGTTTTTATCTTCCCCCCCCCCTTTGTTTATGTACTTGGAGTAACTGATTCTTTTTTCAAAAGGATCGATTCATTTTTAAATATGAATCACACAGTAATATTCCAAGGGAGAGGAGGAACTAGTCACAAAAAACAATTGTGCATTTAAGCAGAGAAGAATGTATAGAGCAGGATGGGGGGTGGGAGGCTGAGATAGACACAAAGCTGCCATAGCTATTTTAATCAGCAAAAATAATACTGTCGTGGAGAAAAAAAAAAAAAAAAAGAAAAGAAAAAGCTAAACCAGCTCCATAACCAGCAGAGGGAGCCAGGAAAAGCCCTTCATATCCACAGTTAGGGAATAAAGACAAATTAAAACAGATGCATCTTTTCACACATCTTTCTTCCATCTTCCTCTGTTTGGTGAAAGTGTCACAGTCTCAGATTCCTAATCCAGATTACCCGTTTCCACTACTGAGGAGGCATATTAAACACATTGAAGCATCTTCAAATGTTGCATACTTACCTTCTATCACAGACCAACAGGATTTATTCAATTTATAGAGCAAATGGGGAGTTCTGCCTGGACTTGGATGACTTGTCTGCCGTGCACTTCGATCCTGGTATCAGAGACAACAGTTCTCCTGCAAGATTCTGCAGAGCTGAGCCACAAAAAGGATGCACTCACTGACCCATGGCTTGTGCTCCTCCTAAAATACCCATCCATCGACCACTGCCCCTGAATCCAGCAACTGAGACACTGACCTGAGCAGAGAAATGCTGAGTACTGGATGAGCTGTGGACTCAGACACTGCTGGTGTCCATCAAACTGGACAGCAGGTGATCTGAAGCCTTTTTCAGCCACCAACAGGAATGACTGAAGAACTTACTGGATAAATTGATAATATCACAGAAATCAGCTCCTATCCTAAGTGAACAGACTAGATCACCATGAGTTGTAGGCAAACCCAGCTGCACTCCTCTCTTATTTACACAGCTCTGAAAACCTGACCCAGAGCTGGGCAAATTCCCCATTACAATAAAATCCAGGAAACTTCCTTTGGGAGGGTCCCTATGTCGCATCCCTTCAGCATTTCTTGGGTGCTCATTTTGGGCCCTGCTCTTCAGCTACAGAACCACACCAGTAACTATTTGGGTCATCCAGAGTCGGAACAGTCTGGGTTGTCAAACAGGTGCATCAGCACCTTCTGTAAGCAGGAAGCAGGACTGACTTTTGGGCAAATTGTCTGTCACTTCTTTTTTCCCCCATAAGCAAAATAATTGTTCCAGAACATCTTAATTTGCATTTAGACCATCAGAGTGTCTCCACTAGTTCCAGTTCCACTACTGGTGTATCTTGGCTGGTCAGAGACACAGGGTTCTGCAGGGATCAAGTTGCAGGCGTTCTTCAAATTCAGTTTTGCAGGCTTTTTGAAAACAGATCTTTGTCTACTACTGACAGAAAGCCATATTCATATTCATAACCCTAAAGGTTCACAAAAAGCATTCGAAACATGCCATAACATTCAGCACAGCATCACTTCACTCATCCAGTTTGAAGGACTTTGATCAACACTAGGCACTCAAAATGCATTGGCTGGAGTGAGCCAGGGACCATGGTTTTTTTTAGAAACTATTATTTTGTAAACAATTCTGAAGTGTAAGGAAATGTCAGTCTATTCATGAGCAGGAAATATTTGAAATATGATGAATTAAAATCCAGCTCCTCTTCAGTATTCTACCGTGCCCTTTGGACTGACAGAACAAAAAGTAGGAACAGGCATTTAAAAAGTCAGCAAGTTGGTTCTGAGTGCACTTAGGACACAAATGATTTACTGAAGCTTACGTCATGAGCTATTATTTTCCACTCTGACACAGAATCACAGTTGTTGGGTCCATAACAGTGATATGCAAACATCTTCAGTCCAAGCAGTCGCTTCTGTGGCAAGGAATACAGAGCACATTATGTTCCCAGCTCTCAGAGCAAGGGTAGGGCAGCATTCTACTGGCTGAACAGAAAAGAAAGGGAAGAAAACTTCCATCCATAGTTTGTATTTATGTAGAGTCTCCTGTAATGGCATAAAGGTTGTGTGTTTGGCTGCACACTTTGGATTGCAGATGCTGTTTGATCTACCGGGCTTACCCTGAACACAAACATGTTTCACTGAGCCCTTGCTGCTGCAAGTTATTATTTCCCTTTGGTTTGGTTTTTTTTCCAGAATATTACTTAAAAAGTCTTGTCAGAAGAACTTTACAATGCTGTAAAAATGGTGACGAGACTCAGTTATAAGGAAATACTTAGCAAACAGGTCTGAACTTCTTTTTCTTTTTAACCAGTGCAGTGATTATAACAGTTCTGGTGTTTTTCCCCTTTGCAAAGTGTGTACATGTTCCTAAGAGATACTGATATGTGTGCCTTACCAGTGTCCTTTGTCTTAAAAATAGCATTAGTTACACACAATATAACAGTTGCTTTGGTAACTGATTTTCCCCTTCTAAAGGCTGAATAAATAATTGTGTAAGACACATTTAAGTTATCAGTGTGACTGCACCGAGTCCAAAGCAACTTCTACACCATTATTTTTCCTGTGTTTCCATGAATATCCAGAAATGTTGAGGTATGGCATGGTTACTAAGTAAATAACTGCGTCAACATGGCATGTTGTGATGAAAGGAAAGTATCTGGACAACGATGATTGAAACTGCAAAATTAACAAGTGTTGTAGGATATAAAACCACAACTGCTTTCACTCTACTGGTAATCCTCACCTTAATGAGAGTCCCCACTGTGCAGGACCTTGGGAATGACATAATCACATCATGTGTGTTTTGAGCTGATTTCAGTGGCAGAATCCAAGCCTGTTGCTTTGGCACTCTGGGCAAAGCAATGAAAGGAGCCAAACTTAAACCACCCAAACTATTCGTGCCTGGCCTGGACTCCACTTTCAGTGCAGACTTCCCATCTTCTGGAGCAGCCACAGCTCCCAGCAGTGCAATCCTGCACTGCACAGCTGGGCAGGACGTTCACAGAGCAACATCTCAAGAAAGAAGAGGAATCTCCCCTCAGTTGTAACATCCAGGACAAACACAGGGAGCAACTAATCAAGGGTCAAGTAACTCCAACTCATTTCATTACCAAAGTCCAGCTGATCTCAGGGAGAGGAAGGAACTCACTGTGTGTCTCCTGGAAAAATGAAACTATGCCACTTTCACTGAGGAAGAACTTGTGACTAATCTAGAAATGCAAATTTTTTCACATATGTAAAGGCAATGGATACAGTACAGGAAAAACTGCTAAATCATGCCACTGTGTTAAACCTGGGAACAAGATCATTTCTCCCCCTAGAATGAGTGCAAATATATTTGATCTCAACTATTATAACATCTTCCTGGTGACTTACTTAAAATAAAATACTATTTTATTACCGAGAGCATTAAAATGTCATGTTTATATAGCAAAGATTTAATTAAAATTCAGTTTCTAATACTAATTTAACACTGGAGAGTAGAACTAAATTCCTTTCACTATAAATTCAAAAGGGTGCATTAGCACAGATACACGTGTCAGGAACATGCCACACTCTCACACTGGGGAATTAAGTGCAGATGGAACACATGACCATATTCCTGTCTCTGCTGCTCTCTGAGTGCCCAAGTACATCACCCAAACCAGTGAATGCTGCCTGGCAGTACCAGAGAGTGAACAAGGGTAAATAATTCCTAAGAATGACTCCTTGCAAAGATGGGCTCAACAGATAGGATGAGTCTCAAACCACACACGTGGGTGACCAAAGTCAACTAAAGAATTCCTATTAATTTTGGCATTGGGCCCTAACAAAATGAAGTTGCTTTGGAAAAGTGGTAGCTCTGCCTTCAGCTTTCTAGGAATACAAGGATGGTGGGTTAAGCAGCAGGTCAAGTCTTGAAAGTCCTTCAAGCTTGACACCATAGTAAAAAAACCCCTTGAAACAGGCAAAAGATCAAATATAAAAAGGTTTATATAAATACCCTAGTTTATCAAAGTAACTCATAAACTGGACACAAGGAGCAGCTGGTACAGCTGACAGAAGTGACTTCATCAGCTCCAGAAAATTTTTAGTCCTTCTGCATTGTTTAATACTAAGAATTGACTTTTTTCCTCAACCTCAAAAACAGATTGCCCCACAGCCACCAGAAAGGGCAATACTTCAAAATTAGAAGTATCCTGGTTTACTGTCTTCAAGTGCATAGTCAGGTGTCCTCAAACATCATCCTGACTTTGGCCACTTCAGAGGAAATATGCAAATTGGTTTTCAAGGGGCTTAACTTTTCTACCTACAGGTGCAAACCAACATCTTGACCTGCACAGGAGTTTAGAAAAGACTTTTAGTTCACTGCCATCAATTATTTCCCCATGTTGTGACAGTGCAGAGATCTATAACATCCTCTTCTAATTGGTTTCCCACTCCCAGGCACCTCTGATAAAGACTGTGATGTTTTCAAACAGCCCTTTCACGTAATCTGATGTCTGGTGGGCCCCGTGCTCATTTGACGCTTGTTACATGTGATTGTCATGTCTTCTCCTGTTTCAGACGTTCCAGCCTAATTTAAAACACAGTGTCACTAAACTGCTCCAATGCCTCACATCAACTGCAGTCTCACCAAGTGAAGTACTTCCCTTTTATCACTATAGGCACTGAGTTTCATGTGATCTTATTTTCAACAGCAAATTACTTCCTGTTGTGAGTTCAACTGTTTGAAACGCTCTGCAAAGAATCCTACGCTGCAGGAAATAGTCCTGTTCTATTTAAATATTTGCTAGTTATACAAATTACTTCCTTTCCAAATTGCTTTCCTTTTTTTTTTTTTTTACTTTTTAAATTGTTCTGTTTAATTATCAAACTGCTTTCAAGTACAGGGTATCTTGTGGGGTTGGTTTTTTCAGAATACTAATAGTTTTAAGTTATTTCTGTAATAATACATGTTTTTCAATTCCCACAAAAGTAATTTGAAAATAACTACAGCATCAGAAAAAGTAAGACTGCGATATCAGAAGTTTAAAGGGTGAAGTTTAAGTGACAACTAAGCAGCGATTTTTCCATTCTGATGAAGACACACCTTGTCATCTCAACCCTCAGAAAATCAAAACAGCTAAATATTTGCTTTCTTGTTTCCCTGCCAAAGCCAAAACATATTATGTTTTTATTTCAAATGGGAAAGAACACAGTCTAGTGTAAAAATTAAGTGCATTAAGCGAGTACTTGGAATACCTGATGAAATGTTTTGGAGGCAAACGCAGAGTGACAAGAGCATAATGAACTCCCAGCAGCCCCAACCTGATCCCAGCGACACCATTTCCAGGTTGTTCAGAAAGGTCACTGTAAAAATAACCACGCATTTTTAGGATTAGCTCTGATACCTGCTTGCTCAGTAGCTCAGCACCCATCGAGCGACGACAAAAGCAGTTTTATGAAAGTTGAGTAGTTAAGGCTTAACTCCCGGTTTACATCAGGATCTAATTATAGAGGCCGGGCCACGCTGCCGGCTCCGCCGCCTTCCTCCGGAGCACCAGCCCTGGCTGAGCCAGGAGGGAGCAGGAAGGGCAGTGTCCACCAATACAGCTCTTCTCCATCTGGTACCTGCTCAGAAAAGGATGGACAGCAGCACTGCTAACACAAAAACTCTCCAAAGGACAGAAGGAGAAGCACGGGAAGTGCAACCACCACCCTGCGCTACTTTAATCCTCGCCCGTCCAACGCCCCAAAGGCAGACTTTGCCCTCCAATACATTCAGAGAAACGCAATTAAGTGTGTGAAATGAACTATTTCTAGGGTTGCTGGGTTTTAACACCATTTGCTTGATCGTCTCAATGACAAATCAGGGAAAATTCCACAAATAATTTTCATCCGTAAAAAGTCAAATCATCAGAGGGGCTGAAAGTTCAGACTTCAAGGCTGCTTTCTAAATGACACCAAAGACCTGCATTATTTGTCGATTTACAGGAAATGTGTCTGCTGTGCAACACAATTGTGAAACAACCAAATTGTGGGGGAGGAGGACAGCATTTTTGAAAAGAGGTCAATGGTTCTGAAAATTAATATCGAAACCTGCACTTGAAAACGCAGGAAACTCCTTAAGTCCCTTGTGCAGAAACTGAAATACAAAATTGTAGCTTATACAGCAGCCAGTGCCCAAAATACCTTTGTTAGTAGTGTCAATACAATCCTCCTTCTATTTTTTATTTGCTATGCTTAAAAAATTTAGTCTACTCCTGTTAGCCAATCTTTGAACTTCAGTCCATTTACCAAGGACAAGAGAGAGAAAGGTCTAGTTACATGAATTTACTACAAAAAGGCTGGTAAATATTGATAAAAGAAATACTGTGATGTTTGGGGATCTTTTTTGTAGGCATCACCACTAGCCCTTCCCAAGACTATTTGTTCCTGACTTTTGGCATCCTGGGACTTGTACAATGATGTGGAATGTTGCTTTTTGTTCAGCCATCAGTTACAAACTACAATTTAAACAG
Organism: Lophotriccus pileatus; assembly: GCA_035583135.1. Classification (NCBI taxonomy): domain Eukaryota; kingdom Metazoa; phylum Chordata; class Aves; order Passeriformes; family Tyrannidae; genus Lophotriccus; species Lophotriccus pileatus. The sequence continues at coordinate 15,298,211 of JAWWES010000021.1, forward strand.
TTTCTACAGATTAAATTCTCTAGCCAATTTTTTATTAAGAAAGAACTCTGCAATCATGTCTAGAGGAAGGAAGTGTAATGAATTTATAACATCCATGTTTACTGATGAGTGAGCCCTAATTCCAACTGTGGTAATTCCAGTCTGAAGGAATGAGAAGGGTTACTGTATAGAGTACATTGCAGTATGAAAGTATCCTCATTCAACAACCCAAGGAACAAGAGGGTCCTGAAATTTAAGCAGGAGGCCAAGTGCTTACAGTTTTCCTTTTAATTAAGGTGATAATTTTATATGACTGTATTAAAAACAAAAGAAGGTACCTAGTAATTGCTGAGAAAAATACTGTTTGAAGGTCAAATTCCTCTGCAGCTGCACAGAGGTCACCTGAATTTTGTATAAAGGGCAGAACTGGTCCTGTGGCAGGAAAAAAAAAAAATACCTCTAACTTTTAACCTGATTTTTCATCCGCTTCTGGATACTTAGTGCACGATTATACTGAAGTTATTCCATAAATTTATAAATCTGAAGGGCACAGTCTTTGAAGTCTCTTCTAGAAGAACTAATCTATAACCAAAAAAAGAGGACAGGCATTTAGAAACCTTAGCAGATATTTTCTGGCAAGTAGAATTATTGCATTGTTTTAAAGGCTGATGAAGTTAAACGATGGCAAAAGCCATGAGATACCTCATATATACACACAATGGATCTCTACATGTTCCATGCATGACATCAGTGCTGCATCAGTCAGCTGAACAGTCTCATTGTGCTGCCAAATTCTTGTAGGTTAATATTTAGATCAGGGAACAGCCCTGCTGGTATAAAGGATGAGACTGACTGCAGAGGAGCCACTCCTCAGAGGGAGTCATCTCACTCTGTCGACACGAGGCCGAAACAAACTCTGATATTTCTTTCTAATAAAGGATATTACAGCAAACTTTGAGTCTTTCCCTCTCCAAATACATGTTAAAAATGCGGTCAGAAATTATAAAGCACGTTGTTGAACTGGAGAAACTGACAGCTTGGTACAGGTTGGAAGAGTCACATTAATGGTGCTGACCACAAAACAAGCTCCAGAGAACTCACATGAGCACCATTACAGCAGTGAAGGAAGGAATTTTTGAAATACAGTAACTGAGTATTTAATAACTAATAATAAGACTTCAGTTCTATGAGCTTCCAGGTATCTGACTGAGGAATATTTTGAAAACCATCCAACCTTGTTGTTTACAGTTACCTACAATCCAAAAGATTTTCCAAAATGTTCCTTCAGCCCACTGGGAGGAGGAATGACAAGAGGTGATAGTCCTGCAGTTGGACTTCGATCCTCGTGGGTCCCTTCCAACTCAGGATATTCTATGATTCTAAGCTGACTGGATATCAATATTGTTACCAGATAATGCAATAAAATTTGGCATTCACTCTGAGTTTCCCAGAAAGCTGTTAAAATGCAATATTTAGAAAAACATTTCCATCACTAATACAAACAGCAGAAAGTCTTGTTAGAGTATTTTTAGATCTCAGTTTTCATGCACTGAATATAAAGTTCACCTCTGGGGCTTCCTCTCGTGCTACCTAGCTGCTACTACACACACCTGCAGGTCGATGTCCCTGCTCCTCTCCTGCTCCCAGATCCCATAATTCAGCCACAAACAGCTGGATCCTCACACGCTGTGAGCTGCACTGGGTATGTGGGGCTGTGGAGCAGCAGGGTGGCCATGGCAGAGCACCGAGCAGGGTGCCACGTCCCAGCAGCAGCCTGGTAGTGCTGCCCTTCCCTGCCCATCCCACGGCACCTGGCACAGCCAGGGCTGGCCACGGCGGGATTAAGCACTGCTGTCACACAACCCGGGGCTGAGACCCTGGGATGCATCCACTGTCATGATTCCAGCAGGGACACCGGATTCCGGTTCCTTAACACATCTGGGCTTCAGGCCAAGTTTTTTAGTAAATCATAATTAGGAGCTCAGATGGCGGGGATTGGTTTGATGATCAGATCCAAGCAGGGAATTTGGTTGCAGTCCCTTCACTTCACCATGCAGCTCAAGGAGTGGCCACCCAGCAGTGAGAGAGCTCAGTTTAGCAACGCATATTGCTCAGTTTAACAAAGTAAATTGCACTTAATAATCCCCCGCTCTCGGAGCAATCTGTCTCCTGAACAATTCTACTTCATCATCCAGAACTCCTTCAAGAAGAAATTATTTTAACCTTGGCATTAGAGTTCTGGATATTTAATACTCACAACTGGGCACAGGAAAAGGTCGTAGGAGACACGCTGTTCTGAACCTCGTTTTCCTTTTTTTAGAGCTTTGTGATCGTATTGGAGACCCAAGAACACAGCAAGGAAATTACTGGTCAGAAACATCCTCTCCTTGGTCAGAGCCGGACTTGGTACAGGAGGCAGAGCAGAGATGAGTAAGGGCAGAGCTCCTGGGCTGAGGTCCAGCTCTGCAGCCCCAGCAGGGATCCTCCTCCAGCAACGGATTTCTCTCCCAGCCGGCTGTGGCCAAACCCCCTGCCCTTTGTATAATGGAACACACAGGCCAGGATGTCAGGATCCATTCCAAGAATTGTGCCAGATATCAGTCAATAAGAAGACTCATTTTTACATTTTTTATAAATGCTGATGGCTTTTATATGAAGGCTTTGGGCTTTGCTGGAGAATAAGTATGAAAGAGTCTGCTTTACTTCCTCCACTGAGGTTACTCTTCTAGTTTCAAGCAGCAGGACTGCAGTAAAGTCAAGATAAAAGAGTAGGTCAGGCACAATTAAATATTCATTTCTACTAAGTTTTTAGAAATGCCAATACTATCCTCAGCACATCTGAGAACTTGAGTATTTCACCACTTTTCTGGAGTGTTTTACTTACACTAACCTTTCAGTGATATTTTCAGTAATTTATTTTCACCTTTTAGAATTAATAGATTATCTACATAAGATATTATTTTTCTTCTGCTGCATAATTTTCCTCACAAAGTTAGTCTAATATTAAAAGCCATGTTAGGCTGGCTGCATATTTTTGGGGAGTTAACATTTTTCTCTTAGTAACTTTGTAAAGGAATTCCATGTTTGGATGCGTTCTACTAACACTGAAGCACTCTACCACTGACTAACATGGGGCAAATTAAACCAAAACCAATATATTTGACAAATACCATCCCCTATACTTGGCTTTGAGCAGGCACCTCATTTTTTTTATCAGCTATAAATAGGTGTCACATCTAACAGGATCACATTCCTTGTTGTTAGTCAGCGCTTTAATAGCAGAATACTTGACCGCTGCAACATTTTTGCACTGGAGTGGTTAATGGAAACCTCAGCACAGTTCCTATTATGTATTCAAATTCTTTGCCAACTTCCTCTCAGCATGTGGAAACCCTGATTTGGGAGCAATGTGCTTCGGACACTGGGAGTGTCCCAAGGAAGGCAATTCCTTGGTGACGTGTGACGTTCTCCAAAGCACAAAAGCATCGGGCAGAGCGGGTGACAGTGGCTTTCACTGCTCCCAGAGCCTGCAGAAGTTCAGCTGTGCCCAAAGCTGACCTTTCTTAAAGTAACTCATTCATATTCCACTTGGCAACACAGTGATTTTATCGAAACCCCTCCTGTTTCCATAATGAAGTTCATCATATTTTTGCTGAATTTGCTACAAGTTCAGGTATAGTCCCTCTTTCAGGAAATACAGAATGTTGAATCATTTGATCTTTAAGGTACAAAAGCAAAGAAACAGATTTGCACACATCAGTGATGCCTCTGTAAGTTTTATGGGCATCTACTTTCCTTTAAAGTACCTAGCAGATGGCTCACAAGTTTCCAGAAACAGCCACAAAAGTCAGACTTATAGGTCAAACCATCTTCTCTGAATATTAACAATAGAAGTAGCTATAATTTGAAAACCAAAAAACCACAGCCCCCTTGAAGTACTCCAACACAAAAATAACATGAGCAAATTAAAATGCCCCAACACCTCCTCAGAACTCAAACTGTTCACATGAAAGAGTGGAAAAATAAAAAAAATCATACCTAGGGAAAGAAAAAGGGATACACAAAAAGAAGTTCAGAACAGTTGTTCAAAGACCTTTCAAAGTAGGGAGATGGAACTAAATGGGAAATAAAATTCATGTCCTAGAACACAGTGTAATCATCCTGAAAGCTGAAAACGTGATGGCAAAATCCACCTCATATGAGCAATGTTTGTAGAATTGATGCCCCCACCTGCTAAAGTTGAAAGTGGTGGGGCAGTGATTTGTGAGTGCTGGGGAATGGCTCTGCAGTGGAGGCAGCACTCAAATTTGGACCCTGTGCTGGGGATGGAAGTTTGTTCCAGTGGATGCAGATGTTTCTTATGGAGAGAGTTCTCCCCTCCCCTCTCATCACTGATCCCTTACAGAAGGATCAGTACACCTTCTCTGCCTTTATATACTTTAATGTCTTGCAGTCTTTGCTGCTTCAGAGGAGGATCAACTCTTCTGTGGGACATCATTATTGTCTCTGTGGATGGATAAGCAACATGTCCTGCAGTGGAACTGCTCAGGGCAGCAGGGGACAGGAACCAGTTCCCCAGTGAGTTTGGTGGCCCGTTGTGACCATGATGCAGCTCACGAATCACTTTTCCTTCACACCAGTGCACAACGTGACTGAACACAGATCTATAAACTATACTAAAAGGAAACATGTAAATTCTTACCTTTCAATAATTAAATTTCATAGCAATTACCCCTAAATTCCCAGTAATGGTACTGAACTGAACACAGATTTTGCCACGTTTCCCGAGGTCAGAGGCACTTTTCCACACCCAGCCGGGTGATTCATCCCGGCTCCGACAGGCAGCAGGATGATTTCTGTTTGGCTTTCTTACTCATGGCTTCAGAGCTGCTCAGATCACCATGTGCAACCAGCCAGGGAGAAGGGGTTCTTTCCTGCACTGGATCCCAGCCAAGGAAGAGGAACACTGTGTCTTCATGACCACACCCCACTGCACTGGTGCAGCCTGTGCTGCCACGCAAAGGCAGCTACGGACCTTCTTCCACCTCTCCTTCCAGCTGACCCTTTCTAGGGAAGCACCTTCCTCACAGTGCAGCTCTTTCCTTCTTTTTCTACAGAAACCTTCTCACTCCTCGAACAGTTCCTAAATTAGCTGTCCCAACCGTGTGCAAAGGATGGGCTGGGTAATGGAATCTCCCCACACACAGGAAACAGCTCCAGCAGAAGTGATAACATCACATTTTTTTCTGAGGGCTCAGAAGCTCAGTTCCACCGTTTTCAAGCTGGCCACAAGGTGTGGCCCCTTAAACAACGAGGTGGCAATGCCTGGAATGTAAAATGAACTGAGGCAGACTGGGCTCTACCTGGGGTTTTTCCACCAGAGACCTGGTATCTTAATGATAGGTTGGACTCAAATATTCCTGTATGGAAACATTCCTTCGGAAATTAAAAAAATGATAGTCTTCTAATGCTTTGAGAGTATTTTTCCTCAAAAATCCTACATAGCTTTCTAGGAAGTTGTATCACTGCTGTGCAATTTTATGAGCTGTTGCAGAAGTTGTTCTATGGTATCACTTACTGTTTTGTTCTAGAGATAATCCTAAAAGTTTAGGTGGGACTTTATTAAACTCCTGCAGAATCCTCCAAGTCATGTTCCTGTTACATTTCCTACCCTTCTTCCACAGGGCTTTGCACAGTCTGTTAAAGCAAAAGTCTGGAGTCAGTATAATCTAATTTGGGCATTCTGATAAATCAATTTAAAGGGGAAAATTGAGTCATCATTAATTTGTAACACATTGCCAGACTTAACAGTAAATACTATCACCATAGTTTTGGAAATATCTAGCACAAAGCTGATGCTCTAAGTCTTTTACTAACTGGTTGGCTACCACAAACAAGCCATCTCAACAATTCTGTGCTGATGTAGACAGCTGGGAATTTGCAATAGACCCTGAACCCTTACTCCTGAAAATATGAATTTAAAAGTCAAAATAATTTAGCTTCTTCCTTCAAATATTCCTATAGAAAGAAAAAAAACATGCAAACAGAAAATGGTTTACTGTTACCTAATTGGAAAGCAGAGGCTTTAGTCTGCAACAAACACATTTTATGATTATCCAGGATGAACAAATTGGGGCAGAGAGCTAATAATTTATACCAGCATTGCTCCATGCATCAAGGATCTTTTATGCTCCTGGGAGGGCATTACAAAAATTAGACTAATGTAGCAGAAAGAATGAGTTTGATCTTCCGTTACAGCATTATTCCATCACCACTGCTCTGCCTTTCAGGCAACTGCACAAGGAACAGCCAAAGACTGGGAGAAGAGTTTCTGCTGGGCGGAATTCACGGGGCTTATCTTGGACTGGGAGGCTTCTGAGAAAGATGCAGCAGATGAGAAAAGTGGCACTGAAATAAAAATAAGATGAAAGTCACTGCTGATTTGTAGTCCTGTTCTTCACATATCGGGATCACAGTTTCCAAAGGTGGCAAGAACTCAAGCCAAGGAGTGTTCTGCAATCAACAGAAAGTCTTTAGTGACCCTCAATTTCCATCACTAACTTGTAATGCCCCTGAAAATAAACATATTTACTGCAAAATAACAAGCAAGGGCAAAGGAGGGAGTTCTGAAAATTCCCACGTGGATTCGGTGTTCCATTTCCCAAGGAAAGTTCCCTGGCACTTCACAATACTTTTCTTAATTTTTTTTACATATGTATATAAAATAAAGGAACTTCTCACACACATGATACAGTTGTGCACATATGACAGTTTTGTCCTTCACCCATTTTCTCCATTCAGTGCATATTTTGTGAACAAACCTCCGAGACACAAGCCCCAGGAACTCATCAGCATAACAACAGCATATTAATAACATCAGTGGTACAATAAAACAATAATAGCTTAAGTAACACCAACATTTTGTCACCCATGTATCTCCCATGAAAAAGAACACTAATATAAATGCCACTGATAAAAGCATGACTTCATTCTTCTGTCACACAGAGAATATCACAACCATATAATTAATGCCAGTGAACTCCCAGGCTGTATTCCTGCATTGCTTTTATCCCCCATGGAAGGAAATAATTCCAATGGTTTGCATCGTACACAAGCCAGTTTTGCTATGACTCTTTTCAATCTAAAAGGAAAAGCATGGTTTAAAAATTCATTTAATACTGTGATTTCAGTCTAGACACCTGTGCAGAAGAGGAAGGGGATTCACAGGAAGGGAAGGAGAGCACTGGAGGGACCCTTACCTGTGACTGGTTTGCCCTCATTCCATGAGGGACTGAATCCACACTATCACTTGCTCTGGCTGATGAATTTCTTCTGCTTACCAAGGCCCTGAAGAACATCCTCCAGCACCATCAGCTGTTGCACTAGTTCTGACCCAGGTGACAGTAAAAATATTTACTATGCAGAAATAAGAAATTGCAAAAGCACCAAATGATATCAAACCCCTCCAGATCTGAGCCTGTTTTTGGGACAACACGAAGAGGTTTTATTATTGACTGTCCAGCTGCTGTGGGTCCAACAGGGCCCATTTCTGTTCTCAGCCAGCCCTCTCAGGGTAACATCTGGACCCAGCACATCCAGAGTCACACTCTGGGCAGAGCAGGGACAGTGGAGGGCAGGCACTCCCTGAGGTGAGACACAGAGGGCACTGAGGCAGCAGCAGGGGGGCATTTTTAACATTAATGCTGGAGCCCCACCAGGCCTCAGTGCTGTCAGCTTTGCTAAAGAAGACTCAAAGTTAAGACTCTCTCACTCAGAAGAGGCATCATATTTTAGTGAGGGTTCTTCCTCCCCTCAGAAGTTACCTGGGCAGCAATAAAGTGGGGCCCCCTGAAAGCCACTGCCAGTACCAAAATTCTGAAGTGGTGGAAAGAAATCACTCCTGATGTCTGAGATATCAGAGAGATCTGGCACTTCTCCACTTCACTTCTGAGTACAAGGTCACTCATTTCAAAGCTCTGGCCCTACCCTGAAGCTGATGTTTTTATTAAGAAATCTTCTGCCATTTATTATCAATCTAGAACACAGTTTTGTTTCCTGAACGGACCAGCATCATTATTCATTGCTTTTCACTTGCAAACACCTTGCTGCTATTTGCATATGAGTGGAGTCCTGCTTCTTAAAACAAAAGGAAGAAGGAAACAAAAGTGTGTGATCACCACACTTGTGATCACCAGCTCCAACCTTCCTGGCTGGGTAAAGCCTCATGAAAGGCATCTTTGAGTTGAGCTGTTCTTTGTGTACTTCTGCACAGCCCAGACCGTGCATCAAAAGAATGGCTTCTGCTGGAAGCAAAAAATCCACTCTTTTCCATACACAGAAGAGAATATGTGAAACTGAAAACACCAGGATGAATGTGAAAAATCTTCAAGAGCAAAGAAGAATTAAATGCAAGCTGCTGCAGCCTCTGAGCTCTGCAGCAAAGCTCTGTTCTAACAGCATGAAAGGAAGAGCTGGAGTAGACAAATGATGCTAAATTGAATGAAGTAGGAGGTTAAAAGGGAAGAAAAAAGGTAGTGTCTTCTGGAACTGAAATTGCAGGAAAACACCAGAAAGTTGGACACTGAAAAGAGAAGTGGAATGAAACCTTTCTGTGCTGAGTGAATCACTGTTTGGCTGGAAACCAGGAAATAATTGCTGGAACAGGCAAACAGGGAAAAGCCATTATAAGACCCTCAGCAGGAAACAAGCAAGATGGCTTGGGAGAAGCTGCTGGATGGCCTGGGACAAGTTCCATTGACGGGGCAGGTTAACAGAAAACAGGAAAATGGGAATGAAGGAACAGCCCCTGCTCACTGTGAGATGTAATATTGTCTGATGTGACAAACCTTGGGAAACACCGACCCAAAGAATCCCAAATTAACTTGGTGAGAACTAATCTGCCTAAGCCAAAGGGTGACATTCAAATATCTAGAACAGAAGCAAAACCTTTCTTTCCTCCATCCTTCCATGAAGTGGATGCCTACATCTGGTTTTAACAGGACTATTTTTTTTCCATGAAGTGGTGGCTTTCCTTGGAAAAATGCTGATTCATTAAAAAAAAATTATCATTGGGAAATACACAGAGGACTTTAAATTGCCTTAAGATTCTGGATCAGAGCTGTAGTTTGAGTCGTGCACTTCCACGAGAGGAAAACTGGAACGTAACTCTGAGAAGGCAACAGCAGAAATAAGATACCCTGGAAGCATTTCCAAATTCAAAGCTTGAGCTTTTAGAACAAAATCTTTTGACTGAACGTTTTTAGGTTTCCATTGTTTGCTTAATGTTTTAATGAAACAAAATCAAAAAGTATTCCCCTTAGTTTTAAAGACAAATTTTCAGAATAGTAATCTTTAAACAGAAGTAGATATTTATTTAGCTTGTTAATTTTCAGTACAGTTGAGTGAGGCATCTCTTTGAGGAAGAGCAGGAGGATCAGATGGTAATAACTGGGTTTAGGCTAAAAAAATGCTCTTCTCTCTCACAAGATTATCAAGAAGGTGAAGACATCACTCCACTATACTTATGAAAGGATAAGGCACAAACATTTGCTGAAAATCTCCCTCCTGTGAGGTTGGATATCAAGTTATTAGCAGGAGAATGGCTGTAATGAGGAGCCACTGCTCTTGTCCCACCCCAGAGGGTGATCTGAGTGAAGCCTTGCTTTGAAGGGACTGGGTGACCAGGGCTGTCTCTGACCACTTGCAATTAATAAAAATATCCAGCCTTCACTCTTGGCAAGTCTGACTTCTGGGTGGTCATTAAATATTACAATATTCAGCCTTTGTAACACCCATGAAGACATACTCGAGTGAAGGAGAATTTAGCCCTTGGCCATCAACATAATTAGCTTTTATTCTGTTTTTTTCTGGCCAACTCAGAGCACTGCCAGCACGTACAATTTCCCTATTTCTTAAGGATGACACAGATCTGAGCAAACTGAGGCACCTCAGAAAATGTGCATCTTTTGGTGGAGATATACATTTCCTGTGCCTACTGATTTCTTTATAATTTCACTCTCTTAAAAGATAAAAGTGGCCTCTATTTTCCCCTGATGTAAATTAAAAGTATTCTTTCTAACTCCATAAAATAATAATGGTGAAAGAGAACAAGTATCAGGCCCATCATACTCTCACCTTGCATAAAACTGATATTCTCTGATACAACTTCTCACTGTGACTGGTCTCTAGAAATTAGAGCTCTAAGGAGAACTAGTATTTACACAGGATTCCAAGATTTTTAAATTTAACTTCATTCTAAATTAAAAACAAAAAGCTTTCAAAAGCTGTGCACACTCACGCAAAGATTGCAAAGAGGCTTGTCGGAAATGACACTTGCCAAGAATACTCTTTCAGACTCCCAAGCCAAAGATTGTGCCTCTTATTTTGTATATTAACTAAGGTTAAGGAGTCCTACTTTTCATTCATTCCCCATAAGGATGCAGCTTCATCCCTGTTGCCACGATTTTCCATCTCCTGGAGTTCTGTTGCATTTCCTTCGAGGCCCAGAACCAGAACTTTACACACAGTGTTCTGGATTAACGTGCCCACCATGCACTGACACCGGGATGCTTTCTGGATGGTTTATATCCCTTTCTGATTTTTCTCACTATCCAATTTTTGTTTGACCACTGCTGAGTACCAAGGTGACATGCTGAGCTGAGTGACACCCAGCTGAGTGACACCCTGGCCCTGCTCTGAGCAGGGGGGTTGGAGGATCATTTCCCCAGATGTCTCTTCCAGCTTCAACAATTCCACGAGGCCATGATTCAGGCTTAGGGGACAGCTGAAAGGTTTCTATTTTGCCCCTGTCCAAGACACTGGAATCACTCCTGTCCCAGTGTTATGAGCAGCCTCGACAACCCCCACCGGAGAAAAATGAACATCATCTGGATCAAGCACAGAAAATCATTACTAAGATGAATGGGTAAGGCAGAGCTTATCTTCCACAAGAAAACGAAATGAACTTAGGCTCAGTCTAGCAGACTGAAGCCTGAAAAGGCTTGTGATTGATGCCTGAAGTATATTAGAGATATAAACACAGTGAACGTCTATTTAAGCTCTATGACAGCATTGTATTAACAACAAATTGCCCAGGTGTATGAACCATTCTCAAAAAAAACTCAAGCTAGAAAATAGGAGAAATATTCTATGAAGGTTTTAAACAACATTTTCATCTGCCAGTGATTCTGGCAGTACCAAAGCCAAAAGCTCATTATATTTAATATGGAGTTTACTGAGTTTTGACATTTTTGTGAGCTCTTTCTTTCTTGAAGCTAACTGATGGGGAAGACAATGCAATTTTACAATGTGCTTTAGCTTTCATGGAATTTCACACTGTAATGGAATATGACACTTGAAATTTCTCCATCCACGTCTATCTCAAATGCTATACATGCAGTTTGAAACTATTAGCTACAGCAACAAGTAAGAGAGGTTTTCCACCAACTCTGGATAAAATTCTTAACAATATAGCGAGGAAAAACTTCAAAAGTCTCAGAACTGTCTATATTGAAAAAGAAAGACAAGCCCAGAGACACACAGCTCTTGGAAAAGGCCATTAATGACTTAGAAACTACAGCTGCTCTCTTTCTGAGGAGATGTGACAATCATCTACAGAGCTACAACAGCGACTGTTCTACCACCTCAAATAAAGTCCCTTATTATTGACTGGATATACCCACAAATTCCTCGTACATTAGGTCAAAAAACTCAAGGCAACAACCTGTATTTTGCCTACTAAAACAAGAGAAGTCTGATCAAATTAACCAAATGGAACAGGCTTCTAGACTTGCTTTTTAAAACCTCGTGTTCCTTGACCTCCCCAATCACGATGCATGTAAGCTACACAAAGGTGGGGCAGAGTTTGGACAACATTGGTCCCAACCTTTGAGAGCTGTTTATCTGCTGATGTGTCAGAAGAGCCAGCGTGTCAGATTTTATCTGAGCTGCAAAAGTCAATCTGGTACTTAGGAAGTGCAGAGCATGAGACATTATACACCTCATAAACTCTTTTAGTCAGGGCATTCTACACAAAAGATTTTGAGTCACTGACTCTTTCAGGACTTGTTAAGTACATAAAAGCACGTCCATGTCTGGTGAAAGGTCTGCCACACTGTAGAGATGGTTTATACCTATTCATAAACACCTTGTGGGAGACCTCTTTGTCCTCCCAGGCACAGTGTCCATCCAGACACACAGTACATCACATTTTGGGGAGCATCACATGCAGAGCCAGGCTGAGTAAGATGAGAGACCTGTTTTCTGAAGAGAAGGCAACAGAGCGTCTCTAACACCCCACGACTGAGAAGAAAGAAGTTCTTTAATTTTAAACAGGGGAAAAAAATTGTAACTTGCAGTTTTCAGACAAATATCAGCGTCTCTGAGGATCCTCTCACAGAGCAGCCTTACTACATTATCTCTGGAGGGCACACAAGTCTCCCTACAATACACAGTTTAATTCTCATTTTAATCACTCTCTCTTACCAAACCCTGACCTCACTGAGGGAACAGCACATACATCACTGGCCTCGGGGCAGTCACTTTGAGACACTTTTTTGTACATAAATTATTTCTAGAGTATGTATGTAAGACACATAAAAGTGTGTAACACTTGCATTTTTAATTCCTATTATTGCAGATCACAGGAATCTCCCTCTTATTAAAAGGCTGAACTTCTGACAGAGTTTAAACAAATGACTCTTGTGTGGTGGAACAGATGACAGGGAACAACAGCCAGTCCAGTCAATCACATTCTGCCTCTGGAGCAACAGCAATGGCAGCTCCTTGGAAACCTTCTCTGGAAGCTCCTGGGAACAGAACAGGGGTGAACAGGTTCAAGGTAGGCTCCGTTGTCAGTGTTTGCTCATGGGTCTTTTCTAATATTTTAATTTTATTGACTAATAGATTTTGTTTCAGAATCTTTTGGACACCTGAGCTGATTTAACAGGATAATTAACTAATTTAGACTTCACTTTTCTGATCAAAAATTTAATTTGAAGATGAATACATTTATCTGCCCAAGTATATTCTCATGCCTTTTCTTTCCCTGTGTAATTCTCCTGTCACTTATTGAAATTAACTGCTTGAAGAACATACTTGACTATTTCAGCCAAAAGATCTGGCTCAATCCCATCTCATTTGATGGGAAGGCTTTGAAAGACTTGGCTGGAAGTGGATGGGTTCCTAATGGTCCCCTGAAGGAACACCAGGTCTAAGGGGCAGCTCGCTGGCTGTCACTGCACTTTTTTCACAAATATTTAGCCAAGTACCACTACATGTTTTATACTGTTCTTCAGGGCCAACAAACCCTGAACATTAAATAACTTTCTACAGACTAATACAAATTAAAGAAAACCTCCTTGGAGTTTCCTGGAATTCTGCACAGAGACTTCACCGTGCTGCCATTTCAGCCTTCCATTTTCTTTAGCTCGAGGATTTATGATGATCAGAGGTCATTCAAACACCAGAAATGTAATGCACATGGAATCCTCAGTAACATGGATGTAATAACAGGAATATGATGAATCTTAACTAACTCAGATTCTACAATTTTAATATTCTGTGGCCCAGATTTACTGACATCTTGCAACCATTCACTAGTTATTCTGGTACAAGTCTGTATGGAACTACTACGAGAAATTATGTATTAGCCTTGTCTCTGTAACTTACAGTAACTTCTCACTATACATAAATGGAATCATCTGGGACTGCATCAGCCTAAACACGGAAATAAATGTGGAGCAAATACCACCATCTAGATGTAACTACATTTGGCTCTATCAATATGTGCCACATTCTACTTCCAATAAATAGCTCTTCACTTTTCATGAACCACGTCTATAAAATTCTGGTCTCAGATGAAACAAGCTTATTCCAAGTTACCAGTTATGGAATATTGCTTTACAAAGTTAGATTTTCAGCTTTTCTGTAACTTCCCAAGCTGACTTAAGCATTAATGCCATTAACTTCGTCATTAATGACCATTAACGATGGTCAGATAATTTATCTAAACCTATTTTAGCTAAAGAGTACCCTCATATTAACACAAAATTTCAACTGAGTTCTCATCCAAGTGACCAAAAGTCACCAGATTAGATCTGATGCTGCATCCATCCTCTATTTCAACTCCAGTATCTCAGTTTATACCCTCATTCACATCCCACAAGGTCAAACTGTGTTAAACACGACGTTGGATCCATTCTAGATAATGCAGATCTCTGTAACATAATTTAGACTTACTCTGATGCAATATTGTAAATTACTTTTGGTTTGCAAGTTCAAATAATAAAATTCATGTAGCTTATAATAGGGTTTGATATTATTATTCTTATGTTAATATAATACTGAACACATTAAAATGCCACAGGATGTAAAGACTCCAGCTTGTACCACTTCAGTGGAATTAAGATGTTTGTAACCAAGAGGCAGATCAAACCCAAAACATAAATTTTACTATCTACATAGTTTAGAAACACGAGAAGGAAAAAGTTCAGTAGGGCAAATAGTATAAAGTAAATTTAGTACTGAAATACATTTTCCATAGAACAGACTGACATTTCTTTGAAGGTTTGCAAAAGGCACTTTATGACCCATTAGGAATCAAATGCAATATTTGTGGCACAAGTGCATATACTGTAACATTTATTGAGTCTATTTATCTGAGATAAAACACACAGGATACAAAATGTGAAAGCCATTATCATGTTTTGTCCCCATTTATTTACCTGGCCAGGATATGCTATTGGATTTCACAACTCGTTTATGAGGGAGTCATGGGATTCTGGCAATTGCATGAATAATACCCAAAGTCAGAAAGCAAAGCTGTAACCACTGAAAAAGTACAATTGTGTTTTATAGCAGTTCTTAATCTGCTTCTTTCCCCACCACGGAAATATAACACATTAACCGTTTATTGATCTTTGATGTCACCGTGTGACCTTTAAAATGAAAGGGCGGGGACTTCAACAAAAAACTCCGCTCCATAACAGATTAATGCACTTGGCCTTCGTTGTGACACTGATACAGCTTCCAGAGAGGGTGTTGGTGGTGTTGGGTGCCATCACAATCACAGCCAGAGCAAAAGCACAGAGAGGCACCACGGACCAGCATCACTGGTTTAACCCGAATAATGAGAAGCAACCATAAATAGAAAATATCAGGGTACATATAAAATAACTTACATCCTTGTTGGAAATAATGATTGAAACACACGAGATTAGTAATTAGTGCAGTGATGGAGTCATATATTTGAATTCCTGATGCCTTTTCTTTTTAATTGCACCAGTTATGCTCAAATACCCCTAATCAGATAAACTGCTGAGTCACTCGGGGTGCATTGCTGACTCATGTCTGCTTCAGTTTAGTTGTAGGAAAAAAATGCCTGTGAGAAATCGTTTTGGTTAAGCAGCTGCAGTGGTATGAAAATTTTCTATCTTGGTCCTACTCACATAAAAATAATTCCCATATTTAAGGGCATAACTACCTTCTTGCTGCCTGAAAGCTCAAGGAGAAATTTACTTGCTAACAGGGGAAAAAAAAGGAAAGGTATTCAGCATATTCCCAAATAATAGACTTCCCAAAGAGAAAAGGTGAGATAAATCCAATTTCAGAAAGTGCAAAGTTCTGTATCAGTAAACAACCAATGTCTGTCAGGTCTTTGGCCTCAGTATTTTAGAGTCAGCGATGGGAAGGGCTCTTCTTCAGGTTCCAGCACTTATTCCAAAGGCTTCCCCTGCCTTTACACTCTGCATGAACAACTGCAGTTGACATTCTACATCTTACTTGATATTTCCACAACAGAAGTAATGGGCCATATGTTTTGCAGTCACAATAAGAACAATGTGTGGAGACGAGACTCTCCGACGATGCAGAGCCAAATACTTCTCTGTTGCAATGATGTGGCCCCACTGATTTCAAGATGTGGCTTTGGGGATAAAAGAAAGAATGGAAATGCAACTACATCACAGGGCAGCTTTTGAATGAAGAGACAGAACACAGCGGAGTATAAGCCACATCATGAGTAACATATAATTATGTTTTAAAGCAGAACTATGAATCAAAATGCTCATTAATGAAACCCCCAAATTTATTAATTTTGCTAAAGAGGTAAGCCACTAAACTGCCCTCCAAGTGGTGTTAATAGAAAGGTCAGTCAGTCATTAGCAGCATCAAGCATCCTCCTGCACTTTGGAGAATTCAGATGCTCAGTAATGGATGCTAAAAGACAAGCCAGGGTTCTCTCAGTGCTTTTTACCTGAAAGTTGGAATATTCTTCACATAGAAACATAACATACAGGGGAAAAAAAAAAGGTAACCTTTTCACTGTAGGAAATGTCAGTGCTACACTCCAGAACAACAGAAACATTACAGTTCTATCTGGGTTTTCTGAAACACGACAGTGTAAGCGCTGGCTAACGGGGAGCGAGGACACACACGCAGCAAATATTACAAGTACCTTTTACCCTTTTTATTGCAGATGCAAGGGATTCAAAACTCTCACAGACAAACTCCACCTGGGAAAACCCAAATGGTACAAAGCAGAGGCCCAGCTGGGAAGCCACATTTTTTTCTTTCACGGGAAGTTTTGATCGGCGACAGAAACATTGGAATGAATTTGGAAGAGGGGTCGGTATAAAAATATGTTCTCGATTATCAGAATTGAGAACATTTGTATGTTTTCAGATTTTGAGTAAAGAAATAGATGTACCAACAAAATTCTTCTTCCTTCCATCCCAAGAGTTGTTATTTAATTGAAAAGCCATTTTTTTCCAGGAAAAAAAAAAAGTTTTGATGACAAATGTCCTACTTGCAACCACTGGTTTTAATGCTCAGCCTAAGAGTCTGGAAACCATTGACACTGATAAATTTGCTTGCAGTAGCACAGCAATGCTGCAAGCTTCCTGCAATCCCCACCTCCCCTCAGGGACCCAGAAATAGCTGCTGAGGTCCCACGGTGGGTTTAGCTGATTCAGGAGAAATGCAATTAGGCCAGGAAGAAAATGCACTGACTAGTTATATCTCAGATGGGTTTTTGCAGGTGAGAGCTGCAATCTTGGAGAGGCTTTTGGCTCATAAGAAACTCAGCCAAACTGAAGAGGCAATACCAACTGTCCTCATTAACTGACTCCTAATCCACAAGTACAAAGTAATTTGTGTTCTGCTTTTAGGGATTAACCCAGGCCAAAGCAAGAGTTTCCAGTGAGCCTAATGCACAAGAAAATCCCAAATGCTGAAAGAAAAGCTTGCAAAAAAAAGAACATGCCTTGATACACATCTTTTCACCTCCCAGTTTTTTCAGTCTTGCTGTAGAGTCCTACAGCATTTCCAATCAGTAACAAGATGTATGTGTTGATAAAGGAAGTTTGTGTAATGGGCATGGAGAATTTCATTACCGAACCAGCGCTCCAGACCTGGTAAAACATAACAAAATTCCTCTGTAAAAATCTATGTCGCATCTTACCAACAAATTAACAGAGGAGAACATTTCCTACAGCTTCTTGTCCCGTTATGTATCTCCACAACACTTGTGTACTGCACACATGGTTGTTACAGACCAGTCTCGTGCCACAGCTCAGTAATTTTCCCTGGAAAGGATTATACCAATCCTTCCCTCTACACCTGATGAAAATGGAGCTGCTTCTTCTTCCTCCTCCCATAAGTTAGAGGGGGGAGGATTTAGGAAGTTTTAAAAGAAGACATGAAACATTATTGTTATTGGCAGGTCCCAGATTTACAGTGTGTAAAACCTCATGTTGTAGGAGATCCTCACAACCATTCTGACAAGCTACCAGGGTTGCCACAGGCCTTTGAAATGCAGAAGGCAGAATGCCCTCCAGCTAAAAAAGTGCCTTTTCTTTATCCCATTTAATTGGACTCGGGCTGAACCGAGCTACAAATTGTTTAAAATTGACGTTTTCTTCTTACTCTTGAATTGCTCGGTAAAATTTAGGAACACAGGACTGGAAGGGATCTCCTGAGTCATCACATGCAGTCTGTAGGCACCATGTTATATAATCCTTTTCATAGAAGTATTCAGCTCCACCTTAAAAGCAGCTGATCTTTCTCTGAACCCACTACTTCATTTGCAGGCTGTTCCAGAACCTCATAAAATTTAAAAAAAAAAAAAAAAAAGAATAAGAAAAAAAAAAAACCTCTTCTGATTTGCAGCCAGAAAATATTCATGGCCAGTTTGGACCAATTTGTTTTATAAGCAAATACTGCCCTTTAGCTCAACAGCTCTTTTCCATGCCTTGCATTTATTCCCTCAGGTATTCACATTGTCTCTCAGTTTTTCTCCTCCTAAGCTGAACAAGCCAAGCCTTTTTTTAGTTCCTTACCCTAAAATAGGTCTTCCACTCACCTAATGAGCTCCAGGAGCACGGTAAAAATTAACTGTCCATGAGCATCCTAAAGGGCCAGGTTTGCATCTCTGCAAGAATAAAGACACTGAGAACTACTGAACCATGACAATCCCCCAACCCAAATCATCTGTAATTCCAGCTAAGGAAAGGACAAATCAAAAGTCCTGCAATACACCAATTTTTGGGGCTCAGCAGCACCAGGGAACAGGAGGAAAGCACTTGGGGCAAGCTCAGGTTTCTAATTTCTCAGGTGCTTTTGGAATTGATAACACTTGAAGTATTTGATCTAAGAGCAAAACCACAAAACACCCAAGGGTTCTTTTTATTGAATGGACATCAGTCTCAGTTTTCCAGAAGTTCTCAGAAGGTTTTTAACCAAGTCCAAGGAGGGGATAGGTTATAAAAGTTTAGTGACAGTATAGATAACAGAGATTGGACATATGTCTATGCAACAACACATTACACAAAGGTTGGGATAATTACATCACCTATGGACTTTGTGATGGATACAATAAACATACTCTGGGAAAAGAAGTGGGAAAATACAACAGCAGCAGTGGAAAAGAAAAAAACAGAGAGCATATAGTCACATTTGGTAAGTCAATGTTGACTTTGATGAAGAAAAGAAAAAAAAACACACTAAAAATTAGCTTGAGTATTAGAAAAAGCTCAGGATTTCCTAGAGCCTGGAAACCTCAAGGCAGTGAATGCCTGAAAGTCTGTAACTAAAAGTACCAAATCAACAAACTAGTCTTGATGTGACAGAAGGGAGTTTAATGCTCTACATTTTCTGTCTTTTATTTCTCAGGGTTTGGGATGGTCATTGTTTGCTGGGTTTTTTGGGGTTTTTTTGTACTCTACCCAATAAATTCCCTTATAAATTCTACCCTGGATGTCTCCCAGTAAAGGAATTTCAGGATGATAGGTCAGAAAGGCGCCACATCTCTTTCTCACCCAGTGAACACATCTGATGCCCTGGAGCAGGGAGAGGAGACTCAGAGCTGTCCCACCACTCCCTTCGTGTAAATCCATTGCTGACAAGCACAGCAGAAAGACAGTGAGAGCAGGGGAATCAGTGCATTTGCCAACCTGAAAGGTGAACACTCATCAATAGCATTTATGAATGATTAATATTCAGAGTGCACTTGGGACACCCCTGTCACGTCCATCTATCATGGACACACACAAAGAAAGACTCATAAACTACAAAATTAATCCTTTATATCTAGTTTTAACACATACAATGTGTCACTGCTGTGGTTCAGTTCAACATGACTTCACAGAAAACATTCTGAAGACACCACAGCAGGACAACAGCAATACATTTTACCAAGCAAGAGACTTGTTGCTTAAATATTATGTTCCAAAGACTAATGTAGGTGAAGGATAAGGTTGGTACATCTCTTCAACATATCATCACTTTTCTTCCCTCCCTGGGTAGCTCTGAAACCTTCAGCAATGAACTACCTCTCAATAAAATAATAGAAGAGTAATTTCTACTGAAAAGAGAGCTGAGAATGTATTGCAAGAGCCTTTAAGGCCATCAGGTCTTGCATAGCTTTCAAGACCAATGACAGGTCAAAGGAGCAGTTGCAAACATAACTGATCAGTCATTTGATTTAGAAGTCCCCATGAGTTAGAAGGTTTATCTGTTATTGCTCAGTTTTGCTGTAGGCCCTAACAGTGACTCCTGATGTTTATAATCTCTGTCCTCTGATAAGAAACAGGGTTTTTTTGTAACTTTACATATTCTCTGTCCACATATGAAATTTCCTCCATGACTGCCTTCACTCGAGAGGTATTATTGAGAGAAGGGAATATTATTTGATCTGAAGGGAGATAGCTCAATACATCCACTACATGTGAAATTAATCTTCCTCATTACATTTCTGTAGGAATAAGTTTTCTGTCACGTGGAAATACTGCTTTTCAGGGTGGCACCTTCCAACTCAGCTGACATCAGTGGCGTGTGCTCAGCGTTCTCTTACAGACAGCTCCTGAACCAAGCTGGTTCTATCCTATTCATCATGTGAAAGCAGAGACAAGATTCGCCCTGGAAGGAATTTTACTACCTGAGAAAGGTGACAGTTAACAATATAAGGACTGAGGCATATTCAGTGATGTCTCAGGAACAGGCAGATGATCCACACAACCTCTGGGGGCTAAGCAGACCCCCACCTGAGATGACAGGTTCTGGGTTTACACCCACAAGCATTAGTCTTTTGAGACCCACAGAAAAAGTGACTGGTTTTGTGACATGAATAACAGTCCCTCTAGACCTGAAACTCAAGACTCCAAACATATTTCACAGATGTATTTTCCTTTCCTAGCTGGGAGCAGAGCACTGTTTTTGTGACCCTTTCTCCACATTAACTGCTTGTTCAGTCTTTCCACTGCACTGATAGAGTCATCAAGGAGGCAGCTACTGAGGGGTTTCTGAGCAGATGGCACATGCAGGAAGAGGTGATTTGGCCACAGCTGACAGACACTGTGCACAGCCACGCTCCTGAGCCACAGGCAGAGCAGTATCTTTGCCATAGGTATGGCTCAATCAGTCCTGGCTCCTGGCAGCTGACCACAACCCAACCCTCGTGCAGATGCATAGGAAGGTGGCACACGGTGTGGGACTGGTGGTGTAGGACTGTAACTGCAGCTCTCAGTTCAAGCACTGTCTCTGCTGCCCTGAGGAATCAAGGAAAGCCCCCCAGAACAGGCCTGCTGAGCACTAAACCCTCCAAGGAGCTCTCCTTCAGGCTGCAGCTCCTGCTCACCAAGCAGCACCAAGACTGCCAAGGCAGAAAGAGTGACCAGGCACATCAGCCAACTCTACCCCCTCCTGAATGTCAAATGTTGGCAGGTGAACACAAGAACCATCCAGCAGCCAGCAGTGACCATGTCCTTGGGTTACATCCCCCAGCAACACACTTGTGAAAGGTTCAAGAGTCAGACTTTGAAACAGCCTGAAACCCAAACATAAAAGGCACATGGATGAACACAAAGACGTAGAAAACACTGTCCTCTTCGCAATGCCAAATGCCCAACTGCAGGTGTGTTGTACTAGCCTTTTGTTGCTGTTTTACTACACTTTTGAGCATCAGTCTCACAACAACCCCAGACAGACCATGAGTGCCTCCCAGGTTCACTTGTTTCCTGCCTTCCTGCTGAAGCTGCGCTGGTTCCTCCTACACGAGGAGGACACGAGGCAGTGAAGGAAGAGCTCCCAGCAATGCAGAGAGCAGGAGCTCCAGCACAGGATACATTCTGCTACCACCCTATTTAATTACTATTTGCAGTTCAAGGCTGCACAGATTACCTCCACCCACACAAGGTAATTTGAACACTTTTATTTCGTCTAACTATGTACTGACATGATGTTAACAGTTGCAATTTCAAGGAGTAAAATCCTTAGAACTGAAGTTACAGATCAAGGGGAAAAAATCTCAGATCTTTCCCTCCGGTTTTATAGAATTACAGAATAGCCAAGCATGAAAAGAAGCTCTGGAGGTCATCCAGCCCAACTTCTTTCTCAAAGAAGGGCTAATTTCAAAGTTAGACAAGACAGCCCAGGGCCTTGTCCAGTTGAGTCTTGAAAATCTCTGAAGATGGAGAATACATAGCCTCTACAGGCATCTGTTCCAGCACTGAGCCTCTCTCATTATGATTCTTTTTCCTTCTGTCAGTCATATTTTCCCTCTGGCAACTTGTGATCACTGCCCCTTGCCCCATCTCTCAGAAAAGTCTGGCACATCCTCCCATTACCACCCCTTAGGACCATGATTAGATCCACTTTAGCCTTCTCTTCTTGGGACTAAACAAACCTTTGTCCCTCAGCCCCTTCTTCCACGAGGTTCTTAGTCCCCCAATCACCTAAATGGATCAATTGCTCCCACAGCACAGCCCCAACACACAGACACTTCTGTGCTGCTTTCCATCAACAAATGGATTGAAAACTATCCCTACCCAGAATAGTGATGTCACATGCAAGGTCCCAATCTCCATATCAATTTAAAGTTTGCAGTGAGGCCAAGTGAGACATCAGCCCTAACAGCCACATCAGAACTGAAATTCAGTTCAGGACAATAAGCAGGAGGAGAGCACCCATCAAAGATTTCTGCATTAGAGAGGGAAAATGAACAAATACAGGGATAAGGAATTTGTAGCCATTTTCACAGGGATACTTAGTTGACACATGCTCTGAAACTGTGTTATTAAATCTAGAACAGAAAATTATATGTTTTCTCACCCAGAATTAGAATGAAAATGGACTGGTTTGTGCACAAAAAAAGTGCAACTGAGAGGCTGTTCAAGATAACAAAAAAAAAAAAAAAACCAAGATTTTTATCTGCTGATAAATAGCTATACCAATATAGGTATGAAAAGTTATCTGTATCACACACTTGCAAACAGTGTGTTGCAGGAACTCACACATAAACAAAACACAGCTCTTATTTCCAGACAGTTAAATTTAGACAGGCTAATTTGGTTCGGTCTAACTGGTTAACAACAGAGGGAACACACAGTGATACAAGTCAATGAGAACTGCAACTACAACTGACCAGAACCCCAACCTGAAACAAAGTCACAACTTGTGCTTCCGGGAAACTCTGAACCAAAAGTAACAACATGTTGCCAAGAGAGCAGATGAAGAAGCAAAATTCATGCACTATTCTAGAACTAGAGTAACACCTAGTAAGACCAAGTGGTGAGAGGCGAGTCGGCAGCAAGTCCTTGGTTCGTACCAACGTGGGATTTATCTCCATTTAAAGACTCCAGGCCAGAATTCTGGGGAAAGTGAATTGCTGGTGCTACACTGAAATCTTTACTTTAAATTCTCTGAGAGTTCAGCTTTCAGGCTGTGGCTTTTAATATGCTGAACTTGCTTTGTTCCAAGCAGAGCATGTAGGAAATGTGGGGTTGAGTGTAAAGGTACAGACCTGATTCTGGTCTCTACTCAGGTTTTACATTCCCCAATTTTTCAAGAATTACCCTCCGTTCACACCGATAAATGAACTGGTCTTTCAAATTAAAACTGGGCTTTTTCATTTGAGTTCTTTTAAACTCTCACTCTAAATCAGTCCATTTTGGTTTAAGAAAGCCCCACTCTGGGGGCTGTGGACCAGCCCATGCCTCCCACAAGTGGGCTGGCTGCCACCTCATCTGTGCTGACACACTCTGGTGGAGACACCACAGAAAAGTTTAATGGTTCATTATTTGGAAATGGAACTGCAAATGGATTTAAAACTCTTAAAAATCATCCTGATGCGAAAACGAAACAGAGCTGACAATTCTAAAGGCTAAAAATAAAAAAGATCATATGAAAACTTAGAATAACTCCTAAGAAAAAGGTATTACCAGTTCTTTATCAAAAATTATGGAAGGAATGCTTCGGAAGGGTCCCTCTCCTGCAGATAAATGCAATGCAAGTACTAAGTCCCATAAGGCCTTGTTTATAGCCCTTACCCTAAAAAGTAGTCCTGCTGATTAGCATAGCTAAGTATGTACTGTAACACAGAGCCTGTTGCATATTCATTCACAGTGGGTATAATTCTCTTCTTAAGGCATAACCAAACCCAGCAACAGCCCTTGTATGTAAATGGAGACTTCCACTAGCTCCTATTTAAAGGCAGCTATAAGAAAAAATAATTAACATGCACGATATATTTACATATTTTTAAAGTGCAGGCTGTATGATAAGGCACCATTAAATGTCTATTATTTCAAAACATAAAATATCCCAGCAAAATAAAAGAAGAAAAATATTCCTTTAAAACTTAGTTTCCATGCTCCTAAAGAAAACCCCTGTGAATACACACACATCTGCTAAAAAGTGTGCCATTAGCAGCTCTAGCTAACTAGGCACAGAAAGACCTTGTGAATGACCAACCAGACAAAGTGTGCATTTTGAAAAATCTCATCAAAATTAAACTGATTAAACGTAGCTTAATGAATTCTAATTTAAAGCTTTTTTTTTACTCTAAGGGTGGCTGGTTGAACACTGGGGCAGAGAGGTTGTGGAATCCCCATCTTTGGAGATACTCAAAACCCAGCTGGAGAGGCTCATGAGAAAATGTGCTCTAGGTGACTCAGGGCTGGAGGAACTACTGAGACCTTCTCCAGCCACCACTACTGTGTCTTCTAATAATATGTATTTTTAAAACATTTTCAGTATTTCATGGGCTTTTGCTTGTAAGCCCAGAAAAACAGACTTGAAGCCATCTCGTGTCTTCAGGCTCCCCATCCTCACATACTGACAGTATGCAATCCTCTACGTGGATGGATCCAGCTCCATAGTTTTCCTCCTCAGTAAGGAACAATTCTTTTAGTTTCCTGAGATGTTACGTGTCCTTGCATAGTTCCAGAGTTATTAGTCCTCCCTTCAGTGATACTCCTTTTCTTGGGCAACCCTCATGAGCAGCCCAGCTTCACACAGGGGCTTTGTGAGTGTGACACAGGCTGAGCCCATGATTAAAAAACACAAAGCACGTATCTGTGTGTTAGATATCGTTTGTCCAGTGCAATTTTTATGGAGCAAAGGTTTCAGGGAGAAAAATCAGCTTAAAAAAATTAGCTTCCTAACGTGCTGTAATACACTGTGATCACCCTGAATATATGTGTAAACCATACTGAACGTGTCAGGAGTCTTCCCCTAAGAGAATAGATGAATCTTATACTGTTCTCTATCATCTTGCTATTTATAAATCCTTTGTGATGATTCTTATGCATCTTGTCCGGATAATATTAACAAAACATATCCCAAATTCCTCTAATTGGCACTTTCAGATTGGCAATTTCAAATCCTGTGTTCCATTACAACTTATAACCTTCTGCAAAGAAAAGGGAGCAGAATATAGAAAGATGTCATTTTTGGTGTCACTGGGAGGTACTCAATGTGTTCAGAGAAAGACAAAGATACCTTAATTTTACCCTTGGTCAAAGCTTCTTTTTTATTCTTTCCCAAAATAAGGCAAAACTACATTTGCCATACTTAATAGAACAGAACAGACTCATAAAGTCATAAGAAATAAAGTCAGTTTTCAAAACAGCAGCCATCAAAATACACTGTCAACCCCAGAAAAGTTCTGTTCCCTGGCATATTCTGTATCACAACAAATAAACATTACTTTGTTTTCTACATATTACTGTTTGTTGCCCTATACTGTGGTATTTCAAAGGCTTCCTCTTGCTGATAAGTAATTGCATGTTATAAGATCCAAAGAAGGGTCTGGAGTAGAACAATTAATTTAGCACCAGAACCAAATGATCACAACCACTTGACAAGATGGCACAGGGCAAAGTACACTGGGCTTTGCCCAAATCTACTTCTTGTCACAAAGTAATGTAAATCAATCATTAAAAAAGACATGATGCCTTCCTATTCTGCTCACATTCATCTTATCTCTAATTTTCAGATTTTGGGTGTACGTCAAGGACATCCTCCTCTTGTTCTGCAGCTCCTGTTTGACTTCACATCATGGGTAATTCTTGTGACAAGCTTCCTGGGGTATCCCAGCACTCCCTCAGACCTAAAGGAGAGTATGGAGCCATCATGGTGCCAAGCCCTGGAAATCCATGATCCTGCCTATCATCCAGACAGAACTGTGGAGTCATAAGTGACTCTCCTCTTCCTGCTGCCACCACTCACCATTTCCTCCCATCTCTTCTTCTATGAACTCACTAAAACTCCTTCTTTCATTTTCACCCTCACTGACTTTTTTCCACGTTCTGGTCATCCTGCCTGCTTAGCTTGGCAACAGACACCTTGTTCCCTGCTTTTCCTTCAGTTGCTGCTGCTAAAATATTCCCTTTGCCTTCCCCATTTCTTCACATAGCCAAAGCTTCCTCCCTGCATTCGCCTTTGGCTCCTCATCCTTCACTCACACCTTGGTTTCACCCTGCTCTCATTTAATTTTCATACCTTAGAATCACAGAATCAACCAGGTTGGAAAAGACCTCTGAGTTCATCAAGTCCAGCCCTTGATCCAATCCCACCGTGGTTCCCAACCCATGGCACTGATGCCACATCCAGTCTCACCTTAAACACCTCCAGGGATGGTGAATGCTCCCTGGGAAGCCCATCTCAAGGTCTGATCATTCTCTCTGTAAAAAATTTCTTCCTAAAATCCAACCCAAACCTCCCCTGGCACAGCTTAAGACCGAGCCCTCTTGTCCTGAGCACCTTAGCACAGGAAGCCTCTCCATCTCTTCATTTACCAGATTATTCCCTCCCATCGTTCTGCTTCCTCCTCAGGAGGTACCACCACCCCTCAGGGTGACGTTTCACAAACCCTGTGGCCAGATGCAAATCCCCCCCATGGGGGAAGTGTACCATGGACTGTACAGTGCCCACGCTGTTTGTCCAGCCCTGGACTGATCGAGTAAACAATCAATACCAAATCAATGGCCCAGCCATTGCCAACAGCGTTTCTGCTTTCTGAAATAGAACACTTTTGCTTTTAAGTTGATTCAGACCGAGAGATAATTCCTGTAATTAAAGCAGTGGAAACCAGAGCATCCACCAAATCCAAAGAAGTGCTGGAGTGTGACGTATCCCGCTTGGAATGCCTCCCTTGCCTGCACTGCTCTCTTGGGATGGGAAACAGGAGAAGGCAGTGAAACAATAAGAGTAATGAATAATCACATATTTAGTGAAAACATTCAGTTTAGAGTTTGCTATTTGATCAACAATCTGAATTTTGCTGCAATTTCATTTCAGAGTACAGATACTTCCATTTAAAGGCAAATAAAATTGGGAAATATGTATTTCCAGAAAACCTATTATCAGAAACCCTAAAAAATATGGTAATAAGTTCAAGTACATCTATTTTTTTCCACAAGACTCAGAGGGATACCACATGCCCTGTCTAGAAAACAATAAAGACCTGCTGAGCAAATGAAGGTCACTTGAATTTTTTAAAATTTAAAGCTTTGTTTTCTGCTAAACGACAGGGAAATACAATGAAACCACAATCAACGTTTTCTGGGTCTGACAATCGCAAAAGTCCTCTTTCTGCTCCTCACTATTGACTCACACACCACCGGATCCCAAGGGACTGTGCACTCTCAAACGAGGAGTGAGTAATCAGGAAAAAGATGTTTCCCCCTCTTCAAAGTATTCACTAAAGCATTCATCCTTTCAAAACTTCCAAGCTACAATTTGTTTGGCTTGTAAATCTTAGAGCAACAGTATTGACGACGTTACAGTGATCTAAACACCGCACAATGTAAATGTAATTGCTTAAAACACAGAGCCAGGTCATGGAGATTTCTTCCAATATGGTGCAGGGTGAGCTGGTCTCATTTCAGCTGCCTGGGAGCAGAGGAACAGCAAAGCCCAGAAAGAACAGTCTGATTATTAGCCCTGTCTCAAAATAAAAGACATATATTCCTTCTACAGCTTGGGAAGGGACTTTTTTTAATTCATTCATGACACCTTTGGAGAGAGCTGATACTATGAAGACAGCCAACAGTTTCGGAGAAGGAATATTTCAGGATGCATCTGAAAAATGACTCACTGGCTCTCACTGCCATTTTGTTTACTGCTGTGGAAAGCAGCAAAATGTAGTTGTAATAAAGCAGACTTTGGAGAGAAATGTATTAAAATATCTACTTACGGATGGATATATTCTTTTATGTTTTGCTCAATGAGCTGATTCGCTACTGTAAACAACAAAAGCCACTTTACGATAAGACAAAATAATTGATTTATCAAGAAGAAACCATGGGGTGTGATTATGAAGTAATGCATTGTTTGGCAATTAAGAAGTATTTGCTGCACTAGTTATTGGAATTACTAGGCATGGGTAGTTTACAGTATTTCTTAATTTTTTCAACATTTTACTCTTCAAATGTCAAATATTGCTGGCAAATTGGAAAGCAGAGAACAACCCTCCAGTCACCACAGTCAAGACAAGCAACTAGTTATGTTTTATGTGGCTTGTCCTTAGGAGTTCAACATCATCACACCCCCCCGCAGACCACACAAACCATAAACATCTTCGAGCTCCAAACTATCATTAGATAGTTTTTATTGAATTCTAAGTCAATACTAAGCTGGTTAGCTGGCAAGTTCATAATCACCAGAGGTAATATTCACAGTTCAGGCGCTGGGGTCAACCAAGAGCTGGATGTGCATGTGTGATTTCCTGCTTCCATGATAAAAAGTGACAATGTTCAAAATTCCCAATATCGATATTTTAAACAGGAAACCTCTCAGTCAGAAGAGTCTTTGGCTTCACGCTACTAGAATCACACCAGGATTTTTGGTGATAAATGAAATTTCAAAAATAATTCAGCACTCAACACCAGCAATGTTTATTAACCATGTCAAGACTTGGCTTATTATCCTCAGTACCTGTCTCCAACCTGCGCTCAGGGAACAGTCTGGGCAGTGCCAATTCCCATATTCACACGGAGTGCAGCATCATGCAAAGGACTGAAATCCGGAGATGAAAAATGCCAACAGAATGAAGACAAACAAAAGCCACAACCATGGCAAAAACAGACCACGGAGCATCCACCATTGCTCCCAGGCTCCAGGGAATGGCTACCTGAGAGCTGAGAATGTGGGGGTCAAAATCCAGTGACAAGTGGAGCAGGCTGGCTATGGAGCCAAGGTGTGAAGGGCTGTCTAGAGCACACCCTCATGGAGTGCTTTCCTATCAACAAATAAAATATTGAGATGATGCTCAACCTTTACCTGGAGAAACACACCCACCACGGTGTGAAGCTGATGGAACATGACGTGATGCTCACGAGCCTCCACAGGGAACAGCCCTTGGCTTCATGGTGGTCAGGGCATCATTCTCAGGGCTCTTCGCCACACTCCAGTCCCTGCCTCCTGAAGGCTCCATCACTGATGAAAATCGGGGCTTCCCCTCACCAGGAGCTCATTCTTCTTCACGGAATCATGGAATCGGGCAGGTTGGAAGGGACCACAGTGGGCCATCTGGTCCCACCTCCCCGCTCAAACACAGGACTGCATCACGATGGTTCTGGAATACGTCCGGACTCATATCACTCATGGAGTTGGTGTGAGACAAGCCAAGCTGCTCACCTGGAGTTCCCGGGGCAGGTGTAGCTCTGAGCTCTGCGGTGATGGCCGATGAGGGCCAGGGGTCGATCCGGTCGCTGAGTGAGGGCCGAGCAGCCCGGCTCGCTCAGCACCACTCCGGGGAGCGCCGCATTGCGCCGCGAGGCCGCCGGTGGCCATAGGGGCAGCGTTTTTCCTCAGAGAAATGACCCAGACGGCTCCAAGGTGCCGATGGCTTCGCGCCACCCGACGTCCCCTCCGCCGCTTCAAAACGCCCGCCGCCGCCTCCACGTGGGGGGCAGGTGGCGGGCGGCTTCCCTCGGCCGGGGCGGCCGCAAAATGGCTGAGGGGGCGCGGGAGAGGCACCGCTGTGCCCGGCGGGCAGCGGGGGGCGAGACCAGCCGCCCCTCCCCGGGCCGCCCCTCCTCGGGGAGCTCCCGGCGCCGCCGTCCCCCTCGCCGACGGCCGGGCCGGGTGGGGCGGGCATGCGGCGCCGAGGGGGCGGGAAGGTGCCGGCAGGGCCGCCCGAGGCCCCGCGCCCGGCTCTCCCCGTGGTGACCTTGGGCGGGCGGCGCGGCCCTCCCCGACAAGCGCGCCCGCTCCTCTCCCCCCGCCCCCCCCCCCGCCCCTCTTATTATTTTTTTTAAATGATAATTTTTTATTTA
>JAWWES010000021.1:15328288-15444543 GCA_035583135.1 Lophotriccus pileatus
GGAGAGGGCGAAGAGGGGGGGGGGGTAGAGGAGGCCGCCGTCAGAGCGGCCCGGGGACTTTCCCCGCCGGAGGGAGGGCGCAGGGGGGGACCCGTCCCGGTCCCGGTCCCCGCCCGGGGCGGGAGGCGGCGGCGGCGGGCGGGGTGTGAGGGGAGGGCGGGGGGCGCCGGCCCCGCCGCCGCGGGGGAGACGCGGCTCCCGGCGCTGTGCGCCCGAGCTGCTGCTGCTGCTGCTGCTGGTTACGCCAGCCCCGCCGCCTGCCTCTCCGCTCTCCTCGCCTCTGATTCTGCGCACAGCCAGCCCCAAAGCCTGTCATTCTGCAAAACACAGTTTACTCAACAGAGAGAGCGAGTGGGGGAGCGGGAGAGGTGGAGAGAGGGAGACGGCGCGGAGGAGCCCGGTCCCGCACCCCAGCATGGCTTCGGGGGACCTTTACGAGGTAGCGGGGCCGCGGGGCGGGCGGGCGGCGGGGGGGGCGCCGGCCGGGGGCAGCGGGGGCGCGTTCGGAGCCGCTCCGCCGAGCCCTCGTAGTTGCCGAAGAGCGGAGGAAATCGCCGAGGGAAGGGCTGGGGTGGGGGGAAAAGGGCTGGCGTGTGTGCCCGTGGTGGGGGGGCAGGGAGGGATGGAGCGGCTCCCCTCCCTTCCCGCTGCCTCTCTCTTTCTCTTTCTGTCTCTACTTTCCATCGGGCTTGATCTTAGCAGGCCTTGCAAGATGGAAGGAGGAAGGAGTGAAGGAGAGCGAGAGTTAGCGGTAGGATGGGGAGGCGATCGCGGTGTGATGAGCCCGGAGAGTGGAGAAAGTCCAGGTAAAGTCATAGGCGCTCTGGACGTGCTGAATGTGCAGATTAGTGCGAAAAAATGCGCCTTAGCGCTGCCGGGAGGCGCAGGGATGGAGGCGGCTCTGCGCCCGCTGTGCAAAGTGCAGGAGCCGGCGCCAGGTTGCTTCACCTCCTGCCCGGGGTGCTGCGGGGGCGGCGGGGGCGGCGGCCGGGCCGGGCCCGGGCTCCCCGCGGGCCGCAAAGTTTGGCGGGGGCCCCGCTCCGGGCGGCCCGGGCTGCGGGAGGGGCGGGCGGCGGCCCCCGGGCCCCCCAGCCCGCCGGGCGCTGCCCCCCGGCCGCGGCCACAGCGCCGGGGCAGCATCGGCCTCCCGGCTCCGCCGGTCGGGGCAGGGAGGGGAGAAGGGGCCGGAGACCCTGACAAATTATGACCTCTGGCGCCCAGTTCTAATGCCCCAGCTGAGAACGGGTCTAGCCACTGTCTCTTGCCACGGGTCTCTTGCCACGGGTCTCTTGCCATGCCAGAGAAGAAGAAGAGAGGAAGCCGAAATTAAGGCAGACTGGACCTGGTTGTTTGAAATATCCGGTTCCAGTAAGTGGAACCAGGGTGGAAGTCTACCATCTAAAGACACCAAAGGTGACTGGATGTCCTACACTTCTTGGTCTGAAGCACCTCCTCAGGCTCTTGGTGTTTCCTGGTGAAATGGCCATTTGTGTTGTGGTTCTCTGGAGGGCACAGTTTAAGGGCTAGGACTGAAACCATCGGCTTCTAGTTGGAGCTGTGTGCCGATGACAGACACTGCTCAACCATCAGGGTGTGCTTGGGTGTGGAGCTGCTGTTGTGGTTTGTTGGACTTGGACTTACTCTGCTTTTGATGATCTTGATGATCAGGTGTAGGGTCTCAAGACCAAGATGTGGAGGATATGATAGGTTTCATGTAGGTAGTTTTTACTTTGTCATTGTCTTTCCAAGTCTTTAACAGAGGTCATAGTTAAGGAATGACATTGCTCTACTAGGACTGTATTTTGCTGTGTGTGACACGGACCTCCTCTGAAGCGAACAGCACTTCAACTCTCCTTCATGGTGTTAAATTATTGGAAGTACATGATGATCTGAATAGTACTATTGACCTTTTTCCCTCCATTTTGCAGTATATGCCATTTAACTTTGTAAATTCAAGGATATTGCGTGTCAGCTGTGTTGCTGTTGTGACTCTGGAATAGCCAGTGGGAGTTCTGTGAAGAACAACTTTGACACAAAAAAGTCAGCAACACAACTTTACTATTAGTAGTTTCTGGGATGCGTGGAGGATCTTTGCCTGGTGTTGCCTGAGTTTTCTTCAGGTGTTTGGATTAGTTCTAGAAGGAAGTAAAGCTGATATGTCTTAGGCTAATGGTAGCCATGTTGGTTTAGCTCTGACTCGTCGTTAAAGAATTTGGCTGTTTCTGGTCTTTGTGTCACAAGACGGTGACGTTTGGCAGGTGGACGTGGGCGGTGCCCTGAGTACCACTGTGTGGCATCCCACTGAGGTTCCTTGAGGACTAACCTGCTGTGTAGGTGTTCTGTGAGGGAACACACAGCCCAGTTTGCAGCCACTGTTAGGCCCACTGCCGGTGTTTGCATAGATGGATGTGAATTGTTGGTCCTGTGGTTCAAAGCCTCTGAATCACTTCCTTTCTTTGTTACTCCATTTGAGCTACTTTTGCTTATCACTGTACAATATGGAAGAACTGTCTCCACCAGAACAGGTAAGTGGAAAAAGTGTGGCTCTTCATTCCTTGTCACATGAGGTGTTTAGAATATGACCTTCTCCACTGCTCATGGTGTAAAATCTTTATCTACGTGTTGGTCATGTGGGAAAAAGTACATGGGGGGCTTTATTGTCAATCTGTCTGCATTTTGTGTCTTCACTGTGAAATTCTCCATGACTGGGGTCAGAAGAAATGTCTAGACAGCTGAAGAGTTTGTAGGTCTAATGGATAGCAATTGGTAGTGGCTTCCTTTAAAAATCGACTCCACTTTGCCTCCCTGCTTCTTCCCTTCCCAGAAAACCAACCGCATCAAGGGGATTTATTAGAAGGAAGCTCTTAGAGCTGGGATGTCCCACACCAGTTTGCACATGAGATGAAGAGCTTTGTGCCTTCAGAGTAGTTCAAGTTCTTGCCTGGACACATCATTCTTCTCTGCTCTCCTGAACTGGTGGAACATAACATGGATCACAGGATGACTATTAAACAGTGCTTGGAGTTTACCTTGAAATAATTTGGGGCTGTGGGTGGAAATAAATAATTGGGATCTTATCGTGGCAATTCCAAAGATACACTGCACTCCTGATTCCATTTTGACTCCTTAGTAATATCCAAGCCCTTCAAGGATTCTTACTGAACTTCAGCAAATAAGACAATAATTAACTCTGCGATTTGGAGTATTTAATACTGGCTGCAAATTCATTTTTGTTAAAGCCAGTCACGATCTAGGAGCCATGATAAAGCACATGAAGGAGTACAGTGTGTATATTACCTATACAAACCTCTCATGTTTTGATGGTACTCTAGAAACTTTTATAATTTTCCAAGTTTTGGAAATAGATGTGCATATTTATCTTGTCAGTCAATTCATTTTCTACTGTCGTGTTATTTTAAAAGGCTTTTCAACCTTTTAAACTTAGAGATAAATTCAATTACTGTCTTTATATTGAAGCAAAATAAGATCACAGGCAAAACAACCTCAGTGTTTGGTTAACTTGGTGCCTTTTTCTGTTTAGAAATGGCATCTAATCATCTGAAGAAACTCCTGTTACATTTGGGTTAGATTGTGAACCAGGTACTGATTTATTCTAGAAGCAAAGGAATACCCCTTGGGAGTTCTGTGTTTACTGGTAGTTCAGTTCTAGAGCTGTGTATTAGAACCAAGACACTTTACAGCAAAAGCAAGTGATTCCATTATATGGTGGGATGTAGGTGTTAGTTTTGACGTTTTTTAAGTACATTTTTTGCCTTGAACAGTAAGGAATGCTGTGTCTGCTTTAGTGTAATTCTCAGGCTATGTGAAATGCTGGTTTGGCTTTGTTTGACTTCCATGTGCTTATGACTTCAAGCTTTTATGAGTGGGTGAAAGTGTCATGGAATATTCCCTTTTTTTTTCCCCCTTGCTTTTCCTCATAAGGGGTGACCTGTTAAATATTAAAGACCTATGATGCGTGTTCCTTAGAAATAACAATCTGAAAATAAAGGCTGACAAAAGGGTATTCACAGTGGCCTTCAGCAAGGCAGCCTTGGTTTGCCTTGTGATTCACATACACTGTTGGATGCATTGATAGCAGATCCTCGTTCGGTTTGGTAACCAACAGAAAGGGAAATGTATTTACTCTTAAATACCAAGTCTGTTGATTCACATTAAAGTTGTCAGTAACTTGAAATAAGATTTTGTATTTTGCATGTACAATTTAGTTGTCACATTATCTGAACCCTGACAGTTCTCTCACAGACTCTGGTATTACAAGTCCATGAGATGGCTTTAGAGGAGGAAAGATTCCGTAGGAACAGTGCACCTAACTTTATTTTTCCTAGCCCAGAGCATCCTGTTTACTGCAATAACTCCCCCCCTTTATTGACGAGTATGTGAATCAGTTATCAGTATCACAGAGATGCTCATCAAGCTGACTTTGATGCTTTTTTTTACATAATATTTTGGGGGCTTGTATACAGTGAGCACAATTAGACTTCCAGGGGTGATGATGTTGAAATCTGAAGTCATATTTTACCTTGTGTCAGATTGTGTTACACCACCTTGGGTAAGTGATCTAAAGATTACAGCTAAATCTCTGAAGGGGACTGTCACATGCACGTGTTTCTGGATCACAATAACAAACCCAGTAGCGTTTGCTTTAAAGTGAAAAAGTGGCAATTTAAAAACTGGTGTCTTCTCACTGAAATGATACAACACCCATGGACAGGAGCTTGTCCACCACAGTGACAGGTTTCAATCCAATCTCAGTCTGTTTATGCAGCACTGTAAGAACAAGCTGCAGTTTATTTCAGCTCACATGATCCACCAAAAAGATAATGTACTTGCAGATAATTGCAACATCTCCCATTTTTACCTGCACTCAGGTACCAGCAAAGTCAAAACTTGAAGATAATAATGGCACTGTTTGGGCTGCTGAATCCTCATGGCATGTGGAGACATGCAAGTGGGAGAGAACAGGGTTGAGCTTTTGGATGCCAGGTTTGATTTGCAGATGCAGGGCTTAGAAAATCATCTTTGTTTTACACAGTGAGCAAATGCAAGTTTTGGAGCATTGTGGCTTTCCATCTTGCATCTCTCTCCATGGAGTCACTTTTTAGCAGAGATTTAAATCTGCTAATTCAAATGAAAAGCAGAAATCTGTCTTTTAAATTACCTCACACGTGTATTTTCTAAGACAGAGGTGACTTGCAAGAAGATGGTGTATTTAAGTAAACATGATTAATATTTCTCAAATCAACCTCTTTATTGATATAACTGTTCCTTGGTGAAGGAACAAGACTGATTTCACAAGCAGAGAGAACAGTGGCTCCAGGTAGGATCTGGGGGATATAGAACAGTTAAGCACCTACTGCTTCTGTGCCTTGGCAAGCTGTGGGTGCAGTGCTGATTTCAGTAATACTGGGCTGGGGCTCTCCAGCTTTAAGCATCTGTAATTAACACCTTATTTTTTTAGTGGAAAAACTTTGCTAACAACTATTTTGACGACTCAGCTATTAATCTATACATCATCATTGATTTGTTCTCAAAATCAGTATTTAAAGACAACTGTCCTCAAAATCAGGTCACCTCTGAGCAGTATTGCCCTGGGTTGTGGAAGTCTAGAAATTGTGTTGCCTGATGAACGTTTTCAGGACTCTGTTCCCAATTAGGTGTGATTTGCAGTTCTGTTCTTCAGTCCTAAACCCGGCAATCACCTGGGCACTGAGCTATAAATGGAGCTTCAAAGCCAGTAACAAAGAGCTAACCTGAGGTCCCTTCTGCTCAGGTCCTGGAGTTCTCTAAATGAAAGATACTGAGTGAGGTTCTAAAGTGTAACTGGATAACTCTGGCAATATTCATTATCTCCCTCAGAAATTCCAGAGCCCAGCCGCATATGGAACATTACAATGCACATAATGACTGTCTTGTTTACCTACAGCGTCACTCTGTTACCACAGCTCCAACTTCCTCATTACACTGCAAACTGCTGGGCATATTTTGGGGCACTGAAAACCAATTGATTTCTTGTTACAACCTTGATAAAGTGTTTTATCTGGATCAGGTGTAGTTTACTTCAAGGGACGTGGCTTAAGTCTACTCCTGGCTTGGGAGGGACACTGAAAATACACCCAGAAAGCCTCAACATTTGCAGTGAAGACACCACCAAAGCCGCTGAACTGAATGTTCTTCCCCTCAGTGCCCAGGTTCAGTGCTGAGAGCTATTCAAAAGGTAAAATGACATCATTTTTTGTAATATTTTCTGAATGACAAATATGGTGCTTTACTTCGGGCTGGTCTTTGGTTCAAAATTAAAATCACTGTTTAGTAATTGCTTGTGAAAGTTAAAATATTTA
This sequence comes from Lophotriccus pileatus, assembly GCA_035583135.1. Taxonomy (NCBI): domain Eukaryota; kingdom Metazoa; phylum Chordata; class Aves; order Passeriformes; family Tyrannidae; genus Lophotriccus; species Lophotriccus pileatus. The sequence goes on from JAWWES010000021.1 coordinate 15,334,648, forward strand.
GAGACATTTCAAATAATGGCAAAATTTAAATGTGGTCTAATATTGAAAGAAATGGGCTAATTATTTTTTTTAAATCAATGGAGTATTTGTGATGGCCAGCTATGCTGTAAATAGCATTTCTTTGTCCATTCATTTGACTTTTAGCAGCATTACAGTTTCTTGGCTCTGTCCATTTTCATCAGTGCAATCCCCTTTTGTTGTTCTTTCTTATCCATATATATTTTTCAGATGCTTTCTGCAGCACATTTTATGGCACTGACATCCTAACACTGGCAAAAAAAGTTAATTAAATAGTTACATGTCCCTTGCATTGAAACTATTAGAACAATATCATTGAAGTGAAATGTTGGCAGTGCAGGGCAAGTGGTAGTGGGGTATGTGAATTTTGGGTTTCTTTACATTCATGCAAATACAAATATTCTCATGTTGGCAAAAGGAAGTTCATCATTTTGGACTCTTGAATAATTATGTCACACTCTTTGTTTATTATCAAAACTTCACTGGTAATATTGCAAAGCTGAAGGGAAATACACTTCAGTCTATTTTCTTATATTACACAGAGAAAATGTAGATTACAACACTATTTTATTATCATCTCCTTATTAGTCCTGATATAAAATATTGTTGCCAATCTATTAGGTCTCTAAAACTTTCCCAAGAAGTTGATATGGTTGACCTGTGTAGGACAGAATGATTCCTCTTGTGGCTCACCAAAGAAGAGGAAATAGGTTGACTCTTACAAAATGGTAGAGGGTGGCAGTGTGAGCAACAGACTACAACAAGACCAGCATTGAAAGCATCTCTCAGACAGACACTTCTCTTTGAAAACAGCAGTTGCCCCACCTGGACTTTGCTAGATTTCTCAGAGTCTACCCCCAAAATTTGCAGCCCATTCTCTTAAGAGGAACAAAACAGGAACAATGAGGATATTTTGTTCCCTAAGGCTTTTCACTGCATTTATATTTTGTGGGGGTTTTGTGAAATCATCTTATAGTGAAGTAATCACATAAATGTGCTCATCACAGCACTGAGGTCCATTGCAGATTAGTAGCACTTTTCAAAAGAAACAGAAGCAGCAGATTCATGTGAACATGTGTCTTGTTTGTACAAGAGTTAACATTTTTAAAGGAAGGCACAGCTCACAGAACTCTTAGTCAGTGTCCAAATAAGAATGGCTCTGGATGGTGTGTTTTGTCAGAAAACCTTATTGTAAGACCCCACAGGAGCAGTTGGTAATGACACCAAGGTGTTCTCCAGAAGAGTTGGTCATCTCTTAGTCTACCTGGTTCACAGAGAGGGTGCCTATGAATAGAATTTCCAAATACCAGTATTAGGGCCTGTGTTGTACAACAGAATCATCAATTATTTGAAAATAATCACAATTACTCTTGATAATTCATAGATTATAATTGTCAAGACAAAGGCTGACATTGAAGAGTTGGGTGACAGCAGCTGAAATTCGGTGTTAATAAACACAAGCTAGTGATCAAAGGAAAAATAATCCTGACTATACATGCATAAAAATGAGCCCTGAAGAAGCTGGTACTATTCTGGAGAAATCTTGGAATCATTGTGGAAAGTTTCTGGGTGTGCCCACGTTCGTATTTTAATTTGGATCAGGTGCATGCTTTTGAAGTGAATCTCCCTGTGATCCCCAGTCACCACACCTCTGGTTGCATCACTGCATTGTCTTGGAGAGCAGTGACCACACTCCCTCCCAAGGACACTGAACCAGAAAAGATGTTCCAGCTCCTGGGGGGTGCCTGGTCCGTGGGACCACACTCCTGCTTGTCAGAGCAAAACCTCAGACAAGCACAAGCTTAGATGTTAGTAAGAAAGTATTTGAGAATGCAAGAACACAGAGCTGACAGTAAAGCAGAGAAGGGCCATCAGGGTGTTCAGGAGGAGTGGCTGTCAGTGAAGATACCTTGGGACAACTTTCTGGATGGGAAGAGAAGTGGTTGAGGAAGGTGTGCATGGTATGCAAAAGACAAATGGCAGATGTTTAGTTAAGTCAGAAATGTTATTTCTCATTGCATAAGAGAAGATATGGGGAAAAGGCAATGATTAGGGGACTGAGGCAAAGGGAGTACTCCACAGTATTTACATTTTGGAACTCATTGCCATGGGATATTGTGGAAATCAGAACTGTAAATGGTTTCAAAGAATGGTAAAACAGGAGGATTTTTTCTTTTACATCTTTCAGGACATCTTTCAACAAAAACCAATCTTTAAACTGCTAATCACAGAAGCTGGGAGAGCAGAGCAAGGGCAGCACTTCCTCTACAGGTGCTGTTTCCTAAGCATCCAGTACTAATTTCTGCTAGAATATACAACATGTTGAGCTAAGGGGACCTTTAGTCTGACCTCGTATGGCAGTTCTTAGTTTCGTACTTACCACAGTCATTAAACAAACATAGTTATTGACTGAGGTGTTGATACGGTCTGCAGAGATCACAAACACACTTGCCTTGCAAGCTGTATTCTGGTGTTCTAATTCCTAATCCCTGTCAATTAATATCTTTGCAAAGCAAAGGACAAATCAGTGGGTTCTGTTTCTGATACAGAAAAAAGTCAGTTTCTGGTTTAGAGCCATCACAGTCCAGATTTAGAATCATGGAATCATTAAGGTTGGAAAAGAGTTTTAAGGTCATTGAGTCCAACCATTAACCAGCACCACTGTGTTCCTCCCTAACCACGTCCCCAAGTGCCACATCCACACACCTTCTGAACACTTTCAGGGATGGTGATTCCATCACTGCCCTGAGCAGCCTGTTCCAGGCTTCTGACAAATGCAACATGTGGCAGAAGCAGAAAAGAGTAGAAGAAGGGAGGAGGTGATGAAGTGGCATTAAATCAAACATATGTCATAAAAACTAAGTTAAATGGTTAAACTAGAAAACATTCCAGTAAATGCATGGAATGAGGCAAATGATCAAGTCAATGTTACTAGAAAGTTACTTTAATGGAATAAGAAGTTTCTGATGAACAAAACCAGCTTTTTTTCTATGAGAAAAGCATTTCAGCATCTAAAAGGGTTTATCCACAACTTCCCTGTATTTATGTTTTCAGATGGTCTTCACAGGCTGTACAGGATTGTCAATGTGCCTTACCTGAATACACATCAGAAAGCCACCAACTATGAACAAACCCATCAGCTTGTTCTTGTATGGGGTTGAATTTTTTTTTCCAGAAATGGTGCTTACTTAATATACTGAAATATAAGCACTCTAATTTCTAACTGACCGGCTCAACCTGTCAAATTCTTTCACACAATGAACTTTTTTGTAGCATCACTTGGCAGCCATTGAAACAAAGGAGAGAGTGTTGCTCATGTATCTTATTATTCCCAGTAACAATAGAGATCTTACAAAACAGAGTGTGATATTACATAGTTTTTCTAAAGGTTACTTTGTAAAGTTTCTTTGACAATACTAATGGACTTCCCTTTAAATGTTATGCAGTTGAAACTGGCTCTGATAATATTTTTGAAACCATTAAATCATTTCCCTTTTTGGGGAAGGGACTGTCTAGCAAAATACGAAATCACATTAATGTACCTGATGAATTTGTCTCCCAGAATTTTTTTGTGACGGGTTTCGGGTGTTTCAGACCAGGAGATCTGACAGGAAAAGTGCTGGAGAAACACAAGTGTGGTTCACATGGAAGGAAAATGCAGAGTACTGCTTACAGGGCTTGTAAATGTGCTCTGGACGTTGATCCCAGAGTGTTTTGGTGATTAATGTAAGGGAGGAACAGCAAAGTGCAGGGCAAAGGGGAATGCGTGAATTTGGGTGACACAGCACGAGAAGACCTTCTTTGATGAGAAGGGATTGAACTTATCTCTACCTAAGCAGAGGAAGAAGCAAACTTTTAGGTTCATCAGTGGTACAACATAACAGCAAAGCTTTGAATTAAATAGGAATATGACTCACATATCAAAATCTGTGCAGGGAGGAGGATGGAAACTTTGGATCCTAAGTTAAGTACTAGGAATTAGAGGGGAAACTACACTTGTGTATTAAAATGCCTTCACATGACTTCAAGAGAAATAACCTGGAAGTTCTTAAGGAATAAATACTGGCTGATGAGGGGCAATTAAAACTTTGTGATTCGAGAGCAGTAACTGGAAGCAAGAGTCTGTAATAGAGTCCTGGTGCACAAACTCGAGCTTTTCACAATCCAGAATTGGGAAAAGTTGAAAAACAGCTTCCAGTCTTGTGTAATTAAACATTAGCACTGGTTCATAATTTTCTACTGTGCTGAAATGTCAGAACCAATGTATTAAGAACAGTCAGAGAAGGAGATGGTAGAGAACATGAAGAACTTAGCAGTGTTCTACTGAAGTGGTCACTATTCCAGATTCCAGATTCCCTGCTGCAGATCACTACATGACAGTATGCAGTGTTTGTATAGTCAGCAAAACACATCAAAGCATGGAAACAGTGATAAAAGTCACAGGAAACTGAAAGAAGCAACGAAGAGATGATCTTTTCTTTGGTTGGCTGGGTTTGGTTTTTTGTTTCTAGTAGAAATGCAAGATGACCCCTTTTCTGTCTTTATATGTAAAAACAAAGTGTGAGTCAGGCAATTAAATCGACAGTGCAGGCAGCAGAATTTAGGAAGACTGAACGTTCCTGTAAGTTGTCTTTATGGTCTGATAATGTCTTCTGTGTAGTGGAAGCCCAAATCCCCTGTGCTCTGATGATGCACAGAACATGCAACAGAAAGCTGTGTTTGATAATGTGTTTTTACATGGACCAGGGAAATAGCAGCTCTTTTACTTTATACCCACAGAAACACTCATGTTGCTTAAGAAAATAAAAAGGGGGAAGCCCTTGGCCAGCTTTTATGGCCTTCCCAGTGCTGCATTTTATTTGGTGTCAAGAACTGTGATCATCAATTAACTGTGGGAATCGTGGGTCTCTTGGAGCGAAATTGTTGGGCATCACAGGGCTGAGCAATGTCTTCAGAGCCTGGGTGCCTTGGATCAGCTCCTGCCTCTGACTTTGCTGTGGTTCAGGACCTGCTGCAGTGTTTTGTACATAACAGTGATGTGTTGGTGCTTTTAGGGAAGCTGAGGTATAAATACACCCTCAGCATGCACAGCGAGCAGGCTGCCTGTGTGGCCTGACAGCAGCTAAGGAGTAGCAGGGAGCTCTGCTCCCCTCACGTTCTCACTCAGCAAAGACCATTTGGAGGCCATTGGAAGGAGACTCATCCACTCCTTGTCTCCAGCAGCAAGTGATTTCCAGTGCCTTTCCCGTGCACTCACATCAGATGATGGATTAAAGCAGGAGGGCCAAGGTGGCCTTGTCATCTCTCCCTGCTGACTAAAGCCTATGCAAACGGTATCTCGTATGGAGTTTATCAAGTGGATCAAGACAGTAACAATTCCAAGCTCCAAGGAAGACACCTTTTTTTTTCACTGTACACATCCCACTTTTTGGATTACTGTTCTCATTGTTCCCATCAGTCCTTCCTTACACCGAGAGAACACGCTTTCCTGGAAGAACAGTGGGACTCAACACAGGGACTCTGCTTGTGGTCCATCAGCTCCTCTGAACTGCTCTTGCTGCCTCTGGAAGCATAAGGAATTGCTAGAATTGATGGAAGAATGTTCCTTCTCCCAGCTGAATGGCCTGTCCCCAGCTCTGTCATGAGCACCACAAAGGATGACGGATCTTCTTCCTGCTTTGTTTGATGATCCCGTAACTTTATCTTCCTGGCAGGACACCACTTAGAGCATTTCCAGTGAGTGCCACTGGTACCCCAGAAACAGGGTCAGGTATTGCAGCGTGCACAGGGTGACCACTTACTGACAGGCTGCTGTGGGCTGTGATTTGAATTGTTCTGCAACTGTGCTGCTGTTATTTTTTGTGCTTCCTGCACTCATGTCAAACACCATTGACAACCTGCTCTGCTTGGAAGACAGAGGCAACTCTCGTTTTAATGTGAACTGAACCTTCTATTTGTACCATGAATGATGCAATTTCCCTCCCCTGCTATTACCTGCTGCTCCTGTAGCCTATTTAGTATACAGGGGAAAAAAGTCTTGCTTACTGATTGATCAGGATATGTAAAGTACTCTTTTATGTTGGATATGCAGTCAGCACTGCTGGTATATCTTAATTTACACAACCCTTGATTTTTTTACAGTCAAGATACGTGTCCAAAGGACAGCTGACAGACCAAGGACAATATTTTTTAATGCTTTTTTTTATCCCCAAGCCACAAGGCAGAATCTCTTTGAGTAACTGAAATAAGTTCTGCCTTAATATAACGCTTCTGTAAAATGTCTAGATTCCCTTATTAATTCTAGGATTTTGTGCAGCTCAAAACAGCTTTAACAAAACTTTTTCTAAACAACTTTCTTACTTAATGTCCAGCTGCTGTTGCTCCTGTTACCACCAAAAAACAGCCATTCCAATATGACAAGCACATTAAAAGTTGCAGTGTAATGGCAGCTGATCTTTCCAAGTGGTGGGTTGGACACTGAGGATGTTGTTTAGGACTGAGAATCACCAAGGTCTGTTTGGGATGTGCATTTAAACACGTACACTTTCCCTGGCATCGAGGGGATATCTGGGGATTGCCTACAGATATTTAGTATTTGATATATCACTTACTCAAGATTTGGAAAGTACTTGAGTAGTAAGCCTGAGGGTTAGCAGAGGAACTGTGTGATAAGCCTCAGATCTCACAGAAGAACTGATAGCAAGACCTACCTTTTCATTCCCCCTCTGATTACACAGCAGCGCAACAGGGCTTTGCAGGGACAGATACAGCCTAACTGAGGCAGAGGGTGAACCACGGCTGGTTTCCAGTCAGTTTGGAGGGTGGGTTTTTTTTCTTTTAAAGTGACTAGTCTGTAGCTCCATTTCTGAGAAGGTTCCTTGAGCCTCTGACTCAAAGAGAGACCTCTCTGGACGGGGTAAAGCGGTAGCTGGAGTGGGACAGAAACCGCCGCCTGCTCGGAGCACGTTCCCCTCTGCAGACATGGGGGCAGCTGCTTTTGATCTGTGGCTTCTCACTGCTGTTGTGTGAGGGAATCACACTCCAAGTTTCAGGAGCCACAACAGAGACTAAGTAAAGCCACGGCTCATTTAGGACTGGGTGTTATTTTAATAAGCTTAATAAATCCTATATAGGACTGAAAGTTTCTTTGGAGTTCTGAGTCCTGCAAAGCAGCGCTCTCGGGCTGACCTTTGAGCCTTGAACACTGCAGAGCTCTGAAAAACGGCACCAGTTCTGTGCTGCACCAATTTCAGCAGCATCAGCAAGCCCAGTGTAAGTAGCTCACCCGCTTTAGCAGCTCTTTTGCAGCATCAGGTTGATCAGACACGGTACTGCAAAGGGCTTCCACTGCCACAGGTCACCCTGGCCACAGACAGCCACACATGTCCAGAAGGTCCATACCATGGAGGAACAAACTGATCTGCTTTGTGAAATAAGTACCCAGAGAAGATCAGGAGTTGGCATCATTTTTTTTAGCCAAACCCATCACATGATTGAAGCTGAAAGGCTCATGAATGTTACCATTGTCCTTGTGAAGCGTGAATGGCGAGGATTGGTCTCATGTGCAGCATGGACACTGACCTTCAAAGGGAAGCACTTGCAGCACCATTTATCTCACTTTTGGCAAAGCAGGGTGATGGACTGGTATATTTTCTTTTAAAAGCTGTTTTCTGGCTATATTACAACCTTATTAATGGATGTGTATTCTAAGTTATCTATTTTTGGACAGTCTACTTGGGAACAGTCAAACTAAAAAATAGCTTTTATAAAATTATTTTAGTGTGCTTTAATACCAAATGCTGAGAAATATGGTAGCTAGACCGAGAAAATTAAAAGCCCTAGGGCTAAATTTTATTTTTAAGAGTCACTTAAAAAACGGAGCTCCACCTAAGCAAGTTGACCTTGCTCATTACAGTGCTGGAGAGCTTTGGTTGTGCGTAGCTGTGAGTGTACACTGTTTGAGTAACACATCAGATCAGACCAGAACCTACCTGCGGCCTTAGGCCTTGTGACTTCCACTAAGACAAAATCTACAGCTTTTGATTCAGGTGTTCAGTGAAATGCCCAACGTGCCATTGAAAAGGTTTTCAGGTGCCTAAAACCAAAAAGATACCCGAGGGTCTGGCCCTTAAGGGAGAATATCCACAACTTTCCAGAATGCTCCTGGTGCAAAAGGTTGTGGCTCTTTCCTTACACTTTAGTGATGTTTTATGTGCCTGCTTTCAGAACATTCCTGAAGTGCTTTGTTTCAATTTGATTGGTATTTTTTAATTCCTGACATAGGGTTTTAAAAAACCCAAACCCTGAATTTTTAGAGGGGGTTTTTGGACGGTAAATTTTTAAATTTTTACAGCATGTACAACTTTCATAGATGACTTCTTTTTCAGGTTTTGCACTTAGGTGGTATCATGACTCTATCTTCCTTGTATTTAATTTGGCCATTTTCTTTAGTCAAAATTGGGCCTTTTTAAAAGGAGGTGCATGTTTTTCTAAACAATAAAACAAAGAAGTGACTTGTATCGATCTGGTGAAGGCAGTTATTATAGTCCCACACTTCATAAAAATGTTCTCCCTTAAAATTATATGAAATAACATTAATTAGAACTTTAAACACAAGTGATGAACAGCAACACTGAGGGTGAAGTTTTAGAATATGGCTCCAAAGCAGCTACAAACTTTTCGACAGAGCCATCCCATTAGCTCCCAAATCTTACAAAATGTAAAGAAACACAGAGGCCATCTCTTCATTTAGCTGCAAACCACTGCAGGATTTAAGGTCTGGAAAATGAAATTAATTAAAAGATATAAAAGGCACCTGTGGCTGGAAGTTCAGCCGTCACAGATTAGAGTCAAGATGCACTTTTTGCATTCAGGTTATAGCATTTTATTTATAGGACTTTGATTCACTACCAGCAGTGCTGTACTTTCTGTGGATCACTTCAAATTAAGGGGCAATGATTTTCTCATCATGTGGTTTCAGTGAATTAGAATTTGGGACCTGGTGCAGAACTGCTGAATGAAGGACGTTCCTGTGTGACCCAAGGTGGGGTTGTTGGGTAGAAATGTCCCTTCTGGCCTCAAATCTCTGGCTCTGTGAGCCTGTAAATAATGTCATGGCACACAAAGAAGCAAGACTGGAGCCTCATAATGAAAAGAAAACGGGTTCCTCTTAAACAGAAGTGGTATTGGTACTTCTTCAGTGCCCTGGGATGCAAAACTTATCCTAGTTCTGTATTCTGTGCTTATTTGGGTTTTAATGTTATCAAGCCACTGCATCCCCAAAGTTTTATAGCCACAGAATAAACAATTGCCCCAAAAAAGGAAAAACTTGGTGACATTAAAAAAGTTTGTGCTATCACGTGTCACTCAGGAAGACCACTGTTATTTAATACTTTTGTAGTTTTCTTTTTTGGACTGTACTAAACACCTGAAATGCTGGAAACCTCCTGCTCAAACATGCAGAGTCTGTTTCAGAACATCTGATGAACAGGATATTATCAGCGTTTTATGTTAAATGCTGGTTTAAAATCTGTAGTTTGAAGAAAGGCTTGGTGACCAACTGCAGGAAAATGAGTTCTAGTGTGAATAAACTATTGAGTGCATATCACTCTAATGGAGCAGAAATGTTCAGTACTTGATGCTGTTACAAATAACAAGCAATTTCAGACTCTTTTCTTTAGAATGATACATTTTTCACTGTACACACAGCATATTTACATTATCACAGGACGCCCTTCATTGCACAATGCCCACAATTACTTACATAATTAGATTTCATGTTGCTGACTTAGGAGTCTGTAACCAGACAGGCATTAGAGAAGGAAAAGAACCAAAATCCTAAAATACAGACTGTGGGGTAAAGAGAGCCTGAAAAATATCTTTGCTCTCTAAATACCTACCATTCAAAAAAACCCAACCTGAGGCCAGTTTTTTTTGTTGAAAATAAATTGCAATTCTGCTCCTTACAAAAAATTGAAGTGGCTTATTGATTAACTTGGACAGGACTGTCCATTGCTGATATATCTGGGATTATGGATGGTCTGAAACATGAGAATAACATCACTAAAACAATTGATAGTCAAAAGATTTCAGACATTCTGATTATCTTGAATAAAAATTATTTTATATTCTGTGACCATCAGAGGAATGTATTAAACACCTCAGAGTGCTCATCTGAGTAAGGAACATTTCCCACAAAATGTAGGAGATGTCCAGGTGATTCAGACACTCTGCCCTTCCTCACTGTCACCTTCAGAAGACTTTCCAACCATTTAGAGAGAAACTGGAGACCATTCCATCCATTTTTCCTATACCATCTCACTGGCATTTATCCTTCTGCTGTAAAACATCTCCAGTTCCTTTCAGAAGTAACTCACGGGTGCAAACCTGCCTTTTACCGCCTGCACTGCCTGTAATGGTTGCGCTAATGGGATCACCAAGGCAGGAGCTGTAAAGATCCCGCAGCATTTGGAGCTGCCTGGGCTGTCTGTGCCCTGCACCCCCCGTGACATCCAGCAGCCAAGGGCAAGGTCTTCTCCAGAATAGCACTGAATTTTTATCCAGCAAAGCCACCCTCTCTGTCTTTGGGGCACTCTGAGCGATCATTAGCACTCTGACAGCCACTCCGGACGAGATGTTGTGATTAACATATTCTGACCATTTGATTTCAAGAACGAGGCAGGCGTGTTGACACACTACATATTAAAGGGAAGGGCTCACTGCTCTGAGCTCCACCTGTTATGCTGCTGAATAACAGCAAGGATCATTAGGATCCATGTGGTAGGATAGGTTTACACGGGGCTTTGTAACCACGAAACTAACATTTCAGAGGGGTAATTGGGTAAATACATACTCTGTAGGGAAATCCTCTGAGGACAAGCTGGCAGTTGGTTTAAATCCTCCTTCGTGTCCACCTGAAGTTTCTTGTTTCCTTGGAATTAACCATGTGCCTATCATCTTGGTATCTTCAAAACATAAAATATTTTATTATTGTTATTAACTAGAAACAAGTTTAGTTGTGTTCCAGATACATTATAATAATTATTATCCCTCAGAATATTCCAAAAGGATGAGGTTCATGTTCCTTCATCAGACTACAAGCATAATAAAAGTAATACTTCTCCAATATTTACCAGTATTTCTGCTGCAGCAGTAAGAACACAGCACTCCTCCATCATGGCTGTTATTGTTTATTTTTGCAGTATTTTTTCTATGAGTGCCTTTGTACACAACTGCTCTTTGGAGGAAAAGAGCCCTTGAAGGCTGATCAGAAATTCCAGAGCCATTTAATCCAGGTGTAATCTTTTTCCCATATATTCATCTTATGAATTTCTTGCCCCTCTCAAGTGTGCCAAGAACCTCTTGGTCCTTTCAGGACATGATACCGAGTAATCTGCTCCCAAATTATGGGATAGAACCAGCAGCAAAAACCAGTGCTAAAGGCAGATAGAAAGCACAAGTTAATCTTGGGATTTTTTCCTGGTTTTTATTGCTCACTAGGCTTCAGAAATAGTTGCTTCATCAAATTTTTCATTTTGTAGATTGCTGTACATGCGGATTATGTGTGTACATACATTGTACATATTATGTACATACACACCCCAGCTCAGCACATCCCTTGCTCTGCTTATGCCATGAGTACTGACTGTTCATACAAACACTGCAAATACACTGAATAATGACTTCACAGTGTATCTCAGTATTAAAAAATGTCCATTCAGTGACTAAGAAAGTCTTTTTAACCTTGTGAGCAGCTGCCCTTGGTCCTCCAACCCATCTCTGCCTTGTATACCTCAGAGAGTAGATGGGTCTGGCTGTATGACCTGAAGGTGAACAAACTGATGGTACCAGGTCAAAGGAAGCTGGAAGTTCAGAGCTGCTCCTGGGAAGCTGCCTGGTGGATCCAAACCCAGCTCCATTGAGTCAATTTACACACTCACTTCCACAGATTGCATAGAACTCAGTTTTCCAAATGGAGCTGCTTTCCCAAGTGGAAAAGAATCAATAAAGATTTAGTAAATTATTAGTAAATATTTTAGGCAAAATGTATTTTAGAATGATAGAATAATGTCAGTTGGAATAGACTTTTGGAGATCACCTGATCCAACCCTTTGCTTAAGGCAGCACTGACTTAACAAGGTTAATCAGGGTCTTGTTGAGTCAAGTTGTGAATATCTCCAAGGGTGGATATTCCACAGCCTCTCTGGACATCTGTCCCAGCATCTTACTACATGTATGGTTAGTGCTGGGGATGGCAGTGAGGACAGCAGAAGATTATTATTGACTCATTAGAATTAGTTTAATCAGGTGTGAGATTCGTAAGAGTCCTAGGAGTTAAAACTCCTTTCTGTAAGTTCACAAACCACTTGCAAGTGGGATCTTGGTCCTGAATGTGACTCAGAGGTTTGTTATCCTAAAGTGGGAATTTAAGCTTCCATTCCTGAAGTATCTGGAAAACAGTTTGGGTGTTGGAGCACCAGTGTGTGTCGGGCCCTGCACTAACCCTGAGTTAATAACAAGCAGACAGCTGCAGCCTTCACAGCTCCAGTTTGGGACTGGCACAGCGCCACGGAAAGAACGTACACCACCCTAATCCCAGGGAGACAAATGTAGGGAATAAATCTCAGAAACCCTACATTTATAAAAATATAGTGCCCCATTCTACAGAGGGACGTGGAACAAAGCCCTTTGCCACATCATTGCTGCAAATGCATCCAGGAGCAGCTGAGATATTAACACAACCGCCAAGTTGGGAATCTGACTAACAAATACATGGAAAATTCCCTCAGTAATATATTCATTGCTTACATATTCAATACTGCTTCGAGCACAGACATTTCTAAATGGTTCCTCAGCTTCATCAGGGTTCCAGTCTCACCCTGGCTCTTGACAGGTCTGCCTCATCTCTGAACGGAAAGAGAAGGTACCCACAGCATGGAGGTGTGCACGTGGCTCCAGAGCTACCCTTGGAGTGACCTGACAGGTGTCTGGAGCTGGATGGCAAGATCTTTACCTCTCCACCACAGAAACCCCTGCGTTGTTCCTGAGGACCTCCCTGAAAGGAGTAATGCATTCCAGCTGATATAACCCCTACAGCTGGAAGGGCTGCCAACACTTGGCTGAAACCTTATGGTGAGGAATAATGATGAGCTGAAGGAACTTGGGCTCATCAGTTGACACGTCCTTAGCTTGAGTGAATGACCAGGGCTGACACAGCACTCACTGAGGCCAAGGAGTGGGGCCCATCTTGCCAAAGTCAGGCACAGCCTCCCACCCTGTGAGCAAAGGGGCTGTTCCCAGAGCCCAGCTCTTTCCTCCAAAGCACCCTCAGGTGAAATCGGTGACTGTGCTTTCACACCTCCCACGTCCGTGTTCAGAGCACTGTCCTCCCCACTTGTAAAATGCAGCTTTCCAACCAGCCTCACTCCCAGATGATTTAAGATGCACCTGTCTGATGAACATCATTGACAGCTTTCATAGTTGCCTTTACTACTGTCCATAAGAGAGTTTGTTCCTTTCAGGCACCAGTAGGAAGTTGGTTTTACACTGGGCTGAATTCAGGTCTCAAACACAAATTAAATCTGCAGCAAAAACCAATGCAATAATTGAGGCCAGAACTTGGCCCACTGACCCTGCTCATCTGAATGCTATTTCTGAGGGCATAATGATGTATTATTCTTCCTTTTTGACAATTACTCCTTCACAGATAATTTTTGGAATTTTCTGTGCCATTTTTCTCTGATGTTGCTCTGGTATCCTGGATACTTCGCTGTAAAATCCTGTGCTCCTGTCATGCCATTATAGTTGCCTAAAGCAAGTTTCTTTATTCCTTTTTTCTGCTCTACCTTTCTTTTTGGCTCTTTCCTGTATTCTGCCACCACATTAACTTCATTTGTGTAAGCAAGAAGATGAAGAATTCTACTCAATGCTGAAAGAAACCTTTGTGTATCATGAGTTTTCTTCTCTTATTATCCCACTACTTTACAAACTGCTACTTCAGCTTTTACTCAAAGGATCACCCCTCAGCCTTCTATATTGTACAAAGTTATCTATTTTTAGCCCTTTCCTTTTTAAACTTCTCCCTGCATGGTATTATTCACAAGCTTAACTGTTACTACCTTTGCTCTGTGGATGCTCCAAACCAGTTGCCTCCTATTCTTGTCTGGATAGAGAGTGTGAAGTGGGTCTATGATTTATCCTTCTGATATTTCCTTATCCCTGGCCAGTCACTAATAGAACATGGACAGAGTTCTGCCTTTTCTTGTCCCTTCTGTGTCAGTGATGGGGAGGGGCCTGGCACATTGGTTACATCCCACTGCCCAAAACCACCAAGGAAAGGGCTCTGCGCTGACTGTGGTGGATCAGCCCCTGGACAGCTGGAGATGCACCCTGTGCCTCATGGCACTGCCTGGAGCACCATCCTGGGCCTGGAAAAGCAAGTCCTGTGGAAACACTGTCCCCAGAGAGAATGTCGGACAATGGGACTCATTTTACAAACAGCCTCACAGACACCGGGGCCAGAGAGCATAGCATTGAGGGGATGGATCATATTCCCTGTCCTGCACCAGCCTCTGGGAAAGCTGAACAGTACAGTGGGCTGTTAAAAACCACATGGAAAGAGTGGATGGTGGGAATTCAAAGAGCAGAATCTACATTTAGCCAAGGCCACCTCATCAGTGCACACCAAGAGAACTGTCCCTGCCCAGTCAGAACCTCCACGTACCACAGGAGGGGATGAAGTCCCTGTGGTGCATACGAGGAACGTGTTAGGGAAGACAGTTTGGATTAGTCCCACCTCAAGCAAAGGCAAACCCACCCATGGAGCTGTTTGTGCTCAAGGACCTGGGTGCACTTGGTGGGTGACGCAGAGAGATGGGGAAACACGATGAGTCCCTCAGGAGGATTTGCTTTTTGGGTGAGAACAGTCTGTAGTGTTGAACTGTAAATTACTGGTTGTTGAACGGCACTGCCACTGTGTGCCATGACTCCCATGGACAGTGAGGATGGCTGCTCCAGAGGCAGCTGTCAGGAGCTCATGATGCAGCTTGAACCACCCCACAGCACCCCAGCCCTCCTGCCCTGGAAGACACCCAGGACAGACAGACCCCAGAGTCATGGACTAAATGAACTCAACAGGCCTCTTGGAAGGATGGACTCTGACTGTGGAAATGACACCTGTGGTCATGTGTGTGTGTGTGTAGATGTTGGAAGGTGAAGGATCTTGGCACCCTGGGGTGGAGAATGTCCTGGTTCTGGCCAAGACAGCGTTAGTTTTTTGCTGTAGCTGGGAGGGGGCAATCGCCCTCCTCGGCTGGTAAAGCCTCTCTGAACACCTGAAATCCTAAATCCTCAGCACCTTTGGAAACACCGAGTGACCAATCGCTCCCAAACCCAAGGCTTCCACTCCTTTGTGCTCAAGTTCACCACTTTGCTGTAAAAGGGCTAAGAAAACATTTTTGTCCCTACCCCACAAGAACATGTGGTTTATTTTATGGCAGCCATACCAGCAGTGTTTGTAAAGCTGTGAGTCACTGAGTGCTCCTACAGCAAGTAGTTTGAATATTTATTTATACTGTATTAGAGCTAAACCTTTGTATTTTTATTAATGTGGAATCTTCACTTCTGACTAAGCTTGGGGATGTAAAAGTGTTGAACTCAAGTCCTGGCCTTGAGCTGAATCTCAATGAAGCCCATATGGAGGAGGAAAAGGCTGGGTGAGCTGTACAGCAGAACACTGAAACAGCCAGAACTGAACAAGGTAGAGGAGAACAAACTGCCAGTGAACATAAAAGAAAACAGCATTAATTTTTTTCCTAATAATTTCATATGCAGGTTTTATGTAAATTAGTAGTTGCTTCCTGCATTTCTGGACTTGCTTTAATGTTGAAGAGCACCTTTAGTGATAGATGTATTTTTATTTTTCAACTGTTGCTTACACATTTCTACATCTGTTTGGAAACATGATATTTTTAACAAGTTCCAGGCAGTAAAAACTGTGATCTGTTCACATAAACACTGGTTTGCTTAGAAGTCTCTTCAAATCTTGTTCCTGTTCCTATAAACTCCTTTTAAAATAAAAACTAAAAACTTCATGGTTTAAATCCCAGGGATTCCTACTTTAATTGCATCTAAGTAAAAAGGGAGTAACTCTGCTGACTTGTAGCACTGCATAGGAAGCACAGGCAGAATCAGAGCCTTACTAGGTTGTGCTGATAAACACATTTTCCACACACATACTCTTGGATGGTATAAAACTGGAGAATCCCCTTGAATTTGGCAGAGAAACTTGAGAAAGGAGTCCACAGTATTAGAAAGCTGAGAGCCACACGTGTCCAAAACAGCCAGCTCTTTGTAGAGCTTAGCAAAATATTTTGTCTCCTTGAATTGAGATTTCTCACTCATCCTTCAGTCATCTGTGATGGTCACAGAAATAGGCTGTGCAGGAACAGCTCTGCCTCAACAAACCCCGCCCGTGCCTCGGTTCTCTGGGACCAGCAGCTCACACTGGCTGTGGAGAGCTCTCTTACCATGGGAAACGGGAGCAGCATTTATGTGTCACTCTGTTGGTCTACAAACCAGGAAGGTATCTGTTGTTTCTAAATCTAAATACAAAGCAAATGCAGCAGTGCAATATAAACTACCAGCTGTACTTCAGTGCTGAAATCAAGGCAGGCATTTATCAACTTCAAATGTTCTAGACAGCACTGAGACAGATCCACTCTGGAATGGGTTGTGCCAGTGACTTTGTTGAGGGTGTGTTCAGAACTGACCACTGCTTTGCATAAAGGAGCAAGGATTTGGCTCCTTGCTTTGCTTTCCTTAAGAACCATGAAATACAATAATGAACTGATTTACTGTGCAAGAGAGAACGGGGATTTGATAAATTAAATGTGTCATTGTGCTTTAAAATAAACAAAACCCTCCATGTTCTTTGGATTTCTCTGTGTGCTGTGGGTGTTGACAGTGTTTGTGAGTCAAAGGGATTTCAACCATCCATGGAGGAACAGACCCACACTGCAGAAGAGTTTGTGATGACACAGGTGCACTGCTGGATGGCAAAGGGAAAAACCCTCCATATAAACAACTTTCTCAACATTACCTTGTCCTGGTGCTAAAGGGGATCTTTCATTTTTTGTGCACTTTGCATGCACCTTTGAAAACAGCTTACTTTCCAAATGAAAACCTGAAATATTTTTAATGAAATGATTGCATTTAGGAATGAACAACTCTTTGCTGTTCAACCTGTGAGTGTTAAGCCTGGACAGAAATATGTTCTGGATCATGAAACATGTCCAGTATGAAAGGGTTTGTATGATGTAATTGCCTACAGTGACAGGGACTACACAAGTTGACCAAAAAGCCCATTCCTGATCCCTGTATCTGTCATTTTCCTTTTCCAAGGGCCAGTATCAGTCTGTACCAAAATGTCCTTCCTCCAGTGCAGAATTCCTGTGTATATTATTATTATTCCTGTTTGCTCCAAACCCCACAATACCTGTGGCACTTCCACCACAGCTATTGTTTATACATGTGCACTTAAATATCCTAATAGAGGAAAATTATGTAGGTTCCACCCTTAAGTTTATAGTGGGAGAGGGAAATGGCTTGAACAAACTGGGAGTTTGGAATACTGTGAGGACTGACCAGAGAAAGGTGCTGGACACAAACCAAGGGGAGAGGTCATGGAAATGGGCTCTGTGAGTAGGGTCAGCAACGGACATAAATGGGGAACCACAGCCCTGGTGTGGAACTGGAGATGTGGCACTGGGGCAGTTTTGACAAGAGTCAGAAAACAACAACTGAGAGACCAGACCAGAATTTCAGTTCCAGTGAGGCCGAATTTCAGAGAAAGGTGGGACTTCCAAGAAAAGGGGTGGATGGTCACTGGAGATACGAGGGAGCACGGAAGCTGTGGCTGGCTGTTTGTCTCCAGGCTCTCAGCCAGGGCTCCATCTGATCCCCAGCGGTTCTGGAGGCAGGTCCCTCTGCCAGGAGCCCCCTTGCACAGAGGACGTGGTGGTGCTCATGTACTGATGGAGAGAGGCTCTTCCTGCAGGTGGTTCTAAATGCTGGGATGAAGGGAACTCACAGAGTGCACTTACACAGGGAAAACGCTGGGGATTTGAAAATCAGGAATGTGAAAGCACCACTTTGAGCAGGAATTTCTAATGGCTGCATCACTACTGTAAAATCCAACTGATGGCAGTGCTCTCCTGGCTTTCCATCTAAAGCAGGACCAGTGGATCTCCCAGCAGGGAGCCTCTGCAGCATTAAGGTCTCTCAGGAGAGGAAGATCAAAGGTGCAGGTTTGCACACAGGGAGCAGCAGGAGATTTTACAGCATTTATTTGTTCTGGTTTAAGACTTGGTAGGTCTGTGTTGGAGGACACCTGCACCTAACACAGCGGTTTCCAGCTGAGCTTAATGCCAGGCGTTTCCCAGAGAAAATGCAGAAGTTTCAGGATTTCCCTGATAAGTTTTAACACCTCTTCTGATTCTAAAAAAAATTACAAAACAGGGGGAAATAACAGAAAATTTAAAACCCATAACTTAAAGAGAGGAAAAAAGGAACTGCATAAACAGCAGTGTCTTCTCGACACTAAGAGGGTGTTCACTGGCCTTCCTGGGAAGGTGTCATTTGATGTTCTGAGTAATTCAGATGAGCAATGTGTTCCCCGGCATTTTTGTGACTATCTGGGCCTTTCACTTTCATTTTGACCTTTCAGGTAACTACACAGATTTCCTACTGGGGGGGTTCCACAGCTGACTCATGGGCTGGCCCTGCTCTGTGGGGCAGGTTCTGAAGAGAGTCTCAGCTTTCATTCCACTGTTACTTTTCTAACATGAACAGTGGCAGCTTCAGGAGATATGTTGCCCTATTTCTTGCACATCTGGAACAAATGCTCCAATTACCAGATTTTGAGAAACAAAAATAAGTTACAAGCAAGCAGGAGATTTACAGCTAATGAAATACTTTGTATCTCAATGAAATACTTTATATCTCGAAGCGAACAGAATGAAAAGAGGGAAGTTGGGGCAATACTGAATGTTAAAAAGACAAACATGTTGAATCAGATGGCCTTTATCTCTCTCAGAAATCTTACTGCCTTCCTCTCCTTGGCACTTCCTTCAAATACCCTTCCAACACCCTGAGGCACAACATGGGACAAAGACCTCCAATGAAAAAAAAAAAACAAAACACAAGAAGCAGCACAAGTCCTGTAATGACAGTAATGAAAAGCAGTTTTTCTGGTGTCTGTCATGCAGTGGCTGCTGCTCCCAAGAGTTCCCTGACAGAGACCATCTGAACATCCCAAATCATAGTTGAAATGCCTCCATGGATATGCAAGGCAAGGAGAGGAGATGGCTTGTACTTACTTTGGAAATCACTAAGTATATCTGCAATCTTCTAAACCTTTCTGGAGGTTCACTGATCTCCTGGAAGGTGTTTTCTGGGAGTGCAAGAACTTATTTATGCTCTTCAGAGCTGTGAACTGTCAGATGAGTGAACTCTGCTTCAACTTCACAGTTATAACTGTAGAAGTAATTCCATAGGAATTACCCTTTTTAACTTAGCCTGGATTTAATTTCTTTGATAAGTGAACAAAAACAGTGTGTCATTAAATGATTTTGACCCTGAATCTTCTGTGAAGGAGGGGATGTGTGTGTGTTGTACTCTGCATATGTAAGCACAGCACTTCAGTTTACCAAGCTCTAGATATTTGTACTGTAGTTGCTTACTGGGGTTTTTTATTTCCCATTAAGTTTAGAATACAGATATCTTTTAAAGCCTTTTTATTTATGCCTCTCCTTGTGGTTTGTGTATAGAGATAGGTTCAAGGCTAGCTGGAAGCTAAAAAGTGTGTTGTAAATGCATTTGCACAGATACCATGGTCTCATTCTATTTGTTCTATTTAAAAGTATTTATATGGTAACATATCAGCACCTCAGTTCATCCAAAATTAGCCAGGAGAGAGAGAATCCAGGGAAGTGATGGTACATGTCAGTTCTGGCATTTTCATGACTGTATTACCTCTGCAAAGGTTGTTTGTAATAATTTCATTTTATTAAATTTAAGTGCTTAGTTTTCCAAAGCAAATATAGTGAACTGAGGGATTTGGCAACTGCAACTACCAAGGTCACTTTTGGGAAGATGTGATTCAGTCCTGATTAAAGACAGATCTGAGGGGGGGAAAGGGAAAATCAGCCACTGAAGTCCAAGATATTTTCTGCATATCCTCAGAACTGTGTATGGCTTATTCTAGGGGAGGAATTCAAGTGTTACTTCTGTTAATCACAAGCTGTCACAGAATTATTTCTCATTAAGAAAACTCATATGATTTGTGCAACCTTAAGTAAATGCAGAAAGATGATGACTTTAGATACCACCTGTTAAAACCAATACACATCAGTAAAAACCAAAGCAGGGGTGCTCGTTGTTACTGTGCCCTGTGGACAGAAGGAAAATGGGACAGACAGGACCAGGTGTGGGTAAAGCCCTGATATTTGTGCCTCCAGTGAAGCAGCTCACAGTGGCACTGTACAGGGGAGAAATACTACCGAGGAACTTAAAGCCCCAAGAAAGAAAAGGGCCCATGTTGAGAGGTCAAGTATGTTCGGTGCTCCCCTGAGCTGCATTCAGTGATGAACAATAAGGCCGTAATGAGGACGAGAAAATATCTCTTCAGACTTTTTATGCATCATTAGTCAAGCCAGTGGGTATTATGGTTGAACTAAAAAAAAAAAAAATCAAGGAAAACAAACTAATTTTGGATCAGCCCACATTTTTTTCATTTTCTCCCCAGCAAAACAATAAACTGAAAAGAGGGCTGAGCAGAAACAAAACATTTTGTCTTTGGTTTGTTTTGTCCCTCTTTATTTTAGTTTGTTAAATCTGAAGGGGAACATTGCTAGTTTTGTTCTGAAAATGAAATGCTGAGTCTTTCCCAAATATATTTGCTTTCTGAATGTTTTTTTCGGAAACCATTTATTAAATTTGACCCAATTTCATAAATATTTTTGTTCTCCCTTCATGATGTGTTGAACTTGTTAATCACGTTCCCCATTGCCAGTATTTTGTTTCCCAGGAACAAAGACCACTCACATTTTCTCCTTTTATCCTCTTAGCTGAAATGCAGGATGCCTCATCACCAAAATACTTGAGTGTTTTCCATCTTCAAAAATGCCCTCCACAAAACCTCTTCCTTTCCCTTTTCCTCCTTGTGGAGCAACAAGGTGAAATCTATGTGGTTCAAGGTATGAATACAGTGATATAGCAAGAAAAGGGGAGAGTGAAGGGATGGTTCTTGTTTGTCACCCCAAGAAAGGTGAGGTATTTGCCCACCCTTTCTGAGCTTCTTCCTCCAGTGAAGCGTGAGGAGTGCAGCTGCTGTAACCCCTCACAGACACACAGGTTACTCTGAGGAAGCACCAACCTGACAGAGTTCTACAGTTCCATGTTCAGTTTTTCTGGCTGCTCCCAGATAGGAGGATGAGAAGTATTTTAAAGCCAAGGATAATTTGGACACCTGCTCTCTATAAAGTCAGCAAGATCATTATAAGTCTACTATTAGTTTGACAATTGAAAGCCACACGTCCCATATGAGGACACCCAAAAAAATGCCAGTTCATTTATTCTGTGAAGCCTTTTCCCTCCTTTCAGACCAATGATCTCAAACTTGCCCAGGCTGAGCTTCAGTTAATTGTTTTGCCACCCTGAGCAGTCCTGAATTCAGAGTAAAGAAGATGCCTTGCTCTGCTTCTGAGGAGGTTCCCTGCAGACCCTGGATAAGGCAGAGCACAGGACCAGCTGTCTGGGCTGGTGCAGGGAATGCCTGGAGATGGAGAAAGGCTCCCGTGTCCACTCTGACTCACACACACATATCTCAGCACAGTTCCATGTAAATGAACTCAGAAGTATAATGTTTAGTGGCTAATTACATTTAGACTCCTTTGGGGAACCCACCAAGATCTCTATGAATGTACAGTTCCAGGCAGTGAACAGGCAGAATTAATCCACTGGTTTGCTCTAACAGGGGACCTAGAAAGAACAATTACTTACACTGCTGTGATTGCCCTTCCTCAAGGTTAAATTCTCCATACAGAGTCTGTTGTTCTTCACATGAGATGATTTTTCTTTGAAGAGCAGTGAAAGCTGTTACAGGAGCTATCCACTTACTTGTTTCTCTAAATTAACAATACTGGTTTTGGTTAATGATAATGATTTTTTTTTCATTAGTGGCATCTTTATCCTTCATAAACCACATTAAAAAAACCCTAAAAAAATTAAAGAACCAAAAAATAATTTACTCAAATTTTGCATTCCTAAAAATATAACTTTTTGTAGGTCAGAAGTAGCAAAGTGGATGTACAGTATTGCAAATAAGATCTTTGTTGTGAAATACTGCAATTTGTTCTAATCAATTCTCTGTTCAAGGCAGTTCCAAGACACAAAGAAGACTGAGGAAGTTTACAGGGACATAATGCATGTGTGGATTCAGGAGGATGATCAGTCACTAACAATACAGCAGAAGATGCTTTATTATTTAGCTCTTTCAAGCAAGAGGTAGCTGAGGAATGTAACAGTAATTGTCTCATTTTCCAACCAGATTTTCAAAGAAATTGTGCCTTCATTAATGATCTCAGACTCTCTCGTTTCTTCACACTGGGGCTACTGAAGGGCCCAAATCAGATTTGAGCAGGTGTTTATGTCTTTCTTGAAGTTTTCAGAAGGCTTTGCTGTCCAAATACCACTGGGGCTCTGATTCCTCTTCTGTACTGTCAGCTCTGCTCATGGGAATTCTTTTTAATATCTTTTTGGTTTTCTCCTTTAGGTCGAGAGGATTGTAGACAAAAGGAAGAACAAGAAGGGCAAATGGGAATATCTCATCAGGTGGAAAGGCTATGGAAGCAATGAAGACACCTGGGAACCTGAACATCATCTACTGCATTGTGAGGAATTTATTGATGAGTTCAACAGACTCCACGTGACCAGAGAAAAGAGATCCAGGCACGGGAAACAGCCCAGCACGGCCAAACTGCTGCGGGAGAGCCGAGGGTCGTCTGTTGAGAAAATGTCCCACAGACCTTCTGAATCTGGGAAGTCTAAAGGATCAACACACAAAAGGAAGAGGATTAATCCATCTCATCAAAAACAGAAACGAGGATACGCAGCAAAGCCGGGCTCTGCCAATGACAGGGCTGCTAAAACTGTCTCTTACCGAACTACTCCCAGCGGCTTGCAGATCATGCCACTGAAAAAGCCACACAATGGTCTGCAGAATGGAGATGGCAGCCACGAGAAGGATTCTAGACATTTTGGGAATGGCTCACAGCAGCAAAACGCGGATTTAAACGATCACGAAGGAGAGCAGAACTTGCCCAGCGTGCTGGACGTCAGTCCTGACCCCCCCGTGGTGAATGGAATTGGTATGTGATTGGAACCACCGGGCCTTGGGGGAGGGGGGGTCCCACTCCTGGAAACATTGTTGGCACACAAGGGCTATGGGGACAAGCACAAACAAGTTCCACTCTCTTTCCCCATATATTACACATGTTTTTATCAGCTGGTTTCTCCCTTCTCCCGCGGAGGGACATGGAGCAGTGTGGGCTCCGTCCTGTGCCTTTGCAGTGTAAATGCCTGGGGGTAGATGAGAACAGGGCATGGAGCAGGAATGACAACTGAGGGGTGGATAAGGCTGCAGTTTGGGGTTTGTGTATCAGCAAGTACCAGAACCTTAGGTGTGCTCAAACCCAATGGTCTGCAAAAATCAGAACTGTTTTAAAAACATATATATAGTAAATTTAACACCACTTTTGCTGAAGTGTCCTGGTAAGTATGTCTGAGTAAGATCCACGTTCTCAGTATTAATGCTGGTCATATTCAGGAGTCCTCAGAGCAGCCAGGTCCTTGTCTCTGGCACTGACTGGACACACCACAAGTCTCAAGACAGACTTTACAGGAAGGTACAAACAGCCTTGAGGTGAACCAGAAGAAATGGGAGGAATTTCTTTCTAATCCTCATAGTAACTGACTGGCTTAGCTCTCAAAGAATAAGGTTTATTTCTCTATAAATACTACTCAGCTTAATGCAAATGAAGTCGCTTCTCATTATCTATATGTGTCCAATCTTTTTGGTTTGTTTAGTTTTAAATCCGACCAAATTTAAAGCCTCGGTGGTGTTTCGTGGCAGTAATTTCCAGGAGTCAACAATGAGATGCACATTTTGTTTGATCAGATTTTGGTGTTTGGGGTCTTGTTGGGGTTTTTTTTGACCTTTACTTTCATTGAATAGCCCCTTGTCCTTCTATGAAGGGGTAGAGTGGAGGACACCCTTCCATCAGTTGGCAGCCCAGCCTTTTCCTCCTTCCTACCTGGAAGTCTTTCCAGATTCCTGGTAGTTTTGAGTATCCTCTTGTGCCTTTGGTGTGTGGGGGTTTTTTTTAATACCTTTTAAAAACAGCAGGAGCTGTTCCAAATGATTTCCTACTGCTTACTGATACAGTGACGATGGAAGCTTTGGAGAATTATTTTTTCTGCTGTTCCACACTGCATAAAGGTTTGCATTGAGTGATCCACAGTTGCTCTTGGGGGGTTTTTTTAAATTGCTTGTTACAGTTAATTTAGAACACAGCTATATGTATGATCCCTTTCATTATGCATTTAATCTGCTTTACTGTTGCCAGTTCACCTTTCTCTTATGACTCAGTGAAGCCCTTAAAAATCTTTCCTAGTTTTCACTCTACTTATTTTGTATTGCCTTCAAATTTTCCTTTCATATTTCTCTTCCCAATTCATTAATACACACATTAAATAAACTACTCCTCCTGCACATCCTTGGGACAGCCAACTACTAATCTCTTGACTTGATGGAAAAGTAACCATTTGTTCCAATTATTTATTTTTATTAGCCACTCTCCACGGCCCATGATAGCACTCATTTCCTTAACAGCCTCTTGTGAATTGCCCTGCCAAAAACTTTCCAGAAGTCAACATAAATTATATCTCCCCATTTTCCACCCTCCTGGCAACCTGGCAAACGCTCCTTGATTTGGGAAGTAGAACTGACCTTGCCTAGTCTCACTGGCTACATCCAGTAGCTCCTGGGATCTTTCAATCCAGGCATCAGCTGTGCTATTAAAAGACTCCCAAACCAGCAGAATATTTGGTCAGCTTTAAATGCATAAACACCCCTGATGATGTCAATGAAATTTAAAGTTGAAGCACTTAAGAGTGTATCTTGGCTTTTGTGTTGTGTGGAGTTTGAGCTCATCTTAGACTGCTTAGCAAGTTAACTGCTTCCCCGAGATGACTTGTGTATCTAAATACAGATGTGTGTAAAGTTATTTTCCTTATTTTTCTTACTGTTTCTAATGAAGTTTTTTTAATCATTTGGTTTATGTTATCCACGGAGAAGTTCTGATACAAAATGCATCTTTAAAATTCATTCATTCCATATTTTAGAATTGTTTTTTTCCCACGAAGAGCTAAAGAGTCACAAAGAACTGTAAGGTCAAACGAGCCTTTGTCCCCACAAGAGCTAAGGAATGGCCCCCACCAGCCCTGATGGAATAATCCCTGTCAGAGAGCTCTATTTCAGTGGAAAGCTGCTTTGCCTGAGCAGCCAAGGTGTTCTGCCGTGTACAGAGGGCTCCTGGCCCAGCAGCTGATGCCTTCAGCTCCTTTCAAACATCTCTTTGGTATGGTTTTTGCAGCCTCCAAATCCAGCACTTGTGTTCTGTGTTTTGCTCCCCTTGCAAATGCAAGAGATCTTTAAATCTCTGCCTGGTTCTCCCCTGAAAAGCCCACGCTCAGCAGCACTGCAAGGTCAGAAATCCCTCAGCCCTGCTGTGTGACAGCAGCACATGGAGAGTGGGGAACACAAGAGAAGGGAGAGGAGACTGCCAAAGTCAGAGCAGACAAAGTGGGGAAGAAGGGGCAAAATTAAATTACCAGCTTATTTCCTAATATTGCCCTACAAGCTCGAGAGAAGCCACATTTCCTGCTACAGGGGTTTGTATCATTTGAAATGGTAACTGGAAGAAACTTGCACTGCTCTTCAGCAAGTGCAACAATTTCCTTCCTCCCTCAGCATTCACACTCCCGTGGAAGGTGCCCCTGTGATTCCGCCACGTGTCCCACCATTGTCACAGGCTCCCTTTCCTTGGCATTAATGCCACACTAACACTGGCCTGAAATTTGACAAATTACAAACGAGGGAAGTTTCAGAAGAAAAAAAAAAGCCAGTTGGTTGAATAACAGAAATTTTGTTCCAAACATCTTGGGTTTCAAAACTTTCTCCAAAGCTGCGCCAAGGTCCCAGGGCTGTGTCCCTTGGGACAGGGAGCAGTGTGGCAGCCTGCTTGGCAGGACTCCCACGCTGAGCCTGGAGGCAGCCAGCTCTGCCAGAGGTTTCAGGCAGTCTGCCACAGAGTCTGGAAGTTGAAAGCCTGGCATGCTCCATCCACACTCACAGGGCTCCCAGGCAGTAGATGGGGAACAAAGAGGGAGCCTGGAGGACCTGGTTTGGCTCCCAGAAGCTGTGGCTCCCGGGCAGCCCCGCTCGGAATCGGATGAAGCAGACATTTGTGTCAGCTTTGAGATTGCCTGTATGGAAACCAAATGAGTGTCAGGCTCATTTCACAGCAAACTGTAACAGTGCACAGAAAAAATGTGTACAGAAATTTCAGGTTTGTCTTGGAAAACTCAGGAATTCCCCCCAGTTTGAAAGCCCAGCTGTGGGCCCAGCTCTGCTGCCAGTGTGGGCTCATGGTTGAAGGTCTCCCAAAATCCACCAACTCGAACCAGTTATAATAATAATAATAATGTTTAACCACCAGTGTATTGAACCAGGCAATACAAATAGTAATTTCTAATCTAGAAGTAATCACATAAAGGCTGTGTTGTTTGTCTGTCCTTGCCAGTTGTGTTGAAACAAATACCAGTTATTTGAAAACCCTCTTTTGGTGACTCCTTGAATGAGCTTCCACCAGTCTGCTTGGCTTTTTGTGCACATCCACTTGGCTACAAGTGGTTCCCCTTTACCCTACAGACCCTACAGAATTCCCAGCAGGCAGCTCCTTGCCCCAAAAGGGTGACTGTGTCCTACAGGTGTGTGCACAAAAGGACTGATGCCCCAGGTGCAGGCCTGGAACATTCCTGAAGGTGGGATCTTTCTTACCCAGACCTGTCTCCTGCCTTCTACACATCCTGCCATAAGAGAGCAGACTCATCTTTACTGACAGTTATTTAATGGTCTACAAATTGGAATATGTTGCAGCATCCACTGATGCTCCCAGGAGCGAACAATACTGTTCTTTCTGATGATATTTGTTGTCTTCTGTTATCACTTTTCTGTTTCTCTCCAGATATTGTAATTGAGAGTGATTGTTTTGTCAAGTTTCTTGACAGCATCAAAAAACATCCCCTTTTAATTTTCTCTTTCCTTTTTCTACATTGCTCTATTTCTGTACCATCTGCTGAAGAATTTTTGCCTGTCATGTATCACTAACCACTGTTTTTCCCCATTACAAAAAATCTTTGTAGTCTCATGGTGCCCTTCATTTAAATACTCCCTGTGACTTAGTCACTGCTTCCTCTTGGTTTTTTTAACTTACTCTGTTTTTTATTTATTCTGAAAGAATACTGGCAGTAAAAGACAACCAAACATTCCTGCTCTCTCTGTTTGGATGAAAACTCATTGCTTTTAGATATCTTACAGATGCTCCTTTAGCTGGAGAAGTCTGAAATTATTAGTAAATTATCAACAGAACACAGCTTTTAAGTATGTACAGTATTAACCATTACCCACAAGAAAGACAGAGAAGAGACAGAGAAAGGCTGAGGAATGCCAAGCTGCTTTTCCAGGGAGAGTGAGGGTTTATTTCACCTGGAAAAATTAAAACCCCAGCTCCATCATCCTTTTCCATTCAGCACAATAAAACAACAGTCCATCTCTCCTTCCCCATGGCATCCTGATTGTTATTCCCATCCCTCTCTCTGCACCACTTTTAGCATTTTTGGGGCTACAAAGTGAACCTGATCTGGTTGAAAATTAACCCCAGTTCTGCAGGGTGAGTTTTCAGCCAGGGCAGATCACCAGCCCAGCTCCCTGGGTGGCTGCTGTGTGGGGTGGTGACACAGAGACTGCACCTCAAACTGGAACACTGGGATGGAACCCTCAGCAAAGAAGGATCTGAAAATAACAGCAGCTTGAGGTGTCCTCTCCTAGTGGGCAAGAGCAGTGAAGGGCGGGGGAGTCCCAGGTCCCCTAAAGCACCAAGGATCATTGTGATCTGTTCTCTCTTTTCCACTCTTTGTAGACTTTTCAGACAGTAAATTTCGAATGTGTTTGCAGCAATGCCTGGTGTAATGGAGCCCAAAGGTTCAGAGCCTTTGGCAGTGGTGGAAGATTCAAGGGGAGCAGCTAAAATGAAGAGGATTGCAGAAATAAAAGAGCCTTCAGTCAGGAGAGGAAACAGTGAAGGGGGGACACGACCAAAGTTTACAAACCATCAAGGTCTCAGATACAGTAAATGCAGAACTGCTGCTCCTGAAATCCCTCAACAGCAGAACGAGGGACCACTCACTGAAACTGGTAGAACATCAGATAAAAGCAGAGATGAAAGAAAATTCTTCTCTGTGTAGTGGCTACACAACATCTCAAACTCATACCACAGGAAGCTGTGGAGCCAGAGAGCTCAAAGGGGATTAGAGAAACACATGAAAAGGTCCACAAGCAAATACTGAAGAAACAGGAAGGATGAAGCCTCTCATGTTCCTGCACATCACTTAAGGATGATGCTATGGGAATGGACTGCAGAAAGTGCCCAAGCTTGCATTTTCTCCTTAAATAGCATCCTTTACTCCAGCCTTTACTGCCATTCTTGGAGAAGGATTACTGCACCCACCAGTGGTCTGGGAATACCTCAGGTTCCCTTAAAAGAATATTGAAACTTCTTATAAATATCAGTGTTGGTTTGGGTAGTCCACAAGTTCTACTGCTGATTACAAGGTAATAATTAGATTAAACTCTGACTAAAGGAAGGAATATTTTCTCCCATTCTGTTTTCCTTTTATACTTAGACTGAGCATCAATACTCACTACTAAGCCAGTAAACCACACTTAGAGTACCCAAAGCTTCCTTAGTTAATTTGTGACATCATTAATCTGTTTCCCATGCAGTCCAGTTTCTTTGAGATGTCTCTTTTTGCCTGTCATGGTTGGTTTTCACCCTGACACACCCAGGGGCTGCTGCCCTTGTGTGCATTAATGTGCAGATAGTTAAAATATCATGATAAGATCTACAGTCTACATCATATATTCATTTACAAACAGGATACATAAGGAGAAATAAAACAAAATATTAAAATAATTACTGTGAGGCTTTTTGTTGAGCTGATTACGTGTGTGAATTAATCTTCTACTATTCTCTTACCGTCTGTATTTAAAATAGATGTGGCAGAATCTTCCACACCGGAGAGATAATCAGTATAGTTAGTCTGACACACCTTCCTTTGAATAGGCATTTGTGCCTCTGATTTTATAAGTTCTTTACACTTTTTGGGGAGATTTAACTCATCACATCTTAGTAGCTAGTTGCAGGGTCAAGCAATATGGTAAGGATTGAATAGATAAAAATGCAGTATTTAATAGCCTGCCTCGGTCAAAGAATTGATTAGTTTCAGTATATTATTCCCAGTTACACTGGTGTTCCATTAGTAACTCTACAAGTTGGTTTTTGTTTGTAAGAACATGTGGTCATCCATATAATTGTACACACCTTTGTATATCATGTCAAAACAGATGCAGTAGGAAGACCTTATGAAAAAGCAGAAACAGACCATAGCAAATGATTCATAATTTTTAAAACTCAAGCCCATGGTGATTTCTACACTTGTAGATAGCTTTTGTCAAGAAAACAAATTTCAAACTCTTCTGGTTCCAAGTGATTTTTTAAGTGATGATCTGAAGTAATTTGCAATGTTGGCGTTGCACCAGGTCAGTCCCCTGTTCAGTATAACACAGGCAATGCTTTAGAAGGTGTCTCTTAATTTAACAACAAAACCAGGGTTTTGTGGTTGACTGAACTACCAGACTTTTGGCCAGGTGTGTAATTTGTGTGCACACACATGCACACATCCCACCTTCCACTGCAAACCCCTCTGTGTGTTCACATGTCAGCCCTGGATGTCACACAGGGAGCAATTCCAAGGCCACTGCCAGCCCTGGGGTGTCACACACATCAGTCACCTGCGGGAGCATCAGCCTCAAACACGGCTAAGCCAAAAGGAGGGGAGGTGATTTCGGTTTAGAGAGACATCTGTCATGAATTCACTGCCCCATTCTATTCCAACAGAGCATTTTTTATGGGATGGCAGACATTTAAACTATAAAACCTAAATCTGTTCTAATATTCATGTCATCTGCCCTTTAAAAGTTCTTGGCTATTTGAAACCAGAAGCTGGAACAGGTCAGCTTTGGCAGGAGTAAAGAACAGGACAAACAAAGGTGTTTTCATTCAGTTCTCTCTTGGCCTTTCTTAAAAATGGAGTATTGTGGGCTGGTGTCTATTTAAACAAAAACCAGTGACTTTAATCTCTGTCCCTCACCAACCTGTCTCTGCTTTATTTTTAATGGCAATAGTGTGAAACATCTGTAATTAGAAAAGGATTATTGCATACAAATCCTGTAAAGCTCTTTCAACACCCTGTCCCAGCACTGTGACCAGTTGTCCTCTGTTGCCTGTTACAGAGGGACTGGAAACATCAGCAGAGGAATGGTTTGCAGTTCACTGTGTAAGTCAGAATGAACTCTCTTTTAATACTGACTTACTGGTACTTTCACTTGTTTTTAAGGAGGAATTATATCTTTCTTCTCACTGTTCTCTCTTTTCCTGCTGCTGGATACTCTCCAAAAATGGCATCAGCATTAGCATTTTCTGTGTACAAAGTCCAGTATTAATATCAAACTTGTTAGTCAGAAGTCATTAATTACTGTTACTGTAAAATGTGAGGAGCAGAGGCTTGGGATCAGAGCAAAAAGGGTGGATAACTGCTGCTTGCAATGCCACCAGGATAAGTGGAAGAGAATGTTGTGTCAGCTTGCTAAGAGCTCCCCAAATTCAGTGTCACACAGAGATGTGCAACGAGGATGTGCTCAGGGGGTAGTGACTGGTCAGCAGCAAGGGAAGAAAATCTACCTTTGAAAGATGGGATTGGGACTAAACCTGTCATGTCAAGTGTCCAAAGCTGATATAGAATCTTCCTATAAATTCAGGGATCACCCCCTGTTCATATGAAAGACTATGGTAGAGTTGCTTTCATGTTCAAAGCAGAACTGAATCCCACTACAAGTCCTGAGTGCTACAGTTCATTGGATCTAGAGGTGTTCTGATCAGAGAACAAGAAGTTCTGCATGTTGGAATGCATAATGAGAGGAATGGCTTGAGGCCACATTTGACTAGCCAGGCACATTTTTATTTTCTGTTTCTATTGTTATTTTATGTTTGCTTCTCTTTGTTGAAGCTGGTGGAGTAGCACTCCATTCCTTTGATGGTGTAGAAGTAATTATGCTTCGATTCTTTCCATCTGAAAGGTTCTTCTCTGGCCAATGGAAGCTTGAACCTGCACAGCACTGTGAAAAGGAAACTAGATGGGGAGAAGGATTATGTCTTCGATAAGAGACTGAGATACAGCGTGAGACAAAACGAAAGTAACTGCCGGTTCAGGGACATTGTGGTCCGGAAAGAAGAGGGTTTCACACATATTTTGCTGTCAAGCCAGACTTCAGAGAACAATGCACTGACCCCAGAGGTAAGTGTGCAGCCCTGAAAGCCAAAGAAAGCCATCCTAAAGTGTGGGTTATCTTGGAAACACTGCACTTGAACCCGATTTTAGATACTTTTTTCCCTAATTGATGATCTTAGAAAAACAAATGCAGAGTTCAGACATATCTAAGTTTGTCACACTTGGGATTCCTATTACAAAGAGTGCAGTGGAAATGAAATTTTAATTCACATGCCTGAAAACGAAAATGAGAAGTAAAGAATGGCAGAATAAGTATCTCCAGCGTGGAGTTGTGTGAAGCTGCTTTGCACATGTTGAAGTTACTGATATTTCCTATCCTTAGGAGAAATCTGGTCTTTCCCATTTTACTAATTGAAATAGTGCTGCAGTTGTTGCATACAGAGAATTCCAGGCCATATCCTGAGACAGTCGTTCTAAATTCTGCCTTGATCCCTAATTACTTTTTCTCTGAATCTCTTATAAGTCCTTATTGATGGAATCTTAACCAACTGGGGGCTCAGTCCTCAGCTGAGTTGCATAAAGTCTTACAACACATAAAAGATATTAAAGAGTTCCCTTCTTCCAAACATTATACACTTAAGGTCAGACTCAGACTTGTAGGTTGTGCTCTCCCACTGCACACATGGATCAGTGGAAGGGCTGAGCAGCTTTTCCTTTCATTCCCTGTGATCCCAGAGCAGTGACCATGGTGCCCTGCCATGCCAGCCCCACGTCAGCACTAAAGGGGTGCCCAGAAATGCCTGTGTCAGGATGTATGTCCTGCAGAGAAGGGAACATGCCTGAGTCCTGTTCCCCATGGGCAATAATGAGTATGTGAGGTATCAGTTTGAGCACCACCTGAGGGAAGAGCAGTTTGTAGCTTTGAGGAGTCATTTTGTTCAGGAAGAAACTGATGGGTCCTAAACTTGAACTCACCTTCCCAAATGTATATGTACAAATGGACATTCATTTATTTAACTATTTAGTATCATTCAGTGTATTACTGTTAAACCTGATAGCACATACGTTTATCACTCCTATAATATTTAATATTTAAGAGGACTATCTTGGTCGTTATCACAGAACACAAAACACTTGCTTTTAATACTAATTCCTTAAAATGCATTAGATCGCATCAAATCCATCATTCCACCCCTGTCCTAATTACTAATTGACACTGCAAGGCCTGAGAAAGTATGAAATCAAGGGCTGTGTTCAGGCTGAGCAGACATACCTTTACCTTGCTGGCTGTGCTGTTCCACATCAGCAGTGCTCAAATGCTCTAACCAGGGGATTAATCCAGGCTCTTCAGGTCTGCCAAACCAATCCATTTCATCCTTTGAAAGTTTTCAATATGCTGGGAACTCATCTGTGTGGAAGAATAAATGATGAGCATGTAATAAGTCCTGTCCCTGCATCACAGCGTGGACTATTCCCAGACCCTTTATTGAAGCTCACTTGAAAAGCAAGAAATGCATTTTAGGAAACTACATTACTGGCCAGGAGCTGGATGGGCAGGAATTAATCAATGAGTTCTCCATGTGGAACTTGCCTGTTTAAACCCCATCCAGGCCCAGAGCAATCCCAGGCTCTTGCCCCTGGAAGGCTCATGGCTACAAACATGGAAAGGCTTCCTTGACCTCAGTCCAGGCTGCTGCCCAGGATCACTGACACCACAAAATCCAGCACCTCCAGGACTGGCAACTCCATAGCCTTGCTGGCAATTACAGCAAAAATCCAAGGAACTGAAAGCAGGAATATGTTGATGCCTTGTCCCTGCAGTTTGTCACCCACAGCCTCAGGTGGGACAAACTGGCAAGAGTGTTTTAGGGAGGTTTAGAACGTTTTTGGTTTTGATGCCCTTTTATCACCAGTGAATAGAAAGTGCAAACACACAAATCCTACCAAGTGAAGAAAGGATGTCTCGTTTTGGGTATAGAAATGCAAACTTCCAGCTTTATTAGACATTCAGTAAATTACGTTTGCCAAATAGTAAATGAATTATTTACTCAGAGCAGCTCCACTTGATGTGGTTAAACAGTGCTCTGGTTATTCTGGGCCATCTATGTTAAGAAGAAAAGAAAAGAAAAGGTGTGCACTGCAAACAATCATTTCAAAATTAAGCTGATACAAAATCCCTCTCACCCCTCACCCGCCCTTGTGCTTTATCATAATCTTCAGGTGAAGTTTAATAGCTGTGTTCAACCACTGGCCTTTGCTATTTATGCCAATTTAATTAAAATAACAAAGAACTTATTTATATATTAAATTTAAAAAAGGATAAAGAAAACTGAAAGCCTAGAGAAGTCTACCTGAATCCCTTCATCCCATGTTTTTGGTAATCCCATTTGTGCAGGTGATTTTAACATGAAATGTGCCAATGCTCCTTCCAGCAGCTTTTGCACTGACTGAAGTTGGCTCAGGGCCACTCTAGTAATTGAGTTTTTTCTGCAAAAAAAAAAAGTTCAGGGCACTATAGAAATTCTTTCTTATTTTTTTACAAGACCTTATAAAACTTCCAAGGCAGTGTCAGGAAACAGCACAGCTTGTTTTTATGTCAGTAGCTCAGACTTTCTCCTTTCAAAAATTCATTTTGAAAATCCATTTTTAAAACACACATATGTGAAATATTTCATCATTATAAATTCCATGAGGGCATTTTCTCTCCTGGGTCTTCTGCTGCTTCTGATGTTTGTTCTCCAACGCTGCTGTTTTAACTCAGCACATCTCAAGGATCCAAATTCTGTTTCAGACTAAACGGGCCCATCTGCTGGTTTTATTTAACACCATTAACAGAGCTGGGAGTTAATATTCCCCTGAATTCAAAGCAAAACATTCCCTAAACAGGCAGTGTTTCCATTGCAGACTGACAGAACTACCTCAAGTACCTTCTCAGACACAAGAGCCAGGTTTCAAATTTTCAGCCATGGGAATTAAAGAGTTTGAAGTTGTACCAGATGTATTTTGGAGCACTGCTCAGCCTTCACAATTCCTTTCCTTATAACTACTCCTAAATTGAAAATAATAAATAAAAGATGCAGGTACAAGTTTATTGTTCTGTGTGCTTTTCTGTCATACAAGAACAAATTGTGGGTTTGGGCCATTACTTGTCCCTGCAGCTTTTGGAGATTCCCAAGTCCATGAGGTCCCAAACAGAAAGGACTCAGAATCTGCAGAGTCAGTAACACAAAGTGTATTCACGTCAAAAGGCACAAGTGTAGGAGGTTCTAAAAACAACTGAATGGCTTTAAAACTTGGATTTACTGTAATATTTACTGAATATTTACCTTTAAGAGTATCACAGTGAGTCCTCAGAGGTTCAGAGAAGTCAACCTTTTAAACTGCTGTTTATGTGAACAAGAGACTCCTGTTCAAGATACTTTGTATAATTACAGTGATAAATTCCCAGCTCTTTGATTTTCCCAATGTAAGCAACATGGAAAGCAAAGGGCACCAAATGCCTTTTGAAATTTCCTATGGCCAGTGAAAGGCTCTAAAATAAGCTCTTAGAAGTTTAATGAAGTTTTTAACTGTTTTATGTTTCTTTTGCAATATAAGGTGTCCTGTTCAAGAACTAGCCAGTTTATTTTCTTGACAGGATTAAAAATATATAAGCAACTGCTGAGAAGGTGATAATTTTATTATATATTTGGGTTTCAATAAAACAGTAAGTAAAGCACTAGGCCTGGTCTAAATTTATAATCCATTCAATTATCATAACCTAAATAACTGGCCCATACTGCTCTGTAAATACTTCCTCAGAAATTTTCATCAAATTCATTCAAATAGAAATACTGTCCCCAGAACTGAAAATTACCTAAAAGACCATAAAAAAGCTAATTAATACAAGCATGGAACTGGAGAATACTGCTAAGGAGCTTGGGAAATAGTAGTATTAGATCTGGTCCACTAGAGAAAATAAAATTTAATTGGACAAATGCAACAGTTACACCAAAATGGAGAAATAAACGTTTAAGGACTGTGGAAGAGAGAAAAAAATTTGGAATCTGACAAAGAAATACAACTGAAGACGTGTTGTAGCTCTGTATTTGAGAATGAATCCACCACAGCATTAAACAGAAATTTGTGCCTAAAAATGTTTGTGGAGAGCAGTTCTGGACTAAAATGATATTTACTTTACAATACTGCAGTTTAATACACAGTTCTGCAACCCTGCAGACAAACGAGCTCTTTTATTGTTATTTTATTGTTAGTAGCTTTTGTGCAATCATAGAAACATCTGCAGGGAAATACCCAGAGCAGAGAATCCCTGAGGAAAGCCGTGGTGCCAAGGCTGCTGGAACCAGGCTCAGTGACAAGGTGACCAGGGAATTTTGGCATAGACCACGAGTGAGAGCTGACCTGGCTGGCACTGCTGGATCCCACTGAGCCTCCCAGCACCTCGGAATGATAAAATTAATGATAAACTTCCAGCCATTTAAAAAAGAAATATCCTTTTTGGAGCCTGAAAATCCTGATACAATAATGGGATGCTGGTTTCTTTTGCTAGAAATCAGTGGAGCAGTGGAACTAAATTTCCCTT
The DNA here is from genome assembly GCA_035583135.1 of Lophotriccus pileatus. Taxonomy (NCBI): domain Eukaryota; kingdom Metazoa; phylum Chordata; class Aves; order Passeriformes; family Tyrannidae; genus Lophotriccus; species Lophotriccus pileatus. The sequence goes on from JAWWES010000021.1 coordinate 15,370,994, forward strand.
CCTGCTCAAAAACTCCTGACCAAAGTGAAATATTCCCATTTTTGACCATGTCTGAGAAATGGATTCCTAGTAATGGACTTTGAATGCCACTCACTCCGCAACACTGAAAAACCAGTATTCTTCTATCACAGTTGTTTGAGCTCTGCTCCAAAGTTTGGATGGCTTTTAGGTGGCTTTAGCCATCCAAATCAGTGAGGGTGAGATAAAAAGAGGCAGGTTTGTAATGGTAATCCATGATGTGTGTGAAGGGGAGCACTGGTGACAGCAGGGAGATGGCACACCTGCAACCACCACTGGAGGAAGGGCAACAGCAAAGACATTTGGGGAATGAAGTATCATGGCATCATATTTAATGTACAGGAAGATGTTTGACTGGTATCAATATATCATTTATACATCCACCCTAGGAAAGAGCAGATTTTGACAACTTCCAAAATAAACTAAGAGGGCAATCCTGCATTCATTCAGGAAAATCAAAATACATCATCTTTTTTATTTTAACACCTACCACCTTCTAAAGTGTTGGGGTTTTTTCCCCTTTGTTTCCCCATTCTCTGTGCAGTGTTGGTTGTGTTTCTCCCAGCTGAGGCAGCCTCTGAGACTCTCAGGATGAGCAGCACTCCTAAAATCACTGGGGACATTTTTGTACCTGCATAAGAATTTCAAATCCACTTCCAAATTTGCTGCTTTTAATTACTTCACTTCCACCCACCGTCACACACTCGGCATTACAGGAGTTCTGAGGTGCACTTGGAGAATGAGGCATCTGAAAGTTCACCACCTGCTCCCTCATGGCCCGGGCCCAGGAACACTCATTTTCACATAGACCCGTAGGGAAAGCAGAACAATCCACAGGATTTCTAATAAAAGCCTACCTAGAATGGCATCAACAAAACAAAGGGGTTTAGGGACATTTCTTAAACCAGGTACTTCAGAGATCTGAAGAATCCTGGGAAACAGAAAGGAGTGAACAGAAATAATCCCAGGCTAAAAAGCTTGGGTTTCTCTCACATGAAACCTATATTTAAATCTCCAGCCACATTTAGCTTTGTCTTACCTAAATTCACACCAACAGCAAATCTTTCAGTGCGAAAGAGAATAATTTGACTCAACAGGGCCATGTCTGTAGGAAATACTCTGACACATGGGTGTGATTAACAGAGGAGGTGTCACACAATGAAACCTTGGCCCTGGCAGTGAGGAGCAACTCATTGAGGAGAAGAGGGGGCTGAAGTGAGTGACAGTTCACAAACCACGCTCAGTTGGGACTAAACAAGAACTTACCCACCAGGAGTTTATGAAATAATATTTCCTTTTAAAAAACATTAGAAAACAATTCTCTGCTCAGGTGAAAGGCCATTTTTCTACAATAACAGCAGCTCAACTCTGTACGGATTTTGATTAAGTTTGATTTATGGTCCAAGTAATAACTTGATTCAGTTGTAAAACAGACTCAAAATGTCTCTCTTTCAAGTGACTTTTTTGCTTGAATTTCTGTAGACTGTTACAGTGTCTCTGACCAGAGAAAAATGAATAATATATTTATGTTGATGTATATGATGTCCTCTTGTCCTGCTTTGCTCTGATTGAAGTCATATAAACCAAAGCAGCCGTAGAACTGAAAAGGGGTTTCTAGATTTTGCTTACAGCATGCTGAGGGTACTAACAGGCATGCCCCTGAGGATGCAGTGATGTACACAGTGAAAATAAAAAGATGGTATTTGAAATTATTAAATTGCAATCAAATAGCATAAGCTGGCTAGAATTTCCCCTACCACAAAGAACAGCCAAGTCCCAAAAACTCTCTGAGCACCAACAAAGCACTGCCAAAAGAGAAAAGACTTTGCAAACTTTCAGTGTTGTCATTCTGAGTATATTTAAAATGATATCTAATTGATGTAAGTATTAACAATGCCCAAACTTTAAGTCTCTCAAAATCAGTAAGGTTTGTACAAGGAGGGGAATGATATTGCCACGGCATGCATGTCGAATTGTTTGCTTTTCTTTATCCACAGATCATGAAGGAAGTTCGGAGAGCATTGTGCAATGCATCAGCTGATGACAGTAAACTCTTACTTCTCAGCGCAGTGGGAAGTGTTTTCTGTAGTGGCCTAGATTACTCATATTTAATTGGCAGGTTATCCAATGACAGAAGAAAGGAAAGCACTAGGATTGCAGAAGCTATAAGGTGACCCAAGCTTACCTATGATCTCTAAATTATGAAATGCAGTGTGTGATTATAAAGATATTTATCAGGTCCAAAAATGTTGTATATTGAAGTGTTGATTGCATTCTAATTACAGGCCTACAAATTTGTTTAGTAAGAAGAAACTTGGACCTTTCCTTATCAGAAAAGAAAGCACATTGATTCCAGTGCTAATATACACAGGGATTTATTTATTCAGATTCTCTGTATTTAATATTTCAATTATTCCTCCAAATTCAAATACAACTTGGTTGTTGTTTTTCCAAATTTGCTGTTGATTCATTTAATGTTCTAAAGTGGTTCCTGAAAGGCAGATACTTTACTTGTTTCAATGTTCATCATTTTAATGAATTTCAGTCCAAATGGGAATCCATGGTTTACTCATACCCTGTTGAAATAGCAATCTGCCACTGTATTTCAGAACCTTATTAGAAGGGTCTCCACTCTTTTTCTTAAAATTTAAATTACTTCATATATATGTAAATGTAGTTTTATTTTTGTAACTAAAATGTGACTTTCCTCATATATATCACATTACCTTAATAAGAAACCCAGGGTTTATGACATGCAGTCTGCAAATCAATCTGCACAACACATCACCAAATATTCCATTATCCACAAGGTAGATCTTCCAGTATAAATCAACGTTATTCCACTAAGGCCAATAGTATTTCATGTACCAGGAGAGGGTTTGGTCCCTTTTTTTAACACCATTTCCTACAGTATTCTTCTGAGAACTTTAAAACTCTATGTGGCAATTCTGTGAAGGAATATTAAAGAATTTGTTTTACAACAGATCTCTATTTTTGATATATTGGTATAACATATTAACCATGAGTTATCTTGGTTGCAACTACTGCAGATCAGTTTGGATTCTTGGCTTAAGTATTTTGAAATTCTCAAAGCAGTAATTATTTTGCAAGAATTTAAAATGTACTTCTTAAATGTAATCAATTATGATGTGTTTTTAAGACCCTAGATATGCTTGAATATTATGAGACTTTAAAAAAGAGAAGCCCTTTGGAGAACACATCCTAATTTGATTTTTTTAAAGTGAGGGGGTTTTAACAATGCAGAACAAAAACAAAAGTGAGGAAGAAAATCACTCTTCTTGTTTGAAAACACAGGCACACTCCCAGTCTCCCAGAAGATACAAACATTATTTTTGTATAGTTAGGTATTGTTATCTATGTTTACATTTCTCTGCACACATCTAATACACAGGTATACTTATCAATTCAACATTGAGATGAGTAGAAGCCAGGCTGAGATACTCAGATTTTCCATCCTTGGGCTCCCAGGACACTCCTGAAATACTGGTACAACGTTCTGCTCCTCTCAAGAACGTCGGCTTTGGGCCCACTGAAAAGAGATTTTTATTGTACTTCTGGAAACAATGCCCTACGTTTTCCATTTAGCACTCTCTGTGCTTTCTGTGAACAAAGGACTCAACTCATGGAAAATACACTGTAATAGGAGAAGAGAAAAATGTCCATGGCTTTTCCAGTGGTTCGGATGTCCTGAAACACACCACCAGATCTCTGCCTCCACTGCTTCCCAGCGAGTCAGAGATGTGTCAAAATGGAACTGAAATCTCAATGACCACGTGTTTCCACTTTCCAAAGCGTGGCTCCCTCACACCAATCACAAGTTCCAGCTGAAGTGTAAATCCCCATCCCAGGAGTGGTCCCTTCATTCACCCCCCACCGTCGGGGTTGGCACGTGTGGCCCTGCAGCTCCTCCAGGCACTGCTGGCAGATCCCTCAGCCTGAGCTGCCACCATCCATCCATCCACATGGCTGTCCTGGAGCAGGGAAAAGCCAGCCAGACAGTCTGTGCCTGTAGAGCCCTGGAATCGCCAGGCTCACTGGAAGGCATTCCCAGCTCCCATGGTCAGCTGGGCACCGACATCCAGGACACAACACTGTGGGTGTGCTCAGAGAAAACAGACAAGGACAACTTTGCTCACTCAGCTTCTTTATGGCCCTGGATGTGTTTAGGAGTCCAGAGCTGCAGCAGAGCCCTGAGAAGAACAGAGGTGTCTGAGCATCCCAAAGTGTATTCCATGGTCAACTTCCCGGATATCCTCTGGCAAAACCAAAAGCGTTCTGTCTGTGACAACTTTTTCTGTCTTTCAGCCTCTGACTCTACTCTGCAACAACATTTACCATTTTTAATCCTTTTCAAAGACTGCTTTGAATTGAAACAAGGATCTTGTTGCCCAGAAGCAACATGAGTGAACTTATGGATTGGAAACAAGGAATCGTGCTGGGTTCAGGGTGCAGTCACAACTCACTGGAACAAGTAACGTACCAACCAGGGACACAGATCACGGGAGTGCTGGTCACTGCAGCTTCTCTGGACCAAATGCAGGCATCTGCTCCCCTCATAATCTCCCAATACTGTAGCCTTCCACTCCATCCTGTAGGTGGCATGTTCCATCCCCCCTGTGCTCCCCATCCCAATCCCTCATGACAGAGGCTCATTGTGCCTTCTCAGTGTCCTGTTCCCTTCCTTGCTCACTCATATGAAGTTTTCCATCATCCCTTCCCCTCCATTAATATGTTCTGCGTTGGTCTTCCTCCCCATTATCTGTTTCCTCTCCATATCCCTAATTGCTTTTCCATATTCCCTTCCAGTCCCGTTTATCACCATGATTCCCTCTTTTCTCCATAACAGTTTTTATCTGCCTCCACTCGGTCCTCAGATCCACTGCCCCCATTTATCCTTAGTGTGCTTTCTTCTTTCCTGTCATTCATCACATCCCTGTTCCCAGTCCTGCTTGGAAGGTTTACTTGCTTAACTACTGAGGTTCCCAAAATTCAGTAATTAATGAGGTGCAGTGATCCACAGTCATTACTCAACCATAAACAACAGAAGAAATAATGAGATAAGGGAAGAGCATTGTTTCTGCAACAAAAATGAGCCACAGCTCTCCTTATCCCTGCTCTCCTCTAGAAAGAAATGGTCTTGAACAGACAAAACCAATGTTCCATATTTCCCTCTCTTTGTCTTGACACTGATCTCCTGGTTTATTACTCACTTTGTGAACAGAGATGCATCAATCAATTCTCTATTTTTCCATGTGTCAGAAATCAACTCCTTACTGGACAGCCTGAAAACCAGAACATAATCATTGAAAATGTAACTCTGGGTCACCTCAGACTCTGTTCTCATTTAAAACACAGCCAATGCCCAGTCCCCACATGGGCTCTGTGACCTGCAAAGCCAACCTGTTCTCAGGTGCAGAATTCTGGCTCCTTTTGACCTCAGTGGGAGACTTGCAACTCATCCAAGGGCACATTTGACAAAGTATTCTTTCCTAAAATGTCTCAGCAAAGATGCATTCTGGATCTAATAAATACCCAGTGGATGAACAGCATCTCCTCTTTTGGTTGGAATTTGATTTATACAAGTCTCTTTTCTAAAGTAACTGAGCATCTCGTTTGCCTCCATGTACCTGCTGTGCACTGAGCTGCTGGAGCCCGTAATTTGCCCACAATTACACTCATGCTTTTCCCTAATTGCTATAAAGGCTGTTCCATTCAACAGATGCCTTTCCACAGTTGCTGGTAGGTAACTTATTTAAAGTTACCTCATTGCACAGAATTTAACATATTCAAGTTCGTTCATCCAGATGAATCCAGTGACATTTACTTCCCCATTATTTCTCATCCTCCACATTTACTGGTGCAGGCAGGCAAAGGCATCTCCTTTGTTATGGCTTTGCTGAAGACATTTGCAATGAAGACACAACAGATCACTTGGCTAATCCTTTCCCTGTTGAAGCATTTCTCTCTCTCTGGCTCCCCTTTGCTCCTCTTGTTCTTTCTGCTGGTGTGCCATAAACATTCACCATCTCCCAGTCCATTAATGGGACTTGCAGGAACCTTTGTCACAGGATCATGAGAGAACTTCTCAAAAAAAAGCCAAAATATCCAGCAATCCACCTGGGAGTTTCCTGCCTCTCACATTTCATCATCAGCCAAACCAGCCACCAGCCACTGTGGGGCAAACCAAGGAGCGCCGTGTGTACAAACGGAAGGAAAACTAAACCCAAGCAAACCTTTCTGCAAAAAGTACAACAGTCAGGGCAGTCCACTCCATCAGTTCATATACAACATACACCCAACTGTGCAAATCCCAGGTACTCAGAAAGATTAATAACCAAACTAGAAAGCATCTTGCAATTCTGACCTCATAAAGCTGGGCCATGGCATTTAGTGTGTTCATCCGTGCTTCTAATTTGTTTTCAGATTAAGTACTTTAAACTTGGGTGTTTATCTAAGTGTGTTCACTTCTGTATTCAAGGTCTCTCTTTTATTTTTTTTTTTTATTTTAGGGATTTTGTAAAAGCTTTTATTCAGTTTAAGAAGCCAATTGTGGTTGCTATCAACGGCCCTGCCCTTGGGTTAGGAGCTTCTATTTTACCACTCTGTGATATCGTTTGGGCAAGTGAGAAGGCTTGGTTTCAGACACCATATGCAACAATCCGACTCACTCCAGCTGGCTGCTCATCATACACATTCCCACAAATTCTGGGTGTGGCACTGGTAAGGTTTTCTACCTCGAATTGCTGAAGAACCTTTCATAAATTCCTGTTCTTCCTTCTCTCTTTAAAAAGTAAACCAGAAAACAACTGTTTTCTCTTAATTGTTGTGAATGGAAATGAAATCTGTGGCAAGGTCATCTAACTCCTACCAATTTCGAACCACAAAGTGACCTCAGAATTCAATATACTACACTACAATGTGATGTAGACAAGAAAGATTGGACACAGGTTGAAAAAGCAAAGATTGTCAAAGTCATGGTAGAAAAGTGAAGAAATACATGAACAGAATAATCTTTCAGAGTCATTGCCTGTGTTGTGTTAGGATTGGGCAGTGACACAGCCAGATACTGCTCTCTAAAGATAACCCCTAATGATTCCAGTAAGACTGCTCAGCTTTTACCAGTATAATTAAGCAGAATTTGCCCCACAGATAAATATTTCATACTTGGTTCCAGGACTCTCAGCACAGTATCACTGACAGTTACTCTGTTAAAATCAGCAATACAGATTTACCATTTCATGCCAGCACACTTCTCTTAAATGAAACCCATGCTGTGCTCTGGCCACCTGCACACCCCTTTAAATAGCTACTGAAACTCCTTCTGAAGTATTTTGCAGCATGGAAAGATAGGGGAGAACATTTGTAAATTTGATTGTAAAAATAGCAGGCAAGCATGTAAAACAGTTGAAGGGAATTATAACCCAATCTTTTGCTTTCCCAGGCAAATGAAATGTTGTTCTGTGGGAGAAAGCTGACAGCACAGGAAGCCTGCAGCAGAGGACTGGTGTCACAAGTGTTCTGGCCAACGACATTTAGCCAAGAAGTGATGCTACGGGTGAAAGAAATGGCATCCTGCAGTGCAGTGGTAAGAAATCAAACTCCTCTGTTTGATGGATTGAATTCCATGTCACAGAGGTAAGGTGTGCTCCCAAGGCTCACGTGAGGGCCCCTCAGTTTCCACAACCACACCTGTGAAAGAAGGGTACCACCAAGAAACCTGGGCAGGGCTCAAGGGGTTTCTCATTTCTCAGGGGCAGAGAAGGTTTACGTTTATTCAGTACAAGTGGAACCTCCTCACCCCAGATTTTAAGCAAGGATTTTGGCACAGGCTTCCGTCATGAAGGTGGAAGAGGCTGAAACTACACAGCTGTCCAGGGGAATCTCTGTAGGCCCTGTAAGAGAACAGATTTGCCTTCCCTGCTGTCCTGGCCTACCATGTTTCAGCTGAGCCTGCCTTCCCTTGTGCACGTGCATCGCTCCTGCCGCTGCAGCCCGTCCTCCACAGCTCACCACAAGGGTAGGATAGTGCCAGCTGAGCTCTGCTGGAAGGAGAGGGGAGATCCAGACAAGAGGGATTTGAACACAGTCTGCTCACAGTGTACTATAACTTTCCTCTTGTGTACACAAAAAATTGCAAGAAAATCCTTCCCTATTTTTACTTCCTAGGTTGTTTTTTTTTCTCTTCAGGCAGCTACACTACTATTCTGGGCATATCCTTGTTTAAAAAACATGCAGTGAAGAAAGTGATACTGCCTGCAATAAAACTGCACTAATTAAAGTGCAAATTGTTACAGTTTCTTGTTATATTTCCTGTGCTTGAAACTGTCTTAACATCCCTCAGTTTCATTTAAAAAATCTGTTGTAAAAGGAGGTAGAGGCGCAGGAGATTTTTAATTAAATGAAGTGTAGATTAGATCTCACAGAAGACATTGAGAGTGAAACTCTGGAAATGTAGAAGCAGTTGATTTGATGATGCTGATATAAAGTGTATTATATGAGTTGGGAAGACCTCTGGGCCTCACTGTGGATTCTTCCTTCCTCTCTTCACTGCTGTTGGCTGTCAGTGAAAAAAGAAAGCTCAGTGCTAAGCTGTGGACAAAGATAAGAGTTAAACTTGTCAAAGACTAGATTTACTCTCAGATCCTAAATGCAAATCAGGCTGAAGTCACAAATACAATTAACAGGATGAGCTCATCCAAGTTCACTGGGGATACTTGTTCACAAACAGACTAAAAAATACACAGGCCCCTTGATTTGCTGTTAACACCCTTTACTTGAGTTAAAGAGAAATGCTACTGTGGAATAGCAGTGCTGGAACCTGGAACAGAGAGGAACTGGGCTTACCATGAAGGTTGTGACAGAGCTGAGTGAAGAGTGTGCATCTCCCTTACCATAAAACACTGCCTTAGTTCACATTAGATCTTCTGTCCTCCAAAAATCAGTACTGTAGGAATTATTAGTGATTTTGTTTGGTTGAATTGCTGGTGAGAAACATACTGGTGGTGTATATTTGAGAAAAACTGTAAAGGAATCAACCTGAATGTGCTTAAAAATGGGTCTGGGAAAAATGAGCTGAACTATGGGAGCAACTGTTTGTGCCTTTCAGAACTTGCAGGAATTAGTGAGGCTCTGTGATTGGGCTTTCCTCTGCAAAAACCCTGGGTGATTTGTTCTGACTGCTTGTATCTGCCAAGGAAATTTAACTCCAGAACACAGTCAGAGGGTGCTTGTTTTGCTCAACACCATCTTTTATAATACATTTCACTATTATAAAAATATAAGTAAATAGACTTAAAAAGGTATTTGCAATAAGGGACCTTTCCTATTAATTTCTGGTTTGACAAGGAAATAACACATGAGGGAACATTGTTAAACATGATGGACACGAACCCCAAAGGCCACCTTCCAGCAAGTAGCCAGTATATCATGGCTCACATTTTCATTTCAACAGGAGGGAGTTCAGCTCCTTCTAGTGCTTCATGGCAGACCTTCAATAAACTAAGGACTTCAGAATCCCTCATTCCTTTAAAAATGTTGGCACTAACCCATCACCCTCAGACATCCTTAATTTTTAAAGATGCTGACTGTCAGCAAGGGCAGTTGTGGCTATAAATCAAATCTAATTTCTGTGCCCAAAGGAGTTACTTAGCCAGTAAAGCAGAGTCAGTACTGTAAAAATGCTGGTCAAGCCATTATCCATAAAAAATTGTCAGATTCAAAATAAAACACCAAGTCGTGTTTTGGCTTTAGGTATTGGAAGAGTCCAAATGCCTCGTGCGGAGCTTCCTGAAATCCGGACTAGAAGATGTGAACGAGAAGGAGTGTCAGATGTTAAAACAGCTGTGGAGCTCCTCCAAAGGACTGGATTCATTATTCAGCTACTTGCAGGACAAAATTTATGAAGTCTGATGTCTTGGCCTGAGTCAAAGAGAAGGTGCTCCCGTTGTGACCAGAGGCCACCACGAGCGTGTTTGAGGGGCAGAGGGGACGCATCCCTGAGGAATTTGTGACAGTGTATCCCAATCCCTGTGCTGGTGTCGGTTTCCTTGTGAGCTACAGCTGCTGTAGCAGGTTTGATTTCGTGTAAGCAGGGAGGTGTTCAGTGCACATAATCTCTGCACAGGCTGCATCTTTCACATTGCTCATCCAGACACAACGATACATTCCATGTGCTTGGAAGCACCGCTGGAGCCCGGTAAGGCTCACCCACCTGGAAGGGTTTGTTTTGTCTGTCCTTCTTAACTTATTCTTGCTGTTGCCACACACCTGGGCTGACACAGAGGGCTCAGTCTAAAATCTGGGTCGCCACGATCTCCTGTAGACCCAAACACCATATTTTAGAAATATGTTAATTATTTTTTTGAAAAGTTCTAACAGTGTAATGGAAAAAAATCTGATAATTTATATGTATAATATGTAAAGTTAGTTTACAAAAATTACTAGTTTTTTTTTTCTTGGATGAGTTTATTTAACTTATTTATTTTGTGTTCATATTCAGCTGTTTATTGTTCACAGATCTTATTTTCATACTTCCCTTGACTGAATTAATGGCATCACATGAGAATGCAAACACGTTTTTAGAAGCAAACTGAGTAGAAAAAAATAAAGAATATATAGAAACCCCCGCAGAATGCTGTGGGCAGTAAATGAAACAGCCACGTGCGTGCTCCTCTATGTGTAAAACTGTACAAAAAAATGTATGAAACAGATTCATTTGCCAGGGTTAAGAGAAAAAAAAGTGGATTCCGAAACAGTGAGTCCCCCTTACGACTCTCTTCACTTTCTGCCTTCTTGAGGAGCACTGAAGGGCTCACCAACAAGATGCTTTATTTAAGTTTACTGGTCCTGTTATCCGGTGTCAGTAACAGGGTGAGTAGTGCCGTTCCGTGGCATCGGACTGTTTCTTCAGGTTTAAACACCCCTTTTGGTCTGAAGTCTAAAAGCAAATCCTTAATGAGCCTTAGTCTAGCTGCCTGATTCCTCAGGTGTGAGATAATTTCTGCTCTGGAGGCCTTTGGGTGCAGGCCAGCAGTTTATACAAGGTGCTAGGCGTTGAATTGAGTGTGGAGGGAGAGGTTTGGTTCTGCTTTCCCCAGCTCTCCACATCTGGCCACCCCCCACCTGGTACAAGAACTTACGGCTTTCCATAAAAGCAGTCCCTGGCAAAGGAGGAAAACCCAATCTGTTCTTTCAGAATGTGATCCCAGTGCTGTTCAGTGACACTGACTGACTTCTGAACACTGGATCTCTCTCAGTTCTTTCCTGCTAGGGAGGCAGTTCATGTGGGAAGGACACGAGCCTGCTCTGAGGCTTCACCTGCCATTTTATTACGCCCAAATTAAAACCTCTTGAAGCAGAAGCTTTGCACATTTGTTTGCTTTGTAATTTGTGCACTTGCTCCCCATCCTTGAGCTCAGTGACTTTTTCTGGTTTAAACCTCTGCAAATGAGGCTGCTCAGCTTTCTCCCTCTCAGTATTTCCATGAAGAGTTTCAACAAAGCCTTTGGAAAGGTAACGAACAGGTGATTACAGTAAATAGGAGCCTTCAACCCATTAATGTAACGTTTCTTTTGCCACAAATAATTAGAAGTGCTGTTTCTATGGCCTAATTGTACCACTGAATTTTACCCTAAAGGCTCTCATGGAAATACTTAGTGAAAAAGACAGAATCTGGTTTCTAATTAGCCTGGTTTTAAATGTTTTTCAATAGAAGCTTATGGAAACAAGCAGCTTATTTTTAAATGGCTGAAAGAGAGCTCTTTCAGGAACTGTTTGAAGTGAGAGATGCACTTGTTTGGATCCAGGCCACGGGACCCCACGGCAGGTGCCCATGGGAGTCACCTGGAAAAGAAGGGATCAGCCAAGTGAAAACCACTCCCACACATGTGTTTGCACAATCAGGCCTCCAGCTTGGGACTTCAGCAAGTAAAGCAGTGGAAGGTTCCACAATTCCTCGGTTTCCTTTCGTTCCTTTCCTCCCATCCAGAGAGCCATAACTCCCGTCATGTGTCAGTAGGAGCTGAGGAAGTTGATTTCAGTGCTGTGCTTGGGGTTTGTAGATAATTACAGCAGGACTGCTCAGCAGTGGGAAGGAACGAGTTCCCAGTGAGATTTGCAAACACAGGAGGATCTGAGCTGGTTTGATCTTTGAAACTGCACCATTTCATCTGAATTTTCAGATATCTGTATCTTAGCATTTTTTATGACAAAGGAATGGTTGAAATACATTTTCTATAATTATTTTTCCATTAAAGCAAGCGCTAACCATAGTTAACATTTTTAATTATTCATATCTATACAGTTACAATCTAGTTTTCATGGAATCTATTTTCCCTTCAAAAAAAAAAAAAGAGTAATAACAATGTTGAAAACTTCTTTTCCAGTATTTAAATATCAGAATTTTCTCTTGTGTTTCTGTCCTTACTAGGTATTCAGATATCTAGATGTACTGTACATATTAGTCTGGGTACCTTTACTAATATTCACAGTATTTAAGATGAAAAATGCAATTTGTTGTTTAAGTATGTTATTTTATTCTTGTGTAAATTGTTTTGTACAATCTTTAAAAATCTACAGTTTTGCATTTGTAGATATTAAAGGTAAGCAATTTATTTTGTGTTGTCCTGCATGTATATTTTTGCTGTAGATAAGTGTTGCTTAGTTTACTATTTCAGTACATTTCTGTTTAAATAAATAAGCTTACAAACTTTAATACAGTATATATTTTCAGAATATAAACTTTTATATTTCTGTGGTAGGTTAGGGTATGCGTTTTAGGCAATCTTTTTCACTACTATGAACTGTTCTTTTAATCTATAATATAATGGTTTTGTGCCAATAGTTTTTAATTAGAATGAAATGCTCTTTTAATGTTAGGGATGAACAGACAATTTTGGTTGGGGTTTGTTTTCTTTTGGGTTTTTTGGGTATTTTTTTTTTATTATTTTGCCAGCCTTTACAGTTTTAAATATAATTTATAAATGTATTGCATTTGTGAATAAGCCTTACCATTAGGTACAAGAAATCTTTAAAGCTGCATAATTGCTTATGTAGCACTAAGGACTTCCCCAAATAATTGCTGTAAGAAAGTTAGCAAATCAGAGTACAGGGCCTTAAGTTTTTCTTGTGAAAAGGATAATACGGGTTGTTTCTCTTGAACAACAGAGGTAGATTGTCAGCATGGGCTTTGTTATATATAAACTGTGCATTTGTGCTCCCAACCATGGTAGTTTAATCTCAGGCTTTGTGTGGCTGGGTCTATAAAAGTCAAATCTGGCTAAAGCCAGCGCTCTTTAGGAGACACTAAAGAAGTTTACATAAGAGACTTATAGACAATCTTATCATAGTACATTTGGGTACTCGGTATCCTCGATGTGTTCTCTGTGTCTGCCCAATTAACCGTATGTTTTAAGCCATATTAAATCTCTTTACTGCTATTTTAAATACTACACTGAGAGTCACTCGCTAGAGCTTGCTTAGTCCCACCCAGGATTTCGATTTTTTTAGCAAATAAAAATGTTTATGCCTTCCATAAAAACAAAGGACCAAAGAGCTGCATTATTCTGACAAAGCAGCAGTTCCTTCGCCGGGGAACTGGTGTGACATTTGTACTGAAAAATCAAATAGTCTCTTTCTGCTACAAACACTGCAATCCTCATCCATGTCAGGTGTAAGGGGGAGAGGTGTATCCACTGACCTGTTGGGAAAGGAGTGATGTTCAGCTGGGATGGCATGTCTATTGGTAAGGCTTATTACCAAACCTCTGAGATGAAGCAAAGAACCAAAAATTCACGAGTTATGTCAATGTAAATTTATTTTCAGAACTTGCACAAATAATTAATTGTAGAACTTTGCAAATTAGGCCCTTAAGTTATTTTGTCAGAATGCCATGGAACAGACTAAAACAGTTTCTAATATTTGTAACAATGAGTACATATTATAATATTATAAGGGTACAGGCACCCCTATATCACAGTGTTGTAAATATTTTCTGAAACTGGTACAGTACTGAGGGACTTGTATCTTCTGATATATCAAATATTGACTGTCTAGATCAAATTGTACACAATTTATTTGTTGATGGTCCTGTAACTAGTGTATGGACACATTTCTGGGTGCCTTAGAAGTTGTATTTTTCATGTGTGTTAATATGCAGTATTTATACATTGTGAGAAGCTGCTTTGAATAAAAACATTGAAACTTCATTTCAATGCAGTGCTTTTCAGTTTTACATGATGAGAATGAATGTGGTGAGTGGTGGCCATTCTAGATGATAATGCTAGTCATGGGCTGTGCCTTTTCCAAGGGAGCAGGAACAGTGGGCTTTTTAAAAGACAATTATTTTTCCAAAGGACAAAAACCAGGGCACTGAAAGACACTGCAGTAAGAACTCTCTGAAGTCAGTCATGGTCCATCTCATTTATCATTTCTTGATCATATCCAATAAGACCACCCAGAACTGTCCTATAAATGCACTTTAGGACACCTTCCTCGTTATCACTTCCACTGTTTGACATGAGCACATCTGCCCAGAACCAGCTGCTGAGGGCAGGATTTCGGCTCCACAGGAGGGAATTTGCTATTGAAGAGATATTTGCCAGGGAGGCCAAGATTCAGCCCAGAACCAGAGTGAAGGTGGATCACCCTCTGGTCCCTGTGCATGGACACAGATGGGATTCCTGCCATGGGCCTCGTGTGTACCAGGAGATCCTTTGGCTGTAGCATCTGGGAATGCTGTTTCCAATCATGTATCTCCCATGATCAGAAGGTAACTGTAAATGATTTCTGCCTGGGGCAGGAAAGGAAGGGTATTTGTACAGGGAGCCAGTGTTTGCCAACCACCTGTACAAGAAGGTCTGAGAAAATGACCTACACTTGATTCAAGGGACAGCAATTATGTTCTAGGAATTATATTGGCTGGCTTTAAACTGACAGACAGTGTTAGTAAAAACCATGGTCAGCTATTTAGAGCAGAGGATTGAGCAATTTAGTCTTGCTTCACTATCAACAAATCCAATTATTTATTACGGCGACTCTTGTCAGGAATTAACTTATCGTGGCTTCCGCTGGACTGTGAGCAATGAGCACATGATGGACGGGGTGTGACACCTTTCCTAACCCTTTTAGTGATAAGTTTGGGTCTTAACACAGATTGCCAACATGTGGGCTTTATTTGAAATCAATCATTTTTAAAAGAAAGCAAAAATGCTTTAAAATTAAAAAGTCCATCCAAATATTTTGGGGGAGTCCTTGTTGCAGTAAATTAATACACAACCAAATTACATGGAAGAGGAACCAACTAAGAACATATAAAGGCCTACAAATTTAAACAAACAAAAGGCCTGTCTAGTAATGCCATGTATAAATTATTAAGTCCATGTGGCTTAACACAATGATTTTCATCTGGGACTGTCAAAAGTTCTGTGAAGAAGAACTTTTCATTTTGAGAAAAGGAAACAGTTTATAAGTTAAAATGCATCACCTTTCCTTTAGCACTTCCAGTCACTGGTGTCACTTGAACAAATCCAATGGATCTAAGTCAAAAGCCACCAGCACCAATGGAAATGCTCCTCCTGACTTCACCTGCTTCTAGATCAGCCCCAGTGGCTGACAGATACCACAACAAAGTCCTTCACAGTAACGGTACAGGGAATATTTGTAGCCACCTCTTCAAAAGATAATGTGTCTCTCATAAGAAACACATAATTAGCATCGGAGGAAGGATTCCACATCCTTAGCTCAAAATTTAACAGCAGTGTCCAAAATGTTGTATAAATGTCAGCATTTTCAGCGTTACTGCTGACTCTTGTTAGTAGAAATGCTTGCTCTGCTGTGGTTTAACCTTCCTCAACTCTTCAGGCACATTTATCATGTGTGTAACACAACGTCTGTGAAACTGATTTTATACATTGGTCAGAGACAGAAATATGTTGGGGAACAACTGTAAAGAGAAGAGTGAAAATGCTCTTTGCAACTTCCAAAATTTCATGTTTGAAACGGGGGCTGTTGAACTGCTGCTGCCTCCTGAGCTGGGAGATAAAAGCTGCTTCTACCATTGCAGTTTCTCGAATGAAACACGTTTTAAATGCTAAGCAGCAATCCTGACTTGTTAGGACTGAGTTAATTACTGTCATCTAGAAGTAAGTTATTCACAGTCATCCAGAAAGGTTTCTGATGTGTCTGTAAATAAGTGGTACAATTTTTGTGACTCAGAAAGGATCAGCCATTCCCCACTGCTGCTCTTCCAGCCACCTGGGTATTCCACACGCTGCCCAGCAGGCTCTGGGGTATTCACTGTCTACAAGAGGTCATTAAAAGGATAAAGGAATTCACAAAAAGCTCTTCCCACAGATAATTATTCCAGATCTGCATCATCTTAGCCTCTCACTTGTTTAGTTTGTATGCAGCTGCAGCAAGTTGGTTGTCAGGGGCTCAGACTCTGGCAAACAATTCTCTTTAAGTCCAGTTTTTGCCCATTAGGCTCATAATGAGCAACAGCTCCAAACTCCTGCCAGCTGCAGTGCCAGGGGATGCCCTCCTGTTCCAAGGGCAAAGGGCAAAGAGTGGCTCTGCTGGTTGGCAGCAGCCTCCCACTGGCAGGAGTGTGGGGTATGGAGCTGGAAACTGCTTGACCCTGATCCTGCCTTTATTTCTGAAACAAAGCCTTAATAGTATCTTTTTTCCTGCCATAATGACCTCTCATCACTCCTTTGCACAGAGCTGCTCCTGGAATGATGTCCAGAGCCATGTCATTTATGAACTATAAAGCAACCTGCAAGTTCTTCACGCCCCTGACCATCTGAGAACAACAGCACCTGATACAGTGCAGGAACACCCACGTCATCCTCATCCCCATCTCCATCCCCATTCCCAGGCTGGGCCTGCCTTCACCAGACCAGAAAAACAGGACATTTTGTTCTTCAGGTATTGACACGTAACAGGAAGAAACAGACTCATTTCCCTGGATGCTAATGTGATGTCAGTTGGAAAGGAACATCCCAAAGCACGTTAGACCTGATAGGATTCATCTTCCATACATGTCTGTGACTAATCAGAACACAGAGACACTGGCCCTCTCTAAATGATGGGTTTTTAAATAAATGTGTGAAAGATTAACCTGAGTAGGCTGCTACAGAGCTGATTTGAAAGGCTCAAACTTTTCCCAACCATTTCAAGTTTGAGAAAATCCACCAGCTCTCCATTTGTGATTCAAGCACTTGGTAAACACGCTCCACAACTGCACCATGGCTGTGTGCCAATGAAATGGTGAGTCAGCAGGCAGGGGAGGGAATCAAGTGTCAAGAATGCATTTAACCCTCACTCAGAGAACACGTTTCTTACCAGCAGAATGAAAATATGCCATAAAAAGCAAAAAATTACTGGAATTTTTTTTCTCCATTAATGAAGGCAACCATTGCAATTTTTTCCCCAACTTTACAGGGGCTCTCAGGTTCATGAGAAAGAGGTTCATGAACACATATCTGTGCAGCCCTAGGATCCTTACTCTGACAAAATCCCGGTGCTAATCCTGGGAAGGCTGAAGGGTTTCACCAGAGCATTAGAATCGATAATACTCAATACTCACAGAGATATAAAAAGGAGTACATTTTCCTAATGAAAATACACTTCAACTCCTGTGTCCTATTCCCAAAGGAGTATCTGTGCATGCTACTGAGCTTCACAGTGTTCTTGTGGAGCGTTAGATGAAATCACCAGATTTCCTAAACCATTTTTAAATTAATCCCTCTTCAGAAATTCCCCACTGAAGCATCACTTTGCATGCTCACTCTAGATACTCTATTCAGGAAGGAAAAAAAAGCATAAAAAGACTGAGGATTTAAAAAAAAAAATAAAGAAATTATTTGAAAGAGGGCCCACTCTTCCACCTGAAGGTTTGAACACTCATTTACAAGGCTGTTAAACACTGCCAAACCAGAATGACAGCATTTTATACCTACTTTCTTACTCTTCACAGGTGTAAATAACCACTTTGGGCACCTGTGGAGGAGGGGAAAGGAGCAGGAGGAAAAAGACTCCAGTTATTACCTTCAGAGTGTTAGTTAAGGGTAATTACAGAGCAGCTGTGAATTTCCAGCTCATCCCCATTAGGGAATGGACCCCATTTCCAGTGAAGGGCTGAGGACAGGCAGCTCCCACCCAGAGGAATAGTTTGTTCACACTTCTTGCCCCACTGAGCTCCATGGCCTGAGCCACCTTCTCCAGGACCTCAACTCAACAGCCAGGACCATCCATTTAAAGTTGGATTGTCCTGCCCTGGTTAAACCTGGGCTGTGAAACAGCACAGAGCAGGATTAGTTTGTACGCACACGTAACGTGGCCAGGGTGGAAATGCTCACAGCAAAGTTCCCTGCACAGATCTTAGAAAACCCTTTCTCCCATCAAAAAACCCTCACAAAACCTGAACCCGAAGTTTAGACAAAACCACCACCTGTGGCATGAGGAGACAAGCCCTGCTGGAGTGGTTAGAAGGACTTTCACCCCAGCCTTCAGCCCTGCCTTTCTCCAGCTGTTGGCAGCTGGGGCAGGGGCTGCACCTTGGACACACACAGATCAGCCAAAGGAGATACATTTGAGCTGACCCTGAGCTCAAATGGCTGACAAAAATAGAGGACATTGAAAGATGGCAACGTCCCACAGAGGAACACAGGAGCAAGAAGGAGATTATCTCTTCAAATACCACCTTCCCTCCACCAGGACTTTATGGACTGGAAACAGTCTGACCAAAGAATAAGGTGATGGGAAACTGCTGTCACTCACTGTGAAGGATTCTGTCACTTGTGGAGACAACCAAGTCCTGCTGAACTTCAGTTCTGAAAGCTGAGATTCCTAAAGAATTCCTCCAGCTGAGATTCCTAAAGAAAGAGGAATGGGAAAGACTGTCAGCTTACAGTATTAAGCTTGCAGCTCATGAAGGAGAATCATGACACATCTTTCCTCTATGCAGGAAACTCTAAGTAACCTTCCATCATTATCACAGCACCAATTCCCAGAAACCGTGCAGAGCTCCAGAGCTCTCCAGAGCACTGTTTCAGGTACCCAGCACTCCTCCATCAAAAACTGTCTTTAAAAAATAAACAAATAAATTCCAGTTACAAATAGAAATTTCTTTGCCCGTTTTTGCGCTCCCAAACCCAGGCACCATTTTGGTTTTCTGTGTGGGCATCCCTGGGAAATGTGAGATCTACAGGTCATTCCAGTTTCCATCCTTGGAACCTACTGACTCCATCAGGAGAGTAAAAGACCAAATGAAATGACACATGCAGTGGCACCACAAGACTAACACAATTGTTGATTAAGCAGCAGAAAAATCTGAACACTTTGCAGCTTGGTGGCTTGTTGTATGAAGGCTCTTCACCCAAGAATGTGAGCTATTGTTGAGAATTTTACTGATATAGTCTGTTCAATTTTTATGCAGAAAGCATTTGCAGAGACTGTTTTAAATAATTTCAGATACTCAGCACTAAATAAGTGGCTCACTTTCAAGAACCAACCAAGAAGAAACATTCCACAGAATGTCACATATTCCTTTAGAAGGGGAGGTGCATTTCATCAGCATGGATGCTTAAGTGGAATAAGGCTCAGTACAGGGAATGTTTTCAGCAATAGTTGTTAATTAAGTAGTAAAGTACTAATAAAATGTTTAGGCAGGTTGCATTTTAATAGGACTATAATGATGTGTAATTACTCAAAAAGAGTGCCAAAACTATTCTGCAAGAGACTGTGTTCAGTTCTCATGCACTGCCCAAATCCATTCGAAAACAGAAAGGATTCCAATGTCCACTGTACAGTGGCCAGGGCACAGGCAAGCTGGGAAACTTCTGCTCTCAGCCACAGAGGAGGATCTCTTATTTAAAAGCAAACTCTGACGTTTCTCTAACAGAAGCTACAGAAATTAAAAGAAAATATTCCTAACACATACAGGAACAAATAAACACAGAGTAGCAGCGAGGCCAGGAGTTCTTCTGCACAGTCCTAATGGAAACCCACCAGGAAAATAAGGAAGAGGCTGTGAGGAAGTACAATGCTCTCTGAGCTCCAGGGGGACACAGCAGGAACCTGGCCCAGCAGGACATCCCGAAGGGGGAGACATTCAATTCTAAAGTCAGCTTGGTGCAAGAGGTACCAAACTGCTCTGCTGCAGCCAGGTCCGCTGAGAGGGGAGCAATTCTCTCTGGGTCAGCAGAAAGTGCAGGAGGCAAAAGGAACTTGGCACAGCCAGGAAGTTTCAACCGAAGGAAGATGCAAATGTTTAAAACTGAAAAATGTGCCAGCGGAGATAAAGGCTCAGCAGAAAAAAATAAGGATGAAGTTGAAATGCACAAAACTGCCATCGTGGCAGAAATTAAAGTACTGGGGAGAGGAATGTTTATATCTTAGATATAATTTATATTATTATCTCTAGAAGATAAAAAACAGTGCCACCAAGTACAGAGAAACTTTGATTTTCTAAAGGCTCCTTTTACTGATGACAGTAGTTCTTCACTCATGCTATAAATGTGGTAAGTAGCTGCCAGTCTAAAAAGTCCCAAAGTTGCTTGCAGAATCTTTATATTTCTTATAAATCTTTCTATTTCTCAATGATAGCCATTGGTGTCTTTTAGACTAATTAACAACAGGCTGCTGCAAACATGGTCCTGTTTGTTTTTAAATCAAATCAAAGCAACATTCCTGTAATTACTCTGATGACAAATAGTTTCTAAATACACATAATAATTCTGAAAATTTTAATTTTACTGTATGTTAAGCTAAAGCCTGGCAGGCCCTTCCAACTTAAATTACTTTATGATTTGCAAACTAACACGGTACATCTCTGCACTATTAAACCCATTTCCTGAGGCCACAATTCCACTGGTTTTTAAGATGACCTGTGGAATGATGTCATGGCAGGCATGGGGCTCCTTCCATGGCAAAGAAAACCAGGCATCTCCTTGTGTGATCTTCTGAACATTTGCATCAACAGAAATCAGCTGCCACGTGCTCAGTAATGCAGCTTTCAGTCACATTCTTAAGGTGTCCATGTGTTTAAAACAATTCTTTATTGAAAACAAACCTTCACATCACCTTGCAAAAAAAAACAGAGGTAGGATTTGCAGAGCCTTGGATTGTTTTAGCCTATGTATTACTTGCAGATGATGGACAAAAACACTAAAGCACAGGCTTGGGGTTTAAGTTAAAGCAGCTGAGCACAGGTTACACACATGAAAATAACTATCTTTTCAGAACAGGAGGAAGGTCCTGTTCATTTGACAAGAATGGCACATTTTTTTAGAGATTCCAATCTTACAACTAGAAAAATAGGTCATCTTCAACTGATATAAAAAGAATTATAACCAACCAAGAACAAAAATCCAAACCCAGAGGCTTGGGGTGAGGTTCTCACCCTGTAAGTCAATTAATGCTCCAAAATGTTCTCATTTCTATTCTGCAAGGCCTCCCAATTTTCACTGTGTAAAACCTGTGCTTTGAGCATTAAGGAAGATGACATTTATATTATGGGAGTAAGATCTGCAGTGGGTTAATGTTCTACTTTGTGAACACATTACCAAGAAAGAACCTTCCCTTGGCACAAAGGCACTTTTTTTCCTTTGCATTCAGAGCTGATTTCCCCGTGTAACTGAGTCATCAAGGAGACTGAGCAGCCCCAGCCAAGAAATAAAGATGATGGCATCTGCTGCTGCTCCCTTCTGCCCTTGCTTTGGCTCCACAGCTGTCTCAGCCACCACACTGTCTGCAGGATTCCTCTGTCCAATATGCACAGAGGTTTGGTCTCCAGGGTGAAGACCCACAAAGTGGATCCACCTGCTGTGGGTCACATAAAGATCTGAATTAACAATGTGTAGAATTAGTGCACAGACTAAGGCCATTCTTTGATAGTAATGTATCAAATATTGATATTATTTGATTTGCTAAATCTGTTGCCAGGCAGGCTCCCAGAATCCAAAAGTTCATTTTCTGCAGAATTCTGTTACATTTTTAGGAGAATGATGTCTTCCTTTATTTCATGTGGTATTCTATGCCCAGTGCTTAGCTACAAAGCAGGATGTTACATGCTGTCAGCTTAGAGCAGTGTAAGTTAAATTCAAGGAACCTTCCCAGCCTGATTAGTAAATAACACTAAGTCAGGTAATTAAAACAAAACCAAAACAGTAGGAGCACTGTGATACCACATTGTCACTATAATCTGACAAAGGTTTGGGATATTTATAGCCCCAGTCAGAGGTCAGACACGCTGCTCGTTTATGTAAAATACAGCCAAGAAAAAGCAAAACTTCTCCCACTTAAGAATTCCTAAAACTGAGCAGAGAGAGGGCAAATTCCCCCATTCCAGTGTGGCAGCAAAGTGATCAGTTACCCCAAATCCTTTTCCCTTTCCCAGTCTTGGATGTTGGTGCTAAGGGACTTGGCAGTGTTGAATCATGAGTTAAGGTTGAACTCCAAGGTCTTAAAGGTCTTTTCCAGCATAAATGATCCTGTAGTTCTACTACAACAGAGATAAGATCATAAACCGAGATTTGTCCCCATTGCCAAGATGCTGTGGTAAGACAGACAAAGCTCCTGTCCAAGGAGAAGGAAAATTCCCCATCAGAAATGCAGTTATAAATACAGATACATGGAAATTTAATATTGAGCTCGCTGTGCTAAAATCAATAAGAGATTTTTCACCAACTGGAATGGAAATAGGATCAAACCCAGAGATGGGAGATGTGCCAGCTTTGCTCAGCAGCCTCTGCCCAGCCCTTGCACAGTGTCACTTATTACAATCATCACATCAGAGGGAGGTCTTTGGGATCAATACAAGGCAGAAAGAGACGCAGTAAGTTTGTATGAGATGTAAAAATGGGGTTTGAGGCTGGGGATCAAGAGACAATGAGACAAAAGACAAGCAAGAAACACAGGTTGGCAGCTGATACAAATCATTACAACTGCAAGAGAACTGTGAAACATCTCCCTGAACACAGGGCTTAGAAACCACCAGGGTAAAGCACAAGGAATGAAGAGGATGAAAATGGGGTTTTACTCCAAGAAAAGAGGATGGCTGAGTGCTTTTTTTAATATATATATATAAATGTAATTAGGAGAAATAAAATGTTTCTCTCAAAATTGAGACTTGGAATTACTCAATGGATTTGTTGTCTGTGAAAGGCTTTTGGTGAGAGAGCTTTTAGTGAAGGGAAGCAGGAACCAGCCTGAACACGAGGGACAGAGTAATGCTCTGATGAATTTACACAGTATCTTTGAAGCCTGTAAACAACAATTGTTAAAATAACCACAGAAATTTAGAAATACTGAGAATTGAGTGTCCTCAGAGTGCACAGTGACATTAGTAAGCAAACGAGCCGTTTGTGGGTATCACAAGATTGATTTTCAGGTTCGTTTTTATGAACAGCGTTTGATTCAAAAAATATAAAGATACTTCCAGTGTGACCGACAGCAAGACAAATGAATTAGGGGCTGCAAGCCAAAGAGCCTATTTTATCTCAAGAGAAGGGCTGCTTACTCATCTCCAGTCAACAGCCCCTTTTAAACATACTGCAAGTAATTTTAAACCCCCAAGGAACGATGGAATTTAAATGATTTGTGAGGGTGGAAGACTGAGAGGTTTTTCTACATGACCAGTTATTTACCAGAAAAATATCAGACGTTTTATTGCATTGTTTAATCATATTTATGGGAAATTTATTTGTTGCCCAAATGAAACTCCAGCCAACAGAGCTGAGCTCAGACACATCACAGCAGGTCAGATTTGCTCTCCCATGTCAGTTTGTTGCACTGAGCTATTGACTCTTCTTGTGGTCATAAGTACATTTCTGAATGAATCAGAACATTCAAAGGATTCCAGTGAATCAGTTGGTCCTTCCAAAGAAGTTCAGATGAATTCAAATGAATCAGCCAACTTACAGTGAGGAAACAAGTGAGCAGGTTGAGGTGGTGGGTTTGGCTGTGGGAGATCCAGTTGAATGCTCTGCTCCAGCAGAACGTGGCGTGATCTCTGAACTGCTTCTGGTCTGCCTGCAAAGATGTTCAGGCACTTTTCACTGCAGTTCCCCAAACCGGACTGAATACATGAAGCCCCCCAACTCCACCAGCAGTTTCTTCTTCTATCCAAATTATCAGACTAAACCCCAAAACTGTGCTCAATTGTTCAAGCCAAGAGAGAGGTAACAAAATCACATCTGAGCTTTCTAAAAAGCTCAGGTATCAGAGGGGATGGAGATATATTTTTGTTCTATACATGCCAACACTTCACACTTGCGTTAAATATCTTTTTCTGAGATATTAAAGTTCCTCTGAAAAACAAACAACATCCCCCAGACCAACCATTCATCCATCCATGAGATAAACTCAAATTTCCTGCTCCACAGTTTAACAAATGCAAAATAAAGTGACTAAGAAATTAGTCACTGAACAAATCTATTTGTAAATAAATTATACATATTGCATGAGTGGTGTCTACAAATCTCTCCTTGGAAAAGGCATAACTGTGTGGAGTGAGAACAGATCCAATCCAGGCTCGTTTGCACAGGTCAGGATTAGAGTCCTGGAGCTCCTGCTGAGATCCCAGACATCTGACCTGCACTGGAGCAGACCCTCAGCAGAGACAGGCAGATACTCCACAGGGAATCTACCAAGGATATAAAGGAAGAAATATTACCAGGCAAATGAAGGCCCCAAAGTCCTCTGCTCCAAAGTCAGATCCTATTTGTGGCTGTGGGTGAACCTCAGCATTCAGCTCCAATGCAAGGCACAGAGCTGCAAAGGAGCACAAATTTCTATCTGGGCACAACTCCAATTTGATATTAATAAACTGGCTCTTTTTTGTAAACAGAATCAATATCCTGCTTAAAAGTGATTCTCAGAAGAGCAGGAAATTAGAAAGTATTAGTATTAAATTAATCAAACTTCTCCTCATGAAATACTGTTCCTGTTAATGGATACATTTATTTTTTGTTTTTTCCAGTGTATCCACACACACATTGAAATTGTTACCCTAAACATATGAACTATGTGCCCATCTGAGAGATACAAAAGCTCCACATTTCCTTCTTACTAATGGTGGTTCCATGAACTCTAAATAAATGCAATTTCTCCTTTCAGAGACCACAAATTTTAAATATAATTTTTCAGGTTGAATCACACAGAAAAAGTTTCTTTTTGCTCCTCAGCCTTTCTCAACAATATTGGATGTGCCTCTAAGAGTAAGAGGAGGGGAAAAAAACATGCAGGGAAGAAGAGATTTCCTAAAACATTTTATTTTATTAGTGGTGAACCAAGTCCCCACTTCCCTGTCCTTGTCAGGAGACATCAGTTACGTCACTGGAGGCATTCTGGTCCGTGGCTGGCATTTTTACACAGCTCAGGAATTTCTAAGCTCTCTGCAGTTCTTCTTTTCCAGAAGGGTAAAAAGCAGTTCCCAGTTTAGAAGAAATTTATCCAGGACAGAAAGAGGCCTCCCTGGGGAAAGAGCAATGAAAGCAGGGACAAGGAGGAAGGGCTCCAGAGTGAAAGGGGAGGAGGTTTTGGGGAACAAAATGTCCAAAAAGATCAGTGATGTGGTTTGGCTTGGAACCCTGATGAATATTAAATGCACTCAGAAATTATTATACGGTCTGAGTGTGGATAAGGAACATGGACAGAAGAGAGGAAAAGCAAGATTTTGTAGTCTTTCTCAAAATCTAAAATCATGGAGTCTTCTTCTAAGATGAGAAAAAAATCTGCTGAAAATAAATTAGTTTATGAAACAGGCTGACTGTGCAAATCTAAATTTAACTATGGCATTCATTAGCACACTTTAAAACACATCACACCCAGGGAAGGTTGGTTATTTACTCCACCCAGATCGTTCTAGATCTCAAAGCTTTGCTTCCTTGCTGCTATTTTAACTTTTGACCTGGAGAGGTTTTTTTGGTATAACCTAGGAGGGAAGTTCCACTTGAGGAGAAAACACCTGGAAATATCAACAGCAGAAACCAAACACTGCCTCAAGAATCACTTCAAGACTGAAGTGGTGTTTTATTTACTGAGCCTTTTCCCTTTTGTGCCTGCATGTTCATGAACAGTAACTTTTTATGAGGTCTCCAGGAAGCCCAAGGGGAGAGTTCACTGTGATGCCTTTGAAGCACAAAGCAAACGTTTTTAACAGTGTGTGCAAGATCAGCTGTGAATTCCCATGTCCAGATCCTGCTGCCTGGCCTGGCTGTGGATCCCACAGCTCTGACAGTTCATTGAATTACTCATTCATCCCAACAGACACTTGGGCTTTTATTACAACATACAGAATTCCCTCAGGGTAAAGAAAGTAAAGCTACTCACCAGCCTTCAACATTTCTACCCTTCCACCAACACACTTCAACAGCTTCACATCCCCCCTCTCTGTTCACCCGTAAAAGGTTTAGGTGTTCAGACCATCAAAACTGGAGATTTATGTCCTCCAAACTGGGCACATGAATCTCTGAGTTCCAGTTTGCAGCTCCCAACTTACATACACGAGTAATAATGCTCACAAATTAAAACATAAGGAGTAGAGCTGCTCAGCTGTACTTGCATGTTTAGCAAGTGCACAAGGAAAGGCTGTTTGTTCCAGAAAAGGGAAACATAAACTACAGACTCTCCCTTGAACATCCTGCAAATGAAACCACAGATGATGGACAAGTTTCTCTCCTGTTGTGCTCTACCTTTCAGAAGTGTTTTAGAATAAACACTAAACAGTAATTGCTTAATGCACCTTAAATATGCCTTTGGGATGCTCCGTGGACAACTGCAGATAGTCACTAGTGCCACCATGTCCTCAATATATTTGAAATATTAACTTTCATTAAAATGGCATTATTTTCTATTGTTACCTCTGTCAGCAATAACAGCCAAAGGATATTTGTATTTAAAAAAATTCCCTCCTCTGTGTCACTAAATAAGACTTCAGTACAGCTCTTCAGTCAGTGCAACACAATGGCCACAGAGACACTGTATTTTCTTTTTTTTTCTACAGTCACCACCTGCAGTAAAACCCCTGAATGGGTAGAGAACTTGTTAAATACTAAAATGCCACGATGCCTCATTATTTTTATGCACTGAAGAAAGTAAAGGGAAATAAATACAGCCAAAGGTTAAACCAAACTGTCCTATTTTATACACAAATGCAGGTGGTGCACATGGCAACATATTTTATGTGTGACACTACATACAGCAACCACCCAGACTGGGCAGGGAAGGTTTTTCACACCTTGAAACAAAAATCCAACTTGTGTTCCACAGCCTGAGCTCAGAGCACCTTGGCTGCAGCAGTTCCACGTTCCTGTTCCAGGTACAAGGTTTGATCTCCCACAGAAAGCCAGTCTGGGAAAGAGGGTTCATCCCAAGAAGTACTAAGAGGTTACAGCAAGTCAGTGGCATTGCATTTAAGAACAAAGCTCTGCCTGATTGTTTGCTTTATACTTTAAATCAAGCAGCCATTACAGATGAATCCTAACAAAGCCTCCTGCACCATCCCATGCTCGGGAATTCCATGGCAGCAGCTGAGCTCCAGGAATTCTCCTGTCCTGGCAGCCCCCAGGAACAGCCTGGCAGGGCAGCTCTCCTTTCCTTTCAGCTGATGATGCCTCTGCCAGACTTTACTCATCCCTGCCAGTCTGTCTACATGGAGGAGAAGAGCACAGAAATAGGGAAAAGGACTAAAACACATTTCACAGGATGAGGCTTTTCAGTGGGAAGGGAAAGAAGAGAACTTGGGAGGTGCTAAGCAAGGTGCCAGCAGAAGCAGGATTTGGAGAAACATCCCATACATTATGTAGTATCATCTGGCCCTAAATTATGTCATTCCATAATATTCTATTCCACACTCCCTGTTGCTCAGGACAGATACAGGCAGGGCTTGGTTTGCTGAGAGGAAAAGGCTCCCATGTTATTGCTGAAGGTCAGGAGCACATTTGAAACTATTTCTTTTTAATCAAATTTGTTCCTCCTCCTGAGTGGGGATCCTTGGGTACAATGTCTCTGAATACTGAGGAGCTGCACTGGAAGCTGCTCCCTGATCATGAAGTTATGTGCCACACAGCAGGTGCAAAAAACACACCCTGGTCCCAAGTATCCCAACTTAGGCCACCAGCACTGGTATAAACTCTCATTCATTTCCTTTGCTACAGTTTATTACCTGTAAAATGGGGATACTACTCACATCTCACAGACTGTCCTGAAACAAAATGATAATTACAGAACAAACACACAAGAAAGCCTCTGAGGGAATTAATCTTCTTGTCTACGTGGCTGAGGGGGAATGTTGTGTGTAGGTCACCTGAAAAATCAGAAAAGAGCAAAACACCAAGTTGCTGGACATGTTAATGTCAGGAAGATCATGCACAGATTTCACTCTTGAAATGACTCCCCTGCCAGCAAATCTCACAATCTGCTTTCAGCAATTTGCATCAAACACTTACAGAAGGGACACCTCTCACCATTAGGCTCAGCTGACACATAAACCTACAATAAACTGGAAAGCAGCAATCACCGTTTCAGGGTTTTGATGGAGGCCTGCACATCCTAAAATCCATTTATTTTCTGAGCCCAGCAAGTTGGGCTGCAGAGTATTTCACATAGCAGATCTTCCTCAACGACACCACTTTTCCCAACAGAGTTTATTTCCCTGTAAGTCTCACTCTGCTCCATGAGGAGCAAGAAGTACAGATGAACCCTGGCTGTTACAGGGAAGAAATTAACCATGAAGCAACACTAAAACCTCCAAAAATAACTTGCTCCTTCTGAACTCTGACTGTAAGTACTTTAGAAAACACACACACACTGCTGGAGAACCCTCTGTTTATTACTGGAAGCTGTGGCTTCCTTGCACAGTCTGTACATGGGTATTATCAGCATCTGCAAGAACAGGTTTCAGTGCTGCCGAAAAGAGGAGGAAGAAGCACAATGTGGAACAGAAAATGTGCACTGCTTATGACATTAAAAACCAGCTGTGGATGGATGAACTCGTGTGCAAGGATTGCTGCAGCAAAGCTACAACCACTGGTGAAATTCAACTGAGTTTTTCCAGCCCTCATGTAATACAAGATTATTAGTTCCCCTTTCTGACATGCCCTGAAGCTTCCTGGATTTTGAGTTATGTTTTTTTCAGCAGTATTTAGGATGAACCCAAAGCCTCCTGTTACCCCCAGCTGCCCTGCATCAGACCTCCCAGGAGGCACCAATATTCAAACAGATCTACTGGGGGGACTCTGAGCTCTTTGCAGCATTTACAAGATCACAAAATCAGCTCAGTTTAAACATTGCCCTTAATTCTTTATGTCTTACTTCAGAATGTGAGAGGTGGGGTAGATAAGAATGACTTTACAGCAGATTTGGGTTGGTTTGGGGGTAACCACAGTACTTTGTCATGACATTTTTATACAAGGAAAGCCAAAGCCAAAGAACATCATACAAAAAAAAAATCACTAACCCAATTTCTTGTTTCTTACTGCCCTGTAGGAAACAATACCAGATTTTTACCAGTCTGTATCATCTGCCCAAAACAACACTAATCTATCCTCTTATCAATCAAGCACATCAGCACTCAATATCCTCTTATAGGTGTGAGTGAACACAGCAGGAAGCTGAGAACACATCGATTTCCCAAACCAGGTTTCCCAGCTTCAAAACCAGCCCATGCTGCCAGCTCAGCCTTGTGTCATTTTCCCAGCCCGAACCAAGCTCAAAGGCAGTGCTTGGATTGGCTCTTCCTCCTCTCAAACTGCTCAAATAACATTTTTCTGATCTTTTTTTAATGTAGATATTTGCAAGTCATTTTTGCAAGAAAGATAAAAATATTGTAAGGAAAACTCTTCCAAACAAGATTCCCAAGTTGCACATTATCTGCCATGATCTGCTAAAATCTAAATTTCCATCCCTGGAGAATCCTGCTCTTTATAATAATCCTACTAAACTATTTTTTCCCTTGGTCATGTTACAAATATCAGATCTAGGATGCTTTAATTTGGGAGGTCCTCTGGTGGGCACTACACACTGCAGAAGGTATTGAGCCCTCTGACAAACAAAGCAGCCAAATGAAATAGTGGCACTAATTTGAGAATGTGCAGCTGATTTTTATCACATTTCAATAACGCTTCTAATCTCCCATCATAAAATATAAACCAGCTCTCTGAAAGGCTAAATAACCAACTTCAGCTGCTCTGATCTGCACAAAGACTCTGCTTTAATAAAAGATATTTGCTTCCATAATTTTTAATACGTCAGTTTATGCCGTACGAGATAATAATTTATCCAAGTTTTAATTTCCAAGCTCTGTGCTGTTGACATTTAACAGTATTTTCTGAAAAAGAAAATCAAGAACAGAAAAATGACAACAAAGAGAATGGTGAAGATGAAGATCTAAGAAAATCTTTCTGTCAATTTTTTTACCTGCCTTAAGTATGGTTTATGTTGGGTGTACTCAACTCCTCAAATGACAGGAGTTCAGATTAATTAATTATCTTATTATTTTCTTAATAATAACTTTCATAACAGAGCTTCACTGAGCTGTTGGTGGGATGGTTCAGCACTGTGGAGAGACTCAGCACTCACTCATAGTCAGGTTTCCTCCAAAACTTTGGTGGCAGGGCTGGAGAACAGAAATAAGAGCTCACCCCTTGTTATAACTTCATCTTTTCTGTTGAAACAGTGCCACGGGTTCTTAATCAATGCCTTGTTAAGAGCAGAGTGGCAATACCATAAAACAACTTCTGCCACCAGCTCCTCTCTGCTTTATTTTATTACAGATCCTTGATCAAGAGACGGGAAGAGAAGGAAGATGGGGCTATTAATTCCTGAAGAAACAAGTCATTTAACTAATGGGAAAACAAGAAAATGAAGAGCATTATATTCTCCAAATCCTCTTGCAAATCAAAGATCTCTGCCAATCCTTTAACTCACAGGATGTTTGAGTGCATTTTTCTGAGACACATCACAGCAAAACTGCCCTGTGCTCTGTATTCCAATAAACTAAAATATTGTAGCTGCCAAATAGGAAAGGATAAGAAATAATAAGAGAGAAGAAATGAAGATGTAGAGCTTTCTACACCCGATGGACACCCAAGGGCTTTGCAGCAGCCACCTCATTCACTGGATGCAGAGAAGAAGGGAGGGTGTGGACAAACACCCACCTGGTGAACAGCTGGGTGGGTGGGAAGGGTTTCTCCCCAGAAGTTCCTCACCATCAGTGCAGAGGTCACTGCCCCTCAGAGCAGCTCCCAGCTCTGCACTCGAACCGGCACCAGAACCCCCTCAGACAGAACAAAGAGGGTTAGCACAGACAGGGAAAGCAGCCCCTGCCCTTCCCCCTCCACTCCACTCATCCTCTCCCTCACGCAAGAAACAGCACTTAACTGACCCCTTCAGGCATCACAGGATGCTAAACAGACAAATAATGATTTTTTTTTTTTATTGAACAAGGGGAAAAAGGGGGGAAGGGAGAAAGCAGGAAGGCCTTCTCCAGCTGCAGTCCTGGTGTATCCAGAGTTACAGTAACCAGGAAGCCACAGCTTTATCTTTGGTACACAAATGGGAGAAGGAAGGTTCATTTATCTCACCTGAGGAGAAATATCATATTTCCTCTTCAACAGATAAAACACAGAATGGGCCAGAAAAGAGTAAGCTAAGCATACTGCAAGACAGCTCTAAACTATCTCAGGGCTTCCTCTCTTTTAAGATCAAGATCTCCTATTCTTCCCACGACAAGAAAATCTTTTACTGTGCAACCATTTAAAAAGACTATTCAGATTGTTTTACTTTCCATTTTTCAACCCTGAAACACCAGAATGAATAATTAGAAGAGTGTTCACCCTTGCTATTAGTTTTAGGGCCCTCTAGGGCAAGCTGTTTAATTCTTGTCTTCCAGGCTAAAAACTATTTTTCCTTCTGGAGAAGCAGCTCAGAGAATGGCATTGGTTTGATCAAGAAAGATTTGAAACACAGAATAAAAAGAATCCTTCATTATGGGCAGATGCTAGGACTCTCTTCCCCCCACCTCTTTTTTCCGTCTTTCAGGAAGACAAATCACTAGGAGTTTAGACATATAAAAAATAACAGCAGCATCAATTTTGAAGCAATGTGTATTTCAGCAGACAGCACATCAGTCAGTTTGGTTTATAGAACCTGAGAAATGATGTTTTAACTTTTACTATTGCTTCTGTCACTGTAGAAAAGATGCAGTTTCCCTACTCTGGAGTACAACAGATAATAAATGTCATATTCAAAATTATACTTATTGCTTATGCATATAATAACTACAACATTTGTCCTGCATTTAGTTTTACGTCTGTGATCCAGTGTTTGCTTGGTTAAAAGGAAAAGATGGGGAAAAAACCCAGTGCATGTGTGTTCTGCATATAAGTGCATTTCTTAACGTGCAGTGTCTAATTGGTGGAAAGAAAACAAAACAAAAGGTAGAACTGCTGTGTATTTTAGAAAAAGTAATTCAAAAGCTGTACAATATTAACCTAAAAGCTAATTACACCTTAGCTATGGCCACTGCATTTCTGCCACACAATGGAAACAAGCTCAGACCAAAACTTTCTGAGCTCTTCTCTTTCTCCTGCCACTGCATACATAACTGTTTTATGAAGTGGTGATTTTTTTTTTAATATAACTAACATGTTTTAATGATTCTGGGTAAATCTTGCAGTGACTCACAACCAGAATTGCTTAACTCTATATCTTAACTCCCAGTATACCATTCCAGAAACATCGTTTCATTCTTCCTCTTTGAAAGCTGGCTAACAAAATGTTTGAAGTGCCAAACTATTAGTATTAAGCCAGAAATGCATTTTTCAGCCAGTCAAAGAATACCTGGAAAGCACATGTACAAGTAGCATTGCAGCAGGATCAATAACATCCAGAGGACAAGAGGAGAACAGATCCCTGAGGGTCAGTCTGCTTGAGCGCACTGACAATCAGCAAGGTGTAAATACAACCTGTATCCCTGGCAGTTGAGGCACTTCACAAATATAGTGCCCTGCAATAACATTCTTTGGTCCTTATGGAAGGAACCCCTTTAAACCACACTCACTCCCCCAAAAATCCCTGCTGTAACAGCCTTGCAAATTATTTTGCTGTTCCTTGTGTGTGAAAAATGACAATAAACACCCATCATTTCATGTGCTCCCTTATTCCTTTGCCTCATCTACTTTATTGTGAGCTCCTCACAGCAGAAGCTGGGGGGTCTTTCAATGCTCTAATGAAAAGTGCTAAACCAAATATGGCTTTGAGCACTGCTTTATTTTCAAAACAATAAAAGTCTACTTCATCCAAACATTGCTTGGTCAAGAAAAGAAGCACCGCCTAGAATCTCCTCCCTCTCTGCTTCTTTGCTGTCAGATTAATAAACCTTTCACTGGGTTCATCCCTGAAATGTATTTGACTCAAAAAGGACTCCTAATAAGACTCCTGAAAATGCCACTCTTCCCTACACTGTCTGACTTGGTCTCTTCCTTGCTTTGCCCACTCCCAGTTTCCTGGTGTGTGACGTGTCCCGTGCGCATTTCCTCCTCTACCCCGAGTTCTTCAAAGCTGCTGCTGTTTCCACCAGAGCAAGTGCAGTGCTCAGGATCAACTCACAGGGCAGGGAGGGAAAACAAAGGAAGACAATCTGACCCAGCCTGGCTGTGAACAGGCAACAGTCAGTGGTTCCAATGAGCACGAGCATTCCCATTCCTGGCCCTGCCAGCAGCGTGTCCTGCTGTCCTACAGAACAGATCGGTCCCCTCCCCTGCTGCCAGAATTCCCTCCCTGTCCTCCCACTGCCTGGCTAGTCCTGATCTTATTTTTAACTCTGAAACTCTCAAATTTTGCACTACAGTCCCAAAGAACAGGCAGTTACAGAGACCAGCAGAGAAAAAAAGCCTGGAATAAACAGTATTCTTGTTCTGATCTGCTTTCCCTGCTTCTCCAGGATGACGGGCTACATTTTTTGTAGGTGTGAACCAATACAGGCTACATCTGCTTACACAGGGCTGGCATCACAAACCTTGTGAACACACCAATGTCTAAGTGGGATTTGCACCCTTCAGCTCTTTGTCAGTGCCCCCATCTCCTCAGACATGCTTAGTAAGCACTGCCCCAAATGCTTCAACCAAACCTAACAAGCTACAAGGAAAAGCTGTGGCAGAGTTCTCTAATCTGACAGAAATAGATTGCAGGGATGAAAATGGCCACCTGTCCACAAACTACTAGAAACCACACACAGAACATCTTTGCCAGATTCAGCTCAAGTCCGTACCCATCTCTTCACCAGTATCCATCAGGATTGTACCCTCCAGCAAAAGTGGATTAACACTCCAGGTAGAATTTCTTGGGGAATGTTCACACAGCTTCCTCTGGCAGGGATAAGCTCCTGGGCTTCAGTTTATGGCCCAAGAACCTCTGAAGTGGATGAAATGATGTAAAAGCAGACACAGTTGTTCTGTGGATCTAGGAATTACAGAGCTGCTTCTGTGAGCAGGGTGTGGGACAGTGTACCAGGCTATGCAGAGGTGGAGGTAAAGAACCAACGCTCTTGGCCCGTCATCCCACTCAGGGAAGCACCTGTGGAAGCAACTTCTTTGCTTTAGTGCCATTCCACCTGGTCTTTGCACAGGTACAAACTGCTGGACAACAAATGAACAAAGGCCTTTAACCTCTGCCTGAGCAAGAGCTGCTGGAGCCACATCTCAGTGCCGTTCTCTGCCCTTTCTGGAAACTGTCTCCTCACAAAAGCAGCTCCTGTGCCCCAAAACCTGCCTGAAGCACCTCAATCAGCATTTACTCTCCTGATTGAACATTTACAAGAAGAAAGAGTATTTTCAGGAAAGTTTTAGACATGGATACATATCTAAACCACTGGCAGTAAAAAAACTCATAAAGCTCTTGAAGAACGATAGAGACTTCCCAGGCAAGGAAAGAGGCAACAAGAGCTACAGCAGTGAATGCTGAGAAGCCTCTGCTGTCGTTTCAATGTTGTGTTATTTTAATACAATCTTGCTTTTATTTTCATGCAGAACCCAGCCCCTTCCTGCCCTGGTAATTTTATGCCTTCTAGAATGCAGAGGAACAACCAACATTGTGATGAGCATGAGCCCTGCTCCAAAGAACTGGTGATGACATGATATTGTCAGCACCAGTTTTAATATCCATTCAGCTGGAATGCTGAACAGACCAGGGGACCTTCCCCACAGACACACAGAAATAAAACGCCTCTGTTTGCTCCTGTAACAAAACCAACACATGCATTAAAGGAGATTCAAAGCAAAAGGAAGCTGTACTTCAGAAAAGCCAACTCAAATGGAGAAGCAGGTACATTGTTCCAAGATCAGGCAGCCTTTTGTGTGATGTGACAGAAGATGCTGCTGTGTCCCAGTCCCTCTGACTCACATCCTTTGTATATTTTCCATACAGATCAGCCCCTGCTCTCCAGTCCCACTGTCTTTCACACGAATTCACAGGAATCTGATGACACAGGGAAGTTTGCAGCTGGTTCTGGTGGCAAACTCCCTCCCAGAACATCCACATGCAACGCTCCCCGCACGTGCTCCTCGGTGCTGAGCACAGTGACCCTCCCCCCAAAATTCAACCTAAAAGCTGCGTGGAAAACAGTCCTGTAGACTCACCCTAGTTAAAGTCATAATATTTAAGTGCACAGGGCTCTCTCCTTTTTCCTTTTTAAGGCTAGAAAATGAGGTTACTGGGGACAGCTCAAGCACCATGTAGATGCTTCTGTGGGGTTTGCACTGCCAATTAACTCTCCCAAGTAATGAGGTACAATCCCCCTGGGAATGCCTGCTTCATCTGTGATGTATTCCCCACGGGAATGTGGAAATCAAGCAGCCAGGGTTCAGATTAATGAGATTTTGGTGGGATTTTTTAATATTCTTTGAGAAGCTACAGGAATAAAAATTTGACATGGGAGCCCTTCTGCTGTTTTCCTCTCTGGGACAGTGTTTTAACACTAGGAAAGGCAACAATATTTTTTAATCAGTGCCCACATAAAGCTATGTCTATTAAAAAGTTCAGCCAATTTTTGCAGAAAACAATGAAGATAAATGACTGTTGTGAATTAGTTTAAGGCTGTTAGTATAAGATGGCTCAGTTTCTCACATCTTATAGATAGTGAATTTTATAATTTACTCTGGCTTTTATTCACTGCCACTGCAATAAAAAAAACCCAACAATTTGGCAGCAATATAAATGGTTTCCCATCAACATGAATAGTGTCAGTGTGTGGACCTCTATCTGTTTTCACTTGAGCTCAAGTAAATCAGAAGTTAACCACTTAAATGTGAATTATACTGATACAAGTTTAGGGAGGAAGGAATCAGACCCAGACATTGATTCTGCACGACCTTTGCTAATGAAACCAGCTCTGCCATTGTTTACAGCCTCACTCACTGAATGCTCTCACAATCACTTGGATACAACAAACAGCTCTTGCAGATGGCTGACTGCTAAAGAGGAGGGAAAAAAAGAGGTGTATAATGGCCACATTAAAAGGCTTTGATAACAACACATCAACTTCATAAACTTGTGTCCTGCAGGAACACAAGTGAACATTCAGCTGGCCACAAGCAACAAAGGAAAATGTGGATGACTTCACCAGCCCCCACGTCTGCTGTGCCCTGATCTAACAGCATGATTCAAAACTGAAATCCAGGAAATTTGTCAACAACCATTTCCTCAGCTCAGAAGAATCTCCAATTGTAGTGGTTTTTACTCTGCACCCAAGTGGGAGTGTCATCCAGACACTGAATGGGGAGGACACAGCGCTGTGTTTCCTAATCAATCAAACCAGTCACTGAGCAGGGCCCGAGTCTGTGGTGGGTTTAGTTCACAGCAGGGACAGGAGCAGGTACCTGGCATCACACTCAAGCAGTTTCATCTCTTCCTCCTGCACAGAGACCTTCCAGGCTGGTTCAATCACAGCAGAGCAACCCCTGCTCTGAGTCCAGAGGGGTCCTGAGAAGGGAGATCCAGAGGGCCTTTGGTGGCTCTGGAAAGATGTTCTTCAGCAGTGGGAGCTCCATGGAGAACCAAGAACACAACAGATGAATATTCATTATTCAAAGCAGGATTAAGAAGTAAATGGTGGTTTGAGGATGTAATTTATGAGAGAGAATGACACAATCCCGTACCATTTAAAGAGCACCTTCTCAAACTGCCCCCGTACTTTCACACCCACACTTTTTCCTTTCCCCTAAATGTTGAAGAGCTAGGGAAGAGGCCTCATGCACAGAAACTGCATATGGATCCCTACCCATTTTTCCATACATTTGTGAAAAAAATCTGAGCTCTGGAATCCACCAAAAAAAACCTGCAAACAGAACAAATAACTTCAACGCACATTTTGCTCCTCCAGCCAATGAAGCTTTCTAAGTCACACACAGAGCAACGTTTCAGTTTTCTGATCTGGAATCTTCTCCCAGAAATACAAGGCTAGCTTTCAATACCAATAAGGGTATTTCATACACAGCTTTACTGACTTAACATTTTGCTTTATCAATGCATTCAATCATTTTTCAGTAATTAAGGTGCTGAAATGTTATTCCTAAAAACTTCTGATTTTAATCTTGTGAACTGTAACCTAACCTAAGATCTTTATTCTAGTCCCATCCTTTAAAAAAATATACTTTTTGGCAGGTGTTCAAGGCAGCAAGTGTTTCTATAAACTGCAAATGCAAAGATGTCTCACGGAATGAGCTGCAAACAGGGGATTGAGGAGACATTTAAGAAAACACAACTGAACAAAGCAGTGACCTGGATTACAGGGGTAATTTGTTTTATACACCAGTATTTAAAAACAGGTTCTTTCTGGCCAAAACACCCATGGCTGGCAATCCCCATTTTAGAGATATGAGATAAAATGCAAGGAAATGCAATTAGCCTCCCTAAACTCACAGCCCAAGTCAACAGGGCAGTCAGGAACACAACCCTGTTTCTACCTCCTGGCCTAAGCACCAAGATACAGTTCTTAGAACAGGGAAAAAATATTCCCAAAAAGCCTATTCCTATAAAAGGCAGAGAACAGTGTCACTGAGGTAAGTGCTTGTTTGTGGGATTACTGCCTGTCTCCCCAATACCCCAGTGACCACCTTGCCTGCACCCATAATTAGGGCAAGCCCCTCTGTAACTGCATGAGGTCATGTTTTTCTCTCAAGCAGCAGTAAATTACCATGCTTGTTATCACTCTCTACACAGATTCCCTCAAAAATTAGATTATCTCTAGGGCATCCCTTGCTATTTTGTCATTTTCAGTATCACTCTCACTGTAGAAGGAAAAAAGGCCAAAAAAATCCCAGCATTTAGGGTTTGAGAAACAAAGATATTAATGCACTAAAGGGGGGAAAAGGAGTGAAAGAAGCACATCATCCTGGAACTGCCAATTTTCTGTATCCTTTGAGAATTAGATCCAAGCTTATAATTTCTGTGAGCAATTATCTAAATAGAAATGCTCTAATTGCACTAGGATTGTGTTTTCTCTGGAGTGTTATTTCTTTCAAGCATCCTGCTGTTTATTTATATTCAGCTAAATAAAAGGTGTGCTGAGTTACCCAGCGATTTACACCACGGTGGGGACGGTACCAGTGGCACCCAGGAGACGGCTGGGGTAGCACAGAAAACCCTCCAGGCTGCTCTAACTTCCTAGAACTAAACCCATTCCAGTCTCTGTCTTATAAACTCACAGTTTAATAAGGAAAACAAAGCAATTCTTCCTGGATGATTGCCAGTGAGCTGCATTGCTGCCTCTGGAATCACTGCCAGCTCAGGGAGAAGCAAGGAAAAAATCAGGTATGATGCACAACTACCTAAGGAAAACAGCTTAGCCAGCTTGGTATTCCATGGGGCTGGAAGCAGCAAACATGTCAGAGGAGAGGCAAAACACAGCCACACACATTGTTCCCTCAGCAGGAGGTTACACCAGTAATTTTAACATGCCTCGATAGCTGCCATGATCAATATTAGATATTGATTAGATCCACTGAGAAAGGATGTCTCAATGGCTGCATAATCAATATTAGATCCACTGAGAAAGGGAACAGCACTAAGACAAACAGCCAAGGCATGAAAGACCCAACACTTACTAGAGTTTCATACCTAGAAGAGCAAGAGGGTTGGTAGAGTTGGAAGATTGAAAGGTTGGAAGGATTGGAAGGTTGGAAAGTTGGAAGGGTTGGAAGGGTTTGGAAGGGTTGGAAGGATTGGAAGGTTGGAAAGGTTGGAAGGTTAAAAGTGTTGGAAGGTTAAAAGTGTTGGAAGGTTAGAAGGTTGGAAGGGTTGGAAGGTTGGAAAGGGTTGGAAGGTTGGAAAGGGTTGGAAGGTTGGAAAGGGTTGGAAGGTTAGAAGGGTTGGAAGGTTGGAATGTTGGAAGGGTTGGAAGGTTGAAAGGTTGGAAGGGCTGGAAGACTGAAAGGGTTGGAAGGGTTAGAAGGTTGGAAGGGTTGGTAGGTTAGAAGGTTGGAAGGGTTGGAAAGTTAGAAGGTTGGAAGGTTGGAAGGGCTGGAAGGT
This sequence comes from Lophotriccus pileatus, assembly GCA_035583135.1. Classification (NCBI taxonomy): domain Eukaryota; kingdom Metazoa; phylum Chordata; class Aves; order Passeriformes; family Tyrannidae; genus Lophotriccus; species Lophotriccus pileatus. The sequence continues at coordinate 15,410,558 of JAWWES010000021.1, forward strand.
TAGAAGGTTGGAGGGGTTGTCGTTACACACCTTATGCTCCATTGCACAGGAAAAGCTCTGTCGTAGAGGTCAATAAACCTGCAAAATGTGCACACATTTGAGGGGAATGTAAAAACTCTCCCTCACAGGGAATTCTGAAGATTGTCTAAAAAGGACTCCTGGTCTTCCTTCTCCAGAATTCCAGCAAAGTGTCAGAAGGAAGAGCAGTGAGGGGAACCTTGGAGTTTGTTGCATTTGGCTTGAAAACCAAAATGGATCGTGTTCCTCTAGGAAGTCTTGGTGACAACATCACGGGGGGTGTTGTAATAATTCTTACAGGGTCAGGCAACAGAGGAAGTTTCTGTTGCACATATTAGTATCAAAAGCTACTTATTATCTTAATTTGGGTTTATTTATGTTTATATGCAGTAATGGAGAAACAGAAAAAGCAGAAAGGGACAAAACTAAGAGAGTTTAGGAAAGGATAAAATTCAGGAGAATGCATGAGAATTATAGTTCAGGGGCACCAAGTATCAAGTCAGGAATAATTTCCTAAATGAAACATGACTGCTTTTTCCAAATCCCAATCAAGAATCACTGCCTCATGATAGCAGCAAAGGAACAGGGAGTAGCACACTCCTCCTTTTCCTAATGTGCCATTATTAATGGAGAACATGACAGGAGGAGTAAGTGAAGAGGATCTTTATCTGCTCTCATTCTGTTTCTGTGTAGAATAAATTAATTTTAACCATTTGCAAACAGGACAACAACTTTTAGAATCATGGCTCTGTTCTTATTTCAAACCCCAAAAAAGCATGACAAATAGGATTTTGTGCACAAGCCCAATTTCTGTACCAAATTTTACCGTGCAAAACACGCACAGAGCACTTGCTGACGAGCCACAGGCATCTGTGACACAGGTCCCAAGAATAAAACACAAAAATATGCTAACTAGCAACTAAACCCATAACAGCCAATACATTCCCATCCCTGTCAGGCACTGAAAAACATACATTTGAGAAATACACCTACTTACAGCTAATTTTCTCCGCTGCCATGAACAGCACCATCATAGAAACAATATCTCCTCGCCTGTCCTCTCACAATGAGGAAGATGACTGTGAGTAAAACAAACATGATAATTTCTTGTCCAAAGCTGTCACTCAGATTGATGGAACAACGGAGTTTTTCCACAGCTGAATTAAAGGAGACACATACCTGGTAATTTTAGTGCTTTTCTCTGTTTCTCCAACTGAAGGGAGAACCCTTAGAGCCCGGGACATCCAACAACCAGAACAGACAAGTCCTGCTTATGCAAAAGCAAAACATGAATTAGTGTCAAAAAAATGGTGTGCAGAAACAGCAGATTCAAGACTGCTCCTGAGAGAAAAACTCCTGCTTAACTGACTGGAAGTTCTTCTGCTTTAGTGGCTTCAACCAAATCTGTGGATTTCATGTGTTCTGGGACATTTGGCTGTTGGCAATTAATTTAGTACTTGAATTTTTACAAAACTATTCTAGGAAGAGGCAGGATGTTGAAGGCTCTCAGTACTCAAGATATTTAATGGTATCAACTCTGGATTCTGAAGCCACTGTTTGTATCTTAGATTTAAATTCTGCTTCCTTTCTGCTCTATTATTTCCATCTCAGTGGAAGGCAGTTACACACTGTTTTCCATGTCCTTACTGGATGCAGTAGCATTATATTTCTATTTATTATCAGGGCAGTATCCTCTCCCTACACAAGCTCTTCTGGCTGCTTCAATGCTGTGACTTTCTCAAAGATATTCTTTGAACTGTGCTCCCAATTTCCTGCGAGTAAGACCCTCTTCTCTGAAGATGTCTCCTAGGATGGCCCTCTCTTTCTCATACATATTCAAACATCAAATGGAATTTATATGTCTCCTGTATCTCAGTAATTTTTTGCATGCTAATAGAAAAAATCAAGACATTTCAATCAAAAACTGAAGCAGTGTTCCAGTCTTAATTCTCATATACACCAGAAAAAGCTGCCTTGCTGGTGGAATTTCACCTGGAGTTCGATGTGATAATGCTGGTTGATACAACCCAACAGACAGGCACTGGGGACCTTGTTCACCAGGAACTCTTTACAAAGTTTATAAAAAAAAAGGCCAAAAAAGAGATACTAAAATTAAATACACAGAAATAATTGCAAAGCCATCCTAAATGTATGTGCCATGTTCCACAAAGTCAAGGATCAAACAGGTTTGCATTAAACAAGGGAGGGTGGAAAAAATACTTCAGGAAAACAGAAGAACAATGGCATTATTTAGCATATTTCTGTTTGGGTCAGATCCAGCTGATTGCTTTGGAAAAGGACTCTGCTCAAAGTGAAAGGTGGATGGAGGAAGAGAGTTCAGGAAGGAGGTAGGTGTTTGTCTTTAAAATAAATTACTGGGAGAATTCAATGAGCATTGAATGTATTAACTTGCAGTGAACACTCCAAATATCTTTAAAAATACTGTAGCAGCATCTTCATTACCTTGACTGTTATTAAGTAGAAGGCAAACAAATGCTTCTTTGCAGAAACAGAATTTGGAGCTCTGCCAGGAATGGTCACATGTAACCCACATTATTTATGACTGTATAAAGTGCAGTAATATTAGTCATTTAATGAATAGCTGGAAGATGTCTGTTACAAGACGTGAGAGGATCATAACTTGTTCAAGGTAAAGAAGGTTAAAAATGGGAATTTCTTCACTCAGGAAGGTGTTGTGAGTCTCCACCTCAGGTCCACAGAAATGTAGTTTCCAGCTCCTGCTCAAGGCATTACTGCTGACCTTTGTAAACTCAAGGCCTAACATTGTCTTGTCTTTATCTCTTACAAACCCCCTTCAATACCTTTGACATCCCAAATTAACCATCTCTCACTACAACTTCAGTTTGGCTCAGAGTTCATACCCTTCCTCCCTGCCCTTCCTCTCAGAGTTCATTCAGTCTCCTCTTCCTCCTCCCTCCACACACTGTGGACATTTCCCAAGGGGCTCCTCTCACCCCACCACTTCTTCCCATGTTCTGTATTTACCCTTCTATTGACCTCATTCACACCTGTGGTCTCTCCTCAGGCAGGGACCTACAGCCCTCAAATATTCCACTCTTGCATATCCGTGCCCTTCCGCCTTTCTCTGGGCTCACAGACACTGCAATACTAAATATAACAATAGAATTCCACATTTATCCCACCTAACCTCATTCCAACCACCGCCTTCCTCTCCAAAAGGAATCTTTTACCCAAGCACAGATGAAGGTTCTGAGACAGAGCAGAAAAACAGATATTCTTTCCTTTGTTTAGACCTCACTGGTTTTCATTTTGTATCAGTTATTCTGCATATTAAAGAAGGGGGAAAAAAGAGCTGTCTGAGAAGGAGGAAATCTTTTTGGATCTATATTCAAACAAGGAGATGAAACAGGACACGGAGAAACAACAGCTTTTTGTTGTTGTTCAGAAGGTAACTGAGATTTCATGGAATGCAGAGCTATTTGTTCATGGAATCCAATTACATAAAGTGTTCTGTACCTCTGCCACTGAATGCTGCGAGTACAGGGCTGTTGCTTGTTGCTTTTTAAATTGTGGGTTTAGATTATTTTAGCTCTTTTTAAACAGCTCCCCATTTTCCTAAAGAGCTGCTGTTTCCAGCCATCAGACTTTGATACCTCTGCTACAGCAACATAACTGCGCCTGGCCAACCATTTGCTCAATTTATTCAGTTTTCAGCACCACAGATCACACACATCATGCAAAAAATGTCTCTCCAGCATAATCATGGCTCTTAAAACTCAAACTTTGCCACACAATGACAAGGTCTCCATATTACCAGAATTGCTTTGCCTCCTCCTCCGCCCCCACCCAGCTCCTCATCAGTCTCCAGCATGACTCAACCCCGGTGAAAAGCAGGAGGTTTACAAGTCATTTCATTTCTTTCAAGTGAGATACATCAGATGGAGGAAATAAATAAAATGGTTTACCAAAGTTATTTTCAGTGCCTGCTCCCTGGTGGATAATGGGGTCTATCTGGTTTCGTGAGCTGCTCCTAACTGGGGATTTTTTCTCCACGAGTTTTGGCTTAGCCAGGGTGAAATCCCCATTTGGAAGCCCCTTTGTGATGGCAGCAGGACCTGGCCCAGGAGCACGTCAGCATTTCCTTCTCACTCTGACAAATGTATCTTGGAACTATTCCTGTTCGAGTTCCTGCCTTATCTCCAAGACTGTGGGAAGGGTAAAAACTGCCTTTGCACAAATGCATTTTTCCTGAGGTCCTGTGTGCTGAGGGCCATCTTTTACTTGCCAAAACCCCAGACTGCAGCTCCACTCTGAGGTTTTCAACACATTTTTAACTATTTCACTTCCAAACTGCAGTCATGGCCAGCCATGAGATGTTTGTGTTCATGCTCTTCTTTGTCTCCCTCTCACTGGCCTGTGTTAAAATTTATACAAAACAAAAGGGGGGGGAAAAAAAAGGAAATTACTGTCATGTATCATCCTAAGGAAAATGAAGTTAGTGTGTCTTATTTGCAGTAGTCATGAGGGATTAAAAGCAGAAGCAAACATTTATCTGGATCAACTGATATACCATTATGATTGCAGCTTCTTCCCCCCACCCCCCAAATTTCATGGTGTTAAAATTTTGAGGATGACTTATGCCAAGTTTTGAGTATCCCCTGTTAGCTGCTACTTGCCCTCACTTCCAGTCAAATTCCTTGAACTAATTGCTGTCAGCACTGGGCACAATTAAGAGCTCTCTTGGAAAAGCATCCCCAAACCTCCAAAAATATCTACAGAAGAATCAAATGGGGCAGGTATGAAAAAAGAGCAAAGAGGGCTAACACAGGAGAGATGGTTCATTGAACTGAAGGGGGCCAGGTAGTAGCTGAAATTTCAGTATTATAAATAGGACATTATGTAGCTGAACTAAAAATAGGAGTTTTATTTTTACTTGATGTTCCTCGCTGCTGGCTGCTGACCTAGAGAAAGGGGACTCAGACAGGAGAATTAAACAATTCCCCACAACCATGCAAAACAAAACCACCAGCCTGGCTCCAGCGCCTATTTGTAAGCTACGAAGAATACAATTTCCTTTAAACCAATTTCAAAAGATGTCTAACTGAAAGAGCTCCCCAATGCTGCTATGAAAAGAACGCAACAGAATACAATTTCTGCAGAAAACCAAGTGCAATTACAAATTCCCTGTCTACATACTTGATATAAGAAAAAATGGCTGATGTATCTCCTCTGATTCCTTCACCCACTCTGTGTGTGTAACTGCTGTCCATGCTGGAAGCACTCTCTGCTCAACAGTAATAAACTATCACTCCAGTACTGGGTTTCGGGGCAAGATTGAGGGGCCCAGCAAAGGTCTGGAAGAAAATGTGATGTCAACTTGCCACCTGCCAACGGTCTCAGGGCAGCACCTTCTGTTCTTCCCTTTCCTAAGGACCAAATTGACACTTAAACAGAGAATCCAAATTTAGCTCTGGGAAAATGGCAGCTTTTCTGGCCAGCTGCTGAGGTGGTTCTTCATACTTTGTTCCGTTGCCTAAACCACTGAATCTGGATTCAAGTTTCAAGCTCACATATTCTAATCCTCAGGACAAAAGAGACTTGAAACCATGGTTTTGGTTCTGCTTAAAAAAGATAAGAGGAAGTTGTAAAATAAAACCAGATCTGAATCTAAACTGAAGTTCACAGATGTTTAAGTCCGTGGGATTTGGGGGGGGGGGGGGTGGGATCACTAAAATCTAAGGGTCTTGATAGACTTGAGGCTTCCCTGGGCTATTTTTGGCTGTATCTTATAGATACTGGATCTTTGCAATGTACCACAGACCCCAAGGAGCTGTACTCAAGTATTTATCCACCATCACTTTTGTAGGAAGCTGAATTGAAGATGGGAATGTGGTGATTTGACTTTGAAGAGTAAGCCATAATGGCTTAAAAAGATTTTATGGCAACAACAAAAATAACTTGCATTACTTGTCATTGCTGGTAAAGCTGAAATAAAGGTATTCATTATAAGAAATTGCTTATGCTTATTTATGGAAAAATACTTAGCATCTGTCTGCATGCAAATCTACCAGTCAGTCACTCTTTCTCCTGGGCTGAAAAATAGCAAATTCCTTATTTGCTGTATTTGCACACCATTCACATCCTTCACTATATTAGTGATCTGATTTGTTTGGGAATGGCAAGACTCAGAACATAATTCTACACTTAGCTTAAATAATTCTAAAATGCAGGTTTAGCACAGAAACAGATGATAATTCCAAACTTCTTGCTGCTGCTAAGCTATTTTAGCTTCTTTGGCTGTCAAAGCCAAGTCAAACACACCTAAATTAAAATGCCTATTTGCGGTGTCTCAAAAAGACAACAGAAAGATTAATGTAGTTTGTTTTCTCTCCTGATTTTGGGTAATACTTTTTCACTTTTCATATGCTGGATCAAAATCCCCAGATAGAAGTAAATGCCCTCAGTAAGCTGCAGTGTTGTATTACTGCTGGGTTTTGATACAGAAGGGAAAGAGGAACAAGAACCATAACCCTTCCATATTGGAAAAGTTGGCTACATTGGCCATTTCCTTTCTTTCACTGCACAATTTTTTAACACATGTACACATAAATTAATAAATAAACACACCCCCCACCACTTCAAATGCAGCTTTGGATGCCACTAGTAATTTCAACAAACCTACACTGGTGCCTTTACTTTTATCCCTTCCTTAATAACTCACATAAAACAGACAAGAATTGCTGGGCAACCTCTGGAACCCTCCTGGCAGCAAATGGAAGGGACACAACAACTGAGGAAAGGACAGAGCCAGCCCCAGGCAGAGCTGACCTGCACTTGCCTGGTGTGACCTCCATCTCTTAAGCCTCGTTTTTGGTGTAAGGGCACGAGGAAACTTCAACTCAGCAGGACCACAATGCACTGAAAGTGGCCTGTTGATCTATGGCCACAAACAAGCTACAAATAAAAGTCACAGTGATTAATGTCCCAAGTTCTTCCCCAGACATTCAACCTATTAGAACAGAGATATTTTAATGTGGATGAGGTCCTTCCAGCTCAAAGGGAGAATTCTCACTTCCCTTGCAGGTGCCTTCCCTTTCTGCTGCCCCAGTATAACGTGGAGGACACAACTTCTCTGTGCAGCATCTTCTAACACATGGTGTTAGAAGAAACAACTAGAGACAACATTGCAACATCTCCAGTGAGGACTGGACACTGCAACTGGTCTCCACTTGATGCACCACTCCCTGTAGCAATAATGCAACTTCCCAGCCAGGAGATTTAGTTCCACTGCTTCGTTTTCACCCTCCCCTTGAGCACAGCCCCAAACACAGAGACAGAAGCCCTTGAACACAAGCCCAGCCCAAAAAAGTTCAAGGGAGAATGTATAGGTCTTGTTATGGCCATCTCAAATCCCATTCTCCACAGCTGTTCCCTCTGTGACAGGGAACAGCCAACAGGTTTTGGACTGTTTGCTGCCACACACTTGTACATCCACCTAAATGAAGCCACTGTGGACCAATTATGAAAATTCTCTTATTCCATTTGGACTTACTCATTTGGGGATTTGATTTTTGATTTGTTTTCCTCTGAGGTTTTTGGGAAGCACTAGTGGGATGAAGTTTAAATTAAATTGGGACCATCAGCATCCCAAAGACAACTATTCAGTAGCACACATTTAATATTGATTTAACGTGATTATGTGGGCTGTTTGTAACCGCAGCTGTCTCACTAATGCCACTTAGACACAAAGTACTTTATATATTCATTACCAAGAATGTTAGAATATGAACCAAACCAAAACACAGCTAAATGATCCACACAAATATTTAGCTCTGAAAGCTACAGGGAAGTTTAAGAATTAAAGTTGGAATTGTCAATTAACAGAGACAGCTGAGGTGGATTGTTCCATCAATTGCACACATGGTCTAAGTGCCACTGAATAAATAATTACGATACTACAGAATATCCCAAGCAAGTGGCAAACCAACCACTACACCACCCAAAAGGAATTACTAACAAAACAAACTGCAACAATGCCAGTTGTCTTCGAGGATGGCCTTATATTCCTGACCTTTTCCAGATCCAGGTGCATTTCCAATATCCTGCTGAACTTTGGAAAACGGGAATGCCTGTACCAGGGCACAACATTGCTGTTTCCAAAATACCTGTTACAGCTATAACTACCAATCCAGGGGGTGGAAAACAGGGAGGTATAGATTTCTAATCCTACCAAACACAGGATTATTGAGAATGTCAGCGCCAATCCCTGCTGGGGTCAGCGCTGTTCTGAGCACAACATCCACTTGACTTAAATAAATAAAAAACACAGCGGGTGGTAAATAAAATAGGATTGTGCAAGAGAATTTGGCATCAACGAGCCATCAGTAGCATCCACATGAGTATGTCAGGGCATGGGGGGGACCTGTGAGAACTCATGGCCACGAGGGCTCGCTGAGGGAAGAGCGTGGGTGTCGTTTGACGTGTGTTTTACCTGAGGCAGAGACCGCGGAAGGGCCGCGCGCCGTTCAGGGGCGGCGGCACCTGGCCAGCCCCCAGCACGCTGCTCTGAGGAGGGCTGAGGCCATTCCTTGGCACAGCACTGACAGCCCCATCTCCCGGGACAGCCCCACCACGGCGGGGCGCGGCCCACGGGCCGAGGTGCGGGGCCAGCACCGCGCCAAGATGGCGGCGCGGCCTCACAGCCCCGCCCGCCCGCGGGGACACCGCCCCCCACAGCGCGGCCGCTGGGCGGCGCCAACGGGGCGGGGGACGGGCTGAGGGGAGCGGGATCAGGGGTGAGGGGAGCGGGATCAGGGATCAGGGGAGCGGGATCAGGGATCAGGGGAGCGGGATGAGGGATTAGGGGAGGCCGGGCCGGGCCGTGCCCGCCGAGCCTGGCGGCGTTCCCGGCTGCCAGGCGGCGAGTGGAGCGGGCGCTGCCGGCCGCGCTGATCCCGCATTGCCGGGCGCTGGCGGCTCGCCCCAGGGAGGCAGCTCCGTGCCCGCAGCCGTCCCGCTCGGTTGGTCCCGTCCGGTGTCTGTTGGCTGGCAGGTCCGCTAGGGCTCGGGAAGAACACTAAAACATTCCCAGTGTTCTTCCTGGCAGGCTGTAAGGAAGGGTTTTCCAGCCGCGGTCCGTGGCACAGCCGGCGCGGCGATGGCAGCGCGGGGAGCGGCTCCTTGGGCCCAGCGCAATCAAAGGGGTCAAGCCCAGGCTGCCGGCAGGAAAGGTCAAGAACACTTTTCAAAGGTTTTGTAAAAAGGAGAGCGCTGATGTCACGCAAACAGAACACGTCCTCTGTACCCCGTGCTCTCAGCACCTCGGTGGGGATGTCATGAGTGTTCCCATGACTCAGCGACACGTATCCGTGTTCCCTAAGGCGTTTGACGCTTTTGCCAAGGTAAAACAAATCTCCAGGTTCTGGATGGCTGGTGGCTGTACTGGGGATGAGTTCCATCAAGCCATCAGTAACCTCCAGATAATCAATGTCCCAGAAGATTTTTCTGCTCAGTTTCCTTTTTGAAGTATTCTGAAGGTTTCTATGGGTCTACCCCAATAAAAGTCTCACTGGTTAAAGCTCCATATCAAAGTTCCCAGCCGTTAAAATGTCACCAAATAGTTCAAAAGAGTAATTTTAAAGTTTTGCAGATCATGAGAACCATTTTTAGGCTAAATATATATTTTGTTCCCATTGATAAATTTTCTGCTAGATTTAAGAAGGTTTGGGAAACCCGATGTGAATTTAGTATTCACTTAAGTTTTTATTAGCAGACCTTCATGTACCACGAGCCAGGTTCTGTTGATAAGCAGCACAGTTACCTCTGAGACTGTAAAATAAACAATCTAATGGGACCACAAAGCCTTGCTGATACTCCATTTTAGTCAATGTTAATAAAAATTAATGTGTAACTTAAGTTACAGCCGTAAAATCCATTATGTTCCCCAAGTAGAGAATCCACTTTGCTCAAGCACAAGTGTTAACAATTCATTTTTAACTCGACTATCACATTCTGATATCATAGCTTTCTTGTTGTTCATGCCCTTTGAGGTATTCCACAGAAATGTGTTTTTAGTTATATCAGAAAGATTTTGTATTAGATGTCATGCATTCTTTCAAAGCATGGGCAGTGCCAAATTAAGAAATGCCTGACTGCTGAATGTGGTGTAGAGCTTCAGCAAAGTGCTCAGCACATCAGAAATATTCATTACAATGATTCCCAGTTAGGGTAGGAATAACTAACTTCCCAGCTGCATATTTTAGAAATAGTTATTCACATTAGTCATTCCTGTGGAGTGAGCACCAAGAAGGCTCTTACAGGGTCTTTTTGAGTACACTCTGCTACTCAAGAAGTTCTGCATGCCCAGAAAATTCACAATCAGCTCATCCCTGTGTTGGTGAGCAACTACCCAACTGTTTGAATAACCAGTGTGTCAGGTGGGAATCAGATGGGAAAAGGGAAGTGGCTACAACATCCCCAGGATTACAGTTCTCACCCACATTGTACAGCCAGCTCAACTGAATCAAGGCTTTACTGCAAGGCCTAGAAACTACACAGTCTTTATCTGCACAAAGGACAAAATTTCTCAAGGGTGTTATCAGCTGAAGTGGAAAGACAAGGGAAAGACAAATAGTACATTCATAATCTATTAACACTCAGGATTGCAGCTCAACACCAGATTCAAGTGCTGTTGTGGAAAGAACTTAACACCAGAGCAAGAACTAGCCCCGCTGCTCTGACACCATGTGCTGTTTTTCAGCAGAGTATCTTTCCCTTCTCCTAAAAACAATAAATAAAAAATAAAACTAAAAAGGAGAACAAGATGTCCTCATTTAGTTTTCCAGCAAGAGAAAGTACACAGCCAATAGTGTTCCCAGGTATTTCTGGTAAAGCTGCAGGGATTTGCGGGGCAGTTATCACACCCTTGCTCTGTACTCCTCCTGTCCACGTATCCTAGACTTTTGTGGTGCTTCAGTGTGGAAAATCCTCACTGCTGTGGCCAGGTCTGTATCAGAGCTGCCAGTTGCCCTTTCTGTTTCTTCCTTCTTCACCTTCCCATGTGAAATGCCCGTGAGCTTCTCACACACGACACAAAACCACATCAAATTTCTTTTTCTCTTCTCTCTCAAACATGCTCTTTTCAGAACCAACAATGGGGGAAATAGTCCTATAGACAAATGACATTACAATGCAGTGCCTTCAAAGTCCTATAGATAAAGTTTATTTCACCCAAGGCCTCCCCTCTCACCACTCAGCTCACTTTAGAAAACAAGAAAAAAACCACATTTACCATTTCACCCTTTCCCCTTTCTGTCAGAGAAATCGTAAGTATTATTGCACTACTGTTTCTCCACTTCAAGATCAAATTAGCAACATAAACTCTCTCTAACAAAACGAACAAAACCCAGAGCAGTCAATGGGCACTCTCATCTCACACTACTAGTGGGCAATTAGCAAAGAGAAACAGAAGGATGAACAAGATCAGACTTTCACTAAGTAAACAAAGCTTATCTGTGAAATGGAATTATTGCTAAATGTAGTTCAAAGTATCAATAGAAATTGTGTGTTCCATTTGGTCTTTCATTCACTAAGCACATTGATCTCTGAAAACATGATTCTGACTAATGAGCTGTGTTAAGTGGCTCTTGGATTTTTGTTTTGTTGCTGTGTGAAAGATCGGGGCTCACAGAAGCTGATGAAAGGAACAAAAGCTCCAATGCTTCTGCACTCAGATGTCAGCTTCTCAACGTAATCTCTGGAACAATTCTCAGTTTATTTATTTACTTAAAGACTACAAATCCTATTTAAGAGCTTGCCTGAAGTAGGCTGTGTCAACTCAAATGGAAGAATCAGGGATGCAGAGCTCCCAAACAAGGGGGTTCTCTATAAAGTACTCTTTGAAAATACTCTTAAAAATACCAATAAAGGCTGCAGCACTTCCAACCATTCAAGTATTAATTCAAACAGTGCATCATTTACTTGTTCTGAGAAAGCAAAAAACACATGAAGATGCAGAAACAATTGCTGCAGCTTTTCTTGGAACTTTCCCTGCAAACAGTTGTGGTTATGTTTTACCAATTTAACTGTGTCCATCCAGGTATTGAAAAATAAGTACAATTACATAATTCACCTTTCAAAGTAGATCCCACAATAGTTTTCTTCCAAAACATCATCCAGTGTACCAATTTCAAGACTGTCAACAATGGTTCTTACAACAAACCATCCAGCTGACTGTCGAATAAGCACCCTTTTCTTCCAAAGGTTTCAAGACACTTTGTATATTTGGCTGAATAAAATTAATCTTTTTAAAACAGTCTTTTGTTGCTTGGCAGAACAGAGGCATTATTTAAAAGTAAGGTGAATGCAGCAGACACACAGAGAAGCAGCAGCTCCATCACAGGACAAACTAATGAACGTTTTGATATGAAATCTTCTGAATTCAGTGACTTCTTGAGGACCCTCTGCAATCTGATAGCAAATAAACAGCTTAAGAGGCAACTTGGGAATACAATATGAGTTTTCCTGCCCACCTGCAAGGCAAGTTACACTTCCTTTCTCCAACTGCAACAGTCATAACTTCACCTTTGCACCAGGGAATATGGAAGAGCTGTTTGACTTGTATTTTTGGCAGTGCTCCTCTTCAAAAAAAAAAAAAAAAATCACTCAGCACACATTGATTGTGCTCAACAAAAACCAAGGGGAAGCTTTGTAAATCCCTGGAAATGTTCCACTGGGAGTCTCTAAAGCCGCTTGCTTTGGGTACGATGAACAAATTGTCTTACAACAGCCCACACTGTACACACGGTTGGCAGGGAGGGTTTTTAATCTCCTCAGCTGAAGACAGTAGTTCCATCCTTTTAGCTCCAATAAAAATACTAGAACTCCAATTATTCCTTGATAGGAAATTTCCAATTTCAAGCCACATCTGTTTAAAATTTCCTTTTCCTAATCCATTTGAGAACTGTTATCACGACGCTACAAAGAGCGATGGAGAAAGTCATTCAGCGCTTTGCAATGAAAAACAAACAAAAAATCCCACACAGAACCCAAGGAATGAGGGAGAAACTGCTAAACACAAGGCAATAAATGCAATTCAGCACAAACTGGGGAACACAGCAGCCTTGAATACATAGCACTCCATACACCTCAATTCCTCATTACTTACCAATCATAAAACTACGCCGGAACAAAGACTTGCCACGATAGTTTCCTTTTAGAGGTCAAAAATTAAGTTGTGAGTGATCTATTATATTTATTTATTTCCACATTTGTTGCCTTGCTGGGAATGAGTGTGTAGTAGGTGCATTTATTTTTTCACCCTTGCCCAAACCACTGGTGATGGAACAGAAAGAATTCAGTCAGCTTCCAAGGGAGTGTCCGTGTGGAGCTGCAGCCACAGCCCCAGCCCAGCTCACTCCTCTGGGCTTCTGTGAGCATTAATTACCCTCTGTCGCTTCACCCGGTTCATGGCCCTGTTTTCGTCATACTGGAAGACAGATAAGGAAATTAATAGATCAGCTGTTATCATTAGACAGATATGTCAAATATAAAAGAGTTTATTACCCAGGAACAGAAAAAATATATACCACTGATGCATTAGACAGAGAGCTCTGGTTAATATCTACATATAGGTTCATTTTTACTTTGAAATTTACATTTATTCCATTAAAATAAAACATTTCCAAGTTTGAGGTTATTAAGCTAAAGAGTATTAGAACACTTCAATAAAGAAGATTCAGTTGATCTTAAGAAGGAACTTAATTATACAGAGGTTTTTCATCCAACTCTTCACACGTGGAGTGGGCAAATAGTTGCACTGGTGCTACTTTAGAGCACAGGTCAGGCTCTGTTCCTTTTAAAATACTGATTAATGTGTGTCTGCCTTCTGAAGCATGGATTTGTCATCACAGACTGGGTCTACTTTTGATCCTGGACATCAATTATACCCACAGATAAAGAATATACCAAGATGAAAGGAACAAAGGCAAATTTGGGTTGAATGAGGGTAAGGCATTTGGGTTTTTTTTTAATAGTTTAAACAAGAAGCACAACAGAGACAGGACTCCAGGATTCCACTGAAAATGTAAAATGGAATCAAGAAAGCTTTCACAGGTTAGATATATGTGTAAGACCACCATGCTTTCAAGTTTGCCCCTGCACCAGCAGAAGCTTGAAGAGCCTTTCCTTCACTGCAACCAAAAAGGAAACATTTTCATAGCTAGAACAAATGAAAAATAAAAAATCAATGCCTGACTTGATATATATTTCATGAGAAGCAAATTATTCTTGTCCTTAAGTTAGAGCATATATTTGTTCAATTTTTTAATAACCAGTATCATGACTAAAACCCAAGAAACCCGCAAATACCCAATTCTCTATATAATGTAATAAACTACTAAGGAAATTGATTTTGGAAAGGATTTGCAGTTTTTCATCCATTATACTGATTGGTCTATAACTGAAATAATGACCTGAAACATTACTTAACATTTACAGAATGCTTACCGTTTCCCCATGCCAATATTTAATTTTTCAATAACTCACCCAGTGTTTTTATGTAGAATGAGAACAATGGATCTTTAAAAGCTACAGTTACAAAGCTACATTCAATACTTGTGAACAGCCTTTCAGGGGCTTCCTAGTAATGGCATATCAATGTAGCCACATTTTGAGAAGGCAGACAATTATACTCATCAAGAAGCCCTTTAATGTAAAGGTTTCAATGGAAGAAAAATAAGATTGGTAAGATTACATGGAGAGAAACTTTTTACCATTGTGAAATTTATGCCAAAAATCAGAAAGTACAATTTCAAGTTCAGAGGTGTGTGAAAAGTTCATTTCTGTACTCTGAATGTAGGCCTGACAACCATGAATATAAAGATCAGTGGATATTCTCTGAAAACCTGCCTATTAAGACAATAAATCCACTTAAACTCCTGTAACCTTCATTTCTTCGTATCTACAGATGTAGTACAGCAATATTTTCATCCAGGGCCTAACTCAGCAACTCATTTAGTAGCTTCAGTCAGTACCACTGACTTGAGCTGTAGGTGTTACTCATGCAAAAGTGACCATTGCTGCTTCATATCCTACTCTGTGCAAATACCACTATTCAAAAAAGTTCAGAATAAAGCTCAGAAGCAATCTGTGAAGTGGCAGTTCCTGTCTGCAGTATCTGTTTTGGTAAAACGTGTGTTTGCCTATTTTTGTGCATCAAAAAATACACCACTCCATTTGTTAAAGCCAGATTTTACTTGACAAATTTACCCAAAATAAAGTTTAAATTTGGTCTCAAATGCCCACAGCAGAATGTGGTTACTTTTATTGATTTGTGCTACTCAGTAAAAAGCACCTCCAGTCCCGTCCTATTTTTTTATGAAGCATTAAACTCTATAAATTGTATATTTGTTTCTTACCTCTTTTCTTAGGCATTTCCGCATCTCACGGTCAATGTCGTTGCAATGGCCAAAAAATTTCAAGATGTTGTGCTGATGAGTTAGGGAGAAAAAGAAAATTACAATTCAAAGGTTGCTTCCTCTGCAGCTCTACATTTCTGGCATTTTTCAGTGTATCCTGGTCTTCTTTCCCTTTCCTTTTTTTTTGTGAAAAGTGATGTTTGGTAACTTTTTTTCCTGACCAGCCAAAAGTTCAGAGCAACTCCCGACCCTCACTTGAGCCACCCCCACCTTGCTGAAGGTTGAAGGTATCCCCATGTTGTACAACTAAACAAGGGCACCTAAACTCAAGCTATGAAGTCTAAATGTAGAACATACATTTGTATGGATCTAGAAGTCAGTCTTACAACTCTCACTCACATCACCTTGAATAATGGACCAAAAATAAATATTCTGAACTCCAGGTTGTGATAAAAAGGCAACATCCTCCCTGCTTTAGTTTTTATTATTTCTTCATGACTAGGGAGTCAAAGGACTCCCTACTCCATCATCCCAACCACATGAGGAATGGGTTGTTGTTCCAGAAATTGCAGGCACTGGGCTTAATTGACTGAAACATTAGAATCAGTATAAAAAAAAAGGGGGGGTTAAATTTCTCCAGATCTTAAGGTTAATAAA
The DNA here is from genome assembly GCA_035583135.1 of Lophotriccus pileatus. Taxonomy (NCBI): domain Eukaryota; kingdom Metazoa; phylum Chordata; class Aves; order Passeriformes; family Tyrannidae; genus Lophotriccus; species Lophotriccus pileatus. The sequence continues at coordinate 15,426,631 of JAWWES010000021.1, forward strand.
TAAGATGCAATTACCACCTTTATGACACAGCTCAACTGTGGGCCTTACACATATTTAAGTGTTCCTTAGTTTCTGAAAAACTGCATGTCTCGTCCTCATGGGCATTCCCAGCATATTGGCCATAAAAATCTGTTCTCCTATGAAAGATTTCCTGAAGCAGTTCCATATTATCAGCCGTCAAATCACTCCCAGAATGCCTGCTTCTAGGAATGCTCTGTCAGAGGATGCTTCCTGCCGTGCCACAAAATCTCACGATGGAATTGGGCAGCAGAGCACCCAAGTGATTTCGAACATCTGAAGGAGTGGAGGTTTTAGTAGATATTTGCAGTTGCACAATCAGTGGAGACAACTCAGCCAATCTTGTGCACAACTAATGAATTTAAAAAAACACCAGGAAGAACAAAACAGATGAGAATGAAATCACTTTTGCATTTCCACAGCTGGGGAGCAGCTGGTGGCTTTATCCAGGGGGTACAGGAACACTGGTAAGGATTCAAACAGCGGCCAAGATTTCAGCCAGTAGAACATGACTGGAAGCAGGAGTGGGTTAATAAAGATTATGACAAACACTTAACTATAGCAGTGCTATAATTAGCTTGTTTACACCTCTCTGCTTTATAAAGGGCATCAGGTGACTGAAGCAGTTGCATGAAATAAATGGCCACTTCACTGCACACTGATCTGGCTTTTACAACGTTTTCATTTCAGCTAATACAGATTTAATTTTGTATTCTGCTCCCATACCTGCATGTTAAATCTCAAGGTGAGTGCTCACATTTCAAGCCAACTCCACTCTGACTATGCAGCTGTTTCATCTATGTTTATTTAACCAGATTCCTAAGATGTCACTTCTTGGCTCAGATTATGAGGAAAAAAAAAAGAATCAGTTTCTCAAAAATAGTTATTACAGCTATTACAGTGATACAATTGCAAGACAATATGCACTTCTTTCAGCTGCAGCCTATAAAAATAAAGTCTATTTAAAGCACTTACTTGGCAACAGAGTAGAGTTATTAAAAAATCAAAATAGTGACATCAAATAGGAATCCCATTAACCTCTCTTCACTAGATGCAAAACCAGATATGCAGGGCAGGTTCTACATTAGGAATAAAGTAAATCAAATTGACTGTTGTGAAAATACACATACAGGACACCCAATTAAAAAAATAATGCTTTTCATCCCTCAGGAATAGTAATTTAAATTGTAGATGAAGGTTCCTAGGACATTTTGGCATTGTAAGAAAAAAGCAAGTAGTCACCAATAACTCATTAAGATCACAGAGTTCAGATTTCATTGACTTCAATTTAAAAGGAATATTTCAGTACATTCCCCTTGAATTTCAGATGAAAAAGTATTGCTTCCTTTCAAGTGAGTGTGAAAGGAGCCATCCTCACCCTTCCTGTTTCCAGACTGCCTGCACAAATATCCTCTCCCAGCTGAGCACGAGACTGACAAAAGTAATTCCTCTTCATGTAAAGAACAATTTCAAACAAAACCAAGAGAATATAATCCTGTGCATGGCTATTATTGCTGCTGCTGGTCCCTTCATAAGTCACACTGGCAATGGATTCCTTTGAAACACTTGCTGCCAAGGAATTCAAGTGCACCTATTAGTTCTGTTCTCAAGGCAGGCTAATAAGCCACATTATACAACAAGCCCATGTTACTTGTATCTTGACATGCATTTAAAGCAAAAAAAACCCCAAACCCCAAACAACAAAACAGTCAACCATTACTTTTCAAGCAGTAAATCAATATTGCTGCTTTCCCAGCCAAGGCACAGAAAGCCCAACTAAGTATGTACCAAAAAGGAGGATAAATGTGAATGTATTTTCTTTCTTGATTGGATTTTTCACAATTAGGAAAAAAATAGTTACAACATTTTAATTTTATATTGCCTATCTACTGCCTATTATTTATATTATTTACTGCCTCTTCTTAACTGATGATCATTTTGTCAATTCTTTTGATCCTATAGCAGTTAATGTACAAGAAGAGTCTTCTCACTGAATTCCACTACAGATTTACTACAGAGCAGACCTTAAAAGAAGAGGCTTTTAAACAAGTGAGATGAAGATTCCATCACCTCGAAGCAATGAAGAGCCTGCAGACAATTCAGCATTTCAAACCCTTGGGTAGGTGCCTATTAAGAAGATGGAAGTCCAGCAGTAATTCCCAATTAGCTCTCCAGGAATGTGGCATGTTGGGGTCCCCATCAACACATCTGCTTATAACAGACTGAAACATCTACCCCAGGGACAGCTGGAATATGGAAATGCCACAATCCTACAAAAAGAGGGCATTTGAAGTTGCTTTTATTACTGGGGTTTTTTTGAGTGGCACACAGTACTAAAAGGTGCAGAAGTTATTTCAGTCCTTGAAGTAGGTCCCTATGTATCAAGCTGTAGCACAGGAAATTTTGAGGTATGTTGTATTTCCTAAAGAAACCCCTGGCAAGATTTTACACACAGTTATCAGATCCCTCTTCAGTGAAAACACACCAGCTACATTTCATGGCTGTTCTGCCTGGAGGAGGGTTTGCTCTTTATGATCATATAATATTCTCACTAATTTACCTGACACTCATTTCCCCAACCCACCCACTCTTTTCTCTGCTCAGCACTCCTTACCTCCTTGTGACACTTCTTGAGCAGACTGATAATTAGGTTACACTCTTCAGTGTGCAGATGAGGAGACAGGTCTGGATGCATCTTTAGTTAGGGATGATTTCAGTAGCACAGGGGACAAGAACCAGAGAAAATTTCCACCTGCCAACACTAAAATGTGAAAGTATAACTAGAAAAGCTTGATTTAACACATATTATCAGCACTATTTTAACAAACTATATTTTAGATCAAAATGCAGCTTAATACATATCATTTATATTACACAGTTAAAGTTACTAAACCCAACACTGTCTGATCTTCCACACAGCCCAAATGTTAAAAGTCAGCTAGAAGTTTATAATCTTGGCTATCATGGACACAAGCACACAGTTGGGATTTTTCATTTTCAGGGAACCTCTAGCAGCATTAATCTTTCTTGAACTGCAGATTATCTTTTCACTTTCTTACTTCAATTTTCTGCTTTCTCACTTTAAGCAAGTGAAGTGTATGTGATTTTCTTTCTGCCTTCTGCAAAGTTGAAGTAGAACAGGAAGCACAATGCACTTTCATTACAGCACTCTGGCCCCTTTTTTTATCTACAGGCTTTTTAATAAGTCTTAATCCAAACCCTGGTGATGCTTTATAAACCAGTAATCACTTCATCAAAAGAGTAATGATTTTTTTTTTAATTATGCACAATTGGAATGTCCCTTCTTGCAACTCCATAGTGTTTCCTCTTGCTCTTTCACTGTTCTTTGAAAAGCAACTCGATTTGGCTTCTACATGAATCCCAACTCCTTCAGCTAATGGAAGGAAGCATTTAGGTTGCCCTGAAGTCTTCTCCCTGGAGCGCTAAACCCTCGCTCCTTGAACGTCATCCCATCCACCAGCTGCTCCACACTCCTGACCCTCTTCTGGATTTGGTTTTTATCATCTCTCTTAGACTGCAGGACCAGAGAGAACACAGTATCTCACACATGGCCTCAACACTGCCAAGAAGAGAGGAATAATAACAACTTCCCTTGATGTGCCAGTGATGCTTCTACCCCGGCCCAGGGAGCCACCAGCCTTGGCTGCTGCAAGGCTGCACTGCTCCATCAGGTTTTAACTTCACATCAACCAAGACCCCCAGGTCCTTTCCTGCAGGATTCTGTGGGGCAGGAGCAAATTTCATTCTAGAAATAAAATTTTATATTATCTACCACTGAGAAAAGAAAATATCCCCAGAAGTGATTTTGAAGTTCTTTTGTTGAAGAGGATGAAAGTGTCACATGGAAGCGGCTGAAATAAAGTGGCATCTTTGCTGTGGGAAATCACGGGGAGGGGAGGAGGAAAGTCCAGTCCACACCAGAACAAATGGGCAAAATTCTACTTGTATGGTGATACTGCCACTGAATTAAAGAGATGCCTGTTTGTTTGCTTAATATTTTGTCATTCCCTCTTCTCCCAAGGAGATCGCCTTTCCAGCTGCAATACATCAGGCAAACACCATTGCAGTTTGTACTAAACAGCCATCACTGTCTTAAAACTCCAGCTGAACAGACCAGACAAATACAAGTAGCCAGTGGTCAGATTTTACAATTGCAAAATCCCCACATTCAGATGCAGTGCTGGCAGCAATAATCCACACTGTTATTTTTAGGATGCTCAAGGAGTATGTTCAACTTGAAGAGGTACATACACTAATGTACCCAGTACTTCCCATCATGTGCTCAGCTTAAAAAGAGTTAGATTCCCACAAGCAAACTAAAATTTAAAATTCCAAACATTTAAAAGCCTCTTGAGAACCACGAGAATATGTTCCAAATAGTGTTGTGAACATATGTAGTGATTTCTTCCAAAAATCTTCCCCCATACTATCTGGAAGTCTAATATTACACCACACTTACTCTTAGCAGAGAAGTTGCTGGAGACTGTACAAGTTGCTTAGGCATTCTATCTGACAAATTAACAAATGAACCTTTGGAAATATGACAGCAGGAGCACGACTGGAACAGCAAAGTGATTAAGAACCCTGCTGTGTTATTGCCACCAGTTTTTGATTGCATGCCACACAAAGTCAGTATGTTTTAAATTTATCAGTGGAGGTTTTTGATAGCACTGGAGTTAGAGCTCCCTTGGGAGGGTGACCTGCTCAGTGGCTGTGCTTTACTGTAACATGTGTGAACCCAGATGATTATTAAACCTCTTCATCATTCAGCCTCCGACTGCGCTTCCTGAAAGGGCCACCCGAGGGGGCTGTCTGGGAGGGAGAAAGCAGGAGCAGTGTCCCAGGGAAACAGGGAATATCCTCACAGGCCAGAAAGTCAAATGGAGCACTTCAAGGAAAGACTCATTATTCCTAAACTGAGGTGAACAAAACCGTTCTCAGATCATGGTTGAAAGCCACTCGTCACAAACGTGGTGAGGTGTGCACTTCAGCAATTAAAACCTTCCAACAACTCAAAAGCATTTTCCAATGGCACCTCTTGTAGGACAGAAGCTACAAATCAAAGGTCCCAACTTTGCTTTCCACGGTGCCACAGAACACAAATGCTGCAAACACCCAAACAACACCCACCAGGCGGCAGCAGAACTGAGCAAAGCAGAACGTGGACTCGCAGCAGGGAAGGGGGAACAAACCTGTAATTCCTCTAAAGAGCCACTCTGCACGTTTAACATTTACTTTTGCACTTCATGTCACTGTCTAACTTGAGTAAAACCAAACATTTGGGGTCTTAAATTCTCAGTTATATAGTATTGTTCTGTTTGGCTTTGGGAAAAAAAACCCCTTACAATCCAAACAATTCTGTTTACTCAAATCATTGGTGTTTTCTGTGAGATTGTACAAAGTTTTAGCACAAAAAAAGGGTTCAGCTCCATACTAAATGGTATGATTCATGTCACTTCAGCAGAACTTCTGCATTCCCAGTGTTACCTTGTATACACAAAGTATTTTTGGTGACAAGCTTGGATCAGTCATTCAGTGAAATGAGAAATCACAGTTGATGCACACAATCTCAAAACATAAGGGATCTCTTTAATAAACCACTTTTAGCCAAGTCCTACAAAAATTAGTCATAACCTCTTGAATTTCAGTCTCTGAAACTACTCTAAAACACATTTTTTTTAAAAACTGTGATGAGGTTCATACAGCTTTCTGCCAACATTTCAACATCCCTGACGGCAGCAGAATGAGCTCACCTGCTACTTTTAGTAATAAGTTTCTGATCAAACTACATCATACCTGATTTCATGCCTAGTAAAGCAAGGTGTTAGTCCTAATCAATAAAGCAGGTTGTACACCAACTTGAATATGAACTCATTTCTACAGTTTTACTTCTAATATAAAGGTCTGAGTAAAGCACAAGAAGGCATTAAGGTTGTATTCACATAACAAACATCAGCATAATTACAGGACAATTATTATGACACACAGCCAGTGCCACTGCACAATATAACACTGTATCACAGATTACTGAAGCTGTCTCTGCCTATTCCTGCTATGCCTATGAAGACAACAATATGCATTCAAGAATGACAAAACCCAGCCAGCATAAAAGTAAAGCATTATCCAGTGGGAGGTGTCCCTGTCCATGGCAAGGGGGTGGAACGAGATGATCTCTAAGGTCCCTTCCATCACAAACCATTCTATGATTATGGACGAGGTGCCCTCACCCAGTTCCTGTTTTGCCAACTGCTCTTGTACTTTGGCTGCATCCACCAGACCAGGCTTCGTTTCATCCCTATTTCACGAATTTCCCAAAGAGCACTATAACCCTAGTGCTGCCCGCAGGATCTCCTCGCTTACTGTAAAACAGCTAGGGAAGAAAAGGGAGCAAGGGGATCGCACTTCCCTGCTGGAAAACACAGGCTCTGATCCCCCGAGCAGCCAGAGCCCCTGAGGAAAGGCAGAAAGTTAAACACTGTCCGAGTGACAGGCTGTGCCACGGGGCGGGTGCGACGGGCCGGCTCTGTTACCAGGGGAAGGCGGGGGGTCCCCCCGAACCCGCGCTCTCCGCAGCTCCTCACTGCTCCCGGCAGGCCTTCACACAGCGGCGGGACACACACGGACACGGGGACAGCTGACGGCAGCCACAGCGGCGAGACCCGCGCTCCCCTCACAGCTGCCCTTCCAGAGCCCTCCCTGAGCCCCGCAGGGGAGACGCGCGGCGAGCGGAGGGTCCCAGAACCCGGACCCCCAAGGTCAGGCGGCGGGGAGGGAAGAACGCGGCACGGGGAGGAGGAAGGAGGATTTCCCCACACACCTTCTTTCCCCTCGGGGTTCCCCGAGGCCCCGCCCGAGGCCGCCCCTCACTCACTCCCCGCGGCGCGGGGCGGGCGCGCTGTCTCGGGCGGCCCCGGCCGGAAGCCGCCTCAGTCAGGAGGGCGCGCGCAGCGCCGGGGCGGGCGGCGCTGTGATTGGGCGGCCGGGGCCCGGAGCGGCGTCTGATTGGCCGGTTCGAAAGGCGGGCGGCGCGCGGCGGGGCCCGGACCCGGACCCGCAGGGCGGGAGCGCTGAGGGGCGGCTCCGCTCGGTTCCGCTGCTCCTGCTTCTCTGCTCCGCTCGGTTCCGTTCGGTTCTGCTGCTCCCGCTGCTCCGCTCGGTTCGGATCCGCTGCTCCCGCTGCTCTGCTCGTTTCGGTTCCGCTGCTTCGCTGCTCCCGCTGCTCTGCTCGGCCCGGCGCTCTCTGCGCACCCGTGCCCCCCGTCTGAGGGCACTCACCGGACCGGGCAGGCAGGAACAGCCCTGGGTGAGTCCCACTGCCACGTCCCTCGCCTCGTACCAGGCCTGGGGCAGGGAGGGGAACTTCTGAGGGCGGCAGTGAGGGCACTTGGTTTGCTCAGAGGGGGGAACTCATCGCGGTTTGCAGCTTCCTCGCGAGGGGCAGGCACTGATCTCTGCCTTGTGGTGACCTGTGACAGACCTAAGGGAACGGCTGGAGCTGTGTCACAAGTTTAGGAAAAGGTTCTTCCCCCAGAGGGTGGTCGGGCACTGAACAGGCTCCCCAGGGCAGCGGGCACAGCACCAACCCTGACAGAGCTCCAGGAGAGCTTGGACAACGCTCTCGGGTACTGGGTACAGTCCTTGGGGTGTCCCGTGCAGGGACAGGAGCTGGACTCAATGAGCTTTGTGGGTCCTTTCCAACTCAGAATATTCTATGGTTCGGTGATTCTATGAAAGTTGTTGCAGAAGTGTTGTTGGTGTCTGTGTAAGTCTGTGGTAGTGCTATGTTTAGAGCTGACACCAAGCTGTTGAAGTCGTGCCAAGGTGCAGCTTTTTGCATCTTCAAAGGGAACAAATCCCCCAAGCCTGCCCGTGCCTTGGTCTTAACTTCCTTAACCTTTCAGCTTTTCAGGTGGCTCCATCATGGATGAAACTGTGGCTGAGTATATCCGCAGAACTGTGCTAAAAATCCCACGGGATGAAATCAAGATGATGCTGCAGAAGTGGGGCTTTCTCTCCGAGGCACAGCTGCAGACTCTCAACTTCCATCAGATAAAGGATAACATTTCTCAAGAAGTTGTTCAACTCTGTGAGGTAAATCCTCTCCTTTGGGAACTGTCAGTGACAGGCAGGATGCATATTGAAGCACCATCAAAACAAATTAATCTTTGGCCCTAAAACAGCATCAAATGGCAGTTTGTAGTCTGTAAAATGCAAAGGTGAGCTGGTAATACCATCAGTTTTGTCTGTTCTTTTGGAGTGTAGAACTGCCCCATACTAAGTATGAAAATACATATTTTGAGCTCTAAATTACACAGGTTAGATAAAAGCTGAGTGTGTTACACCTTTGCAAAATGGGCGTATTCCTAAGTTGTAAAATAAAGGCTCGTTACACAGCTATGATTTAAATCTATTTTGTTTGGGTAATGACAGCAGTAGTTTATATCTTCTAGACTTTTCAGATTTTTTTTAAAAATTTCCTTGGCTAGAATTACTTCCATTCAGTGTACTATAAGCAAAACAAAATTATCTGATCTAACTCTGATTTTGGTGCACCAAAAATCTTTATATATAATTTCATAACTCACACAGATACAGTTATTATTGATATATCTCAAATTCTCTAGCTTTTTGTATCCTTCCCTTTGAATTTCATCCTCAAAGGTTAATTACCTGGAGTGTAGATCAAACTAAAGAAAAGAAGCTGTTAAGTTATTCTCCTGTGATAGCAAATGTCATATTTTAAAATAGCATTTGTTTCTGAAACATTTGTATCTGTAACAAGTTGTGTCTTGAAGTTTCTTAAAAATCTTTTCGTGCTGTAAAGGTTAAATAAGGAGAAACCAAGTATGTTAAAATCCAGTGAAATACTAGTCAGTGTTGCATTATGTCACAAATACCCATTAATTTTGTTTTAATTGCTTGTGCATCATACCATGTTCTTGCTGCCTCTGCAGAGGAACACTTTAACCTTGCTGAAGCAGTTTCCATTATTGATTTCTCAAAACTCTGTTGTGTCCACCCTGGGACTGGGGGTGTATCTTTGAGGAGAGTGGACCTGCTGGGGGCTCCAGTGCAATGGAATTTAAACCACCAATACTGAGTTTTCACATGCTAAGCAGTGTGATTGAGCATTCTGGACCTGCAGTTCACCATGCACTGTTGTTCTTTCCAGGAAAATTCTGCAGACATAAAGCAAGCAGCTGTTCTAGACATAATTTGTAAGTAAAAAAATTATTTTAAATGGGGTGTGCTTTTTTTTTTTAAGTAACTTGATAATGCCTTTAATTACACAGTGATTACTGTGGGGCAGTACAGATGCACATTGTGTAAGCAGATCACATTTGAGATGAGTCTTACTGATGGTGACCTTGTTCAAAAAAAGCTCAAAATCAACAAAAGCATTTTTGCTTCTTCTGCAGCCTCTATAGATGTAAAGTGTTGGAACCCACATCCAGCACACAGTTATAAATACAGACATACAGGTTTGTCTCTAGTGTGCCCCAAACACTAAAGCCAGGAATTCCAAGCTCCAACAGGGAGTGACAGGCAAACCTATCAGCAAATGTTGGAACTCTGAACTCCAGTATTAATTCACAACTTGATTATATGATAGTTCAAATCTCAAGGATTCTTTTAACAGTCTACCCATCTTACATTTGAGTTTGATCAGTTTGTGTGAAACCCTTCCTTAAACATTTACCCTCAGAGATGCCTTTTATTGGTGCTCACTGAGTTACAAAAGAACTTCCCATCTCTTTAAAAAAACCCCTGGTTTATGTTTGCAATGAGCAGTAGTTTAAGAGTGCTGAATAAATTATATTGCATTAGCAGGAGTAATATTTTTTAAAGTAACCTGCCTGTAAAAGTGTTGTAAAGTTCTTTATTTGACAATACATTATGTCACTGAGCAATTCCTATCTTTCCTAGACAACCACATCTACCAAAACAAAAGAATGTGGAGTGTTTACCAGATGAGAAAAACAGGTAGAATGTCTTTCCTTGCCTCTTTTCCTTCCTTCCCACAGTTCTCAGCAACTTAGTGCTGTGCTGCCTCATATCCTACACTTTAAACATAAATATAGTCTCGTATGGATTTATTCTGTAGAGATATTTTGAACATTTTACTGCAGTCTAGTATGGATTTTTCAATGGAGATATCTTTCATGTTTTTAGAGTATTTTCTGTTAACTTCTCAAGCAATTATTAGAAATTAGTGACTACTAATTAAATATTAACCTTTTCTCTATATAGCAGTAATGAGGGTCAGACTTAACACACATCTTGTATAAGGTTATGCAACTTCAGCTTTTTCTGCTTAATTTTCTTGCAGCAAAACTAAAAACAACTCTGAACAAGTTCTTTTCCAGACAATTCTTATTTCTGTGTTGACTTTTTCCCTCATGTAACAGGAGAAGAATTGGACTATTTTGACTTAACAGATTTCAAACAGAAATTTAAAAGGAGACTTCGGTCAGCCTTGAAAAACGTAAGAATAAATCCATTCTAAGTTTTGATACACAGCTCTGGTGTCAATATGTTGTTTTCATAACCTTTCCTCACAGTTTGTGTCAAAAATTAAGTGGAGTTATTCATTTGGGAACGATAGGAACTGTATGTGAAACAGCAAAAATGTATTGCATATCTGTTCTAGCAATTTCGCAGTTATGCTGGAGGGAAATAAAATGTGAGTTTGTCTTAAAATGGGACTGACTTCAAGAAGGTGGTGGTGTCTTCTTATCAAATCTTTGCTGTATTTGAGTGCACACGTGGCCTCAGTAAGTTGGTATTTCTTTGCCTGTTACTCAATAACAACACACAACAAAAATCTTATCAAACAGGATGGAGGGAGTTCGAAGTAGCCATTAAGCAGGACAAAGGAGTTCAGTTATAATTTAGATTAATAACAACATTGTATTCATTTCCTTTTAGTTCTGGCTTTGAAGTGGCATTTTGTGATGGCTGAGGACTTGGCTCTGGTGTTTCTTTACAAAATGACTGAGAAAACACTGTCAATAGCAAACAGCAGTTTCTAGACTGCAGAAATGAGCATGCTAAGTTAAAAATTGGAAGGGAATACTCTCATTTCACTTTTTTACTAAGCAATTTGCAGAAGCCTCTTTCTTTAGTTCACCAGCTTCATTTAGGCAAGATAATAGAAAATGGCTTTGGCTAATTCCCTGTGTCACTCCCTGACACCCAGTGCATTCCCACTGACAACAAACACAAATCAGGCTCACAGTTCACATCACTCTCTTATAGGAAAACCCTACAATATTTTTGTTTTTAAAAAAGAAGGTTTCTCAAAACCTTTGAGAAGTATTGTTGGCCCAGCAGTTTCAACAGTTTATGGCCTACTTGTGCCTCAGTCCAAAAGTGAGTTGTTGTTTGGTTTGTTTGTTTTTAAAGGAAGTTTTTCCACTCCAAAGTCACCCAGATTGAGTCAAGGTAAAAAGGAGTAAACAAGGAGCAAATCTAAAAGAATAACAAAGGGAATCTTCAGACTTCTGATTGTGTATTCTTGAGCAGAGAAAAATATTATATTTGGGTCTAAAATCACAAGCTGATCAAAAGTTTAGTTTCTCCAAAAATGGACATATTGGAATTATTGCCACCAGCCGTCCATCTAAACAGACATCTTTGTGTGTTGTTCTGTCTGTTGATATTTTCCCAAAGGAGAAATCAAGGCTTTTGTAATAAGCTGGTTTTATTTTCACCCTTCACCATAAAATGCGTATTGACAGGAAGAAAAGTAGACTTAGAGTTTTTATCCCAGCCTGTGAGATTATTGTTTTTCAGTGGAGGTTTGATTCAAATACAACCCTGACCACACTTAGTGGGTTTTGTTTCTTCTTCAAGCAGTGGTGCACTAAATGATGTTTGGGGTTAAGAGATAAGTAAATGGACACCAAAATGGACACCGAAATGTGTTGGTAAATCAGAGCTTTTCTTTTCCTCTCAGGTCACCATCACCTTCAAGGAATATGAGGATAATGCCATCTGGATTCGAGTTGCCTGGGGAACACCCTACAGGCAACCAAACCAGTACAAGCCCAGCTATGTCGTGTACCACTCACAGACTCCCTATGTCTTCATTTCTGCCTCGGTGCTCAAGAGCAACTTGCCTCTGCTGTGCCAGGTACACAGCAAAGCTGCTGAGACCCTGCCTTCACCACACCATGGCCAGCTAGAGTTGTGTTAGCTTTCAGGAGGATGGCTACAGATTCCTCATTTAACAGAATTTACTACATTACATATTTTTTTCCTCCCTCGTGATAAAAATGGGGCAAACCCCAAATCTTTGGATCAGTGCATCATGAATAAACTCAGTTTATGGGGATTTTTATTGATCCTGACTTGTTCTAATTTCTTAGCAAAGTGTAAGGCAGTATTTGATTAAATTGTCTCATAGAAGTTTACAAATATTACATCAACACAGTTAAGTTGAAGAACTAAACTAAACACATGAGCTCATCAGGGAATGCTCTTCATTAGTTTTAAAACAGGTTTTCTGTTAACTTGTGATCAATGTTGGTAGTCTTTTTTTCTCCTCTATTTAGCAAACTTCTGCAGTAGTAATCTAAATATTTTATATTCTGTTTGTTTATTTTTCATCTGATAAGGCAATGAGGCTTATCTTGTTAACCCTGTGAATGCTTTTAAATATTAGCCTGAGCTTAATAACAGTCTATGCAACATTTTTTCAGATATGAGAATCTTGCTGGTTAAGGGTCAGTTGCTTACCTTGAAACAAGAACATCACAATGTCTAGAAATACTATATTTGTGACATATTATAAGCACAGTGATGATTAAAAATGATGTTAAAACAATTTCAATTTTTATTTAAAGGCCCTGATTGTTGCTTCCAATTACCATGACATCCGTGAAATGGAGCTTCGAAGTCATTCTTTAGACTCCCTTAAAGATATTGTGTTTAAGAGATTTAGCCAGGTGAGCCACTTCACAAGTAAACCCTAAGATAAGTCTTGCTTTTTGTTTCAGGCCTAGTTCTCACCCCTTAGAAGGGGGGAAAATTCACCTTTTCCAAGAGACCATCAAGTTAAAATAATATTGAACTACTGAGGTGGACAGCCTTTCTCCAAGGTAACATTATAATGGGCATATGATCACTTGGTATTCCACCTATTCTTCATTATTGCTATTCCTGATGGCTAAACTCAGCCTAAAAATTACATGAGCAATTCAGTTTTAAGATTTTTTTATCATCATTCCCTGGTTTCTTAGAGCCATGAGTTGAAGGCTGCTTGTCCATATAAAACTTTTAAATAGGGAACTGTTAACAAATATCATAGGACAAGTATTTTCTTCCTCAAAATTAGGTTGACTTTCTGACTTCTAGTACTGGTCAAAAGTTGGAGGAATACTCACTTTGAGAAGGAAAAAGAAATCCGTCAAGTTCTTTTCAGCTACAGCTTCTAAAAGTGAACTGATATTTTTTTTCTTTCTCTCCATTTAGAACTTCCAAACTTATTGTCCAAAACCTCTACAAGGAAGGGCTGTAGAACCAGAAAGTGGTATGTATATTGGAAGTGTCATTACTGCTGGCTTGTGAAATGAGATCTGTAATAGGAAGTTTCCATGTGTTACATTCCCACTACGTTACCCATTCCTTGTTCCACACCACTGGCTGCACTGGGAGAGCTCAGCATTTCCCCACGACTGGCACTGGACACAGGAAACCAAAACCACTCAGTGCCCAGTAGCTCACATTAGCTTGTGATTTTTTCTTGGCAAGCACTGAAAATGTGATAGAAACCTTATAAAAAAAAGATGGTGATGACTTTGTTAAAATTATTATTTTCAACTTTTCACTGGGGTGATCTGATCAGAAGAACAGCATTGCAGCAGCTGCCAAAGTTGTCTTTCTATTTTCTCTTCCCTACTTTCGCCCTGCAGTGGATTTAAGGATAATAAATGAAAACAGAAGTGAGAAAGAAAGAATACAGAGACTGAACCAGGAAGCTTTTGGTGATGGTCCCCAACCAATACTCCAGTTTGCCCAATACAAGGTAATAAAAGCAACCAATTTGGGTTTTTTTATAATTTTCATTTAGGTAGTAGTTAAGCTAAATTTCAAATTGAAGAAATACTATGTTTTTTTAAACTTTAAGGAGGACATTTTAACACGAGTTACTTAAAAATCTCTCTAAGAAACAGATTTGAGTGATGCACAGGTTTTAGCTGATGATCAGATATACTGACAATTTGAAGAGAGATACTTAATGTTTTACAATATTACTGAAGAAGCTGCCTCTTCCTTTCAGCAGAGAACTGCCACATGGTGGCACCCTCTGATTTTATTACAACATTCCTCCAGCTGGAATCATGTTCATTTCAAATGAGAAACAGTCTTATTGCAATATGGTATTGAAACATTTAACTAATAACATATAAATTAAATATATTAATTGCTTATACTCCCTGGTTAAATTTTTTGTTTAACAGCTTGAGACAATGTTTAAAAGTAGTCCTAAAATGGATGTTTTGGATAAAAAAGAACCATTCAGATGTCTGGTCAAGTTTTCTAGTCCACATCTTTTAGAATCACTGAAATCCTTGACACCAGCAGGTAAGTGTCCCAACTCTATAAAATGGAGGGAAAATCCAGTTTTAATTTTTTTTTTTTAAATTTAAATATCTCGCATAAGGAACAAACCTCATAGTTTGTTTGGAAATAGATAGAAGTGTAGTAGAGCAAAAATGTTACCACTTTAAAAACTTGGATCTAAATACAGTTTGTTTTTAAAATGACTTTTTTAAAATGAGTTTGTGTATGGATACTCAAGCTGTGATTTTAGTTTTGTAACACTTGTGAAAGGTAAAGAATAGCTGAGTACAAGCTGTAATCATTTGTGTCTTTCTCTCCAGGTATGGCTGATGCACCACTTTCACCACTCCTTACATGTATACCACAAAAAGCTAGGAATTATTTTAGAATAAGAGAGAAAAGAGGTTTATTTCCAGAGAGTTTTGTAAGCCCTTAATTTAAAACCAAGTCATAGAGAAAAATGCAATTTTTTTATTACTGATTTTAATCTCAATCCTCATAAACTTTAAAACAGACTTTAAGAAAATAACTTATTTTTTGGTAATACCTTAAATTTTTTTCCAAGTGATGGCTTCTTTGAATTATGTCAGAATTATTCTCCCCACAGTTGTCTTTGACAGAAATTAGCCCTTTCTTTAACTAATAAAAAAGTCAATTGCGAAGTTTAAACAGAGAGATCGTGGTTATTTTAAATGTCAGTGTAATGACTGCTCCTAAGTGTATTTTCAATAGTATTTGTGAAGTTAAAGCTTAATGAAAATGCAATAACAGAGCTGTAGCTGCTCAGTTTGCTATCAGAGCTGCAGGTGATCTGATATTGTTGGTGGCTCTTCTTATTGTGGCTCGAGTTGAGAATGTCCCACTCAGATGTGTGGGGCTCCCTGCCTGCTGGTCAGGCAGGTTTCTGTCTAAGTAGGGGAAGTTTGTATTCCAAGACCATTACAGGGCACAGGGAAAGGACTCTTGGAATGTAGATACCGGTAAGGAGCTTCCATCCAACTTCAGGGGATATTAACTCAGTGTCATAGACTTTCTCACCAAAGGCAACAGCAAACAACAAGTACTTAAGGAAGAAAAACCTGTCTTAGGTATTAATGTCTTAGGAAACTTTATCTTGGAGGAATACAATGAAACAGGCAATATTTTTTTTAGATTCATTTCAATTAATATTTGATCCTTCTGAAATCCTTGCATGTTGCCACTTTTTTGTGCTTGGGGACAAGGATTGCAGGATCAAGATGGCAACAGTCACTAATGCAAACAGCTTTGCATTGGAGTTCCTTAGAGCTGGTAAACATTGGGAATTGTATAGATAGTTGCTGATTTTTTTTTTTAGATGGATTTGATCCCAAGATTCAGTTCTTGAGTACAAATGTTTCTCTTTAATTCTGTTACCTGGACAGTTTTGTGTGTGCTTTGTGTAATGTGGAATTTCCAATTCACTTTGGATATCTCAGTGCTCAAAGGCAGCCTTATTTTGAGAGGTTGTATGGGCATGTTTTTGTTTTCAAACTGTAAATAAACATGTAAATTAAGTCTTCTCATAAAAAGTTTGTTTGGCCTGACTTAGAAATATGACTTCTCATATACTGATGTTTGGTTTGTTTTGTTCTCTATAACTCAGACTTTAAAAGAGGTTAGTTTAGGACTCTCTGCAGTTTTTTAGGAATTCCACCTGTGTGATTTAAATTTTAGTTTGACAAAGTACTTCATGTTAAGGATTCTGAAGGAATTCCAGGTTTTGTGTTATAGACACTGAGCTGGCTTTTAATGTGTCTCACTCACCCTCACAGAGCCTTCCAGGATTCAAGTCCATTAAGATTCCAGTGTGCATTTCACTCTCTGCAACTTGTTCTTCCTAATGCTCTCTCCCAAATAATTTAAATGCCTGAGATGACAATGATTTACCATAAAGGTAACGTTCCCAAATGCTCTAAAGCACTGTGAGTGCTTTGCCTCTTGTTTCTGGGAAAGGCAGGCTCCATCTCCTTTTTAACAACCAAAACATTGGTATCTCTGATTTGCAGAGATGTGTTTCATCTCTAACTTCTTCTAAGCAGGGATATTACAGGAACTCTGCAGCACTTCCAGGCAAGCAGGCGTGTGTTTATTAATTTGTCAGAAAACACGTCTGCAACTTCTGGGTTCCTTTTTGCTGAGCAGGTGTCCCCATGGAGAAGGTAAGGCAAGGGGGGGATGTGGAGACCAAAATTGCCTTCCTCACTCCAGCTGGGTCTCTTCTAATAAGCTGGAAGTTTGGGGTTGGACTAGATGCCCTCTGTTCTGTGATAATCCCAAGCAGCTGTGGGCTGTGGGATGGACACACAGCCTGGGAGCTCCCTGTATGGCATAACCCTTCCCCAGCAAATGGTGCACATATTGTCCTTTACCTTGACAAATTATAGGGGAAAACCACGGTGTTGTGTCATTGGTTCCAACATCAGTGAATCACAGAATAGTCTGAGTGGGGGGAGATGGATCCGCAAGGATCAAAGTCACTCGTGGCCCTGCACAGGACACCCCCAAGAATCCCACCATGTGCCTCAGAGCATTGTCCAAGCTCTCCTTCAGCTCTGTCAGCCTTGAGGCTGTGACCACTGCCCTAGGGAGCCTGTTCAGTGCCCCAGGGGCACTGGGGGAAGAACCTTTTCCTAATATCCACCTAAACCTTCCCTGACACAACTCCAGGCCCTTCCCTCGGATCTGAGCGCCAGAGAGGAGATCAGTGCCTGCCCCTCCACTTTCTTGTGCAGCCCACTACCCCGAGCCGCTCCGTGGTGCAGCGGGGACACCGCAGGCGGGTGTGCTGAGGGCTGTGCCGTTCCGAGGGCCGTCACGCGCGGTTTTCCACGTGTGTTCTCCCTGTGTTTCCCTGTATTCCCGTTCCGCAGCCCGGCGTGTTTTTCCCTCAGGGCCCCCCCACCTTGCCCGCCGCCGCTGGGGGGCGCTGACGAGCGGGGGGCGGGGCCGCGCCACGTGCCTCATGAATATTCGCCATCGGCGGCGCTGATTGGCTGCGGGCCCCGGAAGGGGCGCGGGGGGCCGAGCAGTGACAGCAACATGGCGGCGGCGGCGGCCGGGCGGCGTGGCGGGGGCTTGGGGCGGCCCCCCGCGCCCGGGCGGGACGGGCCGCCCGCCGCCGAGCTGGTGCGGCCCTCGGTCACCGAGCTGTCCCAAGTGCGGACCAACATCCTGTGCACCGTGCCCGGCTGCGGGAAGGTGCTGCCCAACAGCCCGGCCCTCAACATGCACCTCAGCAAGGCGCACCCGCTGCAGGTACCGCCGGGAGGCCGCGCCGGCCCCGCC
>JAWWES010000021.1:15444643-15497156 GCA_035583135.1 Lophotriccus pileatus
CCCCGCCCGCTCGGCCCCGCGGGGCCGCCCCTCGGCCGGGCTGCGCGGCTCCCTCAGCGCCGGGGGCGGCCCCGGGGCCTGCGGCCGGCCCGGGTGCGGGTCCGGGGGGCGGCTGCGGCGGTGGCTGTGCCGGGGTTTGGTTCGCAGTGAGACTCGGGGGTGGGGGTGATTCCCCACCCTGAGGAGAATTGGGATTGTTCAGCCTGGAAAACAGGAGGGTTTGGGGTGAGCTAATTGGGCCTTCCAGTACCTGGAGGGAACTTACAGGAAAGATGGGGCACGACAGGAGCATGGAGTGACAGGACCAGGGGAGTGGCTTCAAACTGAGAGAGAGTAGGTGTAGATTAAATATCAGGAAAAAATCCTTCCCTGTCAGGGTGGTGAGGCCCTGGCACAGGTTGCCCAGAGAAGCTGTGGCCGCCCCATCCCTGGAAGTGTCCAAGGCCAGGTTGGAGGGGGCTTGGAGCAACCTGGACTAGTGGAAGGTGTCCCTGCCCGCGGCAGGGGGTGGATGGAGATGGGTTTGAGGTCCCTTCCAAACGAAACCATTCTGTGATTTCCCATGGGAATAACAAAGTGTTTCTCGTTGTCTGTTGTTTAAATCTCCCCCGTGGGAAAAGCCCCTGCAGGTGTGTGTGTGCACGGGCTGACCAGCCGCGTTGAGGATTCCTCTAAAATTACTGACGGAAAATAACGAATTTTAAGCATTTTTATAGGCATACCCCAGGCAGTTAAAAGTTCCTCGGGGCTCAGCTTCTGTTGTTTCACTTGCTTATCCCTTATCTTTCTGCAGTAAGACTTTACAGCACCATTTGTGAGGTGCTGTGCAAACAAGCAGCATTTCCTACCCTTATCAGCTGTCAATCCACCTTCATCCCAGCGCCGAGGGCTCTTAGGTGGAGTTTTTGTTTGTTTTTTTGTAAAATGTCTGAGCCAAAAAAAACCCCAACCCAGATGGATGCCATTTTGGAAACAAGCCCTCATTTCGACAGTACTCCTGAGAAAACACAGCGTGTGCTCGTGGGGGAGGAGAGCCACAGTTCAGCAGGCACACGTCTGAGTGTGGCCCTTCCAGAGGGATATCCTTGCTCTTCCCAAAATCACAGTGCCAAGCCTGCCAGGACAAATCCTGCCGCTGGAAAACTTCGACTGCAGCGTCTGTAGCTGCGTTGTGGAAGTGCAGCCTCAGCAGGCAAACAATGAACAGCCCAGTTGTGTGAAATGGTTTAATGGCAGAGTCAGGGGAGGGTTCCTGGTGCTGGCTGGGGATGAACCAAAGGAGTCAGCGTTCAGTGCACTCGCTCTCTGCTGTCTCTGGGATGGTTTCATCTCGTTTGCTGACGTGCACTGACAACTTTTAGTGTGGGCTATGTGTTGGTATCGGAGGAGGTGCAGCAGGAGTTGAAAGTGTTCTCTGAGGTCGGCAGAGGCATTTTGGTTGTGAGCTGGTGCTCTGGGAGTGCAGTGCAGCTGGTGGGTTACATAACCCAGGGTATGACGGGTGAGGAGATGCTGCTTTCTCACCCAGCCTCTGTTAACCAGCTCCTGTGCCTTGTGGAATTATAACCCGCTTCATACACCTAATTCCTGGATCTTGGGGTAGCTTGGAAGAAATACTGAAACGTGGATGGATGCAGATTCTCAGGAACTTCTTGACTTGTTCCGAGGGCATCATAATTAAGAGTAAAAGTGTTGTTGAGGCTTAAGGGAGGCTAAGTATTTTAGTATTGGTATTTCCTTTTGAGAGAGAACTGATTCCCCAGACAAAAAGGATTCAGTAAATTCGTTTGTTACTGACACATGAAATTAGTGAGGAGACAGCTTGGCAAATGAGAGGCTAAGAAGCTCTTGAAGAAGAAGAGAAGGTGGTACTGCTGAGGAGAAGGCAGGCTGACTTGGTTAATTTTCATGAATAAAAGCAGGACCAGTAGGATTTTTTGGACACCAAAAACCATGAGGGATTGCCATGGCATGTAGGAAGGTAAGATTGCCCTGTAAAAACAGAGTCAAGTGCAGCAGTACAGGGTTATAGTTTTGGGAGGTGACAAAAAACAATTTGATTGGTCCTGGTTTGTGACAGAAGTAACTTCTGATGGGAAAAACTTGCAAGAGCAATTTGGTCATACAGGGATGAGCATTTGGGGTAATGCTGCTGTGAGAGGGGCAGTCCTAAAACACGTCAGTGCTGTAGAGTGAAGGTCTGATTTAAATAAGTTAAAATGAACCCAGAAAAGGTGTAGAAAAGAAGTACTCAGGATGATGAATGGCAAGTGTGTCTCACAAAGGGGAAATAGAAGAATTTGGCTTGCTTGGCCTAACAAAAGATATGATGAAGTGTTGATATCTGAGTTTCTATTTTCTGGTTCCTTGACTTAAGCCAATTTGAAAAAAAATGAGAGCACTGGATATAAAATGACACAATATATTAGACTTGAATTTCTCATTTTAATTTGTTGGTCTTGTGTCTGTATTATTTTATGGGGAGAAGAGGAAGACTTCTGTGTAGTTTAAATGAAGCTGGAAGAGTTCATGTGAAGGTCATGATTCTGTGGATTGCTGGGGTAGCAGGAAGGCTGTAGTCAGTGGTAAACTGGAAAGAGAATGTCTGAAATATGACTGGCCAGGTGGGGTTTGAGAAGGTGGATGATTAATCATCAATCTGGGAGGATTTGGAAGAGGTCAAAACAAGATTACTGTCCGTATAGGGTTTCTTATATATGTAGAGCATCTCTTAACTTGCCACCACAAAATTGTTGTGGTCTGTGCCACCAAAGTCTATGTTCCAGCTGTTAAAAAAAGCACCTCACTGATGTTTATAAAGCTTTTAAACTCTTGTTATTCTGTACCTGTATATTTCAGTAGTTTTAAATAACCTGACTCTGGTTTAGCTGTTAAGTGCCTGAACATGTTTGCCATATTGCCCTGTCATTTGTTGGGTTGTGACATCAAATATAACACACTTAATAACTTTTTACTTAGGAATAAGTTACTCCAATTGCCACTTAGTGTATTGAGTTCATCTGCAGTGGGAGAGACCAAACATAGCTTTGACTTAAAGGCAAATCTTTCTTTTTGTCTCCTGAAGATTTCAAGCCTGACATCAAATCAAAGTGTTTCTGGGTAAACTCAGGGTTAAAAAGTGTAATTGAGGCTGGAACAACTAGATTTGTTTGAGTCATGTTCCTGTTTTGGGCAGTGGCTGTAGGAGGTACAACAATAATCACAGTGATGATTCAGCAGAGATAAAACAGGCCTGTTTGTGAATGGGCTGTCCATGGGGAAAACTGCTGTACATAAAGATGCTTAGAAGGTTAAAATGTTACAGGAAAACTCCCTTTTTAGGGACTTATTCCACGTTTTCTTGATGAAATGGCAGCTGATTATTTGGTTAAGAGGCTCTAAAAGTTGCTTCCAGGAGTATGGGCTGTCACTGACAACAGTGAACATGCAGCAGTGTCAGCAAGTAGCAGTGTTGGGTGTGTGGAAACATAACTGAAATACTGCTTGAAGGGATTACATTTTACCCAGAGTAAACAGAGAGGAGATTTGAGGGAAAACCAAATAATCATTGAAATATCCACCTCCTCAGCTTTCAGAATGTGAATGCAATGACTCAGAACAGTGTTGTTGGGTTTTGATTGACTTTGATGGGGAGGTGAGCAGTGACCCCCCTTTGTGTCCTGGCAGCTGAGCTACAGACTTTGTTTGCTTCACATGGGAGGACTCTTGTGCTCTGTGGGTTCTCCACATTCGGTGTCAAAGATCTGCACAAGGAGGTCCTGAGGGAGTGACAGCTGTAGAATCAACCTTGCACTGACTCTGCACGCTGCCACTGCCCTCCTGCTAAGGGAAATCAGGTGCAGTTCAAACAGGGCATGGTCTGGTAAATTCTTCCCAGAATAATCATCTTGGGCATGCCATCATGGACCACTGTAACTGGCTCCGAGGACTTGGTTGGCCTCCTGTTCAGTCTTGGGATGTGAGGAGACTCACAGCTACTCTAAGCATCAGATTTTTAGTAGTTCACTTTTAATTTTGTGCTTAGACACAGATAGCTGATGCTTCCACTGAGACTCTTTCAGATAGGATATGTCTAGAGGTACACACCTTGTCTGCTTTCCACAGCTGTGTCCTCAGTGGCAAGAGGTTCTGTGTGGTTATGGACATTAATGTGTCCTTTTTATATGTATTTTTGAGGTCCTCTGAGCAAGTAATGTTGCTTTCTTATGTTGTGTGCATTTGAGGGTCCGTGAGACAGATCATATAGAAAGTCTAGCTGGAGTGGTCCCTTAGTGTTTGGTGTTTCAGAGTTTGCATACCAGTTGTTTCATAGGTGTGAGATTTGGTTTATGATGTAAATTAAATGGCAGAGCATACTTGGCATTTTTCATTTTGTTTTCATTTTATTACTATGAGTAGTGGCAACAGAATTCCAGCCATCACAGAAGTGTTGTGTTACACAGTGGAGCCTCAAGTACTGTGCTGCTAACAAGTAACGCCAGTCTGGTGTAGTATCTGTATGGAAAACTTTTTTTGGATCAAAAAATACAAAATGTGGGTTTAATTGGCTTGGAGCAGTGACTGTCTTGGTAAAAGGGAGTAGTACAGAACCACCACTCCCTAGAGCTTGTTGTAATTGCACTTGGTACTTTTGATGGGACATTTGCAAAGTGGCATCCACAGGGGAAAAGCTCCATGTGAACTTTCAAGTAGCTTAGGGAAGTGCCTTCAGCTCACTGAGGTGAACTCAGCCATAGCTGATGTGTATTCTGAATATTGTCTTGAAAATCCAAACCCATCGAATCGTCAACTTCTCACCTGGTTCTTTTTCAGGATGGAAAACTTAATGCACCAATAAGGAAGGGTTTGAAAACTTCACAGAAATTCTACTGCTGTCCTATTGAAGGCTGCCCTAGAGGACCAAACAGACCATTTTCCCAGTTTTCTCTTGTAAAACAGGTATTCCTGTTTCCTGAAGTATTTTCACACTGGTTTAGGCCTGACTGTCTCTACTCCACTTTTGCACTCAGATGTCATCAAAGCCTCTCAGCATATCTCCAGAAGTTAGAGAGCTCCTAATGTGCACATGGTTAATGAATTTGCATGTTTGCATGTTGATGTTGGAGGACTTGAACCTTTTGATCAGGCAGATGCTGACATGTTGTGCTGAACTGGAAGACAGCCCCTCTCCACAAATTAAATAGATGGAAAAAGATCAAAAGCAGGGGGAAGAATCACAGTAGCAACCAATAAAGGTTTAAAATGTGGCCGATGCTTTTAACTGCTTTTTCGAGTGGTCAAGAATGAAGACTTTCTCTCTGCTTTATTATCAAAATGCATTTGTTTATTATAGTTACCTGTTTAAGGAAACATGTAAGACTTGTTTTCTGAGTGAGTGAGCAAAAAGAGCTGGTGCTGCTGGTGGTTACCAGCTATGAACTGAGGAGAGTGTGGGATTTGAGTGGCTGTGCTCTGTAGCAACATTGATCTATAGATTTATTAATCTGTTTCCACAGGAAGCTTTCAGTGGCTTTAAGAGGGCTAAATATATATCTGTGCTTTAAGATACATCTAGCACAAGCAGATTGGCCAGCTTTTAATTCTTTCTGTAGTTTTCTTTAAATTTGTAACTTAGTAGTAAGACTTCAAAGAAAATTGCTACTCTTCAGTGCTATTTAACAACTAAAAAAATTGCAGCTAAACACAATTTTCTCTTTTTTTTTACCTTCACTGCAGCTAATGTTTACTTCCCCTTGTGTGTTCTAGCACTTTATGAAAATGCATGCCGAAAAGAAGCACAAATGTGACAAATGTAGTAACTCCTATGGTACAGAGTGGTATTTGAAACGGCATATAGAGGTCTGTGGCAAGACTTTCCAGTGCACTTGTGGGTGCCCCTATGCCAGCAGGACAGCACTGCTGTCTCACATTTACAGGACTGGCCATGAAATTCCTGCAGAACACAGGTAAAAGTGAAGCAGTTATGTAGTGGTAACATTCCTCACCACCTCCTGTGTCTCCCATGTCCTGCCTTTTTGTCTCCTCCCTGTTGGTCACATGGAAAATGGCTCACTGTGTTTAGCTGTGGAGCAGTTTGCAGTTTCTTTGTTCTGCTGCTTTTAGGAGTTTGTGTTTTGTTGAAGGCAGTGAGATCAGGTTTCCCTGTGTATCAGACAAAAAGCACTGATGACACAGCACTGCCTGGCCTGGGTGCTGGTGGTTCTTGTTGCATCTGCTTTTACAGTTCCTTGAGAGTAGAGATGATTTGTAAATGTTTATAGCTGGTAACTGAGGTGTGGAGTGCAGTTCAGGTTATTTTCTTTTATAGTTTGGCTGTCTGTGCAATTATTAGTGGATTCTTTTTTTACCACCTCTCTTTGTGTGTTTAGTTTCACAGGTGTTCTAACGTGTGTATATATTTCATAAAGGGCACTCTCCTTTCTGAGGCCTGGACTGTCTTTCTTGGAGGTTCAGCTGCTGCAAAATTAAGTTTTGTGTGAAGGATTGCTAATTGTATGTCCAGTTTCCAGACCTTTACCTGTACACTGATTTTAAGAGCCCTGTCCCTTCAATGCTCAGGCTGAGTTATCATCAGAGTAACACATTAAACATCTTCAAATCAGAGTGCTTAATGTGCAAGAGGCAAGAAACCATCTAAAACCTCCACCTCCATTTAGAAATAGGTCTCCATAGAAGAGGTAGCCTTTCTTCTTTTTTTTTTAAATGAGTGAGGGATGACCTTTAATAAACCCGAACTTCATGGTTGTCTTCTCATATCCACCCTCATTTGTGACTTCAGGTTGTGTTTTCAGTGCAGTGATGCAAAAGAATGGAAGGCAGATGTTCTGTGCTTGGAAGAAGTATAAATTATTGATCTCATGTTCACAGGGACCCTCCCAGTAAGAAAAGGAAAATGGAAACCTCCGCTCATAATCAGCAGCTGGCAGAGAAAGCAAACGAAGCGTTCATCAGTACTCACAGTAATGCTCCTGGCACTCAGGAACTGGAGTCCTCTGAAGTGAAAGCAGTGGCCTCTCTTGAAGTCTCCCACAGCTCCAGCTTCACAAACCAAATGCAGCCCAAATGCACCCCGAAGATGCTTTTGCCCAAGCCCAAGGTGGCTCTGGTTAAAGTCCCCGTGATGCAGGTTGCTCACTTGCCTGTTTATGTGTCTGCAACGGACCCTTCTGTCAAACCTGCTGTAGTGGCTGTGGATAATCAAGGTTCAGTTGTAAGTACTGTTCATCTGTTGCCTCAGTCTATAGGGATTCTGATTCCAGCCCTGGAGGCAGAAACCCTGGTGTTTAAGGACAGTATGCCTGTTTCCAAAGTGACAAGTGCTGGTGATCGGGAGCCGGTGAGTACTGGTGTGCAAGTGGAGCTGGACAAGGTTCCATCGAGTAACGCCGGGCAAGAGATGGGCAACGTTTGTCACAAGAACAAAATTTCTTCTATAAATATACAGACTGACTTATCTTATATTTCACAGAACTTTGTCCCAGCTGCAGCCTGGACTCCCAACTCTTGTGTGTCCTCTTGCTCTCAGACAGATCTGTCCTTCAGTTCCCAGGTTTCCTTGCCCATCAGTGTGCAGACACAGACACTGCTGCCTGCCTCCAAACTGACTTCATCCATAGCTGCTCAGACTGATGCTTTCAGTCAGGGGTGTTTCCCAACATGTGGCATTTCTAGAGAGACTCAAACCAGTAGATCACAGGACTGTATTGATGGAAGAGTTCAGATGGACCAGGCTGTCATGTGCAGTGACATCTTTGACAATGTTCCTTCGTCGTATAATGTTTCTACTCACATTGAACTTCCAGAAAACAATTTAATGCCTGCAAATATAGATCAAACCTTGCTGCAAAGAACTAATTGCAAGAGCCTCAATCAGGACCCGGTGAAGTCTGAATCCCTGATCAGCTTCAATACACAGACTAATATACTTCCACCTCAAAACACAACTGATAATCAAACCCAGACAATGGACCTGCTAAGTGATCTGGAAAACATCTTTTCAGGAAACATGTCTGGCCAGACACTGGATAATCGTGGCCTTTTGTCTGAGACAAGTTCTAATGCTGACACACATCTGCCATCTGGCCCCTCACAGAGCACAGGGATAGACTTCGACATTGAAGAGTTCTTTTCAGCATCCAATATCCAAACTCAGACCGAAGAGAGCGAGCTTGGTACCCTGAACTCTGAGCCAGTTTTGGAGTCATTGGACATTGAAACTCAGACTGATTTCTTGTTTTCAGATAGTGCCACTCAGTCCTATAACTGCAGAGGCAATTCTAACTTCCTAGGTTTGGAGATGTTTGATACGCAGACACAGACAGACCTGAATTTCTTTTTGGACAGTACTACCCACCTGCCTTTAGGGAGCATTCTGAAGCAGTCCAGTTTCTCCATGAGCACTGACTCATCTGATACAGAAACTCAGACAGAAGTGTACATGGCTGCTAAACCCACACCTGCTCAGAACATTGAAAGCAAAGTCCAGCTCAGCAGTGCTGAGACACAGACTATGGATAGCTGCTTTGAGAACCTGGGCAGTTTATTCCTCACCAGCAATGAGACACAGACAGCAATGGATGACTTCCTTCTGGCTGACTTAGCCTGGAACACAATGGAGTCCCAGTTCAGCTCAGTGGAAACACAGACCTGTGAAGAGCTGTGCTCCTTGTTCCAGAGCTCTGACAAGCCCAGCCACTGAGTGCTACGTGATATAACTGTTTTCTGTGGTTTGAATTTAAGTTATTGGGGTGGGAGACAATGGCTTTACCAAGTGATCCACTTTGCATTATTGAATGTAGTTGTCACGAGCAGTTGACCTAAGAGACTTTTCATGCTGAAGGTACTCTATTGAATATGTAACTTTACATAAACTATGTGTGTATAAATGGAGGGGGGGGGAGGGAAGGGACTGTAACATGTTGATGTACATTTGAACCTTAAAAATTATGTGGTGCCTATGTTTTTTCCTCGAACTTCCTTACAAAGCTGTTACTGCTTTCATTTCAATGGAAGAACTTTTTCAAGTTGTTCTCTCTCTCTCTCTATTCCTGGCTTACATGCAGGGTTCCCATGTGCTGGACCAAAACCCTGACCTGTTCAGTTGAGATGCTTCCCTGAACTTACGGGGGAGGATTCTATTTTTAGTGTAAGCTACTTCTGTTTACTTTTTTTAGTAGCTTGTGTTTTAAATCCGGCATGAACATAATAAGCCGTATTGTCTTCTTTTACTTTCTGCCTTCACAGCTCTTTCTCCTGCATAAGCTGGCCCTTCCCAAATACCTGTCCTACACATTAGACACATAGAGATTCTCAAATTGTTGAACATATTTATTATTTAAAATATCTAGAAAGCAGTACCTTTTTTTTTTCTCTCCCTGAGTGGCAGTGATGCCCTTTGAAGGGTAGGAAAAGAGCTTGGAGTTCATAGTTCTAGGGAGAATAATTAGTATGTTGTCCTTTTAGCTAAGGTAATAAATGGGACTAACATTTTTTAGAGTCTCCAGGGGGGATTTGTTTAAATTATTTCTGTCTGTAAGATACAAATGTTACAATGTGTGTGCCTCAGAGACTGGAATCATTCGTTTTTGCTGAAGTTCTCCTAGCTTTATTGAGATACAAGTTGAGAAATGTTACAGTGGTTTATACCTCTTATTACCTTCACAGAAATCTTTAAGACTGGGAAAATTAAATTCCTTAAAACATCTACTCACCTCGACTCCTGTTTTTGGACTTCCTGCTTCCAAAAACAATTGGAATCCCTACAACAGAGCTGGGAAATCAGCTCACAGAAGCCCTTTCAGAACAGCTCTATCTTGCTTTTGCACGTTGATTTGCAGCCCTCAGTTCCTGCAGCTTGTAGAGTTTCCCTGAGTGTAGTCCAATTCACACTACCTGATTTTTCAGAGAAGAAACATAAGACCCCTTGGAATCCTTTTTTTAATGTTTATGTTGCCCCTCACTGTTTGCGGTGTTTTTCATTTGTGTGAGAATACATAACTTGTGAATGTATGTTGGAACTTGGCCTTAAGTAATTTCTATCTCTTTATTATAATATCTGTGAAATGTAGGCCTCTGGTTTTGTCCCGGACAGGTTTTAGCTTCTGTAACCTTAAAGGAGAGAGAAACCTCTTCGTGTCAAATTCCTGGGCCTGTAACAGCCTTTACTCCTCCGCTGTCAGAGGAGAAGTGCTGGCTGTGTATTTGCTGTGCAGCCCATCAGCAGATGGATGTCCAAGCCTTAGGTTTTGAGGACTCACTATGCTTTGTGCTGCACATTCTCAGCTCAAGGATGTGGGAGTTGAGTTACTCATCCATTGCAGGCAGCTTGTTTTGGTTGAAAATGAGCAATACCTTTCTTCTTTCCTATTTTGTGTCTCTTCCTAACACGCTTTAAATTGCCATAGTTAACGTGCTAATCTGGTGAGCACCTCTACCTTTACTGGAAATAATTTCTTTGGATTAACCCTGAAACTCACATTTTCCTCCTGAAATCCCAGCTGTCTTGCCTGTTTGATTTTTCAGCATTTCTAGGTATGAGTTCAGGCACTTCTAGTCTTTGGCTGAAGGAACTGCAGAAAGGAATCTTGCAGTTCCCCAGGAGCACAGTAATTCTGCTGTGGGGAAAGTCCCGCCAGGTTTCAGTGTCTCAAGTTCTGAGCTGAAGGGTGGGATATATTAAAAAAAAGGAAGGGATCACTTGTAATTTTGTTTCTTCTGAAGATACGACTGTTTTATATTTACCTGCCTACTCTGAAATTGGGAAAATAAGATAACAAAATTAGGTTAATTTATTCTGTGTTTTTCTAGCAATGTTGCATCTTTAAATTTCAATGTATTTTTCCTTCTCGTTTCTTCCTCTGGATGGAATACCAGAGAGAGCACTTCTTCATACCCAGACTTCTGTGTTTCCCACAGAAATGCAGGAAAGAGAAGGAGTTACTATGAATCTGGTTGGAGAAAAGGGTATTTTCCTCAACAGGCAGAAATGTGAAACTTCTTTTCCTGTGAATTTAGAAAGTCTTCTTTTCTGCAAGAGAAGGAATATTAGGTGCTGAAGAGCAGAACTGCAAAGAGGTTTGAGTTGTAGCCATCTGAGAGACCAGCTGGCATTTAAAGTACTTTGAAGCTAATTTACAAATTAGAGTGATAATTGCCACGTTCTTATGGTGTAAGCCACAGTTCTCAATTCTTAATATTGGGGACTTCCAGAAAAAAAACCCACAGGTTTGTGTGGACAACTTTACAATGTAATCATTACCCAGTTATTGTACTTTGTAATTATAAGTATTTATGAGCTTTGTGTGTTTTACTAGAACATGCACATCAGAATGGTGTCACTCATCCTATGGGTTTAAAATAGTTTGAACTTTAATTTGGTGAACACAGTGCTACAACATGAAACCATTTACTGAAACAGCAGCACTAAGAAGTAATCAAAGCTGTCTGCACTGTCTTAGGGAAATGGCTCATTCTGACCAAAATTAACGTTTTTCTTTGCAAATTTAGTTCTCCGTAAATTATTCATAGCAGTCACAAACAGGTCTGGTCCTGTGTTGCTGGCCTAAGTCACTCAGTTTGGATTTATTAAGTATTTTTGTGAAAATGTGGAGACTGCAACCAGACTTCACAGTTTGGTGACTCCCACGGTAAACATTGTGAAACCTGATTTGAAATACTGCTGCTGAATATTGTGATTTCTTCACATCTGAACAAGTTCCTGAAAAGGGCTGAT
The DNA here is from genome assembly GCA_035583135.1 of Lophotriccus pileatus. Lineage (NCBI taxonomy): Eukaryota > Metazoa > Chordata > Aves > Passeriformes > Tyrannidae > Lophotriccus > Lophotriccus pileatus. Next base: position 15,456,396 of record JAWWES010000021.1, read on the forward strand.
TTTCTATTTTCACCATTATTTTAAAAATAAACTTCAGTCAGAACAATTTCTTGGTAGAGCTAAAATGATACTTATCTCCCTTTTTCTGCAGTTTGTCTCTGATTTGGTTTTCAAGGCACTGTCTCTGTTGTAAGTATTGGTCAGCAGTGACTTACTCCTTTATTTACTCTCTTCTGTATCCTCTGCTGCCATTAGAGCTGCTCTTCAGAAAGCAACATCAGATTCTCCACAGCCTTTTAGCATAATCATGTATCTGGAAGTGATGCAAATGTTCCTTGTGCTTACTCTCTGCATTTCCTGCTCAATTCCATTGTGCTGTGCTTGCTGGATCTTGATCTGGGTGCCTGTGTAATGTTATTCTAAAACTGAATTAGTGGGTTTGTAGTTTGATTTGAGCTTTTCTTTAGTATATAAAGATTCAAACAAAGGAAACAGCAGATTTGGGACTTGCATTCCATGAGAGCCTAAGCACAAACAAGCTGCAAAATGAAAGGTCTGTCTTGTTGCCTTCCATATTTGTTTGTCACAATGCTAAAAGTTTGTATGACAGTAGATGTTTCTTCTACTTGTGGCTTTATTTGCATCTGTTTCTGCTAATACACTTGTAAATACTTTATGCTGGGGGTAGGGAGGGAGTCCCCCCCAACTCTTTGTGCTGGCCTAGAGAAACTGGTAGTTTTAAGTCAGAGTTTGCTAATGCTACACATTCTTAGCTATGCAAAGCTGCTTGTGTCTAGAAAATGTTCACTTCCAAAGGGTATGAAAGCATAAACAAAAAAATGTATATATATACCTGCAGCTGTAAATTAAACAGCTGTAAAACAAGCCTTGTGAGACCTTGTCTAGTTTTGAACAATCCAGTCAGTGTCTGTAACTCGATGTATGTAACTAACTGCTTACAGATTTTTATTCCAAGGCTCATACACAGCCATTTTTTTTCTGTTGAAAACAAGAGGCTGAATTTCCCTGCTTGTCACACGGACCTTGATTGTGTAGGGGCAAGAGAACAAAGAATGCCTTCCACTGTCTTCAGTCCTTATGCTGCTGGCACGTGCTCAGGGGCTCATGGCTGAATTGATTTTCCTGAGAAGCTGGATAGAAATGTGAGTGTTGGCAGGATTGGGGTCTTAAGGGGTTATGAGATTTCTTTTTTAATATCCTTTCAAATGTAGGGTAGGTCAATAGAACTGATACTGAATCAACATAGGGTGCTCAACTTGGAGAAGAACATGTTCCTGAAATGACAGCTTTGGTGAACCAAATGTACTTACCTTTGTTGTTAAGGTTGTACAGCTTCCTTTGCTTTAATATATTTCCGACTTGTGCTGGTTTTTTAAACATGATCTTAATGTACAATTTGCTGTTCCAAATACATTCACACCAAAATGTTGGTAAGAGTCTGGGCCTTGCAAGCTTTTCTCATTCCTTTTTGGTTTAAGGTGCTGCTATGATGTGTCCTGGTAGAATTGGGCCTCCTGTGAACGGGCTGCATTTAGGGACTCTGAACACTAAGAGGATGTTCAGTGGTAGCAAACTGCAGTGCTGGGTGCAAATGTGCATCCTCCGTTTCTTTTGTTGTTTTTTAAGAGCCGATGTGATTTTCAGTGTGTGCTGGAAGGACTTGCTGCTCAGGACATGCCTGAATTCTCCTGTTTAAAATGCCATTGCTGTGCAATGAACAGAACCCAGCCCTGAGCTCTGGTGGCCTCACGGTCGGGGTTGGAGTTTGTGTGAGGGAATGTTTGTGTCTGTGTATGTGGCTCTTCCACTTCACTGCAGATACCAGTGGACAGCCCAGATCACTGGAAGCTCCTGAAGGAACTGCCGAGCTGAATGACAGAAGTCCCTTTCCTTGTGATCCTTTTTCATATGCTGGCTTTACAGAACCTTCAACAAGATAAGAGATGACTTGTGCTGATGCAAACTGTGCATTTCACAACAGCCAGTGCTTTACAGGCCTGCCTCAAGCACCTGCATGCAGAGCTACAGTGACAGCACTTCTATCTACAGGTACTTGCAAGTGCATCTGTGATAAAGCTAGATATGAAAGCCATATTTCTACAGCTTAAAGAATTCAACAGCTGATTAGGATCTCACTGAAACTTGGGATTGTTTTGAATGGATGAGTAATAAACCTCATGGGTGAGTCCTTCCCAAAGCATGTGTGAGCTGATCTCAGCAAAGCTGAGAAATGTCCTTAAAGTATTTTTCTTTTCATCACCGGTGGGATTTTTTTTTATTTAGTGAACAAATTTAGTTTCCAAAGGACGTTCATGTTTAATTCTTGCTGTTTAAGCCAGTAAACTTGCAATGAGCAGACAAAGTCAAGCATTCATTTCTTAGACCTGTTTTACAAGTGACAATCCCAAAGAAGGAATGTTGTCCTAGTAACTGTGAAACTTTTAAGTATGTTATTGCATGCAGAGCAAACCTTGTGCCAAAATACTGTTTCATATTTCCCTCTGTTGGAAACTGAAGTGTTACACAAAGCTACGAGTAAGTTATTCACAGGTATTGAAACGTTTTGTTCAAAAATGAAGCACTTATTTAGTCCTGTAAATTATACATATTTTGGAATAAAGTTGACTTCAATCAATTTTTGCCTTCTGTTTTAATGGCCATGCTCTCCTGCCTGCAAAGGCCTGGGGGGATTCAGTGCCTGTTGGCAAGTAGCACCCATTGCTCCTTGACATCTTACCTTTCCAGGTTTTGTAAATTAAAACTATTACAATATCAGTCCTTGATCTCTAGAGGTGGCAAAAAGGTTCTCCCTCTCAAACCTCTCAGCAGCGTGTGCAAAATGCAATCTTTGATTACCTTGTGTGTGCAGTGGAATGAAAACCTCTGTAGTTTCAGCTCTCTGACAGGTGCCTCACCTCTACAACAGACTCTCAGGACAGGATTCCTTTGCCTTACTGTCCCTCTCCTCCTGTAGTTTTTAAGATCTCCAGTCTCATAACATCAAGTAGAAACTCAGCTGCATTGGGATGATTAGCTTTCAAAATTACTATAAAATATGTACTATTAGCTATAAAATTACAATTCTCTCTAATGGCTTATATTATTTTGAAATATGTTTTATATAACAGAATATTGTTTGGTTTGAATATGGGTGATACTTTGTCCTGTTTCTTCCTGTACAGTTCCCATGCTTAGCAATGATCCCACCATTTTCTATTAGCTGGAGGATATAAAATGCTGATTTCTGTTGTTCCCTGCAAATCTTGTGTATGTGAGTCAGAGGAGGTGAACGAGCAGTAGCTCCTTGAGTGGAAGTTCTGCACTGTTCCATCAGCTGCAGCCATGAGTGAAGCATTCCCAGAGGGATAACAGCAGGCTATGTTCAGTCCTGTCATGCCCCAAGGTAAGCATTTACACACAGCAGCATCCAGGTGTTTGCACAGGGGACTATCTCATACATATCTAGAAGCTAAATTCCTATTCAGAGCATTTAAAATTATGGAACAGTCAGATGTATAAAATCCTTCTAGGACTAACAGTTCCCCTCACAGGGGTGCTTCTGCTGTAGTTTGTGTTTATTAACTACTTGTCTGCTGCTGCTGAGAATTATTCTGCTGACAGTGAGAGTGTCCCTGCCTGGTTTGGGTTTAGTTCCTGGATTCCTTCACTTGAAGAAATTGCATGCTGGCAAGCTGATTGTTTTCTCTCAGAACAATGGAATTAGAGGCACATTTTCCTTCTGGCTCCAGGATTTGACAGCGAGTCTTCTGGATTTAGTCCTTTGAAAGTTTGAACCTTAAAACAATAGGAGAAAAATGTTGATTTAACTTTCAGGTGTTCCACCATTGTATTTTTAATTGTTGTCAACAGTTCACTTGTTGTGTTTTGGCACCTTGGATGCAGGAAGCACTTTTGGCTGGTCCAGCCCTTAACTTTATTTCCTTTCCTTGGGCGGGAATGGTGTTTTTCTTGAGAGGACTCACACAAAAACAAGAAGCTGCTGTTTCCTGTGCTAGAAGAACCCAGTGTGTTCAAGGCCACACCACTTGATTAAGGTGACTGAAGTGTTGTGGGTTTGTTTCTTTATGTTCTTAGGCCTTTACTCAGCAGCTTTTCTGGCCTTTTGCTACAGGTCCTTATTTGGTATGAGATGAAACAAGAATGAGTGGCCACCAGAATGCACAGAATACATATTAAACACAAACAAGCAAAGAACACATTAACAGGATTCAAAGAACGAAAGTACTTAGAGTAAGAAAAATGGTTGTGGCAGTGCCACCACTGTCTGATTTGCAGCTCATTTCCATTTCTTTTGGGTGAGAAATGAGCAAGGAATGCATGCAAATGTTTATCTGAAGCTCAATAGGATTTAGCAGTGTTAAAGTTTATAATATCATTAAATGCCTTGCAGAGTAGGCATGGATTTAAGAATATTCCTAAAGTTAGGCGTTGCTCCAGTGCTCAGCAGCATCAAACACCTAATTACTGTGCTAGGCCAGCCACAGTCCCTCAGAGTGAATCTTCATCCCCAGAACAAGCTATTTAAAGCTCTAATGAATCTATTTTATGGTCAGGAAGAAACTAAACCTACATGTAAGTAGCTGGCATTCATCAGCTTATAATCCTATTAATAGCATCTACAAAACTACAAATATCCCCCATGCCCACAAGGAAATTTTATTGGTGTTCTCACAGTCTAACAAGCTTTAAACCAGCATGAAATTAAATATAGAAATGTGAGGTCAGTCTAGACAGCACTGCAGCTCCCCAGTGTGGCTGACTGGTAAGGGAGGGAGCCCAGAGACCAGTGGAACCTCCCACATTTTTGATTCATTCCTGACATTATCAGTTAAAAGGTCCTGGATATCATCATGTTTCTACATTGGTTTTTGATTTATATGTAGAATCTGCACCCAGGCATGAGGACTGTTCTTTTTAAAAGCAGTCAGAAACAGTTGCAGTACTTCAATCTGACGGGGGAGCACAGTGCCAGTGTAACAGCTCAGGACCTTCCTGCAGGAGCGAGACCTTCGTGTGGCCTGAGAGAAATGGTGACTCAGGAATTTCTGGTTTGTGTCCCTTCATCATTCCCAGTGCCAGCTCCTTCTTCACACCTCAGCTCTGCTGCTCCAGCACTGAGTGCAGGAAGCAATCTCAGCTGAAGTACCATTGAGCACCTTCTGAGAGAGGAAAGCTTTTGTGTTCCTCCAAGGAGGGTTTGAAGTGTCCTTGGGAGTGGCATCTTCCACAGGTGGGAGCACTTCGTGAAGACTTAAAGTTTCAGAGTGCTTTGGACCAAACAGATCAAGCAGATTCATTTCTTTATGCCTTACAGGTGCTGGATTTTGCACGTCTTGAAGATTCCACATGCAGTGTTTTTATTGGTGCATTCCTCATTTCACCCTGGAATGATGCATACCTCCGTTTTAGTGCCATGTGTTGTAGGATAACATTTAGACTTCCTAGACTGGGTTGTAATCTCTTCCTTGTCTGGAGCTGTGGCATCTCTGCCCCCTACACTTCACTTGCCATCGGACTTTGATTGATTTCTCGTGTTCTTGGCTCCTTGACCTGTGTGGTTGCTGGGAGATTGCGACGTGTCTGAGCAAACCTGGCCCTTGTCAGGACTTCCATTTGCCTGGTGCTTGTTTTTGCAGCTGGAAGCTGGCAAGTGGATCAGGTTTATCCCAAGATAATCAGGTTAACCTGACCTCTGGTGTGGTCACTTGTGGACACTGCTCCCACCCTCAGGAAGGACACTGCCCTCCACACCTTCTCTTCACCAGGGGTGTGAAAGTGATGAGGAAAACGTCCCCAAAGCTGAAGGATTTTTGGGAGGAATCTACATAATCACAGTGAATCACTGCCTGACCAATAGAGCTTGACAATGAAAAAAAATATTAAAATCAAATATGCAACAAGCATATTTTTATGTCTAAAATAATTAACTGGGACTACTGAGACCATTTGCAGTTGATAGAAAGCCCTGTGGTTATTTTATAACGTGGCATGAAGACTGAGTCACATCTTACCAGAAGATGGGATCTGGGGACATTCTCAAGTGCATTTATTCAGATATTTGCATGAAAAGCTGTGTTAAAAGTTCTAGGACTGGGAGAGTCCCAGTCCTGCTGGATGTTACTTAATCCTTGTTAAAAAATTCAACCCTTCTAAAAAAAAGCAGAACTAACTATATAAGAAAAATATTTTAAATGTCCTTTATCATTTTCTTCACAAAAAGGAGATGTATCTGTTGGGGGGAGGGGATTCCACTGTGTTAATTGTTGCTTGGTGGTTTGGTTTTTTTAGCTTATGCTCTCCAGAAGTCTTAAGCCAATCACTTAAGAGTCAACAGAGACAGTTAATGCTTAACCAATAAATTGTGTGTGAGCTTCATCACAGTGTAAGGCAGATTCACAAGGTCATGAACGCAGGTAAACTCTTCCAATTCTATTTTCTTGTTCATACTGTATCTTCACTTGCATCCCAGTATTTCAAACCAAAAATAAGCAAAGAACAACAAAACAAAAACCCCAGAAACCAAAAACCCAACCACAAGGCACCTTTTCCAAGGGTCACGTTTCAGTTTAGCAGAACTTGCAGCCCTTTTGGAAATTAATCGCTGATCTTTGTGTGACATCAAATGTCCTTGATGCAACCCTGTGAATCACACAACTTTCATCTTAATAGATAAAGACTGTATAATCTGGTTAGGAGAAGATAATATTTGATACAGAAATCAATACCATTGTTCTTCAACAGAATAGTTAGTTTTTATATATATACACCTGAAGCATATTACCTGATTCTAATGTGGCACTTCTAGAGATGTGACAAGGACACTTTCTTGGGGAAATAAGTAAAGTCTGAGTTAATCTTCCATGTGAAAGGGTGTGGGAAGGTATTTTTAAATTACAAGTGTGCAGAGTGACTGTCTCACGCAAGGCTCACAGACTGTCAGTGTAAATACCATTGTCAGGTTCATGCAGTCACATAAGATTATTGAACTTGGGGGTGATGTTCTCATGGAACACCTACACAGTTCAGCAGCTTCAGAGGAGCTGCACAGATACAAATGAGAGTAGAGCTTGACCTTTCCAGTGCACGGACTGAGTCACCACTTCACCTCCAGAGCTGATGTAACCGTAATGCACTTCGCCTTTACATCCATTTTATCTGCCTGCCATTCTCATTACTAAATATAAACCTGTTCTGGAAAGTTAAAGTGGACATGTGACAGTGGCCACTTTGGATAAGCCCCAGCACTCAAGACACTCTGCCCTATTAATGGTTCCACCGTGGTCATGCCTAATGCTCCCCAGCGCCCGTGTTTGCTTTCTCCAGGATTACCTGGACTCCAGACAATCAATAAATGCAGCAGGGAAAAAAACCTCCTGCCTGCTGCAGTTCTTTGCCTTTTCCTTTGCAAACGATTTAAATCTCAGCAGAAGAGGGGAGCAAATGTCTCAGCTCAGTTAGCTGGAAAATCTCAGGCATCAGGTGGATTTTTAGGTGCAGTCTGGCACGGCAGAAATGTCAGGGGCACTCTGTGTACGGAGGCAAACGAGAGGCTGCCTCTCACATTTTTGACGTCAGATGCAGAGACAGGTCACCAAAATGTTATTAGGACAATGTTAATTAGGACAAACCTTTATCCTGTGACCTGTGCTGTTTCAATCTGCGAAGGGAGAGGAATCGGCAGGAATGAAAACAATGCCTGGGCACCATTTCCTAAGCCTGTCAACGTTAATTGTGATTTAAGACCTTCTGGTCCTCTTACCCTACAATAGAGCAACAACACTAGCTCTAGAATGTAAATGATGAGGTCTCTGTTCCTGCTGGCAACCTTCAAAATTATCTTGTCATGAAAATACTATTTTCCAGCGAGAACATAATAGGTATTTCTTTAAAGGGGGTGGCTAAGTCAGCCCTAATGATTTCTGCATCAGCTTTGTTACTGACAGTATCATTTAGAAAAGAGCCTTGGATGATGTCCTTAACACAGCACTATAAATACAGAGACAGATTAGACTTTGAAACTTTCATGTTCAAAATTGTGGGGACTAAATCAGGATGGAGAGGGGGTGATGCAAGGCTGCTGCCACTGCATACATTAACCCAGAGTCTCTGTGTGTGGTGCTGCTCGCTCGCGTCCATGGGTTGGAGCATCTGCTGTGTGCAGTTATTTACAGGAGGCAAACCCAAAAGGACTTCCTTTTACAAATGGGGTCTGGTGCTTCCCATGTTCAGCTTGTACCACAGTTTGCACATCACAGAAGGATGCACAAGGCTGCAGGTTATTTGAGGGAACATGTGAGAGTGTACTTGTTAAATTTCAGTGCTCAAAACTTTCTTTTACTGTGTCTATCTGAAATTTATCAGAGGGGGAAGAGCAGCCTAATAGTAAGGACATCCTCCGCAGTGAAAGATGTGGGTAAGAGTTCCAACAGCTTCACCCTTGGCAAGTGAGCAGGAGTAAAAAGAAAGCAGCAGCATCCTCAGATTCAGTGAGACATGCTGGGAATGTTCAGATTGAAAGAAAAAACAAAGAAATACCTTTGTTACAGATTCTGGTGGCTTTTACACAGTGACAGTGCTCAACAGAGGCAAGGCTGGGGTGTCCCTGTGTGTGCCAGAACTTGAGGTGTCTGCAGGAGATAGCAGGTGAAAATATGAGCACCCCCAGCACTAGTGGTGAGTTGATGTTCTGGAGGTTTTAAGTACCATTTAATTCTGATTTTTAAAACCTCTAAATGGCTTTGTTCCATTCTTACTCCACAAGGGTCACCTGTGAAATTATTCACAGCAGATGTGCCTTTATATGAAGTCTCTCTCTACCCTTTTCCCCACTATTCACACACAGACAGTGCTCTCATTCTCTTGCAAGGTTAAAGAATGTTGGTTTTCACCTGACTATGACAAGAGCAGAACTCACCTGACATTCTGACCTGTGTTCTCGTCATGTCAGTTTATTTGGCTGTCCATCTGCATATCATGTTGCCTTGACTTGGCTAGTCCAAAGCTTATTGTGTTGCTTTGGGTTTTCTTTTCTTTCTTTTCACTGTATTTTCTCTCTTTTTTTATGCTACTCTTTATGACCTTTGAGGACTTGGTATTTTCAGCTTGGTTACGTGAACTACATCATCCACAATCACCAGTGAAGAAAGAAGTTGGGGTCTTTTTGTTCCATGGAACAGTACTGTGGTTGTGGGAGGAAAGAGGAGGCCTGGGAAAGCCAAAAAGCAGGAGTATTACACAAGTTTATGATAAGAAATAATTAGGCAACTACGAGAAGAGGGAAGTGAAACTTTACTGAGGCACCCCAGTTATGTAAAGCACAGCAGAAACTAAATTATTCCCAAGTCTTGTTCCCCATCCATAGCACAAAGACACCCAAACCTGACTGAATGTGGAATTGGGTTTAAACCAATTTAATTTATTAGCTCTGATAGTTCCACAATGGTTTAAAAATGCCAAGGCTTTGTATATTAATGTAAAAAAGAAAGTTCTTACTCTTTACTTGGTTTAAAGTGAAATTGGCAAAAACGAGTGGTAATTCCTTAGAAAATGTTATGACAGAGAGAAATTACTCTAAAAATGATGCAGAAGGATGTAGCCTGAAAACCTGTTTGAACACTTCTGGTTTTTTTGAACAAATCTGTTCTTTTTCTCCCCCAAATTAATGTGAATAGATGAAAACCAAACATGAGTTTCTGTTGTTTTCCTGAAATACTAATTTTTGTGAGGGATGGTGTTAAAGGACAAAGGAGACAATTTTTAAATCCTGGGCTAATGAATTCAGATGTAATTATTTATGTTATTAGTATTTGTTTTTTCATAATCTACAATCAGCCTGTGAATGTGAGACGATGACACGACAAAGCTTAATGGTGTCAGATTTAACACTGATGGGCATAATGTTTTATTCCCTGCTTATGAACCATCTGCCATTAAAAAGATTTGGAACCCAGCAGCAATAATCTAGGACTTATTTTCATACTTATTAGTAAAGGAATTAAAGCCGGTAGTTCCAATATGAGGCAGCGAATAACTCCTCCCTGTGTTCCACTGGCTTTTTAACACTTGGTCCTTATCGGGTTTACTTGTCCCGTTCTTAATCTCATCAGCCGCATTTCCACTGCCCAGACTGTCAAAGGAACACCAAGTGCTGCAGATAAAATGCTCGAGGTGTAAAAAGCCCCTGCTCAGAAGCTAAATCAGAATCACATGTCAACACAGTTCAGGCTCAGGCTCTGGCAGGATGGTAGGATCATTGTTTTTAATGCAATTTACTAATTAAAAATGAGTCCCAGATTACGGAAAGTCTGGAATGAAGCGGCTTACTAAAATGGTGGTTTAGCGCCTTGAACTGGCTACACCGGAGTCTGCTCGTCATTAGACTGTAATTCAGCTGAATATCGCTCGGCGATTGCCAAACGCAATTCTGACAGGAGCCCCCGGGGTTTGTGTCACAACCGTCCCCCCGTGTCTGAGCGCCGGGGGCGATGCGCGGCAGGTGTATTTTATTCGGCAGATGTACAGTAAACGCATTACAGCAGATTAGCTGGATTTCTTCCTTTAAATGTACACTGCGAGATCCAACTTGCCAGCCAGCTGTTTCTTATCGGCCCGTGTAATCTCCCCGAGCCCGGCTTTGCCTCTTCCTCCCTCGGCTATTTCTGTAGCGGGTCGGGCGAGCGCGAGCGCCGCTATGAATTTTAATGTTTCCACTGGGGAATCCCTCCCGCCTCCTCTTTTTGGATGAGATCCTCGAGGAAGGACCCAGAACACAGCGAGGAGGCGGAGGAGGAGGAGGAGGAGAGGGACGGCGTAGCCGCGGTACTGGGGGGAGCGGGCAGGGGGAGCCGCGGGGTGTGATCAGAGGCCGCGGCGAGGCGGGCAGGGGTGGGAGCCATGGGCAGGGAAGGATGGCTCGGGGCGTGTGTCGCTGCCTGACCGCGGCACGGCAGCAGCGGCAGCGGCCGGAGCAGCGCGGCCCCGCCGCCGCCCCCGCACGGATGCACCCGCCGGCATCCCCCGGGGCCGGCCGCGACCTGCACAGCGCCCAGGTGATCCCGCCGGCTCCGGGCGACGGGCAGAGCCCGCGGACCGGGCGCTGAAGCCGCCTCGCCACCCGCACGAGAGGAGGCGCCGCGGGTGCCGCGCCAGCCGCCGGCCCCGCCGCCGCTCCCGCCGGCGCCCCATGGATAAGGCGGGCTCGCTGCACAGCTCGGTGCCCGCGCCGCCGCCCCGGCTCTACCTGCCGCGCAACTTCAGCTGCAGCGCCTGCCTCTATGGCAGCCTGGCCGAGCAGTGCAGGGCGGGCTGCAGCCCCGACGGCGACGCCGCACCCACGCCCGTGGTGCGGGAGGCGGCGGGCGAGAAGCCGCCGCAGACGCGGGGCCGGGAGCCCACGCTGCCCGCCGTGCCCCCCAGCCCCACGCAGCGCCGCCGCGCCAAGTCGCTGCCCACGCCCGGCGACCGCAGCCTGCGCCCCGCGCTGCAGCAGAGCCCGTCGCGCCGCAAGACCGTGCGGTTCGCCGACTCCCTGGGGCTGGAGCTCACCTCCGTGCACCTCTTCTGCGAGGCCGACCTGCCGCGGGTGCCGCTGCCCGCGCCGCCCACGCCGCGCCCCGCAGACCTGCTCAAGACCAGGAAGCCGCCGGCGCTGGGCGACCTGGAGCCGGTGCTGTTCGGGCCGCCGCCGCCGCTGCTGGAGCCGCTGTTCCCGCCGCAGCCCGGAGCCAGCCCGGGCTTCGTGGAGCGGGTGCGGCAGCACAAGGTGAGGCTGGAGTGGGTGCGGGCGGAGCCCGCGGGGCTGCGCGGAGCCGTGCGCGTCCTCAACCTCGCCTACGAGAAGGTGGTGTCGGTGCGGTACACGCTCAATGGCTGGGCCAGCTGCGCGGACGCTCCCGCCTCGTACCAGCCGCCCGGGCCGCCCGACGGCATCACCGACCGCTTCGCCTTCCTGCTGCCCCTGGGCGCCGCCGCCGCCGAGGCCACGCTCGAGTTCGCCGTCCGGTACCGCGTGGCCGGCGCCGAGTACTGGGACAACAACGAGGGCAAGAACTACCGGCTGCGGGCCCGGCAGCGCGTCCCGCCCGGCACCGGCCTCCCGCAGGACCCCGACAGCTCCGCCTGGATCCACTTCATCTGAGCCGGGGGGCCGGGGGGACTCCCCCGCCGCCTCCCCGGGAGCCGCTGAGGGCTTTTCCCGAGTCCTGTTTACAGCGGGGTGATTTGGATTTTCGCCGTCACTGGCGATGCCGGGGGACCCTCGCTCCCCTCACGGGGGTGTCGGGCGGGAGTTCCCCTCAGCACCCCGAGCGCTGTGGCGGCCACCAAAGCAGCATTTGCCGGCGGGGCTCGGGGGACGTGCGGGATTGACCGGCCAGGACCGGGCTTCACGGATGCACATGCTTCCAGGGATCCAAGGATGCACATGCTTCCAGGTGCCGGAGGGGCTGCTGTCGCCTCAGCAGGTGACATGGAGGGCAGGGTCACAGGGCATCCCTCCAGCCGTCCTATCTGCCTAATCCTGCTCAAGCAAAGCCCGGCTCCAGCGAGGGGCTGGATCCGCGCTCAGAGCCGCGCTGAGCCTCCCTGTCAGTGTTGGGGTTAAGGGCCTGACAGGGCTGAGGGACAGATAGCTTTGCAACCCAAATGTTCAGTGTAAAGCAAAGTTGTTTGGTTGGTTGGTTGGTTGGTCTTTGGAGTTTTTTGTTTGGTTGTTTTTTTAATTTTGAACCCTGTTTTGTGTATTTAAACATACTTAGAAAGAAAAAAAATAGCATTACAGCCTAATGGAAATGTAACTCGCCGAGAGATTTTAAAAAGAAAGCGTTTTTTTGGTTTAGAACTTGTGTGGTACGTTGGTGGAAAGGTTTGGCAGGGTCTGGTGCTTGTCTCTTTAGGATTGGGCCCGTAAAGCTGCTTGTGTTCAGGTCAGCAGGAAAGTCGTGGGATTGCACCAAGGGAATTAGAGACAGCAAGAGTTTGAATCCATAATTCTGGTCTGCATCACAAGCAACATTTTCCTTTTTATTCCTGTTGATGGTTTAATTGAATTTCTTAAGGTGTGTCAGTGCAGGAACATCCTTTCTGAAAAATTAACTGCTCCAAATTTTTCCTAATAATTTCAGTGAGTGGCAGATTTCACAAATCTGGCAAAGTTGAGTCAGACAAATCGAAGAAAGTTGTACCTTGCCATAGGAAAATACATCAGTAAAAACCACAGAGTGGGCTGACTTCTGCCTTCGAAGGTATGCTTTAAATATGTTTTTAAATGGTATTAGCAGTAAATGTAGCATTTTCCTTTTTAAACTTGGATTTTCAGGAGTTCAGCTGAGTGCAGGTTGTGCTGGTGCCAAATCTGGGTGCTAATTTTCCAGGACTGAGGGGGGGGGGTGTGTTTGCAGGAGAGGGACCTCTGCAAATACGACTTCTGAGAGTGACAAAACAAATGTCAGTGTGATCTTCTGGTTATGAAGGGCTGTAAGGTCAGGCCTTTGAGTTTTTTGATCTTCTGTAGGTTGTTAATGAATGAAATGTGATTTTTAACTTTGTTTTTATGTTCCTTGAAAGAGTTAAGTGTCCCAAGCAGCTTGAGTAATGTCTGGAGTAATGAGTTCTCACAGAACCTTTTGACTTCAGTGGGAATTGAGAGCACTTTTGTCTCCTGAGGGCTTGGTTCAGTCAGAATAATTAAACTTCTAAATTTGGGGGGATAAAGAGGTCTGGGAAGTTGATGGGAAAAGAGTAATTTAATTTCTCTGGATCCCTGTCTCTTATTTAATGGAAGTAATAGCAGGAATACTTTCTGTAGTACTGGTAACTTGGTTTTAATTTCCCAGGCAGTTTTCTAATCCCTGTGTTTTTAATGAAACAATATCAGAGAAATGTACTGTCAGCATCTCCTGGGTATTTCACATTTTAGAATACTAAGATCCCCAACAGTAATCCTGTAAGTTGCTAGAACATGTATTTAAACCCAGAATTGCACAACTAGGGTCTTTAAATGCTCATGATTTAAACATATTAAGTGGTGTATTTGATTAAAAAAAAAAAAGCCCAAGTGTCTTTTAGTTGAAATGATATTTTTTATAAGAGCCTTAATACTGGAGAGAAGGAAAAGGACTTGTCTCCATTTGAAAGCACTTTGAAATCTGTAGAAATACAGCAAAGCATCTTTTATTTATGTGTTAGAGCTTTCCAAAGCACTTTTTGCTTGGCCTTTTTCACCCAAAGAGTGAACCTGGATGGTTGGACTGACGAAAATGCTGGGAGAAAAAAGCAGTTTCTGTGCATTTTAGAGCAACTGATGCTGCAACTTTGCTTATGAAGTTTTAACGAGATTCCTGTTTGCTGTTTTTCAATGGCTTTAGAAACAAAAACAGGGCTAAAACCATTTTTAACAGTGAATAATTCTAGAACTCCAAAATTATTTCCCAGTGACTGGCAGTTCTCATTGTTGTTTGATTTATGAAGTGTCTCTAAAACTTCTCTAAAGGTCTCTAAAAAGTTTGGAAAATCTCCTTCTAACACCTGTGGCTTAAACTCTTTCAGTTTGGGATACCTGAGTGGATGTACATGCACCAAGTACAGTAGGAGGTTGTTGTGCTACCCTTTAATTTTTATCATGATTTAGGTGCAATTACTGTTGCTCTTGGTTGGAATTTTGCAGGCACAACTGGGCTGTGGCTTTACAACACTCTTCAGATGTTACTGCCCTCTTATTTATGGCTGCCTTTGCCACACACAGATCTGAATATTAAAACTTCTGGGGCCGTAGGACACCAGAAGAAGGTTCTGTAAAACAATCTCCTTGAACTTTCAAGCAGTTCAGCCTGACCTAAACCTGAATTGTGTGAGTAACTTTAGGGGCTTGGACTTGATCAGAGACTATGGATAACACACAGTCAAGTCCAGTAACAGGGCTTCCCAAAAGCATTTAGGAACAGCTCCTTTTCCAAGCTGGAAAGGTGAGGCTGCACCAGCGAGCTTTGATGAGAGAATGCTCTTGTTGAGTTCTGTGGAAGGAGATTGAGGTGTTTTAATAGAAATTATCAGTGGTATCTGCCAAATTTGCACCACTTCAATCCCACATTTGAACTTCTATCACGTGAATTTTATTTCCAAGCAAGATTTACTCAGATTTCCAGCCAGGTGTTTTGGTTGCAGTGGATGTTTTGTCCATTCAGGTAGTTTCCAACCCGTTAGATTTCAACCTGATGCCATCCACGTGTGGCTTGCAGGAAGCACTGTGACAAATGGAGGTGAAATGAAAATATCAGATGATATTTATGTAATATTTACATAAACAATGACTTTGAGGAGGAAAAAACAACAATAAAGGGGGTAATTTTTAAGCTGGCAGGACACCCATCCTTTTAATGGGAGCACAAGCAAAACCTCTTCTTAAAATCATGTTACTAAAGAATGCTGTTCAGCAGAGAGAACTTTCACAAGCAAAGTAAAACTATTTGAAGGTGTTTCAAGCCAAACTTCTGGAAATGTGTCATCTCTTTGTATTTTTCTTTGCATGGATGGCGCTCCTGGCACCTCAACTTCCAAGTGACCCCAGAACGGCTGAGGCAAGGCCATAATCCTCAGGCTGGGTGCTTCACTCTTAAGTGAATTATTCACTGCTCCTCTCTGTGCAGATGTAAAAGTGTGTGTGGCACTTCTGGTGCAAAGCTGCAGCTTTCTGAAACGTGCCATGTTGCTGTCTGTGCACTGTGCTGTTCACTGGCACGGCGAGTCAAACCGTACTGTATGTCTGGACAGGCGTGTTTGCTGCTTCACCCTTCAACTGGCAGGATTTCCCAGGTCATTCCGTGCCTTTCGTGGCACTGCTTGGGAAATTTACCCTCATTATTAGAGATGCTGAAAGGAATCAGCACTGCTGACTGTACATGGAATTTCAGCTAGCTAAGCATATCATTTATGAGCATAAAAACTGAATAAATGTACATAATTTTAGGTAAAATATTTTTTTTTTAGCTTTTACCACTTTAGCTTTTACGACTTTTTGCTGTGAATGTGTGTGCCTCAGAATCCCAGAGAACAACAGAATAGGTGCACAGTCTTTGTGGTTTCAGCAGATGTGAGGGGAAAATGTATCATGTGAATGAACTTGAAAAAGCATCACCCCTTTACAGAGACATGAAATGTTTTTCCATAGAGCCAACAGGCAAGCAGCTGCTAATTTTAATAAAAAGTAGCCTACAGAAACACTCAGAATCTGATTATTAACGTATTATTGAGGCTATATTAAAATTTTTATGTGCCTTTCGGCATTTCCTGGGAAGAAATGTCACATGTTCCTTTGCTCTCCCACCAGAAGTCCAATAAAGACTTTGTCATTAAATTTATACAAAAATATAATAATCTACTCGAATTCCTGACACATTCTCAGCTGTGCCAGAAATCCTGAATCTGTAGCAGCTGGAAGAATTTGATTATATTTTCCCATATTATAATGAAAGAAATGTCAGTCAGAAATATGTCTTCCTGATACACCTCTACAACTGTGTAGTTAATTTAAAAGAAAAACAGCTGTGACTATAGTAAATATAACAAAATATATTTATTGTATATATTCACCTCTTGCACAAATATTCTAAATATATATTCTGTCTGAAGCCAGAAGTTCTATTTTTTTTTATGAAACCTGTTTGTGGAGACAAGGTCTCCTCAGCTTTTACTGTTATTTATCTGATGCTGCATAATTCCTATCATTAAAACTTTAGGCTGGGTTTTTATCTGCCTGCAGAGGTTGTATCTGAGCACTGAAACAAAGGCTTTTCCACCTTAAGTAGTTGAAGGCGAGGAGTAAATATAGTCAATATTGTAAAATGAATCCCTCAGCCTTACGTGGAGCTGGTCAGTGTTTTGTCTAAAATGGAAGATGGTAGAATATTTCAAAATGAACCACGTTCAGAACACACCTGTTTCGAAGGAAGGTTTCCTCAGGTTCAGCTTATTATGAGAGAATTGCCCCAAAATAAATAAGATTACTTCTCTGCACCCCTGTATGGACTTGAATGTAGGTCTTCCATGATCAAAGTGGATGCTGAGCTATAAAACCATTGGCTACTGCTTGGATTCTTTCTTTACCCCAACCTATAAAAAAATATGACTTTTTACTTCACAGAGAGGATTTTTTGACCCTGGGTTTCCCCATCTCATGGGAATATCCTCTTCATTCAGCTCTGCTGTTGAGAGAGGTCTGATTTTAATTTTATGCCACATAAGAAGATTATTTTACATCATATTTTCAGAGGGGAAGGCAGGAAAACTGTTCTCCTTGCAGTTTTAGTTTTATAACACGAAACAGTAGCATGCAGGCTGAAAATTGCTTGAAATAACATATGCACTAGTAATTCCAAAGAATATAGCTAAGAAAAATGTCCAGTGTGAGATGTGCTTTTTTAAAAAAACATATGTGCTTTGGGCTAGTCAGGCAGGGAGAAAAAAGTCCTAGTCTGCAGTGCAAGTGTATTAATGCCAGGGATTTCTTTCTATGCAATTCTATGGGGCACCTTGTTTTTTTAGGTGACTGGTGTAGTTGATGCTATCAATGTGTTGTGTGTAGAATATTCTGTTAGAAGTGTCATTAAGGAAATTGTGTGTCTTAAATGGTGTTGATAACTTTAGGCTCTTTTTTTGTTGGGTTTTTTTTCTGATCTGACTTCACTGAATCATGATAATACTCCTCTGAGCGAAAGTACCAAGACAATATTTCATCACACTGCATAGCCAAGGCTCACACATTACACTCTGCCACCTTCCAGGACAAAATGTTGTGTTACTGTTGTGAGTTTTAAGCTTTTTTGTATTTCCGTATCTTAAAAAAAGCCAAATTGTGTTATACTTTAAACTCAAGGAGCTAATGGGTGTGTTTTTAAAGCTGATCAAAAGCAGTAAAACTAACCTTTGTTGGGATTACTCATAAATCCAGTTCCTAAACTGTGGCACAGCCAGTGTTTGTGCTCATCTTGTCCTGACTTCAGGGATGTGCTCCCAGATGTGAAGTTCAGGAGTTTTAAGGCTGATCCAAACTGAGCTCTACCTGGGTGCAAAACCTGCCAACATCTGGGCACGAATCCACATTGTAACCCAGGAAAATTCTGCTGTGACAGAGAATCACTGTCCTTGGAATGGCCTGAACAAACCCAAACTCCTCCCTTGCAGTCTCTGTAATGGAGCTTTTGTTCTGTTGAGGGTTCTTGGACATGCAAGTTTTTAAATACTGTTTCTTTGATTTAACTTTGTTTTTTAAAAAAATACGTTACTTGACTGGTAAATTACTTTTGGTTGTTGTGTCTTCTGCAGTGTTTATATTTCACCAGAAAATGTTCATTTCTAATGTTTGTAAAAAAAAAAAAAATAATGGGATGTCACCAGAAGTCAAAAATCAACGTTTTCTAATAATGCCTTGTACCTTACCCAGCCTTACAGTACTTCTGACAATTTTCCACCAAAACTGCATCTAGTCACTGGTTGTCACAATTATGAAAAATATATATTTATAAACCTGTAGCTTCTAGCTGCCATTAAAGATTAATGATACAAATCATGAGCACGTGGTGACTATAAACCTCTTTTTTTTTTGTTGTTTTTAAGAACTGGCAAACCATGATGTCTTTTTTTTGTTGGGGATCTGAAACAACTGTGTCCCAGTGCACTCACTGAGCTTGTGTGAAGTTATGTTGGGATGTACCTGCAGATCTGAAGCAAATATCTGATATCTGGGCCAGGTTTTCCAGCCAACCTGTCTCAGGAGGGTCCTCTGTGGAAGCTGCACTCTGAGTTCTGTTTTAGCTGCTCTTGCAGGAATATTTTCACGTTTGCAGGAGACAGGGTGGAAATATCTGTGGGTGAAAATGTATGTGGCTGGTTTTATGGGCTTGTTGCAGTAACACCATTCCAGCCCTAGTGCAGCCTGGAGCTGAGGAAGGACCTGTCCTGCAGGGCTGAGGCTGTCCCAGGATCAGCAGAACGATCCTGAGGGCTCCTCCAAATATTCTGTGTCTGTCAAACTGCCAAGTTCCAAATATTTGTTTCTCAAATTGTCACAAAGCACTGTTTTCCAGGCTCTTGGTGGAGTCAGCATCTTCTCTTGCAATGCCAAGAACAGTTTTCAGCTTTCCTTTAACCAAAACTCATAAAAACTTTTTTATAATGTGGGTAAAAGTCACATGGCCACAAGGAGAAAAAATGTTATGTGTTTATTCTCAGGTAATTCGTGTAACTTATTTTTCTACCCTCTTTCAGAAACATCTGCTCAGCTGTCTCATTAATGATATTTTTCTTTGTAAGGGCAAACTAATTAAAATTAGCCCTAGATTTCTTTTTTTTCCTTTTTTTTTTTTTTTCTTGCCCAGAGGGAATGTTTTGTGATTTAACATTCCAAAAGTGAAAATGAACTCTTAGCCCACATAAACGACAGAATCTAGAATTGTTTTTTTAAGGTGCCATAATATAAATATCAGACTGTAATAGTTAGAATAATAGAGTGTAATTTCCCTTTTGTTTGGTGAGGCAGATGCTTTGAATTTAAAGCTGCTGTTACGCTTGAGTGACCTTGAAGTAATGAGATTACAGTTCAGAGTCATTTTTTCTTGATCCAGACCCGTGCAGTGAGGAAGGGAGGTGGGTGATGGCTGCACAACAGAAGTACTCTGGAGTCTAAGTAGTGCAGACTCATCCTCCTGCCTTGTGGGTTGACTTTCATGGTCAGAGAAAGGTACGAGTGCTGTACTTCCATTAAAATGCATCTCTAAGCAAAATACATTCAACAGCATAAATAATTAAATGCCATAAACAAATGACAAATAAAACAGCCTAATAGCAAAGGATGTAGGGTGCTTGTACTGCATTAAAACAGATCAGGTCTGGAGTGAGTGAATTGTGCTTTGTCAGGAAGAGGAACATCAATACTGTGTGGCAAACTAACCCATCCAGATACCACAGACTGGGTTCTCTGCCAAGAACTGTGCTTAGACTGTGTCTGAAGTAGTGTGGGCAAAGTGGAGAAAATTACATTAAGGACACTCCTAAGCTGCTCTCAGAGTTTGCCTGTGCCATCTGCAGGATATCTTGCTGGGAATTCCTGCTGATGGGATATTGCTCGAGAGTCTTTCACTCTCACCTCACACCCACGAGGTCCTGTTCCCTGGGAATAGCTCGCCAAAGGATGCTGTTTGCCATTAGTTCAGCCACATGATGACGGGTACAACAGAAGGAGGTTTAAGTGAATTCCTTTGTTCCACGCAGTGCTGTGAGAAGTGTGTTTTAAACGTTTCCAGTGAAGCAAGAGGTGCTTCACGTTTTCCCTGACCTTGCAGTTGCCCCGTCCGTAACGATTTGAGTGCCACCGTGTGGTGAATTCAACCCCTTGTAATCGCAACCCCCCCTCTGGTAAGAAGTAACAATGACATGATCTATATTTATATACATGACAAGCCAAGATTCACAGGGAGAGGCAGCACTCCACTGGCTGACAAACAGACAAGGTTTTAGGTACACAAGCTTTTTGGGACTGATGGTGGTAGAAATCTTAGAAAATAATAAAATACGGATTGAAAACCTTAGTTCCAAGTTTAGCTTCTGTTAGTCAGCCAGGTAATTGGAGAGGTAAAAGGGGTTGGTCTCTGTGGAACAGAAAGGAAGTGTTGGCACAAAGAAAAGTGATGACATAATTAACCCTTAGAGGATTCAGAGATTTAATTATTGGTGGGAGAAGCATGGAGATCATAACTTGCCATAACCCCAATCTCTCTACCAAGTCTATAATGTTTAAGTTCTTAAACTCAGGGTCAAGACTTAGAAGGTCACAGATAAAGTGGTTATTTTACAAGAAATCACCTGCTTTGATAATTTTCTGTAGGAGCACACACTGGTGAACAAGTCTGATGTTTTCCCTTGCGATTTAAACAGAAAAGTTTAGAGTTGTGTCAAAGACCAAAGCTAATACACATTCACTCATGTTTTTATTTTGATAAAGGCCTTCATTCCATGTTCCTGTCAGCAAGTTCTGCATTCATGCTCTTGCAGTCTGGCTCCAGCCAGTGCAGGCTTGGCATAAACCACACCAGAAAAGCACCTGAGTATCCTTCCCATGTTAAGAGGAATTGGGAAATTTAGTAAGTCACCTTGTGTCATATAAAACCCTGAAAGAATTAGGGATAGAGAGGTTCCTGGCCCTCCTCTTTAAGCAAAAGAACATCCATTCTCCAACTGTACACCATGAAAGGTTGAATTCTGCTTCAGATGTTTTTTTTCAGGCAGTTGTCATTTACCCACACTCACACACTTAAACTGCTCATACAGTTTAAATGGGCAAAGTTTGAGGAAGAGATCAGATTTTCCAGTTTTTATTGTTCTCCAGGTCCCTTAGGGCATTATAGAAATGACTATTTTACTGATCAAAATGAAAGAATACAAACCTTTTTGAGGGGAAAATGGTGTAAAAATGCATTACAATGCTCTGGACTAACCTTTCAAGGGAGATCCACAAGGGTGATATATTACATGGCAATGGAAGGTGGGCCTGGTGCTCCCTAAAGCTGGGGAAAAAAAGGTGGAAGAAACAGTATCAGATAGAAATATTTTCCTGCATTCCAACCTCCATTTGCCTGAACTTACTGGGTTGGAAACAAACTTTCCCTTCCAATGTGCACATGGAGGTGGGAAGATCCCAGCTGAATCTGTAAAAGGCAGGGATCAAGCTCCCAGCTCTCTGGGCCCTGGATGTTGTCACAATAAATACTGCATGGTACTGTGAATAATGGATAAGCACTGAGGGTTTTTAAAACATTTACACCAGGTTTAGAGGAGCCTTTTGTTTAATAAACCACTGCTGAGTCAGAATTCCCAGGGACCAGTCAAAGCCCCTCTTTTCCGAGTCACTCTGCAGTTTAACTCCTGTGGAGATGATGAAACTGGATTCTCCCTTGGCAGGGCTTTGATCTGTGATTTGTGTGGGGAAAAATTTGCTCCTAGGATTTAAAGCAAAAAAAACCAACTAAACCAATTACTCTGACATCCCTTCAGATCATAAAAGAAACCCTCTTTTTAGACATTAGAGAGGTTTCTGTATGACCAGCACTGTATTTCTACCTTTTAGAAGGGCTGTGGTTCACGTCCTTTTAGAAGAAGGAACTTTCAAAGGAATATGGATTTTGCCTCAGTCATCTGAGATGAATTAAGCATCCCCCTGCTTCCTCTTAGATCAACTTAGATAAACTGCTTTGTGCTTAGCTGCTAACAACCATTTTTAATTGGGGAAAAAAGTTTTAGGCCAAACCTGTGCAATGTTATTATGCTTTCCTGAAATGCAGGTGTCACATCAACTTTGAGTGCACAGTTGGGGGCTTGTTAAATATTAAGCCCAAGGGAATCCGCTGCTTTAGTTTGCTGGTTTGCAAAAGGTGTTCTGGTTTCAGTTGCCAGCTTGCTTCAGACACATTTGATATGTCAAACTATTGCTGATCACACAACTTACACAAGTATCTGCTCTTCTGAAATCACCACAAGACGTAGAATCAATTCCTTAATTACTTGTGCCTGAGGTGGTTTTCACTGGGCAAAAATACAGCCTAAATAACCTGCTCTAGAACCTTGAAAAACTTTCATTGCATGAGCTTTGCACAGTAAGAAAGCACAGAAAGGGGAAGACAAGGCCCAGACCTGCTGCCTCCAGGCAGGTCTAGTTGAGGTAGCTGATATGCCTTCTCCTTTTTTTTTTTTTTGGCATCATCTCTGCATCTCTAAGTAGGAAGAATATGAGGAGATTAGGGAGACACTGCTTTTCAACACCTTGGGAACGATATAAAAGTATTTCAGGGAAAGCTGTGGTCCAGGTTACAAGAAGAGTCACGTGCCTAGCACAGAATCACCATATTAAGGCTCTTGTTACTACATTTGATGTCAAAGGAATCTTGGGAAGTACATTTTTGAGCCAATTTTGTTTCCTCAAGTATTAGAGAGAACATTCTGCAGTTACATGAATCAGATAACAGAATAAAAAATCCTCTCAGGTGCACAGATGTGGAACATCTTTATCACTGCAGCTATTTATGGTCCTTTATATGTGATCACAAGTGGTATTTTTCAGGTTGCCAAGTCTGGATATTCTGTATTTCCTCGATTGATGACAAACTACACTGAAATATTTTATATGAATTTATTTCATTATTCCAGCTCAGTCCTCAATGGATTTTATGTATTTCTCATAGGCATCTTCGGTCATCAGTTCATCAAGTTCAGCAGGGTTTGCCACAGTCATCTTGATAAGCCAACCTGTGGTTAGGAAATTAAAAAGAAAGAGTTGCTAACATCCTACAAGGAAGATTAATTCATGTTCCTGACTTAGGAAAGCACTCCCAGCAGGCACATCAGGCCCTGGATCACCGGAGAATCAAGTAGATTTTTGTGCAGGCAAAACATTTCAGTATTTTGAAGAAAATGAACAACCAACCTGTCATAAGAAATGGCCTTTTGAGTCAGACCAGTTGTCTAATTTAGTGCTGGCTGTGACAGTGATTAAGGAGACCCTGTCTAGAAAGAAGAGAGGAGCCTGACCTCTCAGGATCATGAGCTGTTACAACATCCAGGAAACAGAAATGCAGTCAAGGGAAATACATTTAAATTCAACCACAGTCTGTGTCTGAAAAGAACACATTGTAAAACAGCTTGTCAGAGACAAGGCTGTGATAATGCTTTCATGTTAAATTGTACTGGGCTTGAACTACATTCAATATATTCCATTTAAGTCTCCACACCATTAAACTGGAAGGACAGGAGCTGCAGAGCCATTTGTGACAGCAATAATCTGGGAAGTATTCAGTATGGGAAGAGAAAAATGACATCTTACCATCCTGATAACAAGATTTATTGACAAGCCCTGGATTATCTGCAAGGGCACCGTTAATCTCAGTTACTTCTCCTGAGAGAGGAGAGTAGAGTTCACTAGCAGCTTTCACGCTTTCCAAAGCCCCAAACTCATCTGCAACAGAGAACAGGATTCAATGTTTTTAAGGGGGAAACGCAGAAAGCTTCAGTTCTTTTAGTCAGACATTCTGATGACGATCCAACCAGCAAAATGTCTTGATCTTGAGCAAGAAAATCTGTCACACAGAGTGAAATCACCCACTTTATGACAACGATCAGCAGCATTTAATTTGATGTTTATGCCCCTGAATTACTCTGGGGAATGTGCCTATCACTGGCTACTACAGAAGGGACAGAAATTCCCTACATTTGGTGAATCCTTGGCTAAAGCCCCACAGCAGGTGATAGGTTAAAAGGAACCACATCCAGCCCTTGCTGCACGAGAACCAAACATGCCTTTTATGCACAATTTAAACCTTTTTATGCATAACTGGGTTACAAAACAGACACAGCCACAACTTCAGGAATCCCACTTTCCCTTCAGAAACGCTATCAAGTGCTGTGTCTGCACTCACTGAACACACATTAGTATTCAGAAGCACCACCCTGGGAGCACCCGACAGCTCTTCCCGTTCTCCTGGTTTGTAGGAAAGGGTGCCTGGAGCAATGTCAGCCCAGAGCAGCTCCAAGCCACGAGCAAACAAGACAGAGGCTGAAGGAGCTGTCAGAAGAGTAGATAGGCATCAGCACAAGGGATCCGAGAACAGCTTGTTCTGGGAAAGCTTGGAATTAGACTAAGGCCAGAATGGGGGGAGAAAAGAGGGGAACTTAAAAGGAAACGGAATTCCTTCCGATAAAGCAAAACTACAAGTTGGTTAATTAAAATCCTAAACAGAAAGACCATTCAATGTGATGCAGTGGATTTGGCCAAAGCAGTCTGATACAGACCTATCCCAGGAAGGGTGGCAGGAGAAAGGCCTCTTACTTTACCTCATAACCTACATTCCTTTTTGGCAGTGTCTGAAGCTCATGACAATCACTTCATATCCCACTGAGACAGCTCCCTGTGCTAATGCAGGAAAGGCTTTTCCTTTCTACCTGGTAATGCTCACTGTAACATGCAAAATGACAGAACTGAATGATGAAGAATGTAACAATTTCTACATTGCTAATGAGAAGAACCCTGTGATTACACTTGATACCCCAAAATTACCAAGTCTGGATATTTGTAGAAAAACTAGAGCTTGATATCAATTAAATGTTTCACATCATGGAGCTCACAAATGTGTTAACTGGAAAATTACAAATAAATACTTGCCAGTCCAAATCAAAGCATAAATATCTTAAAAGCAGATTATGTGTAAAATCATTAAAAGGAATATTTCAAATGTTTTATTTTTGAATAAATTTCCTCACAGTTCAAGCAGCAGGTATTTTCTGCTACCAAGCACTGTCTGACAGAATTTGAAATTGAAACAATCTCTTGTAGAAATACTGGAATTTATTTCACATCCAGAAGCTTTATAATGGTATTAATGACCACAAACATTAATTCATAAAATTCATCTTTGCAAAGGAAGAGTGGCATGAGTAGAATAATTACTTCTTTAGCAACTGGAGCTGAAACTTACCGTGTTTACTCAATTTTGTCCCAATTTCTGGAAGACTACAGTAAACAACGTCTCCTAATGCTTCCTTAAAAGCAAAACAAAAGTATACATTAAGGAAAGTATATATAACAGAAAGCTGATACAGTAACTCTGGAATGTGTGTACAAGTACTCTCTAGACTTAGTTCTCGTCTTTAAGCATTGCACGTTTTACACTTTCTCTTTTTAAACGTTTAACAAGAAAAAACGGGATTGTTTTATCATGCCCCAAATGCCAAATCACTGTTTCTCTATTACGGTGCTAATAAGCCTCAGGCTCGGTTTATATGCAGATTTCTTCTGGCAGAATGAGGAATAACATCTGCTGACCCTCTTAGCATCAGTTACAGTAACAACTGTTTCAAAGTTCCCAATGTTTTGACGGAATTATCTGTTTGTTACAAAGCACGGAGGATTTACTTCCAGTGCAATCTGACAGATTCAATGATTCCTTCGCAGACACGGGGACAACCAGAGAGCTGTTAGCACACACTTTGCCCTTAATGGCTTAATTGGCACCCTTATCACCATAAGAATTGGCTCAACTCTTCCCTGACACAGGTACCCTATCTCAAAGACCAGGGATCTCACAGAGTGTCAGCGTTATCCACAGGGAACTGAGATCACAGGAAATGCTGCCTGTCCTAAGAAACATTAATTCCACTTATTGATAGCTTGTCCCATTCATTTTTCTCACGTTTCACACCCAGCGAATCTCTGCCCTGAATTTGCCTGTGACCATTCCAAATCAATTACCTGCACCAGAACAAAACAAAAAAATCCAAAGGAACTCCTGTCCTAGGATGAGGGGTACGTGCCATGTTGTACATCTATTCACAACCTAAAAAAGGACATGGTGTCCCCTTCACACAGCCACGAACTGCTCAGGCCTAGAAGAACTGAAGGAATAAAGTTCCTCATCAAGTTCAGCTCTCCACAGGTTCAACCTGAAGCAATTAAGAACTTATCAGAATGCTGAATGAGCACAAATATCACACACAACGTGCCAGATCCAAGTCCAAAAATCGCGCTTGGCGTGTCACACACGCAGTTAAAACAATAAAGAAACCGTAGGTGTCCAAAGAGCAAGGCCAGGAGAAGACAGATATGCCCAAATAAATATTGCAGGCCTAGGGCAGGGGGAAGGGATCAATACCTGGGCAAAATCGCTGATTCCTACAGTTCCAATGCCATTTTCCACAGATATCCATTCGTGCTTGTCTGTGAACTTGCGGGCTGAAAGGAAACAAACTTGACATTTCAGAAAGAAGCGACATGTTGCTCGCTTAAATACAGTAACACGTCTGCAGGCTTAAACTGGGGGGCTTTTTACTACAGCTTTCTTCATTTGCCTTGGGAAATATCTTAAACGGCACATACAATTTGCAAAAGCCTCTTGTTGTGCTCAGAAGCTCACTGGGTGTTCTGTGAGAGCATTTACCAGCTCCTGTGCAATCATCTGGAGACTGATACAGGACAGGAGCAAAAGGAGCAGCTCTGCTTCCAACAAAAGTGAAAATCTAAAGCATATATGTGTTTTTTACTCAGAGTTACACGTTTCTACCACAGCTTAGTGGCTTTTTCAAACATGTTTAGTGTTTCTTTCTGCCAACCACTTGGGAAGGCCAATGTTAACGACTCAAGGATCAGTGTCAGTCTCACAGCATCTCGTTCAAAGCTGTCAAAGATCTGCATAAAATTAACCCAAATTAATAAAGGACAAAATAACTCATGCTGACAACTGTTACTTACGAGAATTTGCTCTGTTAATACCGTGACTGGGAGAAGAACACAGTCGTTATTTTGTATCATTTTAAAATAAGCCTACTAAGATGTTGTGAAGTCATTTCACAGCAATGTTACACTCTCCATACCTTTTACATCTGCAAGATTCCAGACACCTTTATTAGAGCCAGTTGTTTTCATAAAGTCACATGGAGAAACTTCAAAAGAAGTAACTGAATCAGGCAACGTTTCTCTTGCTGACATTTTACCTGGAACTTTTTTTCACTCAGCATTTTCAGCTGCCTTGTCTGTTTTCTCACTTCCATATAATTTCCCCATAAGTACCCCCTTAGTTCTTTTTAATTTTAACTGATTGGGTTTTCATTTTCACTTGCAGCACCCATCCAACCAGGCAAGGAATGCTGCAGGAGCTGGATAACTCCTGAAACAGAGCTCCCTGTGTGATTAGTGCCAGGGTAGTGCAGCTGGACTTTCCTTTTGAGCTCAAAATTCTCCTCTCATGCTCTTCCTCTGGGCTGGACTCTTTACAGCATCCACCAAAGAAATTACACTCATGCAAATCCCAATTAAATTTTGGCAGATCTTTTATATTTTCTAAACTTGTCCATGAAGGAAAACAGAGGTTCTCACTGTAGACTTGCTAAAATCTCTCCACTGTAAGTCTGTCATATTTTAGGCTGTTTCAATTGCAGGCATCCTCTTATTTGTTCAACAGAAGTAAGCCTCAGATAAAATGGCTTGTCTTTGAATAGGGCCTAAATTTTATAGCCCTCAGGACAGCAATACATGTTTTTGCAAGTGGAGCACACAAAAAAATTGAGTAAAGTGTAAATATGAAGTATTTTCCCATTAATTATCACTCAAAAAACCCAGAGAATTTCAGATAGCATTATTTATACCTACAAAAACATCTCCTGACACACTCTAATGAACAGAATAAATCAAATGTCTTCAATCATTTGAGGTCAAGACGTTAAACCCACAGGAGTTCTATTGGAAATGAGTAATGAACCGTAAGAATGGAGAATGACACACAGTCTCAAACCCAAGCTGAACATCTGTGATGTTAACAAATGTCACACAGAAGCCAACCAATACATTTTTATTTTGGATAATAATATTATACAATATTTATTTATAAAGCAAGGCTATTAAAAAACCAGAACACTTTCACATGAGTGGAATACAGCAGTTAAATGTTCTGAGCAGTTGCAAGAGCACATAAGTTTCTCTCAGGATAAAAAAAAAAAAGTGACAAATTAAGAAATCTAAGCATGCAACAAAAACCACGGCAGCTAAAGGTCAAATTAAAAACAGTTAATAAGTAATCTCAAAATTTGAACTTTGATCTTATGGGATTACCCCATTAAATAAATCAATTTAGATGAAAATGAATTGTCAAAGCACAGCAAATCTCTTCCCTGCATCCTTTTTCACTAGAGCAGCTGAATTTACTCCAGCTTCACTCATTTCAACAGGACTTTGGTTTCAGCCTAATTAACACATTCTGAACTCAGCCCTTCATTCAGTGGTAACCTGCTTGTATTAAATACCTCATAAATATACACCTGAAGAGTGAACTCACACATCCACAAAGAGGCATACAACCTTTCTCCTCTCTGCCTAAAACAAAAGCACAACTTGTTACTCCTTCAAGTGATGCATAGGGAAGAACAATGGGTTCACAACAGAACAGCGAAAAAGTTGTTCTATTTGCAAAAGTTGACTGAATTTGCAAATAATGAGTAACAAACATTATCTCTTTCACTTGCAGTAGAAGGCAGTTAAGCAGGTAGGCTTAAGACTATCTGGAAGAAAATTAATAAGCTCTTCTTAGTGCCTGCATTACTTTTATAGCACATTTGCCTCCTCACCTACTTTTTCAACATTTCTGTTTGCTAGAGTACCACAGGTTCTGCTCTTCAGACTTCTGTGGACAACTTCCACTCAAGGAGAGCTTCGACAGCAGCAAATGCCTTCAGAATTAACTGCACAGAGCAAAACCACACCAGGCACTGATGTGCGAGCCCATCTCCTGCCTTGCCACTGGTGCAGCTCTGGCTGCCAGAGCCAAACTTCTTCATCCCAAACAGGCTCAAGGCCCTGAAAACCTGGCTGGGGCTCCCCGGCCCCCCCGCCAGACACCCACTCCTGCCCCTTTCTTGTGCTGCTGGCGCCCCTTGGAGCTGTTTGGGGGCGACAATCCCAGGAAAATACGTGCCGTGTTGGTCAAGAGTGCTCTCCGCGCTCGGGCCGCTCCTCGGAGCCGCTGGCTGGGGCGAGACTGAGCGCCTGTGCCCTCAGAGGAGCGGAGGTGAAAAGTTTCCCGGCAACCAAGGGAGGCGAACCTGCTCCCGGTGGGAGCGGGAACGGGGAGAGTGTCAGGAGCGGGACGAGGGGCAGGGACGAGCCCCCCGCGGCCTCAGCCGGTACCCTCCGAGGGGCCGCCGGGACACACGGCTGGGCGGCAGGGAGGGAACGAGGGAGGGAGAGATGCAGGCACAGAAGGAGGGACGGGGCGAGGGAAGGAGGGATACAGGGCGGTTGCCGCCCGGCGGGACCCGCGGGGGCGAAGGTCCCGCAGCCCACCCTGCCCGCAGCCTCCCCCCGGCCGGCACTCACCGGACAGCAGCGGAGCCCCGGTGCGCAGCCCTCGGGCCGCGGGTCCCCGCGGTGGCGGCGGGAGGAGCGGGCAGCGCGGCGGCAGCGCCAGCACCGGCCCGACCCGCCGCAGCGCTCGCCACGCCATCTTTGCCGCGGGCGGGCGGGCGGGCGGGGCGGGAGGCGGCGATGGCGGCGGGGCGGGGACGGGCCCGTGCCGGCCCTCCGCGGGTCCCGCACGGCGGCGGGGCCGGGCGGGGAGCTGCGGGCCGTGAGGATCCGCCGGGATGCAGCTCCGAGCCCCCGCCATACAGCTCCGAGCCGGCAGCGGGGCCGGGGCCGGCGTGAGGCAGCCGCCATCTTCCCGTGAGGGAGAGCGGGAGGGTTTAGCCAGACTGCAGCGGACGCTCAGTGTTTATTAAATAAATACAGGTGCCGAATCTACAGCAAGTGCACGTGGGACGTTTCGCCTTAGGTTTGGCGTTACTTCTTAGCTGTTACTCCAAAATAATACGCTGGGAACGGCTCGCTGGTGGACACCGCGTCATTCTCCCACAACCACGGAATATCCTGAGTTGGGAGGGACCCACACCGATGATCCAAGTCCGGCTCCTGCCCCTGCACAGGACGCCCACAAGAATCCCACTGTGTGCCTGAGAGCATTGTCCAAAGGCTCCCTGAACTCTCTCAGGCTTGGCGACCACGACCCTGGCAGCCTGTTCAGTCCCCGACCACCCTCTTTAACCTTTTCCTCATATCTAACCTAAACCTTCCCTGACACAGCTTCAAGCCATTCCCTTGGGTAAACACGTTCTAATGACAAGCTGCGATAACCTAAGCCTAAAGCCTAACCTAACCCTAACCACTGCTGCTGACAGCGAACAAGTAAATATTTTGCCCACAAGCAAAGTGACTTTTCAGCGTGGCCATCGTTCACTCGCTGACAGGTTGCTCCAGCTGCCCATCAGTGACTGGCTTCTCTTCCTTCTTGCATTTAATCCCGAAGAAACTGAAGAGTTTCATTAGCATTAGATCAACAATCTCCTCCTCTTCTGAAGCCTGAAATAACAAGCAGCAAGTTACTGGGATGCACAGACCAGAAGTGGATTCAGTTGCAAGACAAAATCTCTGCTTGAGTTGAAATAAGCCAACTTTCACTCCCAGCAAAGCGTGAGTGACTGCCAAAGCAAAACTTGCCAATACTTTTATCCAGACAAAAGCCCCAGATGAGCATGGGCACCACAGAAATTTTGGCTCTGTCAGAGCCCATGGAAATCTTTCTGCAGGAGCCTGGAGCCCACTTGCCAGCTCCCATACAGCCAGTGGTATGTACAATGAGCCACCCACTGTCTCTAGACAAAGTAAATGAGAAAAACTGAATATATCTTGTCTTCTCCAACCACATCCTTTGTTTTCATCTCTCTTGACTGTATTTAAAACATAGAGGAATTCTGGCCAGTACTGGAGTACTAAACTGGATTTCACACCATGTTATCAATAGCTTGAATGGGTCAGGCACTCACAATGAGAGTTTAAAAAAGGAGCTGTCAAGTCCTCATGGACTTCAGTAGCAGTTTTGGCACTGACTTCAAAATAGCACAAGCCTAAGAATTTTCGCTGGA
The DNA here is from genome assembly GCA_035583135.1 of Lophotriccus pileatus. Classification (NCBI taxonomy): domain Eukaryota; kingdom Metazoa; phylum Chordata; class Aves; order Passeriformes; family Tyrannidae; genus Lophotriccus; species Lophotriccus pileatus. The sequence goes on from JAWWES010000021.1 coordinate 15,487,872, forward strand.
TTTAGCATGAGAAGAGAAGGCTACAAATCAGATCTTGTACGGAATCTGAACAGCAAGTTGTCTGACCAGGAAAAGACAGAGTCAATCTGGAAAATCTAAATTGTGCTTTCTCAGCAAATGTTGACTTTTTAAGAGCTGGACTGAATTTACATGGTTTTTATCCAAGGTTGATTACCTAAATCATTAGTAAGCACTGAACAATAAATACTTAAGACAGGAGAGTTTAGATGAACACACCTGGTAGTGCTTCTGCTCCTCACTAAAAGCAACCAGAATCACTGAAATGAACAGATTCAGTACCACAAATGTCATAAAAATGATGCAGGATCCAATTAAGAAGGAGCCTAAAATTGGATTGTAGTCCAAGACCTGTATAATTCATAAGGTAAGACATCATATCGTGATTGTAACCACAAACAAACACACATATATACATAAAAGCAGTTAAGACCCAAAAAGTTTGTCTTTCTGAAAATCCTGTGTCTAATCAATTATACCATGTGTATTATACATATACATATACATATACATATATACACACATATATATTCTTTAGCCATTGTGATATGTTAATATTAAATAGGACTACCATGAAAGAATACTATATATATATATATATACATATATATATATTCAAATCCACCCATATCCTATTGGATCCATGCTCTAAAAACATCCATCAAGGAGGACTTCACAGTCAGAGATGTCCAAAAACTAACTTGCTCCACACAAAGAGTGTTCAAAGGGTATTGCAGTATTTGAAAGAACTTAATGAAAAAGTCAAGAACAACAAAAACAAATGTAACATAAAGTTCCCCTTGCCTTTCCTGGGAAGCTGGAGGGTTTGTTCAGAACAAACACGAGGCACTGCTCACATTTCTATCTTTAGCTTTCTAAGGAAATTGCTCAAAACTTTCTGTAATGAATTAGAAACATCTTTAGCTGAAATGTGAGCAGGTTTCTCAATGAAAGGTTCATTATGAGCCTCCTTGTGGTCAAAATGGGATGTGAGAGAGATTTCACTTGGTGTCTTTTTCTTGATGAGAAGAGGCAGCTGCTTCAGGAAGCCGTGGAGCTTGCAAAATTATGTTAATGTTTAACACTAATTGAAAGTATTTCTATTTGCTGGGTCAAAGCATATTTGGTAGCTGAGATGCTAATTGTACGGTGGTAAACTTCCCAAAATTAAAAGTGGTACCTCTTCGTAGTTGAAGATTCCCAGCTGAAGGCTGACCATGGTCTCTGCTGAATCAAAGAGAGTTTTGTAAGAGTAGAGCTTCCAGCCAAATATCAGGTTTGCCTGTAGAGGACAGAAGTCACGTCTTGTGTCATAATCAGAGCCCTTGCTGCAAAATCAGCTAATGGCTGCTGTATTCAGAGAAAACCCTCCCAGCTTGTCATTAGAGCCATGAAGCTTTTTGTGGTTTGGGTTTTTCTTTTGTTTACAAGCAGGGGAAACATCAGACAAGGTCACAGAAGAAGCCTAACCTAGAGCTAGGACTGGATTCACACTTTCTGAGTGTGTTTAGCTTTAAAACCTTTTATCATGGCTATGAGAATGTCTTATATTGGCTCAGCTTGCCACTAGAAATGTGAAAAAAAATCTGCTAATACATGACAAATCATGGAAGTAATTTAGCTCATCTTCAAGGAGCAGATTTATCCCTGTCCAAATAATTCATAGGCACAAACACAGATCCTTCCCAACAGGCCTTGTTTGCCCTCAGTAACCAAGATGCTGATTTGTTCATTTATACTTTGTGGGCCTACTGTGTCTGATTTAAATGGGGGCTGCTGCAGGCTCAGCTTTTTCTTCATCCCTCTGCTTCTTTCTTTCACAGCTCCATCACTCACAGGATGGGACAGCAGGCTGGGTCATGGAACTGATCTGATCACTTATTTTACCTGGTAAGTTTGTGACCACACCAGTGCCTAAAACTACTCAGTTGGCCTGAGTGTCAGTGCTGGAGGGAGGCATGAGGAACATGAAATCAGGCAGAGTGAGTCTGCAGCAGCTCCTGTTTGTCACAGGACTGTCCTTTATGGGACAGCTTGGATTTGGCTCAGATGGTTTGCACTTTTTCAGTGGCTCTGCAATTAATTTGCTGGTTTTTCCACATCACCCTGCCGGAAGACTTACACAAAACATTTCAGTTAAACAGTGAATGTACATAAATAGTTGTGGTCCAAGAATTCTTCAACCTCATTAGGATGAAAATATAATTGTATTTGTATCATAAGTACTCCTGCAATAGGCAGAAAAATAATTATTTCCCACTTATAAACTAACCAAACAGAAAATGGCACGTGCTGCGCTCTCCAAAATTTAAGCTTCATCCAGAAAATTATTTTCCCTGTGCTTTGTTCTTTGTCATATCTATTCCACATAGAGAATCCTTTATTCCCTTTTACATGGCAAAGCTGTGTTGCCTTCAGCATCCAGAAAGAACTCATTTAACCTGACAGTTCCTGGGCACAGACTGCAGACGACAGAAAGCACAGGGGTACTCACAGCAATGGAATAGGCCAGGAACATGATTGCAATCACAGTGATGAATCCAGAGATGTCACCCCACGCCCTCCTCAGTGTTGAGGTGATCATGTTTAGCTTAGGGTTGAGCCTGAGGAGGTGCCACAGCTTCACTGTGGAGAGGAGCACCAGGAAGGCGATCAGGTAGCCAAGAACTGCATCAGCTCTCGCTGTCTCGCTGAAGCTCACAGAGCTGTCAGAGGAAAGGGAAATGTGTAACAGAGCATGCACAGAGTCCTTTGAGGAGCATAAATGGGTGTGCTGGAAAGGCCACTCACTCTGCCCTGGTTTCACTGCAGACCTAAGGAGTTCCGTCCTCCTGGAGTCTTCCCACCTGTACTTCCTGCTGTGTGCACAAAAATCTCAGTTGTGCAGGGCAGAGGTTTTTTTTAATGACAGAAGGGGTCTAGGCTGTAGCCCAAATGCTGCTTATTTTTAGCAAGTCATAGTTTAAAGGCAGCTAATGCAGCTTTTATAAATTGTGTGCACAAATAGAGCTCATGACGTATTCCTGTGTGATACACAAGTGCTGCATTAGCAAGAATGTAGCTGTCAGGTTAAAGAAGTGCTTGTTCTTTCTGCTCTGTCAGCATATGTGAGTCTGCAACTGGGATTCTGAGCCCAGTTTTGGGCTCCCCAGTGCCAGGAGTCATTGAGTCCAGTGAAGGGCCACTGGGATGGTTGGGAGTGGGGGCACAGGACACATGAGAGAAGGGTGTGGGAGCTTGGTTTGTTCAGTCTGGAGCAAAGACAGCTAAGGAGGCCTCCAGCTGCTGTCTCCATCTATGTAATCAGTGGTTATGAGGAGGGTGTAGTAAAAGGCTTCCTGGAGGTGCACAAAGAAATGACAAGAGACAATAGCCACAAGCTGCAGCAAGAGGAATTCCAGCTGGAGAGGAAAAGCAGGGTTTTTTTCTCCACAATGAGAGTAGTTCAGCACTGGGTCAGGGCTCCAGGGAGGCTGTGGAACCTCTGTCCTTGGAGATACTCAACCAAGTATCAACCAAGACCCTGAGCAACCTGATCTAACACCAAAAGAGGGGGTTGGAACAGAAGCCTTCAAAGGTCCTTTCCTTCTTAAATCATCCTGTGATCCTGTCACTGCTTTCCTGCGTGACTTTATTTTGACAGATGTTATAATTTTCTATTCTATACTAAATAAGCCCTTATTGTCCCCTAACCAATGGCTTTTTACAACAAAGAACAAGGCAGATTATGTGCTTTCTGGGTGGATGTCCCGTAGCAGAAAGGCTTGTTGGTTCACAAGAGGGTGGATGCAGACAGGAAATGAGCAGCTAGAAAGGGAAACAGTGCTCAAATCTGCTGGATTTTATTAGAGTGGTGTCAGAAGAAAATCCTATTGCTGACACAAATCTAAGCCCTGAAACATTTACAGGCTTCATGAATATACCCATACAGGAGAGCAGTATTTAGCACAGGCAAGTGCTGTCTGGGAAGGGGAAAAATGGATTTATTTCTGCATAAGTAGCAACAACAAAGGATGCAGTAAATAGCATTAGTACGTACTTCTCTTTGTGTTCCTGGTAGTAACTGATGTCTCGGGTCCCAAGGATTGTCCTCTTCACAAACACCGACAGAGCACTCCAGCTAATCAATATAATGGCCATCTCCAGGAGATTCCACTTGCTGTGGAAATATCTCCATCTCAGCCTCTTCATCAGTTTTCCCTGTGAAAGGAGGAGTTTCACTGTCTCAGTCTCACGACTCCAGGTCCTACAATACCTCTAAAGATTAGGGCAATCCCCTCTGCAATAAAGCAGACTATAACACTACAGCTTCCTCTAATTTCTCATTATCTTTCTCAAAAGAAGCATTCCAGCCAAATAAACTCTTGCCTTCCCATTATTTTATACTGATATTGTATATGAGTCAAACTTCCATTGGTGTAGCAACAGCAGTGCTTCTGAAACCAAGTACAGTCACAAAGTTTTTGTGAGTGAAATCCACCCCAGCCACAAAGAGATGGTGAACTGTCCATTGACCTCACCTGCACTATCATGTAGTACACAATAAAGAGGAAATAAATCACTTCTGCTGCAACCACGAAGATGTGGAGGCTGTCGGTGTAGGGGTAAAGCCGGACACTCTGCAGCTCTGCACTTGTGAAGAAGGCCCCTAAAACACAAACAGGGCTCTGATAGTCACACCTCTCTGTTTTCATTCCAACAACTCAGTTCACCAGTCAGACTTCTGTACTTGCTTTCACATCAGTGTGAGCCTGACTCCAACTATCAAACTAAGATTTAGACTCGATTATGTGAGTAACCTTGTCAGTGTTCTTTGACATTTTCCTCAAACAGGCATTTCAGATACTTGATTTATTATTACTCGACTGTTATTTGTACTTTTTGTCTTAATATTGTATTGATTAGCTGAAGAGATTAGGAAACATAATTTGTTCTTGTTCTTGTATAAATTCTGGAGGTTAAGTTTCAGTGCCATGTTTTCTTCATCAGCAGATAACCACAGCCTAAGCAAACATAAGATATTGCATTTTGGTCATATTACTGTGATGCTGCATTTTTCCTAAATGATTTATATAATTTGCATTGATTCTGTCATGATTAGATTTATTAAAACCCTTCTGTTTACTGAATAAAGAACTAGGAAAACACTGACAGCGTGTAAATCTACCTTCTGTAGGTGCACTGCTTGTCTTCAGGAATGTGTAACTTAGGAAAGGTTCTCACCTAAAGCATTGCTTTCAAACATCAGGCTTATAATGCAGAACAGGTTCACATTGGCATTGTAGACTGTAAATTCAACAAACACTGCTCTGGTGAAGGTGTCCAGCCAGACATTGTTGAAAAGGTACTGGAGAATTCTGCCAAAAGAAATGTAAAGCCAGTGATCCAACTCATATAGGACAGAGACAGTATGACAGGGAGGATAACTTCCAAGAATACAAGTGGTACCTGGAGGCATTCCCAGGGTCGGTTCCCAGGTGAATCACGTATCCCCCTCCACTGTAGATGGCCAGTTTGCCCCAGCTGGGCTGCCCTCTCAGTTTGGACTGACTCTGATACTGCCACGCTGAGCTCAGGTCAGAGGAGTTATCAAAGACTGAAGTGTTCCAGCGTTCCCCATAAACTGACATATCTTCTGTTTGTAGGGAGTATGGAGCATGGCATTCCTCAACTACATGCTGGAGTTTGGGAGAAATAGGGCAGGTGTCTCCTTTTACTCTTACTTGGCGAATTCGAGCACTACCCACCAGCTTGGAATTGCCATCCGTGATGAATCCTAAACAGGAGATGGAAAAGAGCAGCACTGGCAACATGACAGAGCTAATAATATTTCTTCATTTCATTTATGATTCACTGAAGCATTAATATTTACTATATATTCTTTTCTCAGAAACACTGCAAGCAAAATAGTCATGGAAATGAAACCCTCATGTTGATTGGAACTGAGTTCTTAAATAACATTCGTAAAACCAGAGTTCAGTATCACTACCCATCTGTATTTTATACAGAAGGAAAATGAGGCCTGGGGGAGAAAAGTGACTCACTTTGACTCCCACAGCAGAGTAGCTTTATGCAGTGTTTGTGTGGCCTGTCGTGTCTAAAGAACAACTCTGCTGATGTATTTCAGTATTTACCCTTAAATGTGAGCTGGAAAATGGGTCAGATTCTTCTGCATGTGGCTACATCGAGAAAACACCGTGATATTGCATAATTTGCCTTCACACTGACCCGAGCCCTGATGCAAACAACCCTCCCGAGAAAAGCTTTATGGTGCCACCTGTCTGCCGTTCTCTTTTCTGGGTTATGGAAAGAAGCTTGTGTAGAACTGAGGGATGTATCTGAACATCTGCAGTACCTAATGTAAAATGTGGAAAATGTAGCATTACAGTGCAGAACTTTTGGTTTATATTAAATACAAGGAAAATATCAGGGCACATTTGACCTGTGATCAAGCTGTGGGGGTTTTTCACTAGTATTCATAGAATACATGCTAGCCTTGTACTCTCACATCTTTCTCCACTCAAACATGCATGTGAAAGTTTGGGATATGTATAAAAGGTTATGTTTCAGAACCTGGCAAGCTGAAGGGAAACAATGTGAGTCTGTACCTTTATATGATCCATAAAGGTTTTTGAGTAAGGTGGTGTTTGCCCACGTGAAGAAATCCTGGTAACTGTAGACGTGGTGGAATCCAGCTGTAAAGCTGTCCTCAATGTGCTTGTTCAAATAGTAGGAATTGGGGTCTCTCTGCCCGTAGGCAACCAGTAATAGCATCCATAAAAACCCAATATAAGCTGGGAAAAAACAGGAAAAGACAAGCACATGTAAGACCTGAATTACCAATGCTGTTCAAAAGGCTCTGCAGGAATGATTACTGCTGTCAGCACCTACCAGGCCAAGGAGGGGCTTTGTAGACTGAGTGACCAGTGCTAGTGAATGTCCAGAAGCTGCTGCAGTTCAGCTGTTTCACATTTGGAATGTAGGCAGCAGTCAAGAGAACAAGTGGGAAGGCTGAACAGCAGTAGTCATGGCAGCTCTAAATAACATGAGTAGTCTAACTTTGTTCCCAGTGAGGTTGATTTTTGCCATTGATTTCAGAGGAAATAAAACAGGAGTATAAATCATTATCTAAAGATACTACTGCTTTTAGGAAGATGTCCTCCATCTGCTCTTTGCCTTCAGCTTCATTTAACTGTTGATCTCCTCATTCTACCCTTCCTATTTTTATTTTAGCCTCTCATGTGTCTGTGGTGTGTGTCTTTACCATAAAAACTCAAGACTTAGCCACACTTTTACCTCCCGCTAACATTCCCACTTCCTTGCAGCTCCAGCTGCCACAGAACAGCCTGTCTCCACATCACAATGGCTGGCAGAAAGCTGAAGATGTGCCAAAACTTTGTCACCCAAGGGAACAATATTTTCACTGCTGTAAAAGTACTGATGAGTACTACTGAATAAAACGAGATCATCTACGTATGGATACCCAGGATTTCTCGGATGAGGGCAAATGCTTTCTGCTCCTTCATGCAGCTGATTTTCATTCTCTGCACATCAGCTGCGGGAGGTGGCTGGTAAATATTGCTCCTACTGTCCCTTCGGGCTCCTAAGAGAGGGTTTGAATCACCTGTGAGGGAGAGCAGTAAACCCTGGGATTAGTAAACACATCATCCATGTCCTGCTTTGTGTTTCTTTGGGCATTCAAAGGAAACGTTTCTATTTATTGCTTTCTCTTAGGACACAGTTCTGCAGGATTTATCCAACCTATACATACAGTGATCTTTATTTTTTTCTGCAACTGACACAAAATCAGTTATTTAGGTTTGTTTTCACTTCCACTTGATCTTGGGAATGCTAATGGGTAGGCAGGTAGTCACAGTGCCTGTGGATTTCGTGATTTCTGCTAACATTGTCAGCTAAGACTCAGGCATGTAAAGATAACCAGTGAAGTTCCCAGCTGAGCAGAATCACACATTTATGCATAAAGCCCTCCAAAAGCTTGAGATTGTTGTACTTTCTTTATTAATGTCTCACTTTACCAGCTTTTACCTGGTGCAGATAAAGGCCCATCAATAGCTGGGTTTTCTATATCCTCATGTTCCACCTTCTTCAGAACCAGAGCAAAAAAAGCAGCAAATCCCAGCACCTGGAAAGAATCAGCTGTGCTGAGTTATGCCCATATGCCCATTTCATATAAAATGTGCAGGCCATTGATCCCTTTGGATCCAGGCACTGCAGAGAACAACTGCTCTCTGACTGTTGAAGCCCTTAAACAAGAGAACAGTGCACAGTGATACATATTCCCTGGTCAGAAACCTCCTCTCCTGTTAAACCCTGACAAAAAAATGGAGATGAAACTAATGGAGTCAGTGTCAGCAAAAGACAACAGAACTCTGCAAACCACCTGCCAGCTCTTGTGTTAAGGGCAAAGGCTTCTCATTTCATATCTTAGATACTGTGGTTCTTTAGAACATGCTACACCATCTTCCTGCAGTGGAAGGAGGTGAGTTTATCTTGGCCAGTGGTTGTATTTCCGAGGATCTCACCTTTAAGGGCTGTGTGATGAAAAGACTTTCCAAGAAGGAGATGGCCATGGAGATCAGCCACTTGATGGAGTTCTCCTTGCCGTAGTGCAGCCCGTAGAGCATGGTGAAGAACCCAGACACACCACTGGTGGCTGCCACCAGGAACCACCCAATGAACACAAACCACCAGGGCAGTCCCTTAGAAGACACACTTTTCTTGTCATCACCAGAGAAGTCTGGAGTAAGAGACCACCTTGAGAGTCAACCAGAAGGGAAAATATCAGTCTGCGGTGGAACAGGAACCAAAATCACAGCCTTCAAGTTCACTGGGAACAGGCAACATCTTATGATTTAAAACCTCAACCAAAATATTCTGAATTCTTTTGACTGATGCAGTTACGTAGGATATATGGATAGCCAAAAGTACGGTGAGCAAAAATGTGAGGAAGTGTGCAGAGATCAGCTAAAATCAAAATAGATATGATGGCCTTATTTACTCCGCAGTTTATGCATAATTGAACCTCCAGTAGAATTATTGACAAAGGAAAACACGAGTGCATTTGAGCTGCTGGATGTGTCGCTTGTGATCACCATAAAGGTCAGAGAGATAATTAGTGCATTTGTTTTCGATCCTTCCAATTTAATTATCGTATTTCACTGCACTATTTTTGTCTGCTTATTAATTTTTCTTTATTCATACATTTTAAGAGACTTCTGTGACTTTGGAGCTTGGTGATTATCCCAG
>JAWWES010000021.1:15514143-15551669 GCA_035583135.1 Lophotriccus pileatus
ACACATTTGCCTCCAAGACTTTTGGTGTAGCCTTTGTGTTAAACCATTTGGGGCACAGAACACCTAGTCCCTAATCTCCTAAACCATGAATACTTCTCTCCAGTGTCTTGTGTCTTAAGAAAAATTTATGTGTATTTCAATTTTAAAGACAGATCCTTAAATAATACTTACATTTGCCTTTTGGATATTTGTCTTGTAGCTGCTTTCTTCCTTAGCAGAATCTGTTTAATGAAAAAAAAAGAGCAGAATATTTTAGTGCTACCTGTAAAGCTTTCAGACATCCTCAGTGAATGTGACTTAAATGCACAGGATTTGGCTACTGACAATGTGAAAGACAGGGCTGCAAAGTTAGACTCTAGAGCTGTGATAAACAGTCAAGTTAAATGGGTAAAATTGTAACAACAAGATCATCACAGGCTGTAAAGAAGATGATTCTTCAAACATAATGGTGTAAATCAAAATACATTCACAGAAGGTGATGGAGTTTCACTGATGTACAAAGGAAAACTGGAGGGAAGCACTGGAAAAGTTTCAATACAATTAGAACTAAGGTTACTTTATTCCTGGTATAATCTCTTTTGTAAGTGTAAGGATGAGCCATCTAGAAGCATTTACTGACAGCAATTATGAGACTGCTGTGATGCAAATACTTTCTGGTTTCAAAGCTGTGTCCTGAGCTATAAACTCCACTAATTATTTCTAGGACAAACAGCAAATGTGCAATGTGTAGCATATGCAGGGTGATGCTAATTTATGACTACTTCAAAGTCAGGGAATCTGCCTTCATCAGGAAGAAGCCTCCACAAAATTTTTCAGCACTGGTGCTGGAAGGAAAGCAATTACTAGATGCAAACCATAAATATTCTATTAAGGGCTCTGATCGCAAAAAGTGTGCTAAAAACCAGCACTGTCAGGTTAATGCAATTACCTTTTTTATGGGAAGTGTTTGCCAACACAGTGATGTATCCAAGATCCAGACTCATGTTTGAGAAGGCATTCTTGGCCACCACTTTCACTAGGAAAATACCTGGAGAAGACAAATGGCCACTTAAGAGTAGCAGTGGGACCAGTCCATCAGGTTTGGAGTATAATCATAACCTGTATAGAAAATCCTATTCTTTTCTGTTAAGAATTTTCAGGGGATTTTCTGATTGGTGTCCACTGCTGAAAAGTTTTTCAAGGAATATTCCCCTTTATCTCAACTTCTAATAACCCATCTGCCTTTGTTCCTAGCCCTTGCCATGCTGTCCTTTGCCAGCTGTTTGTATTATCACACAGTAAACTAGAGGTGTACAAATACTGGAGCCCAAATGAGTTCAGGCATCTTGAGAGAGCAGCTGTCTGGTTTGAACATTTCTGCCTGAAAGAAAGGGATGTTCAGATGGGTACAGGAAGACCTAATAAAACTTTTAATATTGAATACTTTAAAAACATCAAATGAAATTATAATTAGCCTCTACCATTCCAGCCTTGGCATGGGATTGGAATAGTTCATTAGAGGAGGGAATTTTTTTATCTTCTGCCACTGAATTAACTCCTAAGCACAAACTCCTTAATTTCACATTTTAAAGGCCTTGATTACTTGATAATGGAAAGAAAATATTACTTAAAAGCTTATTCACAATTAAGTCCAACAAAAACTATGTGCTGGAAATGGGCACACAGAAAAGCTCCCCTCTTCTTTGTCATCTCTAGTGAGAGCTCCTCAGACTGTTAATTACTTCAGGGTAAAATGCAGAGGAGTCTAAACTTGAAATGTTACACATATGAACAAACAGGAGGAAAAAACTTTGTGATTCAGGAAAATGCCCTCATCTGTACTTGAATCAGATTGTGTCATAAAAAAATAAACTCTGTGTCTTTTCCATTGCATTGGGAAGCACGGGCAGTGTGGGAGGGCCGTACCTTCCGAGAGCGCGGGAACGACGTAGGTGCGAGGCTGCCCACGAGGACCATCCTCTGTGCGCGAGCGAGTTTCGTTAGAGCCCCTCACCTCCACCGTCACCTCCTCCGGGGCACCTCGGGACACAGAGACATTCACCTCCACGTTCTCCCCCAGCTGCACCGTGTGGGAAGCCAACGCAGCCTGGAGACCAGATATTGGCTCAACTAAGTGAACAGCAAAAGTCTCGGAGACCTCCGAGGCCGTTGTGTTGCTGGATGCTCGGATTTCCAGCTGATGTATCCCCGGGCCTAGCAGCTCTTGAGAGGTGCTGTCCAGTGTCAGGTTATGAGGGGCAGTTCCTTCCTTTGCACTGGATTCAGCCAGGGTGATGTTATCTGCTGACATAATGTAGGTCACTCCACTGCCTGCAAAAACACACACCAAAATTCCTCACCGCTTGTGTAACAGGCCAGCCAATTCCAGTGGCTTTTTTCTGCAGCAATGCAGTCTCTTTTAATAAAGTCACTTTAGGTGACTTTATGGAAGTCTATCATGTGTTTCCAGCTGGTATTATTTGGGCAGCCAAGAGAATTCATACACTACTGAATTTTTTTTTTCAGCATAAATGTGGTTTCCAGGCACTTGAAGTGAAAAAGAAATGTACACCAGCAAATGTGCCCAGCTCAGCATGGAATCCTCTTACCCTCAATCAGAGAAGCATTCATGTGAATTTCTAACTTCAAATACAGAAACATTCTGACTGGCATCCTGTGGATTTATATGACTAAAGTTAGAGTTCATGCTCTGACACAGCTCATGCTCTGTCAGCTTTGTGAATAGGAAAAAAATCATTTATACTTATATTTTAGGTGGTGAAATATCTCTGAGAGAGAAGTCCTCCACTGCAGCTGAGAGCATTCAGCTGCAGGAATGAGAGGAAAGGCATTCTCTAAAATGAAGGATTGCTTTGCATAATGAAAATCTTGCTTCTGTTCCAATGGGGGGCATAATATTTATCCTGCCCTTGAAATTATGCAGAGAAATTACCCTCACCTCCATTGAGTTCCACCTGAATCCACAACACCTCCCCGTACAGTGCACGGCAGCGAGAGCTGGTGCCAGCTCCGTGCTGGCTGTAGCACCCAGTGATGCTGAGTTGGTCCATCTTGTCTTGGACAGTCACCTGCCTCTGTGCCATCACATGCCACTCGCTGGTGGTGCACTCCACAAAAACAGTGAACTCTCCAGGAGAGGAGTATCTGTGTGTGATGTTGCTGACCAGCCTGGAATAGAAAAAGAACAGCTGCTCGTTGTGGAAGACTGTCCTGGTCACACTCCCAAATTTGTGACCCGGCTCAGCAATCCTGCAATCACTGTAATCCCTTATTTATTTGCACAGAATTTGCAGTGTTGACGATTGTCCCCTTCCTCCCATCTGTGGTGGTATTAGGGCTGTATACCAGGGTGGTAATTCTCAAATCACATCTCTAAGGGTGGGTACGTTTTGCTGTCAAGCAGGGACATGACAGGTTTTAGGTGCAGCTGCTTCTGCCAGCAAAAATGTCTCTTCACTCCTGGGTCTGGTGCAGCAACAGTCACCATAGCAGTGGGAGATGAATGGCTATGGGGGTTGCTTTTATCACTGACACACATGGGGGGATGGTGCAAAGAGCACTAAGGATATCCTTCCTGAATTACAAACACCATGGAAGGCAAATCAGTAATATTCCAGATACTCTTCTCTGTGAACTCCTTAGATTCTTACCATGATATCACCCAGCAAAAAAAATGCAAAGATCAGGACTTATCATCCCTGATAATGCATATTTTTCAGTAGGTGTTTGAATGAAGAAACAGGTTTTACTCTAACTGGACTTCCAAAACATGCCAAAGACAAGATCAGACCAGAAAAGGCAATTCCTGTAAGAGTGGGTATCAGACTGGACACAGAACAGAGATGAGCATCTCTGTGAGCTACTTAGTAGGTGAAGTGCTTCCCATAAACCCAGCAAGCCTCTGCTTACACCTAGCAAATATATATTTTACATAAGGCTCTCTATTAAAGATTTTTTTTTCAAGTTCTTTATAGCTACAGGCCTGTGTCTGTAGCTCTGAAAGAAAGTTTACTGTTTCTAGTACATTTTTGGGTTTCTTTCTTGTACTCTTGTTTTCCTAGTTGACTCAAGTAGGATTCCATCAGTAGATAAATACATTTATAGAGCCCTTCTCTGTCATTCCCAGCACTAGGACAAGATCTGATTTTTAAATCCAACAGAAAAATGTTTGGTCTCCTAAAGACAGAATTTTTATGCAATTGAAAAAAAAAGGTCCAGAATATGCTTGTTATTACCAAAAAGTACTACTTAAAGTTAAGAAAATAGTTTTTGCCTGCTCCTTGGCAATTACTGACATGTTTTCAGTAATTCTGAGTCTTAGGATGTGGAATAAATTCTCTTAGAAATAGGAAGCACTTGTTATAATAAAGACAAGAAATATTGTGGTTGGCAGCTTGACATAAAATTGTGTAGTAATTTCAAAAGAGGGTTCTGCAGGTCCAAGTGTCTTGTATTTATGGTCTATTATTAATCCACTTAATTTTTAACATATTTATGAGTCTTGAAATATTCAATAAGGGGCAAGCAATGAGACGGAGTGTTTGTCTGATGACACAGGAAGGATATATCTTACGCTGGAGGGTAGTAAGGGTCGATAGTGTGACCATCTCCAGTGCTGATGGTACAGGAAAGGTTGCCAGAGTATGGTGAGAGCAGCCAGTTCAGACTGATCGTGACATTTTCAAAGACAAAACATGTATCTGTCACCACCAGCTGCAGACCTGTAAAACAGAATGACAGAATCCCAGGCCAGTGTTTGCCTCCATTTCTTACATAATTTAATTCATTTTCATGCACTAAGGGCCAGCCTGTTCCAAACCAGAGCTGCTGCTGCTGCTGATTTGTGTGCATTAGTGCTGTGACAGGGAGCTGATTCTTTTCCATACCTACTGCTCAAGATCCCTGTTGGACATAATTTTATTCAAGTGTGTTTTATGTGTCTGGATTTCCAGGCTTTGTATTCTATCCAAACCCCTCGGTTAGGACAGAGAACCTACACTTTTGTGCTTATTTTTAGTGGTCACTGCTATTCCAGTTTCTTCCCTGAGGATGGAGCAGTGATTTTTAAGATAAATATCAATGGTCACAATGTTCCAGCAAAGAGCAGGGCAGGCTTTTGGTGTTGCCAGCCCCTCCCTCTTACCTTCCCTGCAGTGGTATTGAATAGACAAATAGCTTCCCCAAGCTGGACAAGGATCTCCAAAGAAAGTGCCATCTGCTGTCACCTGGCAGGCCTGGAGACCGTGACACTGGCCTGGAAAGAAGGAGAGCTTTGTATCAACTGCTGGGTTTTGTCTTTGACTGTCACAACAGAGAACCAAAAAGCAGAGGAGATGCAGTACCATGTCACTGATTTCTGGACAAACTTCTACATCACTTTGGCTTTCGTGTGTTGCTTAATGCCTGGTATTTCTTAGCAGCATTTCATTTTATTGGAAAAAAGCTGAGTTAGAGGAGGTAAAAAAGCCCAAAGAATCCCCACAGGGACGGGTCATAGTCTGGGAAGCAGCAGAGCCCTTGGCCCCAGCGGGCTGGGTGCTCCACACATGGAAAGCAGCAGCAGGTCCCTCCTGCCCTCCTGTTCCCGTGGGTGTCAACCCTCCTGGGTTGGAGCTGGGTTTGTCTGGATGTGTCCTCTCCCATCTCTGCCAAACCTGGCATCTCCCATTGAGTTTGTCAGGCAGTAACGTGCCCATGTACTTTCTTCACCCAGAGAGAGGAGCCATGTACACCGTTGTTCTCCATTTCCTCCTCCTCCCCTTCTCTGAATCTTTGAATCTTTGTTCCTCCCAGAGTCCCTCCTTTCTGTCCAGCCTCCTGTAGGAACCTCCTCCCTGTCAGAAGTTCTCTGTGATCCCCTTCATTTTTGGAATAATCCACTTTCCCATTCTCTAACTCTACTGAAATATAAGTTAAAATTACCTTAGGGACCGGGAACTTTGACACTTCCTCTCTGTTCCTGACAAGCAATGCCATAAATTACCTGCTACTTCATCTTTGACAGTGATCCAGCTGCATCCTTCATCTGTATCCTCCTGGAGAGGAGTCTCAGACACACAGTAATGAGGGGTCTTCCGTCCATAGAAGCTCTCTTCAATCTGAATAACTTCTCCAGATCCACACTGAACAGTGGCATTGTAATTATCACAAGCAATGCTCTGGCCAGATTCTAGTAGGGAAAACAAACAAACAAAAAAATCTAACTTTTTGCATTTCTGAAAAATCCCACTACAATTCTACTGCATATCCCCTTTTTTTGTTTCTCTTTCTTCTCTTTTCTCCCTTCTAAGCTAAAAAAAAAATAAGAAAATGAAAAGTCAAATATTTTTAAAAGTCAAAATTAGTAGATTTATGTTTTTACTGCCTTAAACAAAACATTGAGGACATTTTCAATAACAAAAATATTTTGATCTAAAAAGTAAACCTTTTTTTTTTTTGTGGAAAGGTCTTAGCATTTGTTTAGCTTGCAATACTGGAAGGTTTAAAGTTACTCTTTACTTTCAAAAAAGCCTTGTGGTGGTGTGGGATTTCATAATATTCAGGTAATTGCTGAGGAGAATAGTTTGCATATTAAGGATGGGAGCTGATCCCAATTTCTGCTACAGAGACCCTTTGTTCCTCTGTGATATTTGACTGACTTCACTCAGCAGGGCTGCTCAGATGAGTAAGGTCATAGCTCTAAATGCATACACCTCATTCTTTGATTAATCTGGGACAGTTAATTATCTCTCAGAATTCTTAGTATCCTGTAGTAATCAGGATACTTAATACCCCCAAGAGGAGGATGTGAAAGGCTGCTCCCATGTGGGAGTGTTGCAAAAGACTGGTTTTGTTTCAGCTGTCCCAGGTTTAAATACATTGTCCTCCAGTTGCTGTTTGTCTCATTCCCCTCAGGTCCCTCGGTTAACTGTGCCAGTGTGTGCACACTGCAATAATTGTGTGCTATTGTTATTTAAAGGCTAAGGCTAAGCCTGGCTGTAACTATAGCAACATGATCAGTTTACAGATTAGGGCTCTCTAAATAAGCTTGAAAAATAACTTGCTGTTACATTCTAGTCCGGACTATTATCTCGTGCATTTTTTTCCTTCTTTACTTTAAATAAAGATTTTTATATAAAGACAGTATTTGCTGTCTCAGCAACTTTGACATGGAAAGGTGCACAAAACCTGCTTTGCATTCCTGTGTACAGACCCTGCTTCAGTACACACATATTTACTGCAATAAATTGCTAACCCACAGAGCACCAAATGGTAGAATTGAAACCATAAAAAACATAAATACTGCTCGGATAGGTGGGCAAAGAAAGGACAAAGACAGAACAGTGTCTGCTCAGTTGATTGTGCCCATATTCCTAGCTCAGATGATCAGGTGAACAAGTTACCAGGCATCAGAGGTATTAAATTCAAATATTGGTACTATTTGGAGCCACTGTTCATTTCAGCGCTCGTGAGCACAAAGCTCACAGTGCCATGTATGAGGCTACATCCATTTTACAGAAAAACTGAGGCACTGTCAAGTTGTGGGAATTTCCCAACATTTACCACCCAGAGAAGCTAATGAAAATATTTCCCATTTCTTTGGGATATTGGATCTAATTCCATGCATGCAGAGCTGGTAAAAGAGGACTCAACTCTGCTTATTGTAATTTGTGTATGAGTGAATGCACATGGGCTGTAGATACTGAAAACAAGGCTATAATTGCCTCAACAATCTGGTTTCCTGGGTAGTGGAATGATGGATGTAGTGTAGGATATTGTTGCCCAATAATGCAAACTCTCTTTGAATTTAATGGGCTCCAAGTCAGATCCTATGGTAACAGATGATAGTTTCCTTGCAAGCAGACAGTTGTCTACCATGGCTGTAATGGAAAAATAATTTTAGTCTGTTTTTGCAAGGAAAATAAGCTTAAGGGATTGTGCTGGCTGCCAATTTCCTCTCCCCCAGTCATTTGTAATGCTAGTCATCTTCAGCCAAATTTGATGTATGGATATAAACCTCAAAACACCCTAAAATTTAATGAAAAGCAATTGCTAGGGGGAAGAGAAAGAGCTACATCACTGCCTCTATTGGGACTAGGAATTATATATAACCCTGTTTATCCGTTCCACGATGTGGGATTCAACTGGCCAACACACACAGCTGGAGCTCTGGAGCGGCTGCAGGGGAGGGAGCTGAGGGAATGAAAAGCATTTGCAGAAGTGGGATGTGCTGGGGATTTGGGAGTGAACTGGGAGTGCTGAGGAGGAGGAGAGGGAGGGGACGTGGAGCAGAAAATCAGGAGAGGAAATAAAACATTATTAGCTTTGCTAATAAAGTTGCAGAACAACTTGGTATTTATGTCAGAAGAAGTAGAGTGCTGGACCAGGGCAGCAGCACTTCCAGAGCTTGTGGAAACTTGTAATTGCTTGCTTGATTCGAAGTCTTTTTATATTGGTGAGCCCACAGCCAGACTGTCCTTCCAGTGCTCATGACCTCAGTTCTAGTTACAGTTCAAAGTACTCCTGTGCAAAGTGCGAGGAACACAAATTACCCCCATACCTATATGTTGAATGGGATGGTATTGCAGGCATTCCTTTCCAGGACTGTTTGTTCCAAGTCACACTCTAAGGGACACAATGTCTGTAGATTTTCTGTCTGAGCACTGAGATGCCATCAGGAAGCACAGGTTCCTGTCTGGTTCCTTAACCTGGGGAAGCCCTTGGAGTTCACCTGATGGAGGGGTCTAGGAAAAAACAGGAAAAGCTTGCTCTCCCTTTTGCTCACTCCAGGCTGCTAGGAGGGCTGTCTCTGGAAGCCTGGTTGTATTTTTGCTTTAGCTACACATTTGGCACACATTTATGATCAAGAGTGTCTTTACAGGGCAGCAGAGAGGTCCCACCTCGCTCAGGTGCTATGGGGATGTGGGAGTTTGTTCTGGCAACCATGCTTTAAAGTAGCCAGCTGATGTGCTCTGTGGTCATGGACAGCTACACACAAGATTCACTCTCAGACCCGTTTCTGCTCCACTAGCCCTCTGCTGGCACCCTGGACCTTAACAGTGGGTTGCTGAGCTCCTGCATCTCCCTGTGGTTTCTGGGTTCTTCCTTCTTTGGATCAGGTCTCACAACAGCACACTGGAAAAAGAGTGACTGCTGGGGTTATAGTTTGCTTGCTTGCATTTAATAAGATTGATGAAGTTATTGCCCAGCTACTTTGAAAGCAACAAGGCAGTTTATGCCCAGTTGTGGTCACAGCACACTCACTTTGCTGTTCCACCTTTTATGTATCTTACCAAATTCACAAATGAAGTCAAATTCCTGGCTGCAATTTTCAGTCACACCCCACTGATACTTGGCATTCTTCAGGATGTACCCACATGTGGCTGAGATGGAAGATGGCTGATCCTTGTACCAGTTAGTGTAGCTTATATTTGAAGTGTCCAGCCAAATCATCGACCCTGTGAACAAAGAAATTGTGTCCTGAATGTTTATTTTCCATAGTAATTCAATTAAGAGTCAGAGCCTGCAGACCAGGATTGTAGCCCTGCTCCTACTGAAGCAGAGGTGGTTTAGTCTGGATAAGGATCTCCAATTACATTTTATATTGAACCTGATACAATCATTAAAAGAGACATTGCCACTTTGTCCTGTGCTCCCAGCCTTGGGATTCCACCCTTTGGCTTGCATCAGACCTTGCAGCACTTCCTCATGGGATGAATTGGCTCACCCTGCTCTTCCACTGGAGACCTAACCCAGCATATTTGTTCCACTGGGTCAGCAGGCTGATCTAATTCACCATGTGTTCACACAACCACAAGACCCAGTGGAAAGGGTGATAATGTGCAACTGGGAAGTGAAGCAGGCAATTAAAACCATCTTGCTATAGATCTGAAGATACAGCAACAAAAGACAGAGGCCTCTCAGCAGATATCTACAGAGGGACTAATTGCATTTTCTACCACGTTAAGAAAGCATCATGGGCTGACACAGATTTAAAGATGTGATTCCAAAACCACCTACCGTGAGTAGTTTCATTTGGCGAGGAGTTTGAGATCAGTCCTATCCACCACTCCTGATCCTCAGCAATATGTTTTTGCAAAAACTCTTGAGTTTCCTCATTTTGAATAAAGACAAGGTGCCCTCCTCCTCTCTCACACCAGCTCTGGGCACTTGTGAAGGTTTGCTGGAGTCTCACAAACTCGTAGCAGGAACGGTTGAAAGCTTGCTGGTACTTTGAGCAGGGGGTTCCTTCATCATCAGTTGCTTCCTCCCCAGCCAAGCATCCAGCAAGAGAAATCAGAACTGCAATCCCCAGCCACATTCCCAGCTCAGTGCCCTGCAAGGCAACAGAGCTGGAACAGGTTGCTTTGCAATATATAATGGTGGTTGTGTCTGAGACACACAACAGGTGCTGATGTTGAGCCACTGCAAGGGCCTTGTGAGGCCCATTGTGCAAATGTCACATCCCAGGTGGCATCAGCTGGAAGGGAGGACATTAAAGCATTGCTTTCCTCATGAGCAGACGAGATAAAGTCGATATACGCTGCTGTTGGACACATGGGAAAGTGAGATAAAGCTCCTCCACCAGAGGCAACATTGTGCAAACATTAAAGCTGGAGGTCTTTATAACAACAACCGAGATACAATAATAGGAATGAGAGGAGAATAAGGAAAGTGAGCAAAGCAAGGAGTTATGAGATGAGAAAGCACATACTGCTCCTTTAGATACAATTTAAAATTTTAAAAACAATTTAATGGGTTTGCACTGCTGTATTTTTAACAGTTGTTGTTTGAGGTGCTTCTTTTGGATGCTAATGCAATGTCTATAATTATTGAATCCTATTCATCCTGCCCACCTGTTTACACATATACAGGTTAATCTCAGCTGTTCCAGGAAAATTTCATTTTGAACTGTTGGGTCTGCTTAGAATTCCACACCCCAAGTGAACTGCTTCTGTCATCCCTTAAAAGCTAAGTTGCTCAACTTTATAGAGCTACAATATTTATACCTGCTGAGAGGTAGAGGAGAAGGCCTGAAGTTAAAATAATGATTTAGAAAAGATGCAAATATTGCCTTAATCATCAGAACTACTTGGGAGCCCTATGTGCACATTCCAAAGGCTGCTGATGGACTTTGGGAAGCAAGCCCAGCAACATTTAGGAGCTGAAATCCCAAAGTGCATCTCAGCTTCCTTATGAAAGATACCCATCAGGTTTGCAAAGCCTTGGTAGAAACACAGCACAAGTAAGGATCTTTGGCTATTGTGATCCTCCTGCCCTTGGCATGAACTCCATTGGATTTGATGCCATTATGATTAATTTATGCCACCATAACCCCAAACTGAAAGAACACGCACTTATATTTAGCCACGGATCAGTGGGCCAGTTCCTGCATCCCAGAGGTGCCGGAATCAGCGATGCTGGATGGATTCCTGCACTGCAGAACTGCCTCCTGCATCGTTGCACCGGGCAGCTGAAGGCAATGCCCACACCTGCAGTGGGCCAGTGCAGCTCCAGCCTTAAAGCTTCCTGCCAAAGTCAATATGTGCACTGCATCCAGCCAAACATTTGGAGTGATCCTCAACCCCAAGACCTTTCGGCGCCATCAGCTCGTGGCTGCCTTGCTCAGCTGGGTAAAGTAGGAGTATGAAGGTTTTCAAGATAAAGTTCGTGGGAAAGTGTTTAATGGGTAGGACTGTTGTGGGGGATGAGAGGAAAGGGGAAGAAAATGCACTAGGATGCCTCCATAGACACTGTGTTTGCTTTCTCACCACAACTGCAAATCAGGACTTCAGCTGTGGAACCACTGGAGCAGATCCCACGTGAATTTCTGACTGATTGATAGGGAGAGCTTCTGGAGCAGCTGAGATGTGAATATTCCGACTGGGTTTCCCTGATCAGAAGAAGGCCAACCCGTATTTTAATTATCTGATGGATCTGGCCCAGACACCCATCCCCTTCCTGGAAGAGACCAGGTAACTGTGAGCTGGTTCTCTTGGGAGTGTCTACAATTTGGACCACATACAAACCTTCACAGGCTTCAGTTTGGGAAGCCCCAACCCAAGTGTTTTCCATCCAAGCTGCTGCAGAGCTGGGGGCAGCTGCTGTTCAGTCAGTTGGCCACTGGATGTTTGCATGACATTTTCCTCAGAGTCTTTGCTTCTTCTGGGGCCCTGCTGACCTGGCAGGCTTTGCAGGAGCTGGCAGGCAGCCCCCACAGCCACTTTGGCCTTCGAGATACGAGAAACACAGCCTGTCCGTGCAAGCACAGGTGTGATGGAGGAGACAGCTCACTACACGGACCTGCTGTTAAAAATGCCCAAGCTGGGGGTGCCACAGGCTGTCCTCTGGGAATCTGCTCCAAACCCATTGAAGTTAATGGAAGTCTTGTCTCTGCCTTTGACAGATTTTGAAACGGGCCCTGAAAAAAGAACAAATAATGTTTGGAAATGTCTACAAATAAAGCCAAGCTCTCCAAGTGAGTCTACTGTTGGCAATTTCTATAGCAATGTGCATTTTTTTCCTAATCTACGGTTGCTATAAGTAACTCTTCAGCTGCCTGCAGCAGATGGAGAGTGGAAGAAAGACTATTTCCCTCCTTTTGCAGTTTGTTGACTTCCTATATTTTGGTGCCAGTAAAGCAGTCTGTCAGTTTATTCTGTTTACCACAGGAAAGTGAAAAGCATTTACATGAAAAGAAAATACTACTTTTAGACATCAAAATTAGGGTCTTCAGGAGGAGAGAAAACTCATAAGTGAAAAATGACTGGATGTCAAGTAGACAGTACTCCTTAAACTTACCTTCTTGTGGGAAACCTGCCTTTTGCATTCTTCCTCAACAGAAAGACTTTCTTTTTTAAATTGTTTCCTTAGGCCAGAAGTCCACATGGAGGTTAATGGGGGTTTGGTTGTGGGTTGTTGGGGTTTCTTTGTCTATTTACCTTTTATAGCTTGCTGAATTTAAATGATTTAAGAATTTCCTTAGTCTCATATAGCAGTGTGCAAGACACAAAACGTTGCACCTTGCTGTGTAATCTCATCTTGCTGTGTAATCTCATTTTGACTGCTTCTAAAGGCAGTGATGGAAATGCTTAGTTAGAGCTCTCGTTGTCCCAGGAGTGGCTGCCCAGAACAGCAAGTTCTGCCCTTCTGGCTGCCCATGGGGATGGAACTGACCCCTCACAGGTTTTGTAAAGCCGCTCCAATGACCTCAGGGAAGTGTCAAGCACAGTGTCAGCTACAGACACTTTGGATACATCCAAACCACTCCTTGCCGAAGTTTTTTTGTTTGCCTTTGGCACAGTTCTGAAGAACTGGGGCAGGCTCACAGCACAGGCTGTACATAAATGTTGGTTTTAAGGAGCTGTCAGCCCTCTGCATTCACCCAGGCCTTGTTAATCCTGGCTCAGTTAGAGCTGCCTGAAAGGCTGGTGTAGAACCACGTGTTATGTACCAGTGACTTCAACTAAAACATGACTCGCTCACCAGCCAAAATAAGGCTCGCAAAGCAATTGTGTTTTGCAAGCCCTGACTTAGAAATTAGTGACAAAGCTTTCTCAACATCCTCACACCCTCACTGAAAGCTGAGATAAAGCTATGAATGACTCCTTTGTTTGTGAGCTCTCTTGAGTCAGTTGGAATAAGGCTTTCATTTTTCCTCAGAAGTGTTTTAGGGGGCCCTGCAGATCTCTTACACAGTCCTAACTTGCCCTTAGGAGTTGCACCAGATGGTGGCCATCGAGGGAAAATTTCCTCAGAAAAGCATTGTGCTATATAAAACATCCCAATAGACAATGTATTCACAGTTTTCAAGTGGATCCTTCGAGGTTTATTAACTTTTTGTTGTTGTTTTTAAGTAGAAGTGGGTGAGGTGAAAGAAATCCGAAGCATATTTTGTTTGCAATGCTGTCAAAGTTATTAGGTGTTAAAAAATATAATGGTGGCCTACACTGAGATTCCAAAGGGCACTACAGCACTGCACAAGAGTTCGACAGCCCATAATAGAGGCCAGAAAATGCTAGACTGAAGAATTAAGGAAGTGAAGAGCTGCCAGTGGGAAGGAGTAAATCACATCCCTGTTCATTTTGGCTGTTCATTTGCCTTGAGGAAGAGCAAGTAAATTTACTCTCTATAAGTGGATATTACCATCTTTACATTCCTGAGTATTACTGAATGTAATGTAGAGATTTTATCAGGAATAGAAATATATCTCTGTTCTATTAATTAAATAAACATAAGAATGGAAACCTGATTTACTTTCCTTTGGCTTTAAGGCAGAAAAAAGACTATTTTCAGGTATCATTAAGTTGAGACAAGATCATGATAGTCCATTTTACTGTGTCATGTGAAGTTCTTCAGAGAGAAGAACTTTATTACCTGAATAGGTAATAACTGAATCCTGAGCAGACTGTCCAGAAAGGGATGGAGAAAAGCCCCTACATACACCTACACCTTCTATCTCCTCTGCTGGCTTTAAAAATGCTCAACTGCCAATGAGTATAAGAAGGTGGGTCACAATCACCCTTCCTTCTTCCTTCCTTGCTGCTCTCCTGTGCTGCTTGTCCTGATGGGGAGACCTGGTTACTTGCTGACTGAAAAGGGTTTGGTCTTGTTGTTGCTTCTGCTGTTTAATTTTCCATGAGGCAACACACTGAACTTACCAGTGAGCCGTGCCAAGCTGCAATTTTGATGGTATCTTGTTTATAAAAACAGGGAAAACAATTCTTATCTCATAAAGGCTGCAATAATTAAATTAGAGGCTCATGCCTGGCAGGATGGGGTCAGGATGAAGATAAGCAGGATTACATTCAGGAGCTGTTGGGTTGGACATAATTTCTGTTTATAGGATGTATATGGTTACCTTCTGGCACAATTGTCCCCCAGATGAGTCCCTGAGGATCTTTTCCTAGGAACTGTCCCTTTGGAAGCATCTAGTACTGCCTTTGGTCTGCAGCTGGACTTTCCTCACCTGCCATTCAGCTGATGCCTCAATATCTGCCTGTTTCCCAGCTAGTTCCCATTTGTTATTGCTTTCCACAGCAGAACTTTGACTAGAAGGAAAAGGGGGTTAAAACGTGCCCTGGAGTGAGCTGGAGTTATTGATGGCCAAGGTTAGCCTTGAGTTCAGCAGAAAGGAGCAGAACTATGTGAAGAACCTGATGACACCTCCTGTGTCCTTGTGATCATGTTTGACTAAGTGGCACAAATCAGATGTGCCATTGCCCTAATATCTTAATTAGAGAACTGTTCAAACCATTAAAGCTGCCCTCTTTGCGTAAAACATTAACTCCTGGATACAAATATAGACTGAACTTTGCCTGCCACACAGAGAGTGGCAAAAAGAATTTGCTTGGATCTGAACCTACAGGCATCATAATTTTCACTGGTGTCATCTGCAGACTCTCCATAAGATTGGAAATCTCCCTTTTCCACAAGATTTTTAAGCCAGTCCAGCTTCCACCTCTTCTTTGGTTTCTTTAGTTTTGTTACACATTTCTCTTCTGCTTGTTGTGAGCTATTTCTGAGCTTACGGGACATGAAAATAGAAAGGAAAAAAGCTGTATTTCAAGTACTCATTAATAATATCTCTTCTCAGCAGACATCCAACACCTTACAAAAGAGATGAGCTTCACAATCCCCATAATGAGAAGACTGGAGGTCCAGCAGCTTCTCCCTTCAGGAGCACCATTTCTGTGTTAAGCCCTCTATTCTCAGCTGCCACCCGATTGAAAGCAGAAAGAAGTTCTTTTGAGTTTTGATTTATGTTGCCCCAAAGTTGTACAGGAGGCTACAAGGTAGGACAGGGTGTAGCAACACTAATTCTGTCCCTGCACACGCCTGTGACCCCATTCAGTCCTGGAAGTGAATGCCAACCTTCACGTTGTCATTCTGCCCGCTGAGAACACATGACTGAACTGTATAATATCACATATTAAATCATGTAAATAGTCTTGGGATGTTGAAAGGTGCAGATAAGGTTATAGAAGTCTTACAGTGAGGAAGTTTCTGTGGCTGTTTATTTGTTTTACTGTCTAGTGTTTAAGTATTTGGGTGTTATGATCACTGGGCAGGCTCAGCGTGGTTGAAATCTGGTATGGGTAGGCCATAAAGGGTTTTAACACAAAGTTACATTATATTTGTATTTTAATGAACAAATCAGTATTTCTGGTGATATGCATTAAAGTCATGACTGTATATAAAAGAATATAATATTTTCAACAAAGAAATTAGGAAATCTCACAAAAATCACCCCCCTCCCCCCCCCAAAAATTAGAAATCTCATCAAGGACATTAAAATCTCACAAAAATAGTTATTTTTGGTCCAAACAATATCGATCAAGATAGTGTATGATCAAAGCTGTTTTGATCCAAATAATTTCTGGTCAGAATAATATATGAAAATGATGTTATTTGAACAAATTGTATTAGTCAATTAAATTTGTATTAGTCAATTAAATTTGAACAAACTGTATTAGTCACTTGTGTTTGCAATTATTTGGGACAGTGCAAGAGACATATTCCTAAATAGTCTGGTGGTAGTTTTGTGAAATGAGGTCATGTCAATAAAACAGTATTTAACAAAGATAAGAGCTTGTGTCTGTAGCAGATGAGATAGCAATCAGTGTGATTTCAGCAAGAACAACCCCTAAGTTCATACCAGGTTTGCTGCTGGTATTTTATTTGGTAGTGGGAGATAACAACTGGAGTTGAAAGTTCTTAATGCCGCTTAAAGTCATATTTGTCAAGTCAGTTTGACCTTTGTTAATGAGCTTTAATTAGAACTCAGACTTTCTAAGCAGAAGATTGAGATTAAAATAAATTAAGCACCATAGAGATAAGGAATTATATTGGTCTCTGAGTGATTTATTTGCTTCTTGTTAAGTGAACCAAAAGTGCAAAGGTGGCGCACAGCGATGACATGGTTGTTGTACCAGAAATGTGGTTAACCAGCTCTGCTGTCCCTGGGAGGTACCACCACACTGATGCTGGGCAGGGCAATTCTTTGCTCCAAAACCTTCTTCATGGCTTTAAAGTTCGGGAGAGAAGCTCAGAGACTGGAGGGAAGTGAAAGTGAGAAAGAAGTGTATGAGGAAACAGCTTGTGACATTCATCACAGTTGTTTAGAGCAGGAAGAAAGACAGTGAAGCAAACCTGCCCATGGTGGGGAGATGGCGGCTTCAAAAATGTTGCCATGAGGGGTGAATAGAGAGAGGAGAATGGAGAGGAAGGCTGTATTTGGTTGGGAGAAGTTTTATAGTCAGAGGGGTTTGCAACAAGAAGAAACTTTGTGAAATAATGAAAGTAGAAAAGTCACCTGATCCACATCTTCTACTGGTGACAATTACACATAATTGTAAATCAATGCTTTCTCCATTTCGATGTAAAAAGGGGGAAATTACACAGTTGGCAAGAAAATTAATCTCTCCATACCGTACTAAACTGCTTATTTGTCATTAGTGTGAGGAAAACAACAACAAAAGTGTTTTGTTGGTAAATGAAGTATCTTTTACCGACAAGCAGGAAAAATGAACCCTGCAAGTCTTCCTTATTTAAGCTGTACAAAATATGAGACAAAACTCTCAGGCATAGACACTGAAGTTAGCTACCAAACACATTTAGATTGATTTCAGAAGCTCCTTGTTCTTCAATCCAAATGACATTTAACAGGTTTCCAACTATCTCATCTTGGCTGAACTTTAAACCACATGAACAGTCATGGTGGGGAAGGCAAAAGAGGTTTGAATTAATCTTTTTATTTCTTGCTTGCTCTATGGAAATCTTAATACCACTACAGATAAGACAACTCACAGGGCAGATAATTGAAACTGCAGCATAAAGAGCTGCACACAGAAATAGATGAGGCTACACTGAAATGAACACATTAAAGCGAAGCAGAACACCGTGGACAGAGAAAATGTCCTCATGGCTTAGGGAAAGTAGAGTTGGGCAGCTCTGGTTTTTTCCCAGGTCCTTTTCAGTCTCTAACACTGCTGAAAAATCCCTTACTTGGCTTTGTGTGCAATGGAAGTCAACATCTCAGTGCACACACACTCTTTCTCTCACATATATACAAATCCACACATGCATATATATATTGTACAGGTACATTTTTGTGTATGTATCTGCATATTCCTCTCCTGCAGCCTTCTGGTTCATTCCTGCTGTTTATTAATACTACTAATTCCAACAAAGCCCTTGTATTTTCTTTTTTAATCTCGTTTCTTACGTCGTTATCTCCTGCTTCTGTCAGTGCTTTCCACAGAGGGACCAAGACATGCTGTCCTGGTGATCCCCTGGAGTGAAGATCAGCCACTGAACAGTAGAAGAACAACGTATATTATAATGAGTGTGTCAGAGCAGTCTGCAGCACAAATTGTGTTTGGAATAAAATAAATATGTATATTTCTAAGAGCTCAGTCAGCTTTAAGAAGTGATGTTAAAACATTTTGGGAACAATGGTGATTTAGCTGACAAAACCAGATTTTAGGGTAACCCCATAGGAAATTACATAATATATAATTGTGCAAAGAATGTCTTTATCCTTCATGGTCAATGGAGCCTATGATTTGCTCTGCAATCACATGCTTTATATTGAAATAATTCTCTTTCCAGAGGATTTTAAAATTAACAACATTGGACTGAGTTAAGTACCTTATCTAGAAACAAAAGCATGAAGTTAAAAATCTGCCTTAATTTAAATGAATCCTGCCATACTTTCAGAGGGGTTTCAGGTCACATATGGGTGAATATGTTCGAGTGACTATATGAAGGGCTATTTAATTCAAAGATGTGCCACTCAGTTGACTCTGGAACACCTTGGATGTTAAGAACTACAGCCCATGACTGTTCAGAGATGATAATTTGTTAACTCATAAAACAGCCCAATTGCAATCCACAGAATGGAAAGGAAGGATGATCCCCTGCTATGAAGTGTTTGTCACTCCCAAAGAGCCAAACCCAGAACATGGGTAGAGATTTCTTTTCTTTTCCTCTCCCTACCTGCCAAATAGGACAAGCATCCCTGGGCAGTGCCCACCATTTACCTGGAAAGCTGCGGGGATGTTTCAGCCCCCCTGCCTGTCCCTGCCTGTGCCTCAGCCCCGTTCATCGGGGCGAGTTACGTTTTTCTCCCTTTCCCCTCCGAACCGGTGAAAGAGTTAATTTTCATGCGAACGTGCAAGAATTACGGTGGGTGTGCAAGGGATTAAAGATCAGCTATTATAAATTGTCAATCTATAAGCCACCGGCCACCGGCCCGCCTTGCACTTTGACCTTATCTTTATATGTAACAGGAAAAAGCTGTTCCGAGCTCAGACAGGGGGGGACCACGGCGGCTGCCGGAGCGCTGGGCACAGCAGGCACCGGGAATGTCATCGACCATGGAGTCACTGTACGGCAGGAATAAAATAGAACACCCAGAGCCCATCAAAGCCGAGGTGCGGGGTAAGTGGAGGAAAATCTGTTGGAAAACGCGCCGCTATTTTGGTGTTTTGCAAACCGTAAAAACTGCGACACATGTTCACCCGAGGCAGCGCTGGAAAGGGAAGCGGAGGGAGAGATACGCGAGGGAACTTTGTTTAAAGGACTGATCTCTGATAATGTTTGTGACCCTGCTGGGGGCTTTTTCTCACTTCGCGGGCAATTGTGTGTACTTTTCAGAAGTCTGTTTGGACAGGGCTCACTGAAGTTGGTGGTGAGGGATTTAGTCTCGGCTGCCCCCTCCCCCATGGCGCGGCTCAGGCTTTCGCTTTCTCTTCTCTCTCTGGCTCTTTCCTCCCCTCCCTCTCTCCGCTCCCACTCTTCCCTGGCTCCGGGGCAGGCTCACTAAAATTCGGGCTCGTCAACAAGTAGCCAAGCAGCAGCACTGGCCGCCACCGGGTAGCGTTAAAAAGAGGGTTGAGAACTTAATCCAGTAAAACCCGAGGAGTTTCCTTCAGCGGGACGGTTTAAAGGGGCTCTCCAGGGAGGAACGCTGGACCAGCCTGTTATTTTTCCTGGTTTCTTTTACTTTACAGAAGACTTTTTTTTTTTTTTTTTTTTTTTGTTACAGCTACAGAAGAGGTTTATTGCCGAGAACTCCTGTTTAGTAAATCTCTGCTATATTGTTTGTGATACGTAGTCCAAGAAATGGAAGGGATCTTACACTGTTTGTCAAGTCACTTCCCAAGTACAACACTTAAAAACGTGGCAATTAAAACTCGCACGACTTTGTAGTTGTTCAGTTTGGTGGCTGAATGGGAAAAGATTCTGTGTCGAGTCAGACGAAGTGCTTTGCTATAATGGCCTTTCAATTATTTTATGCCTTTATGGGTTTATGCCTTTGAATTATTTTTTCCTCAAGATAAGAACTTATTAATTTGAAGTTGTTTGCAAACAAACCATGTTTCGGATCTGATCTCTATTATGCAATAGTTTATTTGAACAAAGACTGCATATCTTAGAAAATAAAGTTATGTATACAAAATATTCCCATATATAAAATTTCATTGCTAAAGAAAACTTACAGAGAACCTTGACCTAATTATTTTGCTAGTCCTGAGCTCTGCCAGTATTTTGGCTACTTATTGCTCAATATGTACACTGTAAATATCAACTCATACTTCTAAGGTCAGCTGCAATTTAACCCATGCCCTCCATAGGACCCATGAACAGCCACGTCTGAGACTGTGTTGCTAGAATAGTTAATAAATATCCAAATATTTGGGGGTTTCCCTGTGCCACTGTTGTGTCCTCACAGAAAATAATAAAGTCCAGATTTTTAAAGCAATGTAATACTTAGGATGCTGATTGGTACCAAATGTGATTTACAGAAATGGTTAATTCCCACTAAGATGAATTTTCATCTGAAAACCTCACTAGCTGACCCTTTGCTCCATGTTTTCCATACTGGAAATATGCCAGAAATTACACTGAATTGCAGCAGAAGTTTCAGAAGCTATATTAAATCCACAGTGCCCTAAAAAGAAGATCTTCTTTTCCCCCTGTTTATCTCTTCCAGCAAGATTATTTTATTGGCCTGTCCTGGCACTTTTTGAGCATCATTATTGTATTACACAGGAATAATCTCTAAACAAAATTGTTAGCCCTAGGAGCTGCAAGATGTTGCCTGAATTGCCCATAATATGGGAGAAATAGCAAAGCTACAACCTGCTACTGCCAGATAACAGAAAAGTTTAGAAAGGGAAGTGGCAAGAAGAGGAACATTTTTATTTTAGGCACGTAAAAAGACTCAACTTGTTCAACAGTTAAATTTCAGTAGTCAAGCAAATGAAAATCATGGATCTATTTTGAATATACATTTTCTTAAGATCATAATCCTATTCTGTCTGAAGAATTTTTTTTTTCTTTTGCTAACTGGTGATTTCTTCACTGTCTCCCCACCAGCTATTTTTAGTCACTCAGGTGACTAAATTGTGCAATTACCTGTATTAAAGGTTAAACCATGTTCATCACACACACAAAAAGTACTATAACTGTTGCTTTGGAACTTCTTGTGTTAGAAAGGGAAGTTAGGTTTGGTTTTCCAGGGTCTTCTAGGGGAAAAAAAAATTCTTCATCTGTTGTGTCAACAATTTTTTTATCTTCCTCATGTATTCCAGAACTGTAACCCTAATGAAGTTACGCCCTAATGATGGATGATAGCTGCCCAATCCTTGCAAATGTTCAAGGCCAGGCTGGAAGGGGCTTTGAGCAGGTCTGGTCTAGCAGAAGGTGCCCCTGCCCAAGGCAGGGGGGTGGAACTAAACAATCTTTAAGGTCCCTTCCACCCAAACCATTCCATGAGTCTATGATTCTAACTGTGTGGAGGAGCACTATGTAATATTAAATGTTCCCTCAGGAGGCATACACAAAGAGAAACAAGTGAGGCTTTTCATTTAATATCTGTTATGCTTTTGTTCATCTCTTTAACCTCAATAACATTGTTGTTATTCTGGGAGTCAAATGGTAGGTAATATATTTCTTGCAGGGATTTGAAGAGGAACATTTCTGATTCAAAGCTCAACAGTACTTACATATTTTCAGTACAATATTCCTACACTTTATTTGTGTGCAAAGCACTGTATTATGACTAATGTCACAAAAGCACTCCCAAAATGACACTATATTATGCTGTGTAATTTAATTAATGGGATTTTTACTGGAATTCATTTAGCCTGAAGTCTAAATTGATATACTGAAGGCCAATGCAAGTCATCTAACCCATAAAATATGTTTGTTTCTGATAAGCTCTAGCTTTTCCTGGCACGAATGAAAGGGTGGAAACATATCACTGTAAAATCTGAGTGCAGGAAAGAAAGGTCCAGCTTCACTGGCTTCCAGATATTTAACAAATTACATTCCAGCCATCTCATCTTCTTACAGTAATCTCATATAGCAACAGTCACATAGAATGTTACATTTTTGAGCAGAGGAAATTTTAGTGAACCTGAACTCCAGTATAATTGTATGGTAGTGGAAATCTTAACACACCAATGCTCTGTGTGACTATATAAAACCTATGCCCTTAGGAAAACCGTCCTGGAACAGGCCCCTCACCTAAAGAATGGATACTGGTAACTCCTTTCTGCTTACAGGTCAGTTGCCCACCTGGTTGCAAGGGATCCTGCTCCGGAATGGCCCAGGGATGCACACCATAGGGGACAGCAAGTACAACCACTGGTTTGATGGCTTGGCTCTGCTGCACAGCTTCACTTTTAAAAATGGTGCGTCGTTGCACGTCACACTAAAAGGAGCTCCACAACCCACAGTTTGGTGCCTTATGCTGCTCCTTCTGGTTTGAGTTGGATTAGAGTGTTTGAGGTTTTATCTGCAGAGTGGCTTGTGTGTGAGGTGGGAATTGCTGTGGGGAAAGTCTCTCCAAGCACCTGCCTGTCTGCAGCAGGAGTGTCTCTGCAGGGCTCTTATCAGGGAGATGTTTTATCGTCCTTTTTTCAGGAGTGCCAAAGTTCAGTGTTGACAGCACGGCACCAGCTCTGGGCAGGTCACTGCAGGGCAGCCTTTGCCTTCCACCCACAGCAAGAAAACCTCTGCTGTTCTAAAATAGATCAGCCCTGTAATATCTGGAGATTTTTCTGTTGTGGATGAGCAGCCTAATTTCAGGGAAGACTAACATTCCCCTTTGGGGATTTGGTTGCAGCTATAACAGCTGCCAGCAGAGTAACTGGGCCACTGTGTCACTTCACACATCAAATCTCACTTAGGTAATATTTGACACCCCTACAGTCCATCCTCCTACTTGCCATCTTTATGAGGGAAAACAGGTAGCTCCTCTATCTGAAATAACTGCATTTTTTTGTTTTCAGTTAGAGCATTTTTCATTCATTCAGCTGTTTTACAGTGTGAGGCAGGATGGTTTACACCCGGATTCTTGTGGCAAAAAGTATGTATCTATTAAAAAAATGGAGTTTACTCCTGCCATCCTCCAGTCCTGGTGCTTACTTTTTAGTTTTCATTTTTGTGATTGGAAGCATTTAATGCAACTACAGGATCTCCTTGCCTGTCCAGATCTACAACCTTAACAAAATAGCCTGTAGAGAAATGGTGTTTTTTAAATTGCCAGTATGTTTTAATTATCTAAAGCAAACACAGCCCACTTAGTTCAAGTACAGAGGTCCATGAAATATTTTAGGGCAGACATTGATTCCTTCAAGCAATTTGTTACTCATAACTAGATTTTGCCAAAACAGAAGATTTATCACACCCACACATGGATTGTATAATTAATAATTTTTGCACAAAGTGTTTTATTTTACTGGAACAATTTATCCAAATCCCTCCTTTCCCCTCAGAAGTCCCCCAGTACTGCCCAAATGTGCTGGGAGTCAGGGGAATCTTGACAAATTGCTACCAGTCTCAGCAGCCACAAAGCCTTTCAAAACAGGGAGTCAGGGACATTGTTGAGTTAGTTCCAAACTGTTGTCAGCTGCTTGAGAAACTTTGGCTTTACCTAATTCGCTAATTTTCTGAAGAACTGAGTATGAAATGTGATGGAAAGCTGTTTGTTGCTCTTCAGGTGAAGTTCACTACAGAAGTAAGTACCTCCGAAGCGACACGTACAACTGCAACGTCGAGGCAAACAGGATCGTGGTGTCTGAGTTTGGGACTATGGCTTATCCAGATCCATGTAAAAACATATTTGCCAAGTAAGCAGTGCTTTCCCCAACAAGATTCTCCTGTCTGCTTCTCTCCCTGTTGACCCCTGACATGTATGTACACATATAAAATGTGTTCTGCGAATTTACAGTTACTAAATACTGAGAAAGCCTCCATGGATTAGTCTAAGGCAAATACTTTAAATCGATTTTATCACCCATATTGGCTGTTTTATTCACTTGGAGCAAACAGACAGTGAAAAACAAACATTTTCTTTCTCAACTGATGATACTCTGTAAGGGGAGGAGCAGCAAGAGAGGAAAAGATCACAGAATCACAGAATAGGCAGAGCTGGAAGGGGCCCACAAGGGTCATCAAGCCCAACCCTTAGCCCTGCACAGGAGTAAGAGATGGGGAAGGAATTAATGCAAAGTCTATTCAACAAAAAGAAGAGAAGCATCAATAAGTGCAAAAAAACCAGCAAAGCTTTTTGATTAAAGCTTATTTTACAGCGAGGTGTAAGCCATCGTGTCATCTTTGGCCTTGTAAGGTTGGCTGTAGGTATTCCCTAACAAATGCCAATAGCTCACCCCTCTCTACTTCCTGGCTGAACTACCTCTAGGGACCTCAAACATCATATTTGGTAAGAAAACATGCAGGAACAGTTCTTGCAAAACAGCTGAGATGTTGTAAGTTGTTCCCCTGAAATCAGATGATTTTCTTCCCTTTTCCAGCAGTAATAGAGTAACTGGCATTTTAAGATCAAAAGGGACATAAGCAACTTTGTCTTGGCTTCCAGGGACTCCGATAAAATCCTACACTAATAAGGAAAACTTTGGAGCCCATGTGTGAAGTTTGATCTTTGAAATCGTAATTGTGGTGTGGGATAACAAAAAATATTCCATCAGGGACTATATGACTCTATCTGTTTATGAAGGCATACACTTAAAAAAACCTTCCAGCTTTTAGGCAAGCACTGCTAGGCCAAATTTTCCCAAGACAGGCCCAGGAGAGTGTGTAATTAGCCCATCCTGATGAAGCAGTGCATGTGCTAGAGCTGACCCAGGCCCGTCACACTGCCCGGGTGCCTCGTGCTCTGTGCAGGGGAAAGCAGCTCCAGCTTCCAGCTCTAACCAACCCTTTGGGCATCTCCCTCTGTCCAGGGCATTCTGCTATTTGTCTCACACCATTCCTGAGTTCACAGACAACTGCCTGATCAACATTATGAAAGCTGGGGATGATTTTTATGCTACCAGCGAGACCAACTTCATCAGGAAAATTAATCCACAGACTCTGGACACGTTGGACAAGGTATAAACCTCTGCCTGTGGTTTTAGTTCCTGGTCTGCTAGTGAATAAAGTTTCAGGCTGACTGATAAGGATCCTTGAACACAAAATATTGTTCTACTGTTGCCTTACTTTTGAAATCATGGCGAAGTGAAATAGTGAAGGTACCAGATCTTTTAAGGACTCGTGAATTCAAATTTAAATCCCATGTGGTTTGGAAAAAGCTGGCCTGTGAGCAATTTCACTTGTACATAATCTAGCAAGGTTGAAGGAATAATACCACAGTCACATGATTGTTTTGGATGATTGCCATTATTATGTATCTCAGTTATAAAATTATTTACATAATTAACAAATCAGTAGGTCAGTTATATGACTACTTTTCAAGAACCTTATGCAAGACATTACTTAATTGTCAAAAATCGAATCTTGATACATCGAAATATACAGTGATGTTTTTTCCTAGCATGAAGTACAGTTTGAGTGCAACTTCCAAAATTTAAATCAAACAGAAATCTTCTTGCTCCAGCAGGTTGCCAGACCCACAGCCCTGTCAAATAAACTGATTCCAGGGTGAAATGGGAATTTGCACAGGAACTTCTTTAGCTGATCCTCCCCTGGTGTTACGTGGCTGCAAGGGAGGGGTGACTGTAATTCAGATTCTGTAACTCAGTTTTAGCCTTGAATTAGGAAGTCACTTGACATAACCCATTTGGTTTAAATATTTAAATGTCAAGGTCCTTTGAAAATGGGTTGCCAATATAAGGCTGCCAGTGCTAAAAAGGTGGTGGATATGTGGTGTTAGCTGAGATCAATTTTAATTCTCTTACACTTCTCTCAGATCTCTTATTGTATCATTTTCCAGGTTGACTACAACAAATACGTAGCTGTAAATGTGACAACTTCTCACCCACACTATGACAGTGCTGGAAATATTCTCAACATGGGCACTTCAATAGTTGATAAAGGGAAGACAAAATATGTTCTATTTAAGATTCCTTCCTCTGTGCCAGGTAAGATATGTCTTTTATTGCTATTTTCTAGAAACTCATTAGCAATTTCTTCTCTTCTGAGGGTAAGGAGGAGTGATACAGCTCTTCTAGCAACCAGTGGTGTTCATGTTCTTAATTTCAACTTATTCATGTTAAATGCTTAGCCTGTCTGGGCATGTGCTCTTACAAAGGTTCGTCTTGAGTGCTGTGTAAACAGGGTATTTCAGTAGGAGAACCTTCCTTTCAGATGAAGATTTTAAAAACAAATTTCTCTATAGGGCAGTATATAATTGGAAGTTGTAAATTTTAATTTCTTCATAAACAAAGATTCACTTAAAATGCTGACACCATGATTATAAGGAAGCAAATAAAAGCTAATATAGAGCAAATTCCCTTCTAACCTGGCCTACACTGGGCCTTGCTGAAGCACCATCCTTTTTTTCACAGAGCAAATCACTTACTCTATTTCCTTCAAAGAATATTGTGTGTGTGTGTGGTCTTGTTTAAAATCAGATGTTTATAATCAGATGCCTGTCCCTTGCTGAACAATCAAGAGGCCCTTCCACAGCTGCAAGATCAGTTTGGAATTTCTAGCTGGAGCTCAAACAAAATCAATATAGGTCAAGTAGGAACACCTCTTTAGCAGTTAAAAAATAAGGGGACATTTGTAATCCTTTTAAAAGCTACTGATGTAGGTGAACACCTTTCTCTTCTGTGCTGGAAATTTTGAAGACAGTAACCAGTGGAATCAAATCCCAAGACAAGGGGGCTCTGCCTGAATGGATCTGGCATTGTGATTTCACTGTGCTGCTTCACTGGGATGCAAACTTCTATGTTAATTATACAGTAGTAAACAAACCACTTTCTTAAGAGGAAAATGCAAATAAAACTGAGAGGAACCTGTTCTTCCATACATGGGAGAAATCCAAGCACAAATTTGGATAGGAACTTATTATAAATATATTTTTATTTTTGACCATTTCTATTCAGAACAAGAAAAGAAGAAATCTTGTTTCAAACACCTGGAAGTGGTTTGCTCCATCCCTTCTCGCTCTCTGCTCCACCCCAGCTACTACCACAGCTTTGGGATCACAGAAAATTACATCATCTTCGTAGAGCAGCCCTTCAGGCTGGATATTCTCAAAATGGCAACTGCTTACATCCGAGGTGTGACCTGGGCTTCCTGCCTTGCCTTCAGTAAGGATGACAAGGTACTTCTCCTGATGCTGAGCAGTGGAGTCAGGCAGGCCAGTGACCTCTTCCACGCTGTTCTGTTGTCATCTGTTTCATTCATATCAGTAGTCCCTCCTTTTTTTAAATCTTTGGCTTTTGTGTTGCACAATTTGTGTAAAGTAGTCTTTTTTTTGAATACTGTCTCCCATGTCCAGAAATTTCACAAATATTCTGAAGCTCTTGAGAAACTGGGTAGTTTAGAAATTAGGTTCTGCTATAAATACTGTGTTCTAGCAGAGAAATTCCAACCTGCACCAGCATCTGAGGCACATCCAGTTGCTCCTGGCCCTGAGTTCTTAATATGCTTCAGTGGACAGACAGTGATTAGAATGGTGATGGTTACCATTGGAAAACAGTTTTCTAAATAGCTGTTTCCTGACTATGAACAGTTTTCAATAATGTTTTTTTATCTTTCAGACTTGGTTTCACTTTGTAGACAGGAAGACTAAAAAGGAAGTGTCCACCAAGTTTTATACTGATGCCATGGTGTTTTTCCACCATGTGAATGCTTATGAAGAGGATGGCCACATTGTTTTTGATATTATTGCCTATACAGACAATAGCTTGTATGACATGTTCTATTTAAAAAACATGAACAAAGACTTTGAAGAGAACATCAAGCTCACCTCCATCCCGACCTGCAAACGATTTGTTGTTCCTCTGCAGTTTGACAAGGTAGAAAAAAAATGGCTTTTTAATCTGTTCTTTGATCAGCACTTTAAAATACATCAGTGTGATTAATGGGTGAATTATTAGTTGCCAGCCTTTATGTGCAAATTTCTGGTTCTGGGATACACAAGATGTGCAGGAGGTTTGTTTTGTGTACGTGTTGTGAGAAGTGGCAGCGAGTGGCTGGACACGGTTACACTGACACCATCCCTGTGGAGAGAACAGGGCTGTTGGGAACATGTCATTCTCTTACCAGGGAGATTATTTGTTAAATGCCATCTAATACAAGCAGATGTATCACCCTGGCTGCTGACTGCAAGGGCGTGCATGAGGTTTTTCACAATCTGTTTACTGCACTTTACTGGAAGCCTGCATTTAATACACACACGCTCCCAACTATTGCAATGGTTATATTAAAATGAGAAGATTTCATTTAAGTGTGAGATACACCAGGAAGAGAAAAGATTTTATCTTTCAGCTTAATTTAAAACATCATTTTACATCACTGTTTGCACAGAAGATCTTATGCTGCCCAGCAACTTGGGCAAGTTTCTGCCTGATAGCTTTGGAATGGATATTACTTTTTCTTTCTACATCCTGGAATCTTGCTGCTTTGTTCATGTTTCAGAAACAGCTCTGCAGCACTGACAAAGGATGTGTTGGATCACACCAGCTGTTCAAACTACCCTGTGCAACCTTAAGAATTCAGCAATAGCATATTAAAGAGTGTATTACACCTATTTTTGCACTTGATTTTCAGCAGGTGCAAAAACCTAACATGGGTGGCTTCTAGTGGGAATTTGATTTGAAACCCATCTTCATTCATTAAATTCATCAATTTGTTGTACTTCTGGAACATAGCCATGTGTATCTAAATCTATCTAAGGCTCAGTGTGATTCAAAATGATTATGATATATTAAAATACTCTGAGTATAACGAGATTTCTAATGAAAACCTCAGAATGTTACAAGATAAACAGCATAAGGAGGATCTTCTTGAAAATTGATTAGTTGTTCACTCCCCACATTGTTTATGTTAATACCAAACACAGTGAAAAATCTAAATTAGAAGCATATCCTTAGGGACGCAAGATTTTTCAGTGTATATCTCTTTCAGGACGCTGGAGTAGGTTCTAATTTAGTCACACTTCCCTCTACTGCAACTGCTGTAAAGGAGAAGGATGGGAACATCTACTGCCAACCTGAAATACTGTGTGAAGGTGAGACATAACCATTATCCAGATCTCACATACATTCTCCTACACACACACAAGTGCATTCTGATAATGCCTGAGAGCTGTTCATACATGTAAAATCTTTATAAAGCAAAGGGAAATGGCACTTTTAATCAGCATGCTTACATGACAGTATCTTTTTCTTCTTTACTGCCTTCCTCTGGGTCTATCCAGTAATACATGACCCTGAACATTTAAATGCCTGATGTTACATCAGTTTTGTGTTAATACAGGATCCCAAGTCTGATCTCACATCTATTAATAGGGCTTGCAAATCTACCTGTTACAAGAGTCATTTTAGTTAAATGGGTCTGTTATAAATAGTACCTTCAGGTTTTGCTGTATTTTATAAAGATTGCCTTGAAAAGCAGATTTCGAACCTTTTTTCCAGGGGTAATAACAGAAATATGCAAATAAGATATAGTTACCTGAAGTGAAAGTAATGTCTTAGAGTGGTAGCCTCCAGTTTTCTCTCAGTTGTTCAGGTCATGTATTTATGAAGAAAAAAAACCCCCAAACCGAAAAAACCTTCGTAAATTCCAGCATAATGAATCCCTAAGAACAAAAAATTGTCAGTTTTTGAACTAACAACCCTAGCTTAATTATATTAACACCCATCTTCTGCTTCATAGAAATTCACACATACAAAATCTATGCAACATCTTTATGAAATAGTGTCAGGGTTTTCCACAGGGCCAGAACTCCCTGAAGATTGATATAATATGTAAATGTACATTTGAGTTACTTTACTTTTCTTGTTCCTGAGTCTTGACCTTTACTTCACCCAGGGATAGAACTGCCTCGCATCAACTATGACTATAATGGCAAAAAGCACAAGTATGTCTTTGCAACAGAAGTGCAGTGGAGTCCAGTTCCTACAAAGGTACAATTAACATTTACAAAGTCAGTGTTTTCCCATTTGTGGGTCATT
This sequence comes from Lophotriccus pileatus, assembly GCA_035583135.1. Classification (NCBI taxonomy): domain Eukaryota; kingdom Metazoa; phylum Chordata; class Aves; order Passeriformes; family Tyrannidae; genus Lophotriccus; species Lophotriccus pileatus. The sequence goes on from JAWWES010000021.1 coordinate 15,544,563, forward strand.
CACATGCAAAGAAACACGAAAAGCCTGAATTCTTATGAGGGTAAGCTCCTGTTGTACCATTTCCCTGACAAACTATTAATAAACTCAGGCTTCTTTCTGCAGCTTTCTATTCCCACAAAGTCTCATGAATAGTTACTGAGACCCTCAGTTTTCTGCTATATTGGGCTGAACCTTGTGTAATGTGCCAAGAGCTACAAAGGAGAGAGTAGGAAGAAGTACTGATAGATGTAGATATATTTAATACTTTTTTTACCTTTAGGAAACCTAACTAGAAAAAAAAAGATTTTGCAACACTACCTAATAAACTTTAAATATTAAAACAGTATCTAATTTTCCAGAAAGCTTTATATTTTATTGGCTAGTTCTCTATTAGAGAGTAGCAAATGCTTTGTTTACCTGTGCATGATGCCAGCTTTTCAGGAGACAGCCTTTCGTGTTAATATTTGAAGGCAAGAATGTTATACAGACAAACTCACTCTTTACAATTCTTGGTCTGTGACTACAAGGCAGCACAAATTGAGGTCACTGTTGGTTCTTGTATATAATTACCACAACTGATTACAAAATTAAGCTGGATTTCTGCATGATGCAAGAAAATTTATTGCAGCATATCTGACAGAAGCTCAAACAAATCTGCAAGTTTGTGATTTCCAGTGTAGATAATCCCTGACTGACTTAAATGTAACAAAAGATGCTGTTAAGAGATTTTCTTTTTTACATCAGTTGCAGTTTAATGAATGCAAGCACAACAACCACCACATATAATCCACATATAATCCAATATAATAAGGTAAAGTCTGTCAGTGAAGTTGCTGTAATCTTGAAGTTAGACGAGAGAATTCTTCCAAATTCTTCCTCCACTAATTGGAATAGTTTCACTTTTGTGTAAACATATTTTTTGGCTTAAGATCAAAAGGAAGAAGAATAGAACTGCATCTGCGTGGGTAGAGAAGAGGCCTTAATGGAATTGAACTGAAAATGCCAGGCATCCCCTCTGGCAATTGGTTTGGCCACTCAGTGAGATGAAAATCCACACTCTGCTCCTTCAGTAAATTCCAGTGGCTGCCCCACTAGTTTAATCTTTACCCCTCGCTGTGAATAGCCTTGGTTCTGGCATATGTACCTTACTGCACAATAGAAGGCCTTGAGAAATAGGGAAAATAATTCACAGGATTAGGAAATGTTTCCTGCTCTGCTGCAGAATCTGTGCATTGGCACAAGGACTTAAATGGACTCTGTATAGTGAGGGCTTTATTTACACTGAAGACCTTGTGATCTGTCAGTATTTGTAAACTATAAATGAAAGGTGCAATCATAACCTAATGAATGTGTGATTATGCAGCCACTAAATATGATTCCAAAATTTGACATTTTCCAGGTGTTTCCTTCCAGTGCCCTGTTGCTCCTTAACCCTTAGCATTGGTGCCCCCTGCCAGCTGTCTGTTCATGTTGTACCTTTGGAAAAAAGCTACTCTTGGGGTCACTGACATCTTTCTTTTCTGGTCACAACAATTTAGATTGCAAAATTTAATACCCAGACAAAGGAAATGCTCCACTGGGGAGGGGAGGACTGCTGGCCATCAGAGCCCATCTTTGTTCCCAGCCCTGATGCAAGAGAAGAGGATGACGGTAAAATAACGACAATGTTCTGAAAGCTGGGGTTACACGAGTTTTGTATTAAATCTTACAAGTTTCATTGTTCTTAGTCAGGAAAGCTGGGTTCATGCTTCCACTGTGAGATTAAAATTAGCACCAGCTATTTTATTCCTGCAGACATAAAACCAAAGTAACAATAGACCAAAATCAGCTTAGTGATGTCTCAACGCAGCATAAACAATAAAACCAACGCTTAGGACTTTCCAGAGAGCCACTCAGAGATGGATTTATCAACAGTGGGAAGTGAGTGATGCTACCAGTGAGAACCAGTGGCACTGCAAGTATCCCTGTAATCTCCATCCAGTTCTGTTCTCAGATGGATTTGCAAAGGCAAATGGCAAACAGCTGAAAGGAGGAGCCCCAAAACTGCCAGGAACAGTTGGTTTGCTTCTTTTCCTTCCCAGTGAACTGCAGGCAGAGCAGCAGAAAGCACAGAAGAGAAGCATCCATTAGTTCTTTAGCACTCTCAGTAAACTACTGGATCTAGTAAAGCACTTTGTATTCTGAAATTCTCAGGCAATAAGAACACTTTCCTGACAGTGTTATCTTGTCTGCTTGCTGTAACTATTATATGCTTCTAATTCATCATTTGTACATCCCAGGTGTTGTTCTGAGCTGTGTTGTGAGGACTGATCCACAGAAAGCACCCTTCCTACTTGTCTTGGATGCTAAAACATTCACAGAATTGGGACGAGCCACAGTAGATGTAGAAATGCACCTGGACCTGCATGGAATGTTCATCCCACAGCAAGATTTGAAGACTGAGACTGAATAAAATGCTATTTGTTTTATTGCACAGACTGAGACAACCTTCTGCTGAATGTGGGATAATATCCTTCAGGAACAACCTTCTCTTATGACAAGAAATGACTAATTATAATCTCTTTGATATCTATATATAATCTCTTCTGAGAGATAGCAGTGACTTTTGTTACAAATTATTATATGCACAACTGGTCTATCGCTATTCCAAAAGAAGAATGATGAGTGTGAAGTGCTAATGTTGTACACAACTCGTGGGGCAGGGAATAGGAGACAGAGGCAGCAAGAAATGTTTTCCTTGAGCAGGCTCAAGCTTTGTGAGGCAATGAAGTACTGTATTTATAGGGTGACACATGGCATGAGTCACAGATGTCTGCAGGTCATGGAACTTCCACCGACTGTTGCAAGACTGCAGCTGACAATGAAAGTTGTCTCCTGCCAGAAGAACCTCGTGCTAAACTATCTACTTATATTAATAATTCATGACAGTGTATTCTCTTGGTGCTTGATTTCTTAAATTCCACCAGAACCAAAGTATTATGTTGAGGTGCTACATTTTTCTTATCCAGAACCCACAATACTGCAGCTTTGCTAGTAATTTTGTGGTGCATTTCTCACTTTTATGTTGACAAAACCAAGTAACTTTATTGAAATAGAGTATATATTTTTATGTAGCATTCAATTATGCTTTACTGATACTCAATCTTATGCACTTTGTATTTCAATCAGTTTTCCCTTGAGGAGAATATCTGACATTTCATGTAACTAGATGATTACATTGTATAAAAGATAAAAAGAATTGTAGTATTTATTAATATTGCTACTAGTGTCTGTTAATAACAGTATGTATGTGAATGAGGGCAGTGTGTTTGTTGCAGAACTCAGATACACATGGACAACAAATGGTTTAGGGAAAGAGTGAAAGATCTAAGCTAGGCCTCATGTGAACCACACAGAAGCTGAAACTACATACAAGCTGTTGCTGCCAGAGCTGAGCGTTTGCTTTATGTCTGCTTAGGACATAAGCATGGGTTTATCACTGCCTGCACCAGATGCTTCCTAATAAAAGTGCCCAACTCTCACTAACAGGCCCAATTAAAAATTACATTTCAACATCAAGTTCATAAAGTGCCAAGTACAGCAGGACCGGTTTTTGTTACAGGAATGGCATTTCCTAATCCCCTGAGTGTATTTCTGTTTCCCTGTTTGGGGCATTGATTTTTCTTTCAATGAGAGCTTTTTTGCTTTAAATTGTGATTTCCTGTTGTAGACACCTTTACTGTTGGAGGCATCTTTACTGATGGGGAAAACCACGGGTATATCCATCTGGTCTGTCCATATCACCACACTGCTCTGGTACCTCCCACTTTTATACACACATTCTCACAGTGTCTGTGCTGCTCACGCTGTTTCACAGGTAGGAAACACAATGAAACAGTTGTCATTTACTGTCTCTCCATCACATGAGAATCTGGGCCTGGGTGACTTGTTCATGGTTACCCAAGATGTTTAGAGCAGAGCAGGAACTGCACCAACATCAGCCACGGTTCCTGTCTGCTCTGTAACAACTAGAACTCGGCTTCTCTGCTTAAGTCTTTGCATTTTATAAGTATAAAAGAATATACAGAATATTTAATGTTAAAAAAAAAGAAGTCACTGTGGTCGGGTTTAGTTAAAATATGCAGTTTGGGGCATTCAGAGGTTTACAGAGAGTGGAAATAAACACTTCAGTAAGGTATGTCTGCAGAAATAGTCACCTTGAGTGTTTCCAAGGCATGTTAACACTAGTATTTAACAGAACTTTATCTTTCATAGAGGAAACTGAATTCCATTTTTGTATGTAATACGGAACTGGTATGGAAGGAAAGATTTGGGATACTGGCAAAAGACACCAGCTCTGGGGTTGTTTCTTTTAATCTGAAAAAGTCTGGATTTAACAAGTGCCCACAAATATTTCTGAAACTATAAGATGGCAATGATTCAACATTCTAACCATTATTATAGATTGCATTTTAAGAATTTTTCTTCAGAATTCCTTCTGTAGAACTCATAGTGTTATGGCTTTGGATGATCATGAGTTTGGACACAGGAGCTAATTGACTTCTGAGGAACTAATTCTTACTGCTAGAGATGACAGGATAGGGGAACACTCCCCATAAAAACAACCTGTAGTCTAAGAAAGTAAACCTGTTATTTACATTCATGCAGAAATAATGTAGAAAATAAATTGTAAGAACTTGTCTTGGGTATGACTTTTTTAAACCAAATGGGCCATATTCCCTTGGTCAGTATCACACAGGACTTGATTAACATCAAGTCTGTGTTCAACCTGAAGAGAAAAACAGCGATGTAAATCTGGATTTGCCAGTGCCAGTATCCTCCTGCAGCAGAGACAACAGGGATAAAACCATGTGGCTAATCACAAATTTGTTCAAGAATGTTTTTAGTGACTGCAACACTAATCTGAGGAAACATTTACCCTGAACACGGTAACACATCATATCATTTCCAGGCTGACAGTAGCACGGGGAATGCAGATATGCTTTGCCAAGTGGCTGCAAGGCTCGTGGGGTTTTTTTGATGTGGCAACATGGTACGTGGTAATGAGTTCCATCTGGTTTGCTGCTGACAAACTGAATGAAATCTCAAGGGCAGAAAGGTCTGATTCTTTTGCACCAATTTGAGCCATACATTAGCCCAGTAAAGCTCCTGGATTTACTGGAATGGCTTAGAGCAAATCTAAATTGAGTGACTGCAAATAAAAATAGTAAGGTTAGGTATCTGAACTGAAAAAAGTATATACCAGAGTGATAGAATCAGGCCATGGGTATGAATCATATAATTACTTCAGAGCTGTTACAAGTGGACCTTGGTAGAGTGGTTTGGTTTGTTGTTGTTTTGGCTTTGTTTTTTTTTTTACCAAGACTTTCATTAAATTGAACAAATAACAAGGTGGAATAAATAATTTGTTCTCTAGAGGTGGGTATTATCTGTTACACCTCGTCCCATTGCCCCACATACGCAGCAGGAGGAAGCACAAACAATGTTTACTAGGGCCAGTCAAAAACCAGAAATACAACAATGTTTTCCTGTGTAACAGGAGGCACGGAAACACACCGGTGTGTTTCTTGTTAAATAACCAGGCCACTCAATGACAGCTTTTGCAATAATTCAAACCACTCTTCCCCGGGTATGCAATCACCACAGTATTAATAACAAGCAGTCAAGGTGCAGCGTGCTTTCTGCCTTCATTACCCTCAAAGAGAGATGGGAATGTGTCCTCTGGATCTGTTGTGCTCTTCCTCATCCTGCACTTGACATCCTGGCTAATTATACCCAAGCCAGTAGAAGTGGCCTTCTAATACTTGTAAATGGGTGTGTATAACCATAAGTTGCTGGTGTTTCACGCACATTAGCAGGGGTTTAGGCCTCCACAAACTATCCTCTGCTTCTAAAACTCCTGTTCAGAGCTGCATAACAAACCTGGAGCCTGGTGCTCAGGTAAGCCCTGTGAGCACTGGCTCACAGGGGGCTGTGCCCACTCCCCACCCAGGCACTGAGTGCAGCGTTTGCACTGCGGGGTTTCCACGTGTGGGTGTCCCAGCTGGAACCTCCACCTGGAAAACAAACCAGCATTGTGCCTAGCTTGGGAAGAACAAGGCTGCCTTTGTGAAGGCATTCATTTGGGGTCACTTCCAGATACCTTCATTCATTTTCCAAGTGGTAAAACGGAGAGAGCATCAAACTGAATGGAGGATAACATTTTGTCACATTTCATAGAAATGTAATTAATAAAAGCATGTGACCCACCACAGCTTTGCTAGATCAGGACCTCTGAAAACGTTATTGTCCCAGTGGAGCAACTGACGTCCATCTGGGTGTTCCACAGCCTGAGAAATCCCAGTCCAGCTGTGCTTGGCAGTGCAGGGAACGCCGTGAGCCGCTGTGCTGGGTCCCTCCTGGCAGCACCGGCTGGGTGTGTGTTTTAGAGCAGATCACAGCTTTTGAAACACTTTCGCTCAGCGCAAATAGTTTCACTGCTTAAATACTGAATGCTGTTAAGAAAGCAGATGGAATCAAGTTATCTCTTAATGTGCAATTAAGCCTGTTAATCAATGGCCTAAAATTTAGCATGTGAACAGTCCTGAAGGAGATCTCCTTTGGTGGAACAGCCCGTGTTTCCAGCGGGCAGCTGTGGAAAGCGGCACTATTGCAATGAGTTCGCTGTACTTAAATCTCATTCTTTTTCTTTTCCTCATGGTAATGCTGGTCATGTTCATCTCCAGGCAAAAGGGAACAAATAAATAAATATAAGGCCAGTTTTACAGAATCACAGAATCAACTGGGTTGGGAAAGAACTCGGAAATCATCAAGTCCAACCTGTGACCAAACACCACCCTGTCAACTAGACCATGGCACCGAGTGCCACGTCCAGTCTTTCCCCAGATACCTGCACGGATGGTGGATGACTCCACCACCTCCCTGGGCAGCCCATTCCAATGTCTAATCACCCCGTATGTGAAGAAATTCCTTCTGATGCCCAACCCGAACTTCCCCTGATGCAGCTTGAGGCCGTTTCCTCTCATCCTGTCCCCTGTCTCCTGGGAGCAAAGCCCGACCCCCCCGACTCCCCCCTTCTGTCAGGGAGTTGCAGAGAGCGAGAAGGTCCCCCCTGAGCCTCCTTTCCCC
>JAWWES010000021.1:15551769-15675644 GCA_035583135.1 Lophotriccus pileatus
TGCACACTTCCAGGGATGGGGCAGCCACAGCTTCTCTGGGCAACCTGTGCCAGGGCCTGCCCACCCTCACAGGGAAAGATTTCTTCCCTGTATCCATCCTAAATTCCCCCTCTTTCACTTTGAAGCCATTCCCCCTCGTCCCGTCCCTCCAGGCCCTTGTCCAAAGTCCCTCTTGAGCTCTCCTGGAGCTCCTTTAAGCACTGCAAGAGGCTCTAAGGTCTCCCTGGATCCTTCTCTTCTCCAGGCTGAACACCCCCCAGCTCTCCCAGCCTGTCTCCAGAGCAAAGCTGCTCCAGCCCTCTAATCACAGAATCCCAGAATTATTTAGGTTGGAAAATAGCTCCAAGATCATCGAATCCACCCTGTGCCCAACCTCCATCTCGTCACTCAGCCCAGAGCACTGAGTGCCACATCCAGTCTTTGCTTGAACAGCTCCAGGGATGAGGACTCCACCGCCTCGCTGGGCAGCCCCTTCCAGTGTGTGATCACCTTCTCTGTGAAGAACTTCTTCCCAATGTCCAAAATAAACCTCCCCTGGCACAGCTCAAGGCTGTGTCCTCTTGTCCTTCCCTTATTCCCTGGGGCAGAGCCCAACCCCCCCATATCTCCCCTCCTGTCAGGGAGTTGCAGAGAGCGAGAAGGTCCCCCCTGAGCCTCCTTTCCCCCAGGCTGAGCCCCCCAAACTCTCTCAGCTGCTCCTCATTGGACTTGTGCTCCAGACCCTTCACCGGCTCCCCCGCCCTTCTCCGGACCTCCTTTAGCCACATTTCACAGCCGAGAGGGGGCCAACACAGACACTTTCGGGGATAACACCCACCCTCCCGCAGCGGGCTCGGGGTGCCCGCCCCGCCCCGGCTCGGGGGCGGCGGTGCCGGGCCCGGCGGGGCGGCGCGGGGAGATGATGCCGGCGGATGATGTCAGCGGCGGGCGGGCGCTCAGCCATGGTGTGAGGGCAGGGACTGAGCCGGCCCGGCCCGGCCCGGCTCGGCGGCGGCAGCAGCACCATGTCGGGGCCGAGCGCCGTGTCGGACCCGCAGCACCCGGCGCGGCTGCTGCGGGCGCTCAGCTCGTTCCGGGAGGAGACGCGGTTCTGCGACGCGCACCTGGTGCTGGAGGGCGAGGAGATCCCGGTGCAGAAGAACATCCTGGCGGCCGCCAGCCCCTACATCAGGTACGGCCGGGCCGGGCCCGCCGCCGCTCGGAGGGGCAGAGCCGGGCTTACATAAGGAGCGGGATCCGCGGCTGGGCAGGACGGAGCTGCCCGGGAAGGGCGGCGGGGGCTCTGCGGACCCTGCGGCGCCTCGGCCCGGAGTTGGCCCGAGCGCCCCGGGAGGGCGTGGAGTGTCCCCCTGTGGGGACGTTCAGACCCACCCGGGCGCGTTCCTGCTCCAGGTGACCCTGCCTGGGCAGCGGGGTTGGACTGGGATGATCTCCAGAGGTCCCTTTCAACCCTGACAATCCTGTGTTTCTGTGGGAGCAGCAGCTGGGCCGGCTCCTTCCCTCCTTCCCTCCCTCCCGCCCTCAGGCCGGTGCCGCCGATTCCCTCCGCAGGAGCCGCCGTATTCCCGGCATCAGACCGCTGCTTTTTCCAGGTCCGAGAGGTTCTGTCACGCACCGGGGGATAAAATTCCAACCCCCACCCCCACCCCAAACACCTGAATTGCTGCCAAGTGCCTGGCGTGAACAAGCGACCCAAAACGAACGAGCTGTGCGGATGGCCGGGGAGGTGTCCGAGGGGCAGCATCCCAGGGGATGCCGTGAGGAGCTGGGCTGGGTGTCCCTCGTCCGCACCGAGTCAGCACTTCAGCATCATTGTTTTTCCTCCTTAATGCCTTTTAGCAAGACAGGGCGCCAGGTGGTGGTTATGTGTCCTGAAGTACAGCGGCTTTTAAATTAAAAATAAAAAAAAATACAGGTTTGTCTCCGCCATCGCTTGTGCCCCTACAACATCCAAGAACATCCCTCGGAAATTGCCAGAGGGATGAAAAAGCCCGGCCGTGCCAGGATCGCTGGCAGCTCTTGGCAGCGGGTGTCACCAGCATGTGCTGTCAGAACTGTGCCACTTGACAGCGAGTGCTGGGGAGGACGAGCTGCATTAGCACAGTCATGGTTTCTGATTTCCGAGCCTCTCCTGGGCTGTGTGTGCAGGGAAACCCAGGTCCTGGGAAGTCCTGCTGCAGCCGCTGACAGCAGTTTGAACCCTGTCACGCTCAGTGCTGACAAGTCCTGTCACATCAGGTAAAGAGAATATACCTGCCACGAGATGTTTGTGATACATATCTGCCTGTCAGAGAGGGTAAACAAGACGCACGAGTGGTTAATTTCGAAGGGTTTTTGTTTTTTAAGTCCACTCATTTGCAGGTAATAAAGACATAAATTTTGTCTTCATGTATAAAGTAGGTGCAGACCTTCAGTACCGGTTAAACACGGGATTATCATAAATCTTTAGCAGACTTTTTGTAATGATTGGGCATTTCTTCCAGGTGCTGCTTCCTCTGAAGTTGTCATAAAATCTGCATTTTTGCCCTAGGTGAGGATGGGGATTCTTTATGCTACTCTCCAAAAAAAGAATGCAACTTTTTGCAGTGTCATATTATCATTTGCTTTTAGGCAGTATGGTATTTTGGTTGACCATTGCAGTACAACTTCAGCATTCTCAAATACAAAAATAAACTGAAAGTATATAAACAGAGAAGGAAGATCAGCAAGAATTTGCGAAAATAAAAGGAAATAGTGGAGCCTGTGTACTAACAATAATTTTTTGTCACTGCTTGTTTTGAGAAGCAGGTTTGGAAGACTGTGGTGGAGGGGAAATCAAAGATGTGAAATTGAAATTGAAATGAACCATTGATTTGATCTTCAAAAGGGCTGAATGCTTTTTGGGTCGTTTGTCATCGTGTTTTAGATGACCATATGCTTGACATTAAGTTTCAGAAGAGCTGCTGTAGGTGGTAAGAGGTCATGTCCTTGGGAAATTTGCTCTTCTACTGTTACAGCAGGATGAATTCACAGGAAATGTGCAATTTTTTTTTTTACTGTGAAAAAAAAATGCTTAATGAAAAGTTATTGTAAATTTTTCTACAGAGAAGTAGCTTTTCACAGAATTTTGTCTCAAAGTATTGCAATTTGTTAATCCCTGGAATATGTACTGGGGAAGCAGGAGTTAATTGTGTGTGAGGAATGAGAGTACCAGACACAACTGCATTAGCAACAAAACTTGTAGTCATTAGAGTTGAGGTTTTTTTAAACTCAGAATTGTTCAGGTTCAAATCCCATGAAGGAACTCATTAACTATGTGTGAAAGTAGGTTACATGCATTAATATATAAATATGATTAAGTGTGGGGTGGTGTTTTGTTTTTCGTTGTTTTTTTTTTTAAAGCTTACTCATGTCTTCTCCTCAGGCTTTCAAAATGTAGAGAACCAAAAATACACGTACCCAGTTCTTGTAGGGCACATTAAGGAACAAATTTGTATTACCTACCTTTGCAGAGCCTAATTTTTACCTGCTGCCTGTCTCTCTTCTTTTCATCACTCCAGGATCTCTCTCTTAGTCCAGCTGGTCTTCACATTGGGTAGAATTGGTCAGGTAGGTTGCCAATGTTGGAGCATTATGTTTACAGCCAAGGGTAATCTTTCAGTGGCTCTTTTTGGAGATAAAATTAATCTTGTACCTAGTCTGTGCAAGTCCCATTTCTTTTGAGGGTCGGTTTTGCAAAGGAAATCTGTTTAGGTTTCTGTATGAAGAGTTGCCGCAGGAGGATCAAGAATTTCCTGCCCTTGTGTTTTAAGGGTAGCAGATTCCAGAGCGTGCTCTGGTACCACAGGCTGTTAGAGGCTCCAAGTGCCAGTTGATTCAGGTTGCTCTCATTTGAAAAATTCCAATACAGAGCTCAGGAGAATCCATTAACTAATTTCAGAGGTAAAACTTGGAAGAAAAGTGAGTGGTTATATGAAACTTGTAAGCGAAGCAGTGGGAAGTATGAGTTGATGTTGTGTTTTCAGTGTCTGGCTGTGTCATTTATGTGCTGTGGCTGTGGGCAAGTTGGTGGGCGAGTTCAGAAACTGTAGGGTTTGCATGAATGCTTAGTTTAGGGTGTGAGTAGGAAAATAAGTAGGCATGGACCTTGTGAGGGGGTGGTTGGGTGTGAGCAGAGTCTGTGTGTGCTGAAGGATTTGTGCAGCCGCAGAGAGAGGAGCGTTACCTGTTTTTTAGTTTTGCATGGAAGCTGTTTGGCTGACTGGTATTGAGTAGGACACTTGTAAATTACAGTGATGTGTTTTCCCTCCAGTCATTTGGCAACTGGATTATCCATGCAGCTCAAAGATGGCAGCTTCAGTGGGAAGGGGCCACAGGAACACATGGAATGTTGCTTGTGTCATGGGTCCCATCTGCCTGTCTGGTCCTTAAGGTGGCAAGTACAGAAAACTAATAAATGCCTGTTTCATTTTTAAATGTTCAGTCTCTGGGACCAGTAAGACTTTTAATTTTTGTGGTGGTTTGATTCTTGAGGTCTTGCCTCAGCTGCCTAATGCCAAGTGGCTCATAGCCCTCCAAGGGCAGTGAGGTCTGTGGTGGTTGTGTGAATTCCTACAGAACTTAAATAGATAAACCTACAGGTTTATCTAATCCTTCTGTGTGCCCCTGGAGCAAATCCTGTCATTTACAAAACACAGAAGTCTTCCTGCATATCTGTAACATCTTGTGGTATGTTCCTGAGCCTGAGAAAAGCAGGGTTCCTCAGGAGGAAACTGCCATAGGACAAAGCGTGGTTTGGCTCAGAGTGATGTGCATCCTGGAGAAGTTAAACTGGAGCCAGGTTAGCTCTTGGTTTTCTCTTCTGGAACAAGTCAGCCAGAACTCTGCACTCTTTTTGTAGCACTCTTTGTCCTGGCACTTGCCCTAATGTAGATCAGGTTCTATTGCCCTGGCTTAATTTATTTAGTTTGAGAGCCCGGTGTAAATTACGGTGGCGTAAAAAGGGCTTTTACCAGAACAAACCATGGTTGCACTAGTAAGTTTGGCCTAAGTTATAGCATATATCCGCCAACCTTTTATAGGATAGACTTGGTCCAAGTATTCCTGGTATCCTCAGCAGCAGCAGCAGATGTTCCCATCCCAGCAGATCTGTCACTGTCTGGCATGACTCGTTCCTGGCCAGCTGAAACTTGCAGCTCTTAATATTTTGCTCGCTTGGTGTCTGCCTGCCTGGATCACAGGGAGCATGTGGGAACTACCTGAACAAAGAGGATATTTGAGCTCATGTTCTTAGACAAACTTAGTGTTGTTACGCAGGGGGTTGTGCTGCTCTGGTAGAAATTAAATTAGGACGTTTTTGTTACCTCAGCGAGTTTTGTCTTTGATTTTCACGCGTCTGCGTGAACAGATTACAGATGGCTGTTTGTGTTCTGTACTGTTCCCCAAGGCTTTTTGAACTCAGTAATGGACCAGTAATCATATTTTCATCTTCTTCCAGATGAGCATAATGTAGCTAAAGGAGAATGTAAATGCAAGGTTAAGTTCACATTATTTTCCATGCACTTGTAAATAGCTGTAAATTGTAAATGGATTATGGTCAGAAATAACCTGGCAGCATTTGCGTCTTCTCACTTGTGCTGTTCAACCTTCTGACATCTCTAAAACAGCGCAGGCCTTGCGAGACCCTGCACAGCCTCAAAATTATAACCTCTTTGCCAGTGCCGAAACAGATTTCCATGGAGATGTGGTGGGATGTGCCCCCATCACTGAACTCCTGCCCTTTCCTCTGTGTGCTGGCACTTGGAGCACTTGGAATTGTCCTGAAGGCATCCTGCTGAGCCACCATCTCTGTGTGAGTGTCTGGGAGCATCCCTGAGTGCTGGTGTGAGAAGTGGGACGGGGCAGTTCTTGTTACACCTGTTGGACAATAAATATTATAGAGCAAGGTCAGCTGGAAGCCACTGCATGCCAGTAGCTTCTGCTGCCGATTTCCTGGTACCTGTTTTGTTTTTATTGACATCTAGAGAGACCTTTTGTGGTGTTTTAAAACTTTTTTTTTCAATTTGGGACGAGTACTGAAGTCAGAAACACAAAAACTCCAAAGCCATGTTGTCTTCAAGGTTTCTTGTGAGAAGTTTGTTTCTGGCAGTCTGCTGGGAGCTTTACAGCCTGACCTGGCAGTAGGAAGTCAGGAACAGATCAGGCCAGAATTTGCTTCCTGACTTTCAAAGCTGTTTTTCAAATTAGGCATTTTTAAAAAATTGAACTGCAATGCTACCTATTATATTTTAGTGATAACTGAGTTGTAAAGTCTCTGTAACTTTGAGAGGCAATAAATCAAAATAGTTGCCTTGGCCAGAAACTCTTTGCCTGGCACAAGTCAGAAGTGCCTACACACGTTATGTTTGGATAAGCAGTTGAGGGGCAACAGTGATAAAGGTGTGTTAAAAGTTTATGGTTTCAAAAGGGATTTAGGAGTCACTACACCAGGCTCGAGTGGGGAGTTGTTAATTTTATTCCTGCTCCAACAAGCCCCTAAAGATGGCCTGAAGGGAGGAAGCCATAAGGCTCTTACCCAGCCCCAAATAGTAAAAAAAAAATACAGTTGGGCTGCTGCTACACGTCAGACAAGGGGAGAACTGGGAATCAGAGCACCTTGTTTACCCAGCAGAACTTGAGATGAAATTTCTTGTCCTTTCTTTGCATCTCAGTGATGTAAGAGGCGAGTTGGGATGGAAGGTGTGGCAGGATGGAGCTGCTTGGGATGTCTGGGTAATTTATACTCTGTAGGTTGCCTTTACACCTGCATTAATTGCCTTGTTTGGCAGAACTTTTAGTATTAAAAGAACCTTATTAGTATTTTTCCTTGCTTGATTCAAAATGTGTTCCCGGCTGGAACTTTGCTCTGAAGTTGCCGATGTGTCTGGAGTTGATGGGTCTGAACTGCTTGATTTGTGTTTTGATTTCTTTTTTTTTTTTTTTGGTGGGTCTTTTTTTTCTTTGAGCCTGTTTTGTTTGTTTTGGTCTCATCTGCAGTTACAAAAGGAACTTCTTCCTGGTGTGGGCTGACAAATAGAAAAAGTGACTAAGGGCTTGAAAGGATTTGTTTCTTCACACTCTGTTCAGGCTCTTGTTCCCTATATCCTGGTGCTGAGTACCAGTGTAGTGTTACCTGTGCACAGAGGAGTCTCCAGTCCTGTCTTTTTCTCCTGTATTTTATCATTGCCCCTGCTTAATATTTCCAAGAAAACAAAATAAATCACTGTTATGGACAGCTTGCTTGTTGCCTATCAAGGAAATATGTTCTTAATACCATGTGGTTGGTGGCTGGTTTATGTCCTCGGGGTGTTGGTTTACATGCCCTGAACGATGTAGGCTGCCTAGAGCAGGTCTTGTTTATGGACGTGGTTCATCCTTTGGAGATTCCTGTGCTGGTGAAATCTGTGTTCCTGGTTCCTTTTTCCTCTTGGCTGTGTCATCACATTCTGTGATAGTCTTGCAGATCTGTGTTTTCCAGCTCTCAGCATATCCAGGGTTCAGGTGCCTCCCTCATTTGGATTCCAAACATCTTCCAGCTGTTCCACAATACTACTCATGCACTTCTAATTTTGTCCATTCGACTTCATATGTATCAGCAACTATGGAGATCTTCCTCTGATGTGGTGCTAATGGGCTGTAAGGATAAGTGAGGTATAAAAACCTGCTTAATACAAGTTTACTCAGCAGGTTCATTGGTGTTCTTTTAAATAATGACATTAGTAAGTCACAGGAATGTTTGGGTTTTTAGAGACATGCTACACAGCATTGCATTTCTTAAATATGTTTAAGCTTAATAGCATGGATGCTGCTGCACTTGTTTCTTCTAAGAAAGCATTTTTAACAAGTTTAAAAGCAGAGTTAATTTGAAAGAAGATGTATTTTCAAGTAAGACTCTGGTCATTTCTAGGTTTAAAACTGTGTTCCAGAAATGTCTTCCTTTGCTATTCCAAGGAAGTCCTGCCTAATAGGTGTGGCACTGCTGGAAATCATCAGTTTGGTAAACAGACTCAAGTGTCATGTGGAGCCATCAAATGCCATCAGTGTGATACAGGTTTGGTTCAGGAGGGGCTCTGCTGAGTGATCCATGGGACCGAACCTGCTGCCCAGAGGGGAACAGGGATTAGATGTTTTTTTTCCTACCTTTTAAAAACAAAGAAAAAAACCCCCCAAGCCCCCCTTTTTAAATCCAGTGGCAGGTGTTTCTGACACAGGAAGGTACGTCATAGATGAACAACCACTGCTGAACCAGGTCTGCTCAACCACGTGCACAGGTGAGCCTGAGCTGTGCTTTGTGCTGTGCCTGAGGTGCTTGACATGAGCCATGGGTGCCCAGCAGCTCATCTGTGTAGCTTGTGTTTGCCCTGTTTGTAAGCTCAGCTGGTGCAGTTGCTTGGTTGTTTTCCAGCTTGGCTAAAGAAACCCAAAGTGAAATGAGCGCTAAGGCGGGTCCTTCGTGCTGCTGAGAAGCTCCCAGGGTCCGTTCTTGGGCACTGCTTGTGGGGTGTGTGTTCTCTCTACTTAGGGCTAACTCACATGTTTAGGCAAGACACGCTGGTGGAGGGTAGATTTCCAATTTAGATTACAATCTAGCTCTGGATGAGCTCAGTGTAATCAGAGTAATTTCGGATTTTCAGGGTAAACAAGCTCTTCCCTAAGCAAAGCCCATGAGCCCTGTACATGTTCCCTGTGCTGCTGCTGCTGAAGGAATCACCCTGTTCCCTTTCTTACAGAGAGGAGGAGAAGCCACATTTTTGCCTGACTTAAACTTTCCAATAGATGAAAAAAATTAGGTTGTTCCTGGTTTTTGTTTCTCTTAAAGCAAGCAAAGCACCTTCTGCAGGTTTTTGTGCTGAGCTGTTAGGTGGACTGCTTTGCCTTGAGATGTGAGGTTGCAGTTACAGATAATCTTAAGGAGAGAGACATAGGAGAGACACAGGAGAGGCATTGCCAGAATCCTCTGAGAGCTGGCACCCTTTGCAGGGTGTGGTGAAGACTGGCTTTTATGTGTGGTGCTAAAGGCCAGGGTGCGACCTCAAAGGAAACCTTCTGATTTGGTTGTAAAATATCTTTTTGGAGGACGGCAAGTGGGTGGAGTGAACTGCTGCATCATGTTTTTATGTCTGACCTGTTTAATAGTGTGATTATTAAGAGGGGGTTTTTTTGCACGTAGCGAGACCAGACTTTTATGGGAGAAAATATTGCAGGGAGAAGGGCAGACACATGAAAAACTTCACCATTAAAATGGTCAGTCCTGAGTAGGACTTAATTAGATTTAACATGGAAAGCTTGTACTACATAAGGAAGACTTAAACCTACATAAGGAAGCCCAGACCAGGAGGAGACTGAATTGACCTTCTGTGTGTATCAAAAGCAGGGGTTTTTAAGTTTTCTCCTTACTGATGCAAAATCTCCAAGTACTCACTTGCCATTTTTGGGACTGAGTCATCCTTGGGAGTGTGTTTTAGGTTTGGTGCCTGTCTTTGCTGCAAACATTTGTTGGAGGTACAACTTCATTTTAGAATGCTGCTGCTCTCTAGAGAAGCCCAAAACACTGGTGCAGGTAAAGGATATATGATCAAACCCCAGTTTTATTACTCTCTGGTTTGGAAGGATGGCTCTGCTACTTCACTACTGAGGTTTGTTGGTGTGGCAACACTGGCAAGGCCTGTGTAGGCTAGCCCTTATGGTTAATCTGGAGCAAAATCATTAATTTGGGAAGAGAGCTGCCTTCCAAAAGACGAGTGTCTCCCTTGGCTCCTGCAGTCTGGTTCCTGACACCCTGCTGTGGTGTGTAAGTAGGTCAGTGAGCTGCGCTCGCAGCGCGATGACATGAGAGCAGGTAAAAGTTTTGTGTTGCAGAGCATCCAGCCCAAAGTGCCTGTCTCTTGTTTCCCAGATTTTTTGGTTGCTGCTCACTGTAAATACAAACCTGCTTGAGGTGACTGTGGTCTGGAGCGCTCTCACAGGCACAGTCTTTGCAGACAGGTGTTTTCTTTACCTGTTCAGGTGCCAGTATACCTGCACCCTAAGATTAAAGCATTCCAAGGGTTGTGCTGTTGTTCTCTTTGTGACTTAGGCCACCATTGTAAAAGCACAGCAGTTACCTTTTCTTAACAGTTCACAAACAAGGCAGAGATTTTAAGGATAAGAATTATGTCTGACTCAGGAAAACAAGTGCTATTTGTGGCAGCTGAGTTCATTGTTTGAATTTTCATTTTGTTTGTTGTTTGATCAGGTTGCATTGTTAAAAGTTATTATTCCCCTCCTGTAAAATTTCATCTGTAGGAAAACCAAGTTTTCAGACATGGGCTCTTTTTCAGTGTGATTCCTATTCATCTTAACTATCTCAGTGTCTGGTGCTGTCACAGGCACATGGCTATAGTTGAAAGGGTGATTGTGTTGTTCTTTGTTTTGCTCTTTTAAAATGACATTAAGTTGGAGGAACCATCTGAATTTTAACAGGAACTGTGGACTGTCTTAATTTACCTGTTGGTTTTCTTTTTGTTTGTTTATGGGGGTTTTTATTACTTTTTGAATTTGTTTTATGCAACTAGATGTGAATTGTCACTCTGGCAATATCAGCATCTGTCCTGAAGCCCTGTTTTCATTTTGAGAATTCACCTTGTTTATATTGCTTACACATACAGAAGAGGTACTGGAATTTTTTTCCTCCTTCTGCCTTATGTAGTGTCATTTGAGATGACTCATTAGGATTGTATTCCTTAAGTGATGTGGAACAGCAGATTCTAAATTTGTCACACAGACAACATCAAAACACAACATCAACCCAGTTGTTCTGATGCCACTTGCCCAAGGTGTTGTGTGTGCCAGGCAGTTTTCCTGAGGAGGTACCAGAGTTTGGGGTGGATGTTGAGCATTTATAGAACACTGTTTATGTTACTGGAGGCAATGTCAGCTTATGGTGATGGTCTTAATTTAAAAAAATGGAAAATAATGTTTTAAAACATGTATGGAGTCAGGCTGTTCAAAATTAAATTACTTGATAGAACAGGACGAAGAAGTTGCCATGTTTTATTTCCCCCAGCTCTGTGTGGGTTATTTGCTTCTAAATCTTGATGTTCTAGTCTTCCATCTGAATTAAGGCAGCCTTTTCTGCTGTGGTTTGGCAGCTTGGAGTGCTTTTAAAGTAATTAGGAATGTGGTCCACAGTAGGAAGCTGTCACATGCATGTGTCAGAAGCAGCTGTGCTGCAGCTGGGCCCTTCTCTGCACCTTGGGTTGCTGGTTGCCACTTCCAGCTTTCAGCCACACAAATCACAGGCTGAGTGAATCGCCCTGAGGAAGAGTGTGGTGGAAAGCAACCATCCTCCTTCTGGGATACCGACAGGTTGGGAAGCCTCTGCTTAAGCGTATCTGGTACCTTATTTTCTGAAGTGAAATTTGATAGAAGACCAGGATTAAGTGTTTCTCCATGTGCCCACTGTCTTTCTGAACCAGGAGCAAACATGGTTTGAAACGTTCTTGTTCTGTCTGTGTTATGACAGGGGTGCCCAGGCCTCAGTTTGCTGGTGAGAAGTGGATGCAGGTCACGGCTGGTGCTGGGTGATGCAGGAGGAGACAGAGCTCCTTGCCCTCTGATTCCATTCAGCTTTCTTCCCTTTAGACTCACAATTTTCTTTCTTACACTTTTCCAGCCCCAAACCTGGTTATAATATGCCCTTGCATCACGTTTTCCCTCCCCTCTTCCCAGCAGCCAGTAGCTGTCCTGCGGTGCGTGACGGGAATGACAAGGAGCACCTCCAGCTGCCTTTGGGAATGGCTCCCATGTCATAGCTCAGAAGTATTTGTACCAAAATAAATAACCTTGTAGCTTATTAACCAGCAAATTAAAGTCATGTGGCAGCTGGATAACTATTGCTTCCCATGATACATGATAGGAGCAAAACTTAGTCTGAACTGGGATGCATTTGCATAAGGTGAATGTTTTACATATGAGTGTCTGAAATAATTTGATTTGTTCTCAAGGTTATTTTTCTGCTTTGACTTTGTGTTTTGGCCTTGCATCAGGGGCTGGGTCCTTTCTTTTCGGGTTACCAACTGTTGATGCCTGAAAAAGTACACAATAATTAGAACATCTAGCCAGATAAGACCCAAAAACTCTGAACAACACTTTCTGGTTACCAGGAAGCGTCAGCGTAAAGTCCACGCAATGAGGTGATTTAGCTTGGGTGTGTGCAGGTGATGCTAAGATGAAAGTTGGTGATAAATAGCACTAGTCCTTTCCCTAATCTCCCCATTAGTGCTGGCATCAACATGTTTATTCTATGTCTTGGGCCTGTTTTAAGCCCCACAGTGTGTTGGACTGTCCAGGTTCTGTGTAGATACTGCTCTGTGTTTGACCATACCAGCTACTGGCAGGTGCCTGACATGTGTGAGATCCAGCTGCTGTCCAACTGCCTCTCTTTTCTCCTGAAACAAGCCACATGCTGCAAACCTTGATATATTTTATGTTAAATGAAAAGAAAAAACAGTTTCCTCCTAGGAAACCTAAAACTCGAGTGTAAATGGAGGTGGTAGTAGTAGTAAAGCTGAGGTCATTTGAATGGATTTGGAAATGTGTGTGAAGAAGCAGCCTTTTGCTCTGTGATAGAGTTGAAAAGGCCTCTTACCCTGTGTTATATGCTCTGTATTTCCTTTGGAGTTTGTGGGCGGGAAAAGTGCATGTTCCACATGGGCAAGGAAGGCTTGAGCTGAGGTACATGTTGTTGGTGTTGCTGGAGATGTGCGTTTGGGTTAGAAATTTTATACTGACAAGTTGTAAATCAGTGCCTGCTATTGCAGCATGTGCTTCAGTGGGAGTCACCTGATTTTCCTAATCTCCTTCCAAGTGTTAGGAAATAAACAATTTCCTAATCCATGCCATGTTGTTGTTGTTTTTTGCATTGTAAGTTGTGCTGTACAAACACAGGGGAGCTGAGCACCGCTGTCACTGCCTGTTCTGCAGTGTAGGAGAGGGACGTGAAGACAAGACCACAGACATGATTAAGTGAAGGGCTAAAATTACCATCCTTATTCACACTTAAAAATAGCTCCTTACAGACTCAGGTTTTGCTTGATGTGAGTTGTAGCTTATTGTGTGAGAAACTAATTTGTTCTGATATGAGTAAGTAAAGCAGAATCTGCCCTTAGCTAAGTCCTATTTATGTATTAGTGAGAGCATGGATAGCAGAAGACTCTGACAAACTGGTCACTTCCAGCTTAGCAAAGCCACAGCTTTTCACATTAAGAAACTAATTCTACCTAAAAATGTATTCAAATGAATGTAAAAATGCTTTGAAGGCTTTTATGTGCTGGGATTTAGATGCAGATATATAAATACACACAGAGGTAATGAAACAAGTGTTCTGGTCTTTATATAATGTATTCTTCATTGCCTGAAGTGTGGAAAAGAGACATTCAAAATGATCTTTTATTAGCTCTTGTGGCCGTTTGCACCAGATTGGTGGACACTGCTCGCTTTTGAACACTTGAAGTTATCTTTCCTGGAAAAAGTGTTTGCACAAACAGTTGATGGAAAGCAAAGTGTCTGCTGTGTTATTATTAGTTCCCCATCTTTTCCCCCAGTCCCCGTCCTTGCTATTCAAAGGCACATCACAGTGCTCCTGGTATTTTTAAAGGAATTGCTCATAAGTGAGGTGTCCACTGATGCAGATGAATATTTAAAGCTCTGCTGAGCAGCACATGGGATGTTTCCTGCAACTGTGAGCACATGGCTTGGTTAGAGCCAGGCATAGCATTAGGCTGATAACATCATAAACTACACAAAATGGTAATGCAGTCCAAATATTTGTGCTGCCAGTGAATATTCTGATCACATCTGCTCACTCTAATTATTTCTTTCTTGGTAAAATGTTTGGGGGTTTTTGTTTTGTTTTGGGTTCTTCTTTTTACAGCTTTATCAAAGCAAATTCTTGTGTTTCATCTGTCAGCAGAGCTGCTGTTCTGTTGGAAGGTCTGAGTGAAGTTTTTGAATGCTTGTGATGAATGAATGAGCTGGGATAAAAAATACTTTGGCTCTTTGATGCCCCGGGTGGTTTGCAAGGCTAAAGTATTTGTTCAGTTTGGAAATGTGATGAGCAATGTCAGAGACCTGACCTACATCCTTTCCATGCTGACTGAAGGGACAGTTTTCACATCACACTGGAAGGTTTTAACATCCCTGCTCTAGCTCAAGTGATCCACAACCAGTACTTGTTTCTTCAGAAAACTGAGAGCAAACCATGCCCAGATTTTGAGCTGTTCTCTTTTTCTTGTCTCCTCTCTTAGAACAAAATTGAATTACAATCCTCCAAAGGATGATGGCTCAACGTACAAGATCGAACTCGAAGGGATATCTGTTGATATCATGAAAGAGATACTAGATTACATCTTCAGTGGGCAGGTATGGTATTAAAAAGAACTAGACAGCAATTTGACTGTTTGTCAAAATAACTCGGGTTTTAACACTATCCTGAAAGATAAACCTGCTGAGGTTTAAAGCTTTGTGATGAAACTTCTGCAAAGTGGGGCTGTGCATGTGAAGTTGAGGCAACAAGCTCTGCAGTTGTCTCTGCTCTTCTCGTGCAGCCGGGGAGGACTTGAAAATTTAGAGTCAACGTCAAATGCTGGTGTTAAAATTGGTGGCTGCCTACAATAAGCTGCCTTAAAATGTGCAGTCTGTGTCAGATGTGAAAGAGAACTGGTTTGGTGGGAGCTGTAGAGGTTGAGACCCCATCCCTGGGCATTACAGTACATCAGGTGTCCTCCCTCAGTGCCCCTCGTGCCCACCTGTCTGGCCTCTTGTTGCTGCCACCGTGCCCCTCAGCTCTGTGTGCCAGGAGCCTTGGCAGGAATTACAGTTGGTGTGTCCAGTTTATTTGGATCCAGACTGACATTGCTGAACGAATTTTAACTCTCAGCAGGAAAAGAAAAGGCAGATGTGGCTTGAAATTATTTTCTGGACATGCATTTTAAAAAAATTATTTATATGTTGCAGCAAAACTCTTTTTAGGTTCCCAGGTGAGATGAACAATTTTATGGTTGGTTTCTTCAGGTGCAAAATTCTGCTCTACACCTTCTGCCAAGCAAATGCCTTTCCATCCCTGTGTTCATTTATAAAGGGGTAGCAGTCATATCAGTTTCTCCTGATTTTTACACTGGCATTAATGCTCCATTTTTCAGCCACTGAGATTGAGGGTAATGAATGCGGGCATGTCATGGAACAAATGAGTGATAGTAGCTATAACTTCTAAATTAATTCTTGCAGATCAGGCTAAATGAAGAAACTATCCAAGATGTGGTACAGGCAGCTGATCTCCTGCTGCTTACAGACTTAAAAACTCTCTGCTGTGAGTTTTTAGAAGGTTGCATAGCTGCTGAGAACTGTATTGGTATTCGGGACTTTGCACTGCACTATTGTTTGCATCATGTTCACTACCTTGCCTCAGAGTATCTGGAAACTCACTTTCGAGATGTCAGCAGCACAGAGGAATTCTTGGAACTGACTCCTCAAAAACTGAAAGAAGTGCTGTCCATGGAAAAGCTCAATGTTGGAAACGAAAGATACGTCTTTGAAGCGGTGATTAGGTGGATTTCTCATGATTCAGATTCCAGAAAGGTCAGGACATCCAAATGTTTGTATTCTGAATGTGGTGCAGATTGGAGGGTTTATTCTAATCAGTGGGAACTTGAAATAGGCCTGTTTCTTTCAGGACTAATCTTGCACTTAATGGAATTAATTGGATTTTGCCTGAAATGCAGACCATGGGATTGCAGTAAAAGGGTGGAAGCATTGTGGATGATACATCATCTGCTGCCTTTATTATTTGATAGATAATGTAAGAATAAAATAAGAAAAAAGTACCATTTTGGCATTTAATGATATAATCTTGTTTTTGTGGAGATTATGAGAAACTTTGAGGACTCGATGCATTTTCCTACTAACATTGCACTGTACAATTTATTACTTCTAGCTATCAAAACCTCTTAAGTATTTGATAAATACAGAAGCACCTGTACATACGGGTGCCTGGGTGCTGTTGTGTGGAAGGTGGGTGATTCCCTGGCACCCCTGTGTCTCCTCAGGTTCACATGAAGGATGTCATGTCAGCAGTGTGGGTGTCGGGCCTGGACGCGGCGTATTTGCGGGAGCAGATGATGAGTGAGCCGCTGGTGCGGGAGATCGTCAAGGAGTGCAACAACATCCCGCTGACACCCCCCCAGCAGGGAGAGGCCATGCTGGCCTCCTTCAAGCCCCGGGGCTACTCCGAGTGCATCGTGACTGTTGGGGGGGAGGAACGAGTGTAAGTGTGCGGTGGCATCGTGGTGCTCGCGGCTGCTGCCGGAGCCGGTGCCTGGAACTCATGGCAGTCTGAAAACACAGCGTGGACAGAAAGTGTGCACCCACTACTCTGTCATTTCAGTTTGGTTTGGGTTGGTCACCTGAAAGACCTCTGGGAATGATTCAGCAATAAATGGTTGTTTTGTTTCTGACATTCAGCATGTAGTAAACTAAGAGTAGGATGTTTGTTCGGCACAGGACGTTGGAGAAACGCCTTTCTGAAAGTTTGCAAAGCATGTATAACAAAACTGAAATGCAGGGAACAGGTGCTTTGACCGTTTTGTTTATAATAGCTGTGGTTCAAAAAGCCAAGTCGTTATCGGTGCATCTGAGCTGCCAGATGAAAATTCCTGTTCTACACAATAATCCCTTTCTCTTCTTGAGTGCCCTCTGCAGCAGGGGAGAAGGTTCTGTCCTATTTAAATAAATTTAGCATTTAGATGTTAGCTCTTTATAGAAGGGTAGTAAACCACTCAGATAACATTTTGCATGTCAATTTGTGAATCACTTTACTCAAGCATTACTAATGCACTCAGCATTACTAATAATAATACTCAGCTATTTTTATCTGTTCAGAGTTCTTAGGAAAGGGGTACAGGAAGGTACAGTAGGAATGAAGTGCAGCTGCTTTTTGTCTCCAGTCTGTACAAACTCAATTTACATGTTTGGTTTGTGGGTCTTCTCCTTACCAGGGCAATGCCACACGTAATGAATATACATGAAAACATGAACAAACAAATTTTGGACACCAGGTGTTAACAGTGAACTTGTAAAACTCTGTCTTGTGTTTCTGTTTTTGTTTGTTCCCTCCCCACCCTGTGTTCAGATCACGGAAACCAACCTCAGTGATGCGGTGTATGTGTCCTCTTTATGATCCCAATAGACAGCTCTGGATTGAACTTGCTCCTATGAGTATTCCAAGGATCAATCATGGAGTATTGTCAGCAGGTAAAGGGGAACTTTGTATTTTTTAAAGTCAATATTATGAAAACTTACCAGTGCCTCAAAATCTGAGATACAGCTTGTAATAATATTATATTTTCTTTAAGACTGACTGCACTGGGGTTATTTTGTGCTTCCCCTTTGTCTGCCCAAAACTGTACTTGACTCTGTGAAAATCCCTGTCATCCAAGTGTCTTAAAACCACTATTCCTGCAACATTTTGTGGGAATCTGCTACATCTGTCTCTCCAGGAGTATTTCATGTTTTAAGTAAGTTCTAGTTGCTGCATCACTGAATATGTTGAACAGTATCTGCAGGGGTAGACTGGAGTCAGATAAAAGTATGAGCTTTGCCTTCTCCAGTCCAGAGTCTGACCTGTGACTGGTGTGAATCTCTCAGTGAATTCCAGGATACAGCTCACCAGTCACGTTGTCTTGCTCAGTGTACAGGTGTGAGTCCTGTTCTTAAGATCATGTTACATTTTGTTTTACAGAGGGATTTTTATTTGTGCTTGGTGGTCAGGATGAAAACAAGGGAACGCTAAGCTCTGGAGAGAAATATGATCCAGACACCAATTCATGGAGTTCCTTACCACCAATGCATGAGGCAAGATCTCTATCTAACTGTTGGGATTTAAGTTTTTTACTTTGGCAAAATGTTCCTTTTCTTCTGCAAAATTTTATTCTGAATCTTCAGTCGCATCTTACGCATTCGAAATCATGCTGCAGACTGACTTCCTTTTATATCCTGTTGTCCTTGTGGTCTGATGCTGACTGCTGGATCTGGAAAAACTAAACAGTTGGTGAAGAGCTAACTGTAAGATGAACTACAAAATTTCAGGAATTTCATAATGCATCAGTCATATAGTGTACTTAATGTTCTGCGTGTACTGGCCTTCTAAAACAAGAGAACTCTGAGATGGACAAAGGGATCGGACTGTGCAGAAAACATGGACAGAGGACTGGCCAACATACAGAACTTGGCTTGCACAGACATACTTAGGTTTGGTTTGAGTTAATGCTTCCTTCTTCATACTTACATTCCATCAAAAAGTTAACAGTTTGTTGTTTGTAAACATAATATCCTTAGTACACCTGTGGTTTTATCTTTGTAAATCAGGCACAGGGTATTTATTAAGAAATTGTTTGCCCCAGGATTTTCCTCTTTGCACTCTGGTTGGCAAGGGCTCGTAGTTTTGGCTACATCTGTAGTTATGATGCATTAAATTTCCTGCTTACTAAGAATAAGACCATGATTGGGATGTTTCCTGTTTGCTGTGGGACTGAGGGGACTGTGCCCAAACATACAAAATAGAAGAGCTGCCTTTGCACAGATAATGAATTTGGCTGCTATAGAGACCTGAAAGCATCATGGAGACCACTGTGCAAACTGAAATAGAGCCAAGCTCTGTTCTTAGATTTCTGTGTGGTCTCTTTGGCTTCTGCTGCTCTGCTTTTCTTTTTTTTTTTTCCCCCCCATTTTCTTTTAATACCCTTTGTTTAGTTTAGTTGGTTAAATTAATAATCTTATGCTGGTGTTTAGGGCTTCACCATTCAAAAAAAAAACAAACCAAAACAAACCCCAAGCATAACACCAACAGCACTTTGCAGGCAGATATGCTGAAAAATAAGATTGTATTGATTTGCTCACAGTGGCTGTTACGTTTTACAATGTTGGCTCTATTGGTATTCCTTAGGCACGACACAATTTTGGTGTGGTAGAGATTGATGGAATTCTGTATATTCTGGGAGGTGAGGATGGTGAAAGGGAGCTGATCTCTATGGAGAGCTATGATATTTATAGCCGGACCTGGACCAAGCAGCCAGACTTGACCATGGTTAGGAAGGTAAGAGCTACATTGTATGATGTGTGATAAGAACTACACTGATGTTTGATGGCTAAACAGGCAATGCAGATATGTGTATATATATAAAAATACATATTTTAACTTTTTTCTTCAAGTAGAAGTAAGAAATAATCTCAAAATGAAAAGAGAGCTTCTTTATTAATCTACCAAAACAAAACTCTGGCTGAGAATTGTTATGCCTGGCACTGTTTGACATGTCCTACAGGCACCCCAAATGCCTGTGTGTGTGTAGTTGGTTTTGGGCCTCTCAGTATTGTGCATTAGTGTGTCATTTTAGATATACTTTTTCTTTTTTCCATAAGATTGGCTGCTATGCAGCTATGAAGAAGAAAATCTATGCAATGGGTGGAGGCTCCTATGGAAAACTCTTTGAATCTGTGGAGTGCTACGACCCCAGGACTCAGCAGTGGACAGCAATCTGTCCTCTCAAAGAGAGGAGGTGGGTGAAAATGATTGCTGTGTACAACCCTTTCTGACTCTGGTGAGAGGAAATCAGCCTTTCTCTGATGAATCCCTGAAGATGGCCCATAAATTTCACCATGGCTTTCTGAGTCAGGGTGGCTGAGCAAAAGAGAAGCATTCAAGCCATAAATACATATTTTGTAGGAACACACTCCTTATGTTACAAGCAGTACCCCCTTTCTGCAAAATGAAAACTAGAAATTGTAGTTCAGGGTTTTTTTCAGAGATAAATACTTTTCTGTTTCATGTGATCTGAATTAGGTGCTTACAATTCATATCCGTGACTCATCTCGTCCTGTTGGATGTAGAAGGGATCTGTGTGTGTATAAATAAAAAAGAAATGGTGGAAGTTCAGAAGGATATGTGTACTGGTTTTGATATATTGCAATAATATTTTCATTTGTTTTTTCAGATTTGGGGCAGTGGCCTGTGGAGTTGCCTCTGAGCTTTATGTCTTTGGTGGAGTCAGGAGTCGTGATGACAGCCAAGCCAGTGAGATGGTGACGTGCAAATCTGAATTTTATCATGATGAGTTTAAAAGGTAACTGGCTGCAGCTCTGAACATGGAAAATACATGCCTTGCAGTTGATCTGCTTGTTCCCCCACTGTTGCTCCAGCATTTCAAAGCATGTTAGGTCTGTGCTGTGTATCTCTGTTGCTCATTTTGCTTTTTATGACCCAGTTTGGCTGTTACTGAAGGTCCTGCTCCCTAATGTTTTCTAGCCCTGTGGGGGTGGGGAAATGCTAAAAGCTTATTAACATTTTTGGAAGAGGTCTTTGAAAGGAAAAGAATTCTGGAAAGAAGTGCACCCCTCTCTCCTGCTTGCTATTTTTAGCTGATTCACTTGAAATATCTGCAGGCTGATTCTGTTCTTCAGAAGGTTATTAGCTCATGATTCCTCACCAGTGACTGGTAAACCTGTCCCGCTGGTTGGTGGAGGGTGAGCTGTGGTGGAAGGGGAGTTTGGAAACCTCGGGGGCTGCAGGTTGGGTGCTGCAGGTGGGTCCGTGGTGCCACCTGCTGACTGCAGCGCCCAGCCCTGCACGGGGTGTGCTGTGCTGGTGTCTGTGCTCGGGGGCGTCCCCGAGGGCTTACAGGGTGCAAATAAAACCCTGGTGAAAATCCAGCTGCTTCAGGTCTTGCTCTGCCCTCCCTCCACCGTGTGCTGGGTGTGTGGTGTGAGGGCTCTGCCAGCCAGGAGGGAGCAGCAGGAGGAGCTGCTGGAGGAGGCACAGGGTGAGATACTCACATTTGCCTTTTGGCTCTGCCAGGGTGGGATCTGAGCCTAGAAATTTAACTCAGTTTAGGTGTGTGCTTGTGCTGCAGGCAAGGCACAGGTTGTGGGTGTTTCCTTTGGAGACTGGGGACCGGGGAAGGCTGGGATGACTCTGCTGGCTGGGGATCGTGCTCCCAATGTTTGGAAGGTCTCAGTTCAGCCCCGGGAGGCACAAGGGGAGCTGCAGCCAGAAGAGGGTGCAGTGTCCCTGTGTTACATTCCAGCACGCAGCTCCAGGGGTCTGCCAGTTATCCCAGGTTTCCACACCCTCGGAGATCTGTGCAGGGGGGCTGTGGCAGGGACTGTGACACCTGAGCAGTTGTAACTATGTGGAAAAGAGAGAAAATGGCCATAAAGGGAATTCCCTTCAAACTGCAGTTAGCAAATATTTCTGCCTGCCCAATGCTGAGGCAAAGTACGTTGTTGTCTGGTATTCTTTTCTGAAGTAACATTGCATTGGGAAAATGATCATAATTTCATTAAAATAGTGTTTCACGAATATCAAATGAAAGCAGATTGATTTTCTGGAAAATTTGAGGGTGTTATTTCCTGGGCTGACTGAGAAATAGCAGAAAACAAATCTAAATCACTCACTTAACTCAAAATAAATAACATGCTTTTCTTAAGTCTGCGGAAAACCTTATGCTGAGTACTGATGTGTGTTTGATGAGTTTAGCAATTGCACTTGCACACGCTCTGCTGTGCATCAGTACTCAGCACAAGTGATGCCATAGACATCACCACAGGTGGGCAATCTCTCTCAGTGTAGGATATGAACCCTCAGACTTCACAGCACACACACTTTTTGTAGTTACAGTGATGAAATAACACTGGAGCTGTCAGAGCTGAAATATCACATCAACAATGTATGTGCACGTTATTGGCAGAAATTTAGAAGTGCTGGGTTAACAGATTTGTGGGCAGGAGGAATATGTTTGCAAGGTGGTTCAGCAGCAGTGGGTCAGAATCACAGCACATCAATTCTAGCAGTCTCCAGCCAAAACTCACCGTGGGTTTTTAGTGGTTACATATCAGTATTCCGTACTTTGTAACAGACTTTGCAAAGCCACGGGCTTTTCCAGCTGTTTTTAAGTGCAGAACTCCATCATGTCCTCTTTGAGTGGATAGAGCTTGTTGTGCTGTGAGCTGAACCACTGGATGCTGTTGGATTTCAGGGACGTGCAGCAGTGCACACCTGCATGAATCTCCATGTGTGCCTCAGGTCTCATTAGCAGAGAGCCCGGGGTCAGCACCACCCCAGGCACCCAGAGCCTGTGAGTGTCTGACTTAACAGGTTTTACTCCAGTGTGTATGTCTAAGTATGTACTTACAGCAGTATATAAACATATTAATTCCTGTAAGCTGCCATAATTCTGGCTTAAATTGGATTAAAGGGCTGAACTTGTTTACTTTGACAGTAACTTACTCCAGAATAACTCACAGTGCGCAGTCTTTCAAAATTGTTATTCTAAACTATGACACAGAGTTTTCTAAGGACTGGGGATACGCTGAGATCTTCACACTACCAAAAAAATAAACACTGAGACTCCTGTTAAGCTGTGCTGTATAAACAAGTAATAAAATAAATGAAGTGAGACAGAATAGTAACATCCACATGAAATGTGGAACAGGGTAATAGAGAAAATAATTCTCATATCTGAAGTACTGCTGTGTCCGAGGTTTTTCAGTTAATAAATGTTTTGTCAGCCTGTCTTTAGAGTCATGTGCATGAGTGAATGTAAGTGAACCAAAGATAGAAAATACATCAGACTGCAGGGCTTTTTCAGGATGTGGATTTTTTTTTTTTAATCAAAAATTGACCTCTGTGTTTATTGTATCCTGTTTGTCAAAATATTGATCAAGCTAAAAACAGACTTAATAAATGTGAAAATGGAGGATGTAAAGATATCCTTCACTCAGTGGCCCAGTGTTTTTACTCTGTAAAAAGCAGGAAATCTTAACTCAGGACTTTGGTGGGTCAGTCTTTCCTTCTGCCAGAGTTCATAATTTATAATACACCTTGCATCACGTCAGTGTATGGAGAATTGGGTGATGTCTGTACACACTTGGGGTTTTTTCTTTTCAGTGTAGATAGTTGGAAATATTTAACAGAGCCCAAACTGGCCTCAGGATTCTTTGCAAGAGCTGCTGGTGGAGCTCTGTCCCTAGGAATAGTCCAACTGCCTTTTGCTGGTGGTCTGTAAGTGAGGTAGGATTTCTTCCTTCTTTTCACGATTCCAAAAAGAATTATGAAAATTTGCAGGTGTTAAGGGGGATAAAAGTGAGAGGTGCTTGTCCAGAAGCAGTACTTGGCAAAAACTCCTTTAAAATATTCTTTTCTGGTACCGGAACATCGTAAAAATAAGGAAAAGCTTTCAGCAGAATATAAGTAGTAAACTAAATAATCTTGTAACATAGTATGTGTAATGAGCAAGATTCTTCCATTCAGTGTGCAGGAATTTCATTAAAAGCAAGTGCTTATGCAAATGTGATGAGAACACTGCCTGATGCACTGTCAGATGAGAGGAACACGGATATCCATTCATTTGCAGGCCTCCTTTCCCAGCTGGGATGAGCTTGAGGTTATCTATCTGGAATATGTTGGTTCTGTATCACATCATTACTTACTTCCCATGTGGACATAAAGCAGTGACCATCCCGCTTGTTCATTACAGCTGTGTGGGTGGATCATTTGGTTTATATCACTTTAAGAGTGGAAAAAATCAGGATTCCTTCCCTTTTTTTTTTTTTTTTAATTTGAGTGGAAGCACATTTCATCTCCTGAGCAATCCCTTCTGGCCATGGTTAGGGTGGTACTTGCCTTCCCTCTGCTCCTCTTGGACTGGGTTTGAGTGGAGCCATCCCGGGGAAGTACGCACGAGTTCTGTTCCAAGGACTGTTTGCAGATTCCTGAAGATTGTGAATTTTTGGCCATGGTGTTTTTTCCATACTGTTCAAAAGGCAGGCACAGCCCACATTAAGCTGGAGCTTAGTCAAATTCTGATGAAACATGACCCCTTGCCCTTCCTGTCTTTGTTCCTTCCTAGTTCTAACTGCTAAAGCTGCTGTGAGCGTTCCTGAAAAGTCCTGCCTGTTTTTTAAAGTGTACGTGTTGAGAAAGCTTCAGAATGAATTTTCACAAGCAACTGCAGGTGCTTTAATGTTGTCCTTGCTTGGACAATTCAATATTGTGCTGTGCTTGGACCTCACGCTGTGGGTTTAGGCATTTTTATTTAAACTCCGAAACCTTGAGTATCTAGTGCAGATAAACCTCTAAACTGGTTTTTTTTTCCTTTCCTTAACATGGTCTCGTGTTTACTAAAAAAAATCCCCCAAAATTTCAGTCTCTTCTGCATTTCTCTGCCACTTACTCAGTTTTCATAATTCTAGGTCACTAGCTGCTAAAAAGCAGTGAAAACACGGACTGTGCCCTCTTCCCACAGTAAGGAAAGGAAGCTAATGAAATGTGGTGCAAGATGTTTTGCTCTGTAAGAGAGTTTCTGGATCAGTGTAGAGAACTTCTCGTTTTCTCTGCTCTTAGTTCATCTCTGGTCCTCTCCTACAAACCACTGCCTTGCTTTCTGCAGGATGTTAATCCCTCAGTGTACACACAGACAAAATCATGGACAGCTAATCCTTTCATTTGCCCTTTAAAAATTGATTTCTGTCTCCAAGGTAATTGATATGGAGCAGCATCTCATTCAGTGCCACAAGAGAGGTTTACTTCTGAACCAGGAGTTCAGAGGATGCAGAATTTTCCATGGTCAGCAGGAATCTGTGAGGGCATTTCCAAACTTTTTCCCTCAAATTAACCCGGTATGGCCATGGAGATACATGGGGCAATTTTCCAAAGGTTTCTCAGACTTTCCTGTTCTCTGTAGATTATTTAATAGAAGACGTAGGAGCAGTCACCTACAATGGCCTTGATTTGTATGTCTCAGGGTCTGTCCATGGGAACTGTGACAGCCTCTGCAAAAGTGCAGCAGCATTTTGTAGGAATTCGTTTCAGAACCAAAGAGGATGCTGACAACTCGAGGCAAGTGGGACACCTTTATAAACCAGCATCCCACGTGGGTGATGAGTACATGCTCAGCTGCTCTTTCCAAAGGCTTCAGCATGGAAAACTGCTTTTTCCTGGGTGGGAAGATCAGGCTGCTGTAGTGTTGAAATGAGACTGTGCTTGCAGTGGACACAGGGGACTTGTAAGATTACAGTAGGAGCTGGAAAGGGATTGAAAAGAGCCTGATACGTGATTGGGAATTCCAGATAATGGATATTTTTCTTTTCCAAATTCCCTTACCATTTTGGTCTCCAATCTTCTGTCCCTTGTTTGAAGCTGAGCATTGCCAAGTGCTGCATTCTTCCTTTCAGGCCCTTACAAAGCACAATTAGAGAAGTTAAGAAATTATATGGGAGAAGGCACTGCTTAATAACAAGGTTCTGCCATAGCAATTTGTTATCTCCCCTAGTGTGGATCATTAAGACTTGTATGTGTTTATGATTTTACTAATTTTAAGGAAAAACAGTCTAACATTTTCCCTGTAGGGAAAATTGACTGGCATAGCTGTTGGCTCTCTGACATGCCTGGTCGCTTCCAGAAGGTCACGCTGGGTGGCTGCGAGAAGAATTTATTGTGGGTAGATTACACAGATGAGTGGAGCAATTCTGAAATAAAGCAAATTCAGGATACAGCAGTACCAGTTGCTTTTCCTGCCTAGGAGAAGCCAGGACCATTGCAGTCTAGACAACATTCCCAGTGGTTTTTACCTAACAAATTAACATGTGCTCTCTGCTTTCGAGTCAAAGGTTACAGTTACAAAAACAATCCGGATTATTATTTTTTTTTAATAATCACATCTTGGTTTTTCATTATTGTTTTTACAGGTGGATTTATCTAAATGACCAGAACCTCTGTATCCCAACTAGTTCTTCTTTCGTGTATGGAGCTGTGCCCATCGGAGCCAGCATATACGTGATTGGAGATCTCGACACAGGTCAGAACTAGAACTAAAAACCTCTAATTGCTTATTTTCTTCCAGTCTTTTAAATACTTGGCACTAATGAGACTGAACATATTAAGGATAAGAGGCTGGGATTCTGTTCTAAGTTACTGTGGTTCATGGGGATTGTGCTGCACATACAGGAACGTGCAGGTTGGTTTTGGAGCTCTTCAGAAACAAGTTCAGTGCTATGAGCTTTGGGTCATTTGGTTGATTAGTTTGAAGATCAGAAAAGGAGACTAGGAGTGAGTTACTTCTTTTATCTAAATGTAAGGAAAACTGCTACTGCCTGAAGTTGTGGCTCCTGTCTTTGCAGCATTTAAGCAGGCAGTTTGGCATTTTGGGGACATCATCCAGTGGCTCGTAGGGATGTGAGAGTGACTCTGGGCTCTAAATCCCGACTGAATAAATGTGTGCTGACAAACACAGCCAGTCCTCAGCTTTCAGCATCTGGCCACGTACTGTAAAAGAGATTTGGAAGACCAAATGCTTTTGTGGCCATGTGTAACAGGCTTGTGGCCATGTGTGACAGGGCTTGCTACAAAACGTAAATGAGGAAAAACGTGGTGGGTTTAAGTGGATCAGAAACGTCACAGTAGTTCCCTTTTGACAGTAATTTCAGCCACCTCTCCAGCAACCGATCAGTGTTCCCTGCACACTGTCCTTCACGGGTTTGCACGCTCTGCCAGGGGAGGTTTGGGTTGGATTTTGGGAAGAAATTTTTTACAGAGAGAGTGATCAGTGGTGGAGTCACCGTCCCTGGAGGTGTTTAAGATGAGACTGGGTGTGGTCTGGGCACCACGGTGGGGTTGGATCAAGGGCTGGACATGAAGGTCTCGGAGGTCTTTTCCAACCTGGCCGATCCTGCGACTCTGTGGTTATCAGAGGTTAAACATGGTGGTACCTACACCGCGTTTTTAGGCTTTTCCTCTCTCTCTTTTTGTGAACTCAGGCACAAACTACGACTACGTCAGAGAGTTCAAGAGGAGCACGGGCACCTGGCAGCGCACGAAGCCGCTGTTCCCGTCGGACCTGCGGCGCACGGGCTGCGCCGCCCTGCGCATCGCCAACTGCAAACTCTTCCGGCTGCAGCTCCAGCAGGGGCTGTTCCGCATCCGCGTTCCTTCTCCGTGATCCGGGTGCCGGCAGGGGAAGGAGACTGGAAGGATTCCGCGCAGCCCACCATAATCTAGCTCTATATAAAGGAAAAGCTGAGAAATTACAGCTGAAAACTTACACACTGTATGCTGTGCTTTGGTATGGTAACTGTTTTTGTTTTAAATGCTTAAAAAGCTTGAGTCTCAGTTCTTGTTTGGGAACAAATAACTTAAGTATACATTAAAAAAAAAGAAGAGAGGGGGGAAATAAAAGGGGAGAGCAAGGAAAACACCTTCAGCCGTAACCATTTGGAGTTTAAACCGTATTACTGAAGAAGGTTTTTTTGTGTCTGGGACTGTGGGAATTGGTTTCCTTTGGCGAAGCTTGTTGGAAAAGCGGAACAGATTTCAGGTGCATTTCCCCTGAGGGGAACTGGTCCGAATTAAAGTGCTATCTGGGGCTGGATAGCTGTAATACACAGGAGCTGTACAATAACCAACCTCCCTGGTGTGCTGCCAAGACTGCTGCTGGAGCGTGATGCCACAGGAGACGTTGGTCGTTGCACCTTTTATTTCTAGTCCTTCCTCAAAAAGATTAAGGTCTGTGCCTAAAAAAAATGGTGGAGGTGTGTACATACGGTTTTTCATTCATTTGCAACGGTTTCATTCCTACAAAATACTTTTAATATATTTAAAAAGGACTAATCTGAAACGGATACGGGACATTACAAAGAAGTAAACTGGGTTTCTTTTTTCTACTCTGTCATTCAAGTAGCCCGATGAACTGGTCTGCAGGTGGGTGGCGTGTGCTTCTGGGTGGGCTTTGGTGGCTGTTTTCTTGGAGTGGAAAGGGAAGCGGTGTTTGGAACGGGTAGTGGTGATTTGCTGCTTTTGGTAAAAAACAAAACAAACAAAAAAAATGAAACAGATAGGTTGTGTTCCTTTTTACTTCAGAGCACTTGCAAACTAAGAGTGGTTTTTAAGCCTGAGGGCCGTAGAATGGTGTGTTTTGTCTCTCTTAGAATAAAGGGGAAGTATGACAAGGATATATTTCTCTTGCAGAAAACCTGATTTTTTGGACTAAGAGTTCAGGAAAATTCGTACAGCGACTTTAAATTGGGATCAAAAGTTTGTTTACTAATGATTTCCGTGCTAAGGTACAGTCTTGTTTATTGCTATCTGACTTGGAAAGCTGGGTTTTTATGGCGTGGTTATAGTGAAGAACTTAGCATCTTGCATTTTTTTTTCTTACTAAGCCTTGTTCACATCAGTAGCGATATTTAATTGCCTTTTTTTTGTAGTCAAGGTCAGCTGGTAGAACACTTTTACCTCAGTTTTTGATTTCATTATTGTTGTGGTGGGTGGGACGTGACCTCTATTTATTTAAAAGGAATAAAATGGGAGAGATGGGAAATAAGACCTCCTGCCCTTCAGAAAAAGAGGTTTTTGTATAACCAGTATTATAACTACACACAAGACTTTCCACTCTGCACCTTTGTGGACCTCAAACAAACCAACCTCTGCCCTCAGTTGTGTTAGTGTAAACCTTTGTCATCTTCACTGAATCATCTTAGACATGCTGAGCTACAATCCCAAACTCCTACAAAATAGTGATTTTTCACTAAATAGTCCTTGAAGAGACATTCTGAAACTTCTGCTCGGTCCTTCCATAGCACTGATGTGTGGTTGGAATTACTCTGATTTCTGAGCAAAGGGGTGGGGGGAGGGAAAAGAAAAGGGCAGCAGCCAATGCATTCACCATTATTTATTTTTTTATTATTTTTTACAATGCTGAAGTGCTGCAAAACTTGAACTATATACATCAATTTTCTGACCTATATTAGTTGACATATTAAAAAAGTTTATATATTTATGCATTGCAGTAAACTTGGTGTGTGTATATATATGTCTTTAGATTTTAAATTTATATATAATGCTTTACTACAGAAATGTGAACCACTATTTCCATCCTTGGCTGTCTTGTGAAATAAACCAAGTGCTGTTAGTTTATCTATAAAACTTCCCCTTTTTGGAAAAATCTTACATGGATCAATTTATTTTTTTTTTCCTCTCAGACAAAAGTGCCAAGATCCCATATTCAAAAGTGATGAATGTTCCTAAGTACCTGTTTCACTTTTGAGCTCAGTTTTCTAAGTGGCTTGGAAAACTTCCGAAAACGTTATTCAGAATATTGCAGGCTGCTATCTCCCTGAGCCCCTGTAGCTTCCCAGTACCCTTGAGGGCATTCAGCACCCAGAAAACATATAAGTGATAAATGCACATAATAAATCCAAATCCTCTGTACTCAAGCAGTGTTTTGCAGTTAAAATTACTGAACAGAATGTTTACACTTAAAGTAGGATTAACAGTAGGTATTCTTACTTCTTTTTTTTTTTTTTTTTAAATTAATAAAACAAACAAATCTCTTGTGATTGGAGCATGTTGTGGGTGCACTTGGTGAGATTTGACCAAGAACTTTAAGCCTCTTCACCTGAACCAGTTTTAAACTGAATTTCTTGGCACGTGTGCTCGTGTCCCGTTCTGCACAGCCAGGGACCAGGGACTGAGTCTCCAGGGACACTGGCTCCTGGAGTTTGGGGTGCGTGCTCAGGGTGAGGATTTAAGCACTCCTGAGATCTCAAAACTGGCTTCCTTGGTCTTGCTTGAGTGAATGGGGGTCATTCCCCATCTGTGTTGCCTGTGGCCGATCCAGGAGCTGTTCCAGGCCCTGTCTGTGTAGGAGGGAAGTGACGTGTCTTTTAGGGTCTGATTCCTGTCTGTCTGCCCTGCTCTGATTTGAGAGTGCATCTCTTGGGATGTGCAATAACCAGGTTTGATTTCTCTCTGAATTTGAAGCAAGGCTTTGATCCCAAGGCTCCCCTTTTCTCCAGGGATTGTCCCGGGGGTGGTGCAGGAGACAAGAGGCAGAGCTGTCCTCTGATTTTCCTTTTGGTTTTTAGAAGAGATGGTCGACTTCAGCAGGGAAGGGAGGCTGTGATTCCAGAGGTGCTGAGTGCAGGGAGGTCACCAGTATCCTGGGGCACTGAACGTGCAAGCAGCCATAGATTGAACTGGGTCCACTGGTAAATGCTGTCCCTGGTGCTGTGTGCCCCTGGTGCTGTGTACCCCTGCATATGATGGCTAGAAACAGCTCAGGAATTTTCTGAGGTGCAGACCAGAGGTTTTAGGTCGTTTGGCAGTTTATAAACTTGTTTGAGTTGACCTTGCTTGGCACAGTGGCCTTAATTCCTCCCAGCTCCTGAATCGGCTCTCTCGTTCAGCCAGGTCCTCCACAGGTGACCTTGTGAATGTTTCTCCTGGCCCTCTGTCCCTGCAGTCTGAGGTTTCACCACCAGGCTTTAGGCACCTTCCCTGGGGCTGAGAGTTCATCACATAATTGAAATGCTGATGTTTTTAGACCAACACTTGTATTTCTGCAAAGTGCCACTGACTCGATGCCCGGCACACCTTGGACCGGGGCTGGGTCCTTGGGTGCACCTTCAGCTCAGCACAATCCCAAACCAGGACTGGCTGGGCCACCTTGAGGAATTGGGCTGGGCTTCTGCATCCTTTTTCCTTCCTCTGCTGAGGAACTGGGCAAACCCCAGCCACTGTCATCAGAAAATCACCAAAATACGGGGTAGGAGTTGTGGAAGGTGGGAAGAGAGGTGGCTTTTTCTTCTCCCCTCACTCCATCTCTTACCACAGTTCCCCCACAAAAAAAATTCCCTCTTCCTTTTTTTTTTCATGTGCCACAGGTAATTTTTGGAAAAACTTTGGAATTGCTAATTTTAGGTTAAATCAAAACTGGGGGGAAAAAAAGAAGAGATACTATTGTAAGCACAGAGCAGCGTCCTCTGGTGCTTGTTTTACACGTGTAGTCTTGTGGCTGCTCTGTACAGCAGAGAGAAGGATTTACAGCAGCAAAGGTGTGAAGTGCTGTTGCTCTCAGAAAATAAATCCCTGGGGTTCCTGAGGGAGGCACACACCTGGCCTTGTGAGGTGCTCATATTCCTAAAGAGTCAGGGTTGGATTTCAAATTCTTTCCGGTTTTTATAACCTGAAGAAGAGGCATTCTGAAGAGCCTTCTGTTTTGCTGCACCACAGCAAGGTCTGCCTGTCCTCAAATGTTTTATCAGCTGGTCCTTAAGTTTTAGTTGTGGAAGTGCTGTATCAACCCAGCTGCTCCTGGTCGAGGGACTCCCCACAGCTCTGGGGGCACCTCGTCCATAAATTGAAGGCGAACGGATACGAGATCACGCAGCAGGATAGTGGCTGAATCTGAAAACAAAGCAAATTCACAAACCCAGCTCACTGATAGCTGTGGGCAGGCTGTGCTTGGGCTGCACAGCACGTGCCTGGCACACAGCCTGCCCTCTGAGGCAGAGATCTGGGTGAAAATAAGAGGTTTTTATTGAAGCTACTGAGGCGCCTGGTTTACGAACTCCCCTTGCAGAACGCACCAGGCAGATTAGTTTCTTTGCAATGTTTCTTGTGCCTGCATCACTCAGTAAATGCACAAATAGAGGAGTGAGGGGTTTAGGGTTGTCTTTCCCTGTTTTAAGGGCAGTTCCTCTGGTTGTTCCATAAATCCTGTGGCCGTACAGCCTGCATGGGCTCTGCTAACGTGCATGTGCCATGTGAAGGGGAGGATGCAATAACAAATGCAAGCTGATGCAAGTGCCAAACTTCTGGTTTCCTCTGTGTATAACAACAATTCAGCTACTAAAATACAGAGATTCTCTCAATTCACTGTGTTCCAAAAAAGAGCAGTGGTTCTTTTTTTTTTTTTAAATGAATACTACTGAAAACACTGTAAACTTTAACTTTTTTTTTTTTTAAATATTGTTCTGCAGGTTTGTGTTACTCTTCACAGCTGCCTTGAATATCACTCCACGTGATGGATATGGACACTTTGCTCTTTATTAGAGCACTGGTGCCATGCAAGTGTATAATAAGTGGCAGCTGACAACAGGTTTTAGTGTTTAAAATGATGAGTAGTCAGATGAAGTGCAGGTCCCTTGCATTACTTGGCCTGCAGTGTCTCAGGCAGGGTGGCTGTGCCCAGGGACACAGACTGGAAATGGTAACTAAGGCCTGCTTTGGTGGCACTCACAGCTGTGCTGTCAAAGGAGTTACACTTAATTTAGGGTATGGATCCCTCCTGCCTCTAATTTAGCATTGAGGACTTGGGGGGGTTGTGTTCTCTGAGCTCTCTGGACTAATTAAACAGCTCCTTCAGGTGGGTGTTGATGACATCCATGAGTGCAGAAGCTGCTATTCCCATCTTCTCCTGGAGTGTTTCCTTTTCCCACCCTGGAACAAGGGCAGGTCTGCGCTTCGCTCGTCGCTGCTGCAGCCTTTTGATGTTTGCCATCTTCTGCTGCTCTTCCCTGCTTTTTCTTGGAGCTGGGAGCTGCAGCTGTAGGTTCTGTGTTTCTGTGGCACACCACCTGTAAAGGGGAAGAACAGAGATCACTCTGATCCCTTGGGATTGGGAAGGTGACCCAGGAAAAACTGAAGGCAGTGAGATCTGGGGGGAGCTCCACTTATTTTCTGGGGGGGATCACATCCACATGCTCTGAAGTTTATTGATAAGTTGGGCAGCTGTTCTCCATCATGCCGGTGGTTTTTGTTGTGGGTTTTTTTTTCCCAGTGAAATTCCTTGCTGTAGGAAGGATTGCAGCCAGGGTTTAAGGTGACACCCCTGATCATCCATGCCCAGCATGACTCTGCAGCCTGACTGCTGTTGTACTGCAGTAATCAATTGTCTCAAGGTTTTGATTAACAAGTAATCCGAAAACATGGACTAAAGCCATGTGAAGTGCCCAACTTTGATAAACACCTGCTAAAAGGGATTAAAGGTAATAGGAGAATTAAACCATGAACTGCTACCAGCGGGTGATTATGTTGTACATTTGTTGGTGATACAAAATCTTAGATTTTTTTTAAATAGCTTATTCTAGGTAGCCGCTTCTTGGTTGTAAAAATATTTGAAATACATAAAGGGGTCGTTCAGAATAATATTTGAAGGTTGTTTGAAACAATCTATTGAAGTGTCTTGAAAAGTGAGCTGGAAGATTGGAGCTTTTCAATGGCAAAGGCTAAATCTTGTCTGCCTGGTGCTTTTGCAGGGTTTGTTGTGAACAGAGAGCACCTGCCAGGGCACATCAGTGCACGAGGCTGCTCAATGCCACTGCCTACCTGTGCCCTTGAATTTGCATGATGAAATGAGGCTGTTCTGAGCCCTGGTAAAAGCTGATGGATCTGATTACAGTAATTAGGATAGAAAGAACCATCCCCAATGTCAATAATTTTATTGATAAAACACGAAAATGCAAATTTATTTTGTTTCCTTTCAAATACTGGGTACTTTTGAATCACCACCTAAGGCCTTGATAATTTTTTTTTTGTCTTTTTTGCCTTTCCTTCTTTTCAGTTAATGGTAAAATATCCTCAGTTTTTGTCAAGAGTGAGTTTCTCCCCCATGTTTCCAACCCCAGGAGCCAGACAGACCCCCTGTGCAATGGGCTGTCTCACCAGTGCATTCTCTGTGCTGCCACCCCTGCCAGCTTCAGGAAGAAAAAAAGCCCTGTAGAACAATTTTGCACCTGATGAAAACAAGAGGCATTTTGGAAAGTCTAAATTTCAGTCTGCAGTGGTCAGAGTGTTGTGCATCCCTGGCTGGGCTTGAGCTTCCCTCCTGAATGGTCTCACATTGATTAATCTGCTTTATCAGTTTTATTAATCTGCTTTATCAATGCACACGTGACAGCAGGAAAGCATCATCATCCTTGCCACTTGTTTCATTGTTTTTAACTCTTAAAAAGCAAAGTCTGCTTATTTATTAGAGTGTGTGAACCAGTACACCGGGGTGTCTGCCAAGGTGGTCGAGGTGAACAGAGCTGCCATTCTGTAAAGCTCTTGTTAAAGTTTCTTGCTGAAGGGAAGCCAGGGAGTGCCCTCTTAAGAAATACTTTCAGAATACCTTCAGAACTGCTCTTAAACTGGTCCAAAGGACTCCTCTGGGGTGCTCAGAGTACACGGGGTCTGTCCGAGCTTTTGTTTGCTGCGGAAACACCTGCTAAGGCAATCTGAAGCTTTGTTTTTTTTCACCTCTGACTTCCAAAACCTAAATAGGTGAATACAAATTGCTTCTTTTTCTAGAAACATTTTCGTGCTTAAGGGTTTGAGACTGCATTTTTGCCATGTGTGGTGAGTTTGTGTTGTAGTTTAGTGGCTGTAAACAGCGATCTGTGTCCTGGTGGACTCCTGGCAGGTCCTCTTCACTGCTTGGGCTGGAGGAGAAATATCAGTAAAACAAGATTCTCCGAGGGGGGAAAAGCCCCTATTCCCAGCTACCTCATGTTTTTTTTCTTTGCACTTTGTCAAATCTTTTTGGTTTGTTTTAAATCGCATTTTGCCCTTCAATTAAAAAAGAAAGAAAACTAAAAGCAGACAAGAAGCAGGACAGAATGGTGCCATTGCCCAAGGACAGTTTACTTTAATTTCGTTTGAAATTGATGTTTCTGTACAAAAAGACCAAGGTTGACCTGCAGCTGCTGTAAAAAGTCAACAAATATAAAATTTATATTCCTTGAAAGTAACTATTATACTTGGAAATGAGAGTAGCAATCGACTGTCCTGATGAGTTTTAAATAGGAAAAGATCTGTTTAAAAAATGGAAGTCTCTGCACTTTTAAGGACAGATCAGATAGTTTTCTCTCTGCCTCTGCTCTGCACTGTTTTGCCTGTGATCCATTATCTCAGTGGAGAGATTCAGTGATTTTTCTGTGCAGTCAAACTGGCTGTTTGAGTTCCTCATTTACTCACCTATAGAGGAAAAACTGTCGAAAATCAATACCCACCTTCTGTACCTGAACTTAGCTAATTGTTTCTTTGGGATCTTCAAGTATGTGGCGTTTTGCTCAGCTTGAAGAAGTGTATTTTCTTCTGCTTCTAAAGGTGCTATTTTGACATAGTTCTGAACTCCTTACACTGTGCTTGATTCCTCAAAGGACCGATAGAAGCTGATAATCAGCTCGCGTTTATTCTCCGGGGTTTTCCTTTGACTGTTCAGTCTGTTTTTTAAAAAACATCCCTTTTCATAAAGATGGCTCCCGAACTGTCAGAGGCCTTAATCGTACAAAATGTGATGGGAAAAAGCTGCCTTTTTGCTTTCTCTGTAAAGGCAAACCCAAGAAATGCTTCACGGGGAACGTTTTCCTCCAAGATTTTAAGGAGCAGCTCACGCTTTGAATTCAATGTAGCAAACATTCTACTGGCCACGCACGAAGAGTAGGGACAAAACAAGGAGCTATTCATGCCCCTGCAGACTGTACCAATTAGCTGCTAATTCCAGAGCCTTCCATTGGCATCATGGTGGCTATTCTGTAAATATTAACGTTCCTGGGCTCGGTCCCAGGCCCTGGCTCTGTGTCTGGGACACGCTGACCAGTGTGGCTGTCGGAGCACTGGGGTTTTGGGCCGGGTGTGGGGTTTGACTCAGACCTCCCCTGTTCAGCCCCCCGAGGGTGTGGGTGCCACAGAGGGTCAGGAGGCAGAAGGAGAGAAGCTCCCAAGAGCAGAGACATCAGCTTAGCAGGTTTTGTAGATGCAAGCCATGGACTAGAGAGATGAATTTTAGTCCTGTCCAGGAACTCTTTTGTTGTCCTTATTGTGCTGGGTTTTATCTGTATTTAATCTGTATCATCAGTTTGGTTTGGGGGTTTGGTAACTGCTACAAGTTTTTCATTCTGTGGAGGACATAAGTCCTACTCCTGCCCTGTCTGAAGAAGCAGAGAGGGCCAAGGGTTGGTGTTTGAACCTGTCCCCTCTCCAGACAGCAGGTTATTGTCTTCTCATAGGCTTCACAGTCTCAGTGCTGTAGCATTTCTCAGTTAATCTAAGAGCCCTTCAGCCTTTTGAGAAGAGTCCAGAGACTGCCTTGTCCTTCTCCTTCCCATCTTGGGTGCTGCCCTCTGGACCCTCCGAACTCATCCAGGCTGTCCAGGAGCCACAGGGCTAGTGGCCTCATGAGGAGTACCTGTGTTATCTGCAGTGCTGTCTGAAAAACAGCTGATAAATGAGGGACCCAGGAGAACCCCACTGCACTTTCAGATCCTTGATCCTCTCACTTTAGGGAAGGCTGAAGAGCAGCATCACTCACTGCCTGTGCAGAGTCTGAGCTTTGCAGCTGTGCTCTGGTGAGGATGAGTCCACCCTGCCCCTTCCATAGGGTAAGATATAAAGATTTATGGGCTGGGTGTTATAGGAGATCCAATATTTTGCATTGCTTCTATATAAATCTGAAAATATTGGGGTCTCTGGAACTATGCCTGCAGGCTGGAACCGCAGCTATTGGCTGCTTGGTTTTCACTCCACTGTTTTTATTTTCTGAGAAACCAGAGATGTGGAACTGCATCCCAGCCTGTCTGGTCACTGCTTTGTAATCTGAAGTGGAGCCTGACAAGCTGAGACTGTTCTAATTTTGCCTTCAAAGGGAAAAAGCAAAATTTCTTCACGTTAGGTGCTCTACCTTCAGAGTTTTCCCTCTGTAAACCATGTTTATTGAGTAGCAGGAATCTTGTAGGGTTGGGCTAAAGATTAGAAATACATATTATATGAATGATGACTAATGAACTTAGCCTGACTTTGTACGGTACAAACACTTTATTTCAGCGTAAGAGAATGAAATAACTACATTGAATGATCCAATTACGATATTCCGTGAACCAGGAAATAGGAGGGTGTTGCAATGTGGTGCCACATTGCTGCTGAACCCACAAAGGTCCAGCGTTCTGTCAACTCCAAGATCCTGACAATGACCAGGATGTTGTCAGAATATATTGGCTGTTTTCCTACAGAAAATGATGCTGGTGTGGTGTGGTGCAAACACTCACCTGGTCCTGTTTACCGTTGCTGGCATGCAGCTTGACAGCAAGGTTTGTTCCCATCATCCAGCTGTCGTGCTTTGACTTCGGTGTTACAGATGTGTAACTGCTCCAGGCTCTTTGTGTGTGTTCGTGTTCTGTGGGTCTGTCTGTGCTTCGTGTGGGAATGAAGTTACTGCTTTTGTTTACGTGTCCACCCCAAAAGTCTTCACGTGTTGCTTTAGAAATGAGTTGAATCACTTGGGCCGGGGTT
This sequence comes from Lophotriccus pileatus, assembly GCA_035583135.1. Classification (NCBI taxonomy): domain Eukaryota; kingdom Metazoa; phylum Chordata; class Aves; order Passeriformes; family Tyrannidae; genus Lophotriccus; species Lophotriccus pileatus. Next base: position 15,588,917 of record JAWWES010000021.1, read on the forward strand.
TGGAATGCTCAGATCTGAGTTACTTCTGTTAAAAACAGGGAAAAATAGGACGTAAATGCTCTTTGGCCTCAATCAAACTATGCAATACAGCACACCAGAGAGCTGAATTCCTTGTGATACAGAAGATGTGCGGCTCCTGTGTCCTTCCAAGTCCAGTCCTTGGTCCAAGGTTAGGAGAACTTGTACTCAGAGGCTGCCCAGGAATCTTGTATCCTAACCCACTCCGGTTCACTGGTTTCCCTCCTGCCCCCTTGTCTCACCCAGCAGTTTATCTGGGTCAGTGTATGGGTGTTGGGCCCAGAATGATGTGCTGTCCAAGTGTGTCCCTCCTGTCCTCTCGTGGTGTTGTTGATTGGAGCTCGTCCTGTGATCCCACCAGCGCGGCTTTTCCCGCTGGAGTGAGTTGGGGCCACTTCTCAACGTTTGCCTAGAGCAGGTCGGGTGTTTGGGGTTTGCTGTGCCCTTCTGGGTTGGTGTTGTCTTGCTTTTATGTTCCTGTGTCGTTCAGTTGTGGGTCTGGTCCTGACGGCAAAGAATCCCCGTGACATCCCGAACCCAGTCCGGGCACGTTTTCATTTCCAACGCTTCTGTCTGTCTGAGTTTGATTTTGCTGCTTCCGCAGCAATCCGGGGATAAATGCCCACGTGGTCAGGACTGCTGGTAAAGGTTCTTTGTTCTCCCATTGACTCGTTTTTCCAGTGAAATTTGTTCCTTGTGTTCCTGTTAAATGTCAGTAAAACGGGTACGCTGTTCTCCCCGCTCCTGCATCCCGTGAGGAGCTTTCATCTCCCAGGTGCTCTTGTCTTCTCACCTTCACATCATTCTCCATGTACTTAACCCACCCTGCACCTCACACTGCTCCTTCCCTCCTACCTCCCTTTCCTCTTGTACCTTCCTCTAATTCAGATGAACCTCGATTTCTTTTTCTGCTTCCAAAAAGGGATTTCGGTGCATAACCTGGGAGACAAACAGCAAAGCTCTCTCTGCAGGTGTCTGTGCGTGTCCATCCCCTCCCCAGCACACACGGTGTGAGGGGTTCAGCCTGTTCTATTCCTATCCCCAGGTTTTCCCTAGTGTGAGGCAGAACACAGGCTTGAAGCCATTTCTTATTTCTTTTGGTAGTTGAAAATATTTGGAGATTTTCTTCTTTGGAAATAGCTGCTGTGGATGAGCAGCTGGCAGGAGAGAGGGTTGTTATGCTTCCATATTCAGTATTTTTAATTGAGGAACAAATAATTTATTTTGGGGAAAAAAATGTAAATTTTTTTGTATTTGTATGTCAAAGTGGCCTTTATAGGAAAAGCACATAAAATATTTAGATTAAAATTGCTTAGTTATGTAATTTTAGTGGGGATTTTTGTATTGACAGGGTTTCTATGCATTTTTCAAAATCTACTTGCTGTTTTGTGTTAGAATTATTGGAAATCTTTTTAAAAACATGTATTAACGCGTTTTCCATGGTTGATCCCTTTACTATCATTCCTTTTGAATACTACAAAGGTTTTAATTAACCCTGTAAATTAATTTTCCCCCACGAGTATTTGCATTAAGTCAATACAATGAGTTATAGCATGGGTATGTAGCTTTAAGGGAATAAGCCTAATTAGTGCAGCTTAATTACGGAGAGATCTGTTCGGAGAGGGGCGGAACGCGGGGTTTCAATTGCACTTAAACCTCTGAATTAGGAAATTAAGGTTTTGCTGTACCTCACTAGGACTTTATGACACTGTTTCCATCCTGTGCTGTTTACATTTGAGCGTTGTTTAACTATGCACCGTGTGTGCGGTTTGCAGTTCTCCTTCGTTCTGTTGGGGTTTTATGGACCCTATCAGGTGTGAAAAGTTTTGGAGTGTGTGGTATCCTCGTGGGTTTGGGGAGGGAGGAGAGGAAAGTTAGATCCGTTGGTGTGTTTTTCCATTTAATTATGTCCAAGTCTTCACGTAAGAGACTAAATAACCGAACTTGCAGTTGAACTGTAAGTACAGTCAGTGGTTTGGGGATGGGGGGAAGTGAAGGGGTTGCAGAACTCCAGGCAGAAATACCCTTTAGATGCACTGGGGTGCAACTGCCCCGGCTGCCTGTGCAAAGCAGAGCCCGAGGGGATGCATCAGCCCCCGCTGCCACTGCTTGGATTTTCCTTTCCCTTCTCGGGGTGTTGCTGCGAGGTTTGCCAAGTAGAACCTTCCCGGGAACGTCCGTCAACTGACACTTCAGTTCTACCACTTTATGTTTGTCCTTTTAGTTGTTGTTTCTCTTTCCTGAGAGACCCCACGTTGTCCATTGGGTAGTGTCAGCGCAAGCTTTCAGGTGTGGCACCGAACAAACGTTGCACGGTACGACGTAGAAAAATGTGCAGTTCTAATGGCACTTTGACCCATGGCTGAGACGCTGGGTTTTGTAGTTGAACAGACTCTCAACAACTGAAAACACTCTGTGTCTGCATTAGATGTCTTGAGGGTGAAGCAAAAGGCAGTTACTCCAGTTGTACCCACGGATAATTTGGTATTGATTCTTCTTTTAATAGTTTTGTGATCTGGTTTTAGAAGAACACACATTTCTTGGTTTACTTTAGTTGCCATAAATTGCCCAGTGCGGAGTCTGGTCCACCTCCATCCATTTATTTTCATGGAGTAGTTGCACACAAAATCAGGGGAACAGCAAAGCAGGAAAGCTGTTTGGTTACTCAGCAGTAACCTCCCTTGCAGATTTGTGGCTCCCACACGGTAGGAAAAGGGACACAGGAATTTTCCTGGATTCAGTAGCACTCGCTTTGTTTACGTGTTCTGTAGAACGTTGGGTGACTAAAGGGAGGTTCCCTTTTTAAAGTATTTGACTTGTGCTTTGAGGACTTAGTTGCCACTGTGCAAATTGTGCTGTAATATTGTACCAAGGATCAGTGAAAGTGTTTTATCTTTTTTAATGTTGTTTGTATTTGATGGGGTTTTATAAATGTAAGAAAACAGAGTGTTGTATTTTGATCTGAAATTTGCGTATGGTAAAAGTAACTTTGCTTTATGTATTGGAGGTTTGCTCAGAACTTGAATAATTTTATAGAAGGGTACAGACCAAAATTAATTGTCTTAAAGGTGTTTAATAAATTAACCAAATAAAACATTGATTGTTTGAAAACTTGTTAACTGCTCCTCCTGCTTTTTCTTTCTACTTTTAAAAGGGAGAACGCGGTTCAAGATTTTCTCTCAAGGCCTTAGGAAAAGTGAAGACCAAAAAAAAACAGGAGCGGTGGATTTTATAAATATCATCTCCCATGAGTTATCTGTTTTATTATTAAACATTCCTACATGCCAGAAGTTTAATCAAAGGGGAAAGCCCAAAGGAAATAAATGAGGAGGAAGGGCTAAGGAAACAAGGGGAGGCGGGAGCAATCCCTCTCCGGCTCTGTCCAGGCACTGAGTGCTGGTGATGGTCACTCTGGGGAGATGGGAGTGGGAAGGAGCCTCTGCTCACCTGGAAAAGCTCCCGTGGAGGTTTCAAGGCCTCCATTCTCCCCAGCAGTCACCTTCACTCGTCCCCTTCAGAAATGCTGCTGCTTCCACGTGACCTTTCTGAGCAGAGGAGAAAGATCTGCGCAGTGTCGCTGCCGCCAAGGGCGGGCACAAACAGCCCCTTCCAGGGCTGCCTGATATCCCGGCCCTTGGTTACCCCGTGGTGTGCAGATGTGACCTCTGCAAGCTCAGAGACCTGCATGGTTTCAAGTTGCCAAGCAGCTGCAGCTGCAGCTGAGCAATATTCTTCCTTTGTGGCCTCTGATGTCCCAGCCTCGCCTCTGCTGGGGCTGCCTCCGCTGGGACCAAGGAGCTGGAGCGAGGGTTTGACCTCCAGGAAAGTACCCTGAGCTCTGCCTACCTGTAATTAAACAAAGGGACACTGAGGCAAGGCCAAAATGTGAGGTAGGAGAAAAGGAAAAGCTGAGGTTTGGGGTAGCCTGGGCAAGGGCAGTGAAAGGGGAAGGCAGCAGCACAGCTTCAAAGCAGAACCAGGTGCTGTAAACACGTGTTCTAAAAGAGATGGTGGGCACTAGGACATTAAAAGTGGATATTTGCTGCATAAACCCCCTTTCTTGCTTAGTTTCGCAGCCATACCAAGGTTCTGAAGTGCCAGCCAGGTTGGTGCCTCCAGTGTAAACACGGGCTGATGATAGGGAATGTCGTGTTGATTTACCCTTGTTGCTGGGGTTCCCATGGTTATGGCTGCGTAGATGGGCTCTGCCATATCTCCCCTGTCTTACTGAGTCCTGGAAACAAAGACAGGAGGGTGAACTTGGATTTATCTTTATTCCACAGCCTGGAATCCTAACAGAAAGGGAAGAGGGCTGCAGCCTGGTTTCCTTTACCTTTTATGCACAGAGGAGATATAACTTCTGAAGTTTCCATTTCTGCCTCTTTTTGCCCTCTCAATTTTTTTTTCTGAAGCGTTGCAGGAGAAATCCAGAAATGGTTCCTTAAAGAGGATTTCCAGTTGAGGCTCTCAAGGCCTGAGAGCAGGGCCTCCCTGTGCCTCCTTAGCTGCAAGGGACTTGCCAAGAAGGCAAGTTTGGGTCTGTGCAACCACACTCGTGACTGGGGTGCCGTTAAGGAGTCACAGCTGTTCCCTGGCCTCTACCAGCTTTCTCCTGGCAGGAATGTGCTAGGAGAGGCCTGCAGCTGGCAAACTGTGGAGGCATCTGGGTGTGTGAGCAGCCCCAGCTTTGCTGAGCCAGGCTCTTCCCAGGGCTGCTGCCCCCTGGGTAAGAGGTGGCATCTGCGTCCTTGGCACAGCCCAAGCCTTGGTGCCAGCTTTCAACAGGCTGAGTTTCCCAGGTGAAGAAGAGAGAGGAGGTGATGTGGGAAGGATCAGAGGCTTTGCAGAGCAGGTACCTGGCTCTTGGCCTCCAGAATCTCAGACCAAGCAGCGAGCCTTGCTGTTCCACATTACCAAGTCAGCCCTTTGCACAATGATCACTGGAAACAGTAAAATTAACTGAGGAATAAATTGCTGTTCAGAATTCAATACAACCCCTTGCTTTTTGCCTGGAAATCAGAGACAAAAATTAACGAGGAGTCTGGGGGGGGCTTGGGAAGGGTGCAAGTCATTAGAGCTGAGTGTTGTTGCCACTCCCCAGGTTTTGCTGCTCCAGGTGAAGCAGCAGGATCAGAGCTGCTGCTTTTGCTTTTTCTCCGGCGCATTTGGACACGCACAGGCCGAGCTCTGTCACGTGTGGCCTCTGAGGAATCGTGAACCCCAACACCGTGGGCTGGGCCGAAGGAGTTGGCTAATGGAGAATTTACGGTAAGAGCAAAATGTATTTTTAACCACCAGGATATGCTTATCGTCAGGAAAGGGCAAGCAGCACTCCTATCTCTCCAGGGAAGGGGAAGTGTTGAGCGTGACTTTATTTTTTTTCCAACTCCTTTTCAAACTCTGAAAGGTTGCTTTTTTTTTTTTCCCCTTGCTGAGACATGTCGTTGGATTAAATCAGGGAGTTACACAGACATCAATCCTGGGTCACAGGTGAAAAATATTAAATGCCAGGCATGCAGTGTTTTTCCATTGCATGTGATGTACGTTCAGGAAAGACCTTTGGAAAGAGTGCTTTGAAACGAGTCTGTTTTGCTTTTTAAAATACACCAAGAGCCCGTCCAGAAGCTTTTAATTTTTCAGGAGAACTTTGATGTTTTCTGTGTTGAAGAGGAAAGCAGATTCTCCTCGTGGTGCCCCACCCTGCTGCCTCTGGAACAAGCAGCACATCAGGTGCCTGTGATCCTGGGCTGCTTTTTGGCTTGGGTGCTTTTCTCAGCAGGGGCCTGGATACGTCCCCTTGGTTGTCACCGAGCCTGTTTGAGCTCTGCCACCCCGGGAGAGCACCCAGGGACACCCGCCCTGGGCTCCTGAAGCGAGTCCAGGGTTCACCTTACTGGGCCCTGACATTTTCCACAGCCTGTGCTGCTCTCCCGTTCCTTAATCCTGCCCCCGGACCAGGAAAGCTTTTAAATGAGACCTTGTGATTTGCTTGCGGGACACGGTAACGATGCCTTTCAGGCCACCGAGGCAGGAGGGGTTCGGCTGATCCGGTAAATACCTGCTTGCCTGTTTCAGTCAGTGGTTGGAGTCACAAAGAAAAGAAACGCTTTGAAATGCTAAAAGCCTCCTGACCAAAGAGCCGGGCTGGGGTGGTACCGCCCTGCCTCCCTCCATCCCCCTGCACTGCCCACTCCCCAGAACCAGTCCCGCCTGTCCTCCCGCTGTTCCTCATCACTGCAAGGCCTCCCTCTCCCCCTTCTCCAGGCTCGCTCCTGCCCTTCCTCCGTGCCCCCTTCTCAGTGCTCCTGCTCGCACTTTCCTGCGGTTCAGGTTTAAAAGCTGTAGCCCCCACACTAAAAACGATTCCCGCAGCGCTGGAGTCCCCCGGGCAGCGGGTGCCATCAGTGCCCGATTCCAGCTCTGCTCGGGTTTGCCATCAGCGCTGGATGCGGTGACCTGGCAGGGACGGGGAGGGCAGTGCTGTGCCGCTCCTCCCCGCGGAGTGGCTGGGTGGGTTTGTCCCAGATTTCTTCCCCCTGATATGCCTGTGTCTAAGAGTGAGTCACGCCAAGCCTGGGCAGAGGGTGATGCTCCCCCAGGAACTGCTCCCTCTGAGATCTGAAAGTCTCCTTGGGAAGGGCCTATCTCTTCCCATCAGCTGCCCGCGGAGCTGAGGGCAATGCTCTCCTCTGGGCAGGGCTTGGGACATCAGGTGGGGCGATTCTTTGCTTCTTGCTATCTGTGCTTCAGCAGGTTTCGCTGATTTGCAATTAAATCCTCTTTCATGTTGGCTTTAATTGCCTCCTCAGTTCCCCATACTACAGAGTAGTGCTGAAGAATCCATTTTCAGCCCTTTCAGTTCATCTCCTCCTCGTTTCAGCTGCGTCTGTGCTTTTCTCCTCCTCGCTGTTGTAGTGTGAAATATTCAGGGAGAAATGTGAAATTCCCTCATCTGAAAGTCATGTACCACATCTTACAGCTTGCCATGAGGCACGGGAATGTTCCTGGCTCTACCTGCTTTGAAGAGCAAACAAAGGAAAGCTGCAAGCACCACAGTGTCTGGTCTTGGCAGATGCTTTGGAGACCAGCCCATTTTCATGGAAATTAGGCTGTTGCTATTAGTTTATTTTTTTGTCAGGGCCTGAGCGATTCCTCAATCACTTTTCCATTTTCATAAAGCAGTTTATGAATCACATACACGTAAAATGAAGGAGTTAGCAAATGCTGCTTCCCTTTGATGTACAGTAATCTGGCCTTCTCGTTTTCAACTGCTCCCTGGAAATTTCCATCTTACTGTGCGTATTTCAGTGAAAGGTAGCAAAGAACCCCCCCCACTACCTTCTACTTGTTTAAAGAGAACAGGAAGGTTGTGCAAGCCAAAATGAAAACAAATCTGGTTTGCAGCTGAATGACATGTTAAGAAAGGAGGAAAGGGCTGAGGAAGAACATTCAGAGACAAACCCTTTGGGTGTGGGGCTGTGGGGAAGGTTCAACAGTCCCTGCTCAGAGAGATGTGCTGGACTCACTTCTTGGTACAGCAGTAACATTATGCCATCGTGGTATTTTCCTGTGTTGACTGTGTTCACCTTTGTGGCTTTGAACACGGGGATGTTCCACTTGGCTCCATTTGTCTCCATAGCATCAGAACCAAGGGCACCACCACTCTGTTCAATGTTTACGGCTTTTCCCAACTTTTTTCCTCATGCTGAATGGCATTTTATATCCTCGAGGTATTAGTCTGGTGGTTGGTATAACCCAATATCTAACAATTTCCTGCTACCTGCTGTTAACTGCTCCAGTTTTCTGGGCTCCTTTTTCCCCATAACCTAACCTGTTCCTCGGAGCTGATGTAGTTCAAATGGCACCACCCTCAGACCCTGTTCTGAGATGACAGATGCTCCTTGGATTTGCTTTTCATTGTTTCATTGCTGTCATTGATGGTGTGGTGAGAGAACATCTTCCTCCAGGATTTCCCTGGCACATTCAGTTCTGTGGATGTACTTTGGATCTGTGGTTAAACGGAGAGATGTCCTCTCTTTCTTTATGGTTGCATTTACACACTGAGAAAAGACAGTTGTCTGAGTTGGAGAACACTGGAAGGATGTAGTTTACTAAAGGAAACAGCCATCACCACAGCCAGAGGCATCCCTATCCCTGTGCTGTTTCTGGAGCAGTCTGGAAGGAAGGAATGTTCCACAGTGTTTCTTGGGCTGAATCAACACCCTGTTTCCAACAAGTGATGTCACCGTTGCTCTTGGGGTCGACCCCGGGTTATGAGCAGCGTTCAGATTGCAAAGTAAGGCCCCAACCCAGCAAATACTTACAGCTCTGCTGAGCCTTTTATTTGCAAAATCTTTGCTCTGACATTGCAAGGCACCTGTGAGCGTAGCAGACTGCCAGACAGGGAAGTGTTGCTTGGACCTAGAGTGGCTGAGAGCAGAACAGATTGGGAAATCTGAAAATCTGGAGGACCCAGGGAGCGTGTGCTCAGCAGAGCTTCCCACAGCATCTTCCACCACTCCCCCACCGTACCAGTTTATTAAAGAGACCTGAAAAAAAAAAAAAACCTAGTTCCTGCCAGCCTGGGTGACTCCTATCACAGCTATGACAGGTTTATTCCAGTTGCAAGTCAACACAAGTTTCTCCTCCCTCTTGAAGGTACATAATTAGATCAAGATCATCCTTATTGCTACACCCGTTACCATTGCCTATAATCTTTGGGTATTTGCACTTTCCTTGGCACAGTCCTGATTGGCAAAACAAAGCTTGCATGTGTGATAAGTTTAGGGCAAGAGACTCTTCTCGTTAGCACTGGATGCCATGAATCAGAATGATTAAGTGATTTGTCCAAAGCACAAAGTAGATTTAGTGTTTCTGCACTGCAGTCCTACTAAATCATGAATGTTACCAGTTTCACAAATACTACCTAAAAATACTAAATCCTAATCTTGTCAGTGTGATCTGTTTCCATTTATAACTGAGGCCTCAAACCTTAACCATTTCCTTCTTCCTATTAAAAAAAGCTCCTAGAAACGTGAAATTACAGTAATTTAAAATTACTTCATGCCAAAAAAAGTGTTGTTTGGCACCAGAAGAACATGTCAAATTTTATCTGCTTGCCTCAGTTAATTGTCCTTGCTTTGGCCAACTGGGGGTAACATTCCTGCTGGTCTTCAGTGGGAGAGCTGCAGGTTAACTGTCAGGAGAGACAGTGCTGGTGAACAACTATGAGAAGCTAAGAAGAGATGAGGACAAATGGTCCAGCAATGAGAGTTGGTCTCTGGTGGCCTCAGTTCCTTGTCCTTTGCACCATCTCTGTGACTGGCAGGCCAGAGACAGATCTTTGAACGTGCCAGAAAGTCATCCAAGATCATCCTCTGATCTCTTGAATTCAAAGTCAGTTCATACCTTGGAGGAGATGCTCCTGTCAGGGGAGAACAGAACTGGTCTGCAGCACTAATTCATGGTGCCTGAGAGGCTCCCACCCCTCCTGAACAGGGACCATTCCAATACCTGCTGTAGTTCCAGATTGTTTGGGGAGCAGAGCCATCTCCACGGGGTGTAGACGTGGGAAAGGGGGAGGAAAGGCTGCCCACACAGTTGGCTGATACCATCAGGACCGAAAGGACTTTGCTTAGAGCTTCTGACACACAGAAGAGCCTGCTGTCAGCTGACTGAAAGTGAGACAAGTGTAAATTTTTGCAGTGCTCCTGCTCTGAAACTCTCCCGTAGCTGCAGGGGCAGACGGATATCTCCTTTTGCCACAGGGCCAGGCAAGATGCAAAGAGATCTCGCCTTTAATGCTCCAGTGCACAGCAATGCTGCTGGAAGGAGGAAGTTTGAACAAGATGAAACTGCTCCAGCACCTTTTGGCCTCCCTGCTCGCACTCTTTGCTTTTCAGGTCACCTTAATCCTGTCTACCACTCAGCAGAAACAATATTCTCCAGAGAAATGATCCTGTTGTGAATGCCCCTGAGCTTCTGATGACTGAGTCCCTTCCCTTTCTAAACAAGCCTCTCCAGCAGATTCACATATTTCAACTTGCTTTCACAAGGCTACTTGGTGGCAAGTGGCACCATAACCTTCTCTGAGGCTTCTCACCCAAAGCTTTATGCAAATTGCATGTAAATTTACCCTCACCATGTGAGGTAAGTGGTGCCTAAATGCCATTTGTGTTGATGGATGTCCTGGGGCTCAGAGTGCCTTGTCCTAGCAGGGGTCCTCTGAGGCATGCACCAAATCTGGAGCATCCCCAAGGGATAGAGAATTTAGGAGTGCTGGTGACTCAGGAAACTTTCTGGGCCCAAACCTGCACTCTGAAAGTCCTCCTGCAACAGCATCCAGTCCTCCCATGTGGGGTTGTTCTGCCACATCAGCATCATCATGGTTCTGTCCAGAAAGGATCTGCCCTCACCCAGCACACAGGGAAACCCACTGCAGCCCTTCAGAGGGAGAATTCCATATGTGGCTGCTGTCACAGGCAGAGATGGCCTCGCTCCCCAAGCAGGAGAGCCCCACATGTCCTTTCTATCTGGTGCTGGCAGGTGGTGCTGGCCAAGCCCCAGCCTGCACCCCAGGGCTAACACAGCCAGGGCACATCTTCCTGGAGCTGCCATGGTGCTGCAAACACACATGGACTTGGTTATGTGCTATGGAACAAGCACATGCAGCTCCCACACGGTGCCAAATCCCACTTCCTCTGATGCTCTTTCAGTATTAGCAAGTCAGGCCATCCATCTGATGGGTGCAGGGACAGGGAAGTCTGATCAAAGACTTCTACTCTGTGTACATCTGACCAGGCACTATTCCCTTTCTGTGGCTCCTCCTGGGCACTGTTCTAGTCTTTTCTTCCTTCCTTTCATATCTTTTTCATCCCTGAAAATGGAGCTGTACCTACAGATCACCATCAGTAAGGAGTCCCCAGGACTCACTCCATCTGCTTTCCCCAAGCTCATCCCTGTTTGTGTTGCCATGCTGGAAAGGGAGACTGAGGTGTCACCCAGACTCCTGACTTTTGGGAATAAAGAGTGGCTCCTTGGGATTTATAGCCTGAGCTGTAAATAACAGGACCTGAATCCAGGCTTCATTTATGCCTGGTGGTTTACAATGAGAGACCTGTGCAGGCTGCTTGTCTTTTCATCCCAACTTTGGTGCAGCTTTCATGTCGTTCCATGTCATGCCAGCAGAGAAAGGCTGGAGGGCTTGAAGAGCTGGGAAAGGTTGGCCTCTCCAGATCCTGTTACAGAGGCAGTAACTTCTGCAAGGGGTGAGGGAACAGGCCACATCCACAGTCACTGCTCAAACCAGGATGCCAGGCCATGGGCAGAAGAAGGAAGTGTCTGTGTCAGCTGCTCAGGTATTGGGGGCCTCTGCTCTGGAACCACCAGAAAAGCCACAGGCAGCTCTCATTCAGTACCCTGAGAACAACTGGACTGTTTACACCACCTTTGTATGGAATGGGGTTACATGCCATGCATTCAATCCTTAGTTTGCTTCGTACCAACCTCCCTGTGCAGGCAATCCCTAAGTTACCATGTTGCCCAAAATGACTTGCCCACTTCAATTTGGGTAACTGCTTGCTTTCACAGCTGGCTCATTGTTCTGCTGCTAAATATTGCTCAGATATCCCAGCCATGCCAAGCCTGATTTTTATCTGTGGATTCTGCAAGAAGAGCTGTGGAATGCAAATTATTCCAGTGTATTTGCAGGTCTGTGCCGAGGAGGAGATCCCTGGAGCTTGAGCCTTCTGTTTCCCAGTGAGTCATTATTGTTATGTAGGTTGTATTGCCCCGATGCTTTGAGGTAAGAAATGCTGGGGTTTTACAGGCCACTTGTCTTTTGTAAAAGAACACAGGGTCACAAAATCTCTCTGTGTGTCTAGCAGGAAACCAGCATTCCAGCGGTGATCACAGGGTCTACAAACCTTTCCTCCAAAATCTCACCCAAAATCTCTCTCCGGGCAAAGGCGGTGTCCCCTCAAGGCTTCGCGGGGCCAGACAGCAACTGTTAGCTTAGCAAAGTCTAACAAAAAGCAGGCAGCTTTCTGCAGGCTTTTTTGTCTCAGGTGAGTAGTATAAAACTTTGCTTTCACTTAATAACCCCGACAGCCAAGAAGAGGTGGGGGAATCACTTGATAATTACATGTTCATTTGACAGAGTGCACATAAATGTCTGCAAGTGCCTGCAAATTTTACTGACTCCTGAAGTTACATTCCAGTAGCTCTGGTTGTGTGTCCTTTCTGCTATTCTGCTGAACAAGGGAGGCAACTTTATCAGCTGCCTCTGTGAGAGAGATTTTGTGGCTTCCTTACACAGAACAGGGCAAGAACAGGTTAAAAAGCCTTCCCCCACAGGGTGCTCCTTCCCAAGCAGCCAGCTATCTCTCTGCAGCCAGGCTGGGTGCATCAGGGGCTGTGCCAGGAAAGAATGATGATCCTCCTGCACCCACTCGCCCCGTGGGCAGGGCTGACCCAGAAGGGAGCTGTGAGAGGGCAGGGAGGGCTGGGTGAGAGGAGGCACTTCTGCCTTGTGAGCAAATTAAAACGTGTCTGATCACTGCAGGGATCCAGGGCATCCCCACAAAGCTCAGCCCTGCATGGGAAGTTTTATGGATTAAACAAATGTCTGGACCCAGGGACCTGAATATTTATGGCTGCCTCGTCCTTGCTCTGAGTTTACTCCTGAGCTAACACACACCACACTGAAGTCTAGGCCTGTTTTGCCACAGGGTTGGGTTTTTGCAAGCAAACATCCAAGTTTCCAATGTTTGTCCGTGCTTCATCCAGCTTGCCTCATCCACAGCTGCTGCAGTGGGGAATGGTGAGAGCACTCGTCCCTGGTAAGGCACAGAAGGACATGTGAGGTGCCACAGAGGTGGCAGGACAACGGGCACAGCTTTTGTGTTTGCCACTGATGATCTCTTGGGTAGAGTGAGGGATTTTCAGACTGTTCTGGAATTCCAAACCAGGCAGTTGAGGTGATTTCAGCAGAATGAGGACCAGGATTGCATTCACAACTAGTTTTAAAAGTGCTGGCAATAAACAGCAAAATGCTGCTCACTTTAGCAAATGCAAAACCCATCCTGAGTACAGACTCTTCTTTCTCTATTTTCGTGCTCTGTTTGACAGTGGTTTCTGACTGGCTTCCAGCAAGGCAATAGTCAACCTGACTATTATTTGTCACCTCCTATGAGCTAAATATAATTTGGATTTTATTTACCTCATAGTATTTCTTTAACAAGATGTGTAACTCACTCTCTGATGTGCGTTTTTCCTGAAAAAAAAGAACTCACCACATTGCTGTCTTTATGCAAATTAAATAAAATCTTTCTATCTTTTTGCCACAGATCTCTCTATATATACACTGAGGAGATATCAGCTTGGGAATTGGCAGTCTGAGGGCAAATAAATGAATTTATAGTAAAGCCTGGTTATTGTTTTTAAAGACCTATTGAAAGGAGAAGACTGTTCTTAATTTTCTCTCATAATCTCATTTCAAGATGTTTAGCTCATAAAGGTCTGTCAGAACATGGGGCCTGGACTTTTATCTTTGCTCTCCAGTTGAAAAGCTGAAGGACACTCTGGTTTTTCACTCCTGGCTGTGGTCACAAGGAGAAGCTGTAGCCAATACAAGACAGGATCCCGTGGGCCACCGCCACAGATTCCTTGTCCAGAAGTGAAAAGGGCTGTTAATCCTGCCTTGTTTGCTTTGCACACCACACCCCTGCTTATTGCCTACAATCTAAATTACAGAGGCGGCCAAACTTGCTTCCTGTTCAAAACAATAGCCCTGGCTGACACATCCCCTCGAAATGCACGGAGCAAAGTGCCAGGGAAGGGCCCCAGTGGGTTGGAGGGGCCCCAGGGCTGGGGGTTTGGGCACTGGTGGTCCCCAAAGAAGGGTCACACCTGCCCCCCAGGCAGGCTGGGGAGAGATGTGGGGGCTGCTGATAGTGTGCTGTGGAAAGAAATTACTTTATGGAGGATGTTAATTAAGGGAAACATGTCTGGAAATAGGGGGAAAACTTCCTGGAAAGAACAAGCATGAACAGGATCAACAAAGGCTTATGAATTTAGTAGGAATTTCTACAGGGAAGCTAGTTTGTGAGTGGCCAGCTGTCTCCAAGTCTGAGTCATGCTTTTCTCTACAGGAAGGTTGATATTGGTTTATTGCAGAAAACATTTTCATTAGGTAGTTTTCATGGGAAGGATTGTACGTGGGGATATAAGTTCTAATTTCCTGTTTGTTTTACCTTTCCTAGGAAATGTGTGCAGCAATCAGAGCTGATGTTACTCGTGCTTATTGGGAAGAGTTGTGTTGTGTTGGAGTCCCTCTGCAAACAGAGGATGTACAGAAAACACTCCCAGGTATTTCTCAGGAACTATGCTGGATCACAGCCAAGATGTCCTGGAGGATGTAGGGGACATACCCAGCACTTCCATGTGCAAACACTGTTGTGTTCACAGTGTCTGGCTAACGAAAGGCAGGACAAGCTGGTGAGGGCACATTTGGCTACCCATGCCAAAACCTTCTGATTCTGGTATCACAACATGTCCAGTGATGGTGCCTGTGGTCTTGGGATGTGCAGCAGCTTGGGAAACAGGGATTCCCTTCCTCTTGTTTGAAACAGAGGGTGTCACAGTGTGTGTGCAGGGCACTGCTGCTCCCCGGGGTTCCCTGTGAGGTGCTGCTGGGCTCAGTTGTTGACACTGCAGCTGAACTGGCTGCAGAGTGCAGCGAAGGGGCAGCGAGCCAGGCCCACGATTGTTCAAGTGCAGGAAAACAAGCTGTGTGTGCAAAGTGATCTGGGCACCGGAGCTGGAAAATCCGTCCGACCCCTTGTGCTGTTGGTCCGAGGAGACTCGTGTTATGAAAGTGTTCCTGGGCTTATTTTTCCAGGGATGCTGGCATGTTGGGAAACTTCGCCTTTACTTCGGTTTTAATGTTCTTTTGTTCTGCATTCTGACTCAGAATAATGCCTTCCCCTGTGAGCTGGAATTACAGCTGGAGCCAGGTTACAGGTTCCAAATCAATCTGGTATCCTAGAGATCTACCTCACTGATAGCAGGTAGAAATCATTCCCCCTATCTCTACCCACAGTGTCTCAGGGAATCCTGGGCATACCTTTTGAAGGCTCCCTCTCCCTGTTTTTATCCTCACTTTGGGATCAGATGACATCTGGCTCCATCACTTTGTGAGCCTTTGGATAATTCACTGTTTCCATTTCTCTCCCAGCATGATCTATACGATCCTCCCCTGAGACATTTTACTGTCTGGAATGAACTCCCCCATCTCCTCCAGAGAAGACTGAGGCAGATGATTAACTGTAGCCAAATCTACCCCTTTTTCTCTCTAAATTATCCCTTGCTGTCTCCTCCTTCCTCCTCTTGGTTTTAACTAACAACCTCATGAAACATCTGACTTCTTGGTTTTTCTAGGGGAAAATTCTGAACAAAACCACATTCAGGCACACAGACATACACACACCAGGCAGACAATGAATGCTCACAGACAACCAGCAGCATGCTCACAGAGGCAGGCTTATATACAGATACAATGACGTAAATCAACACCCAGAAGCATTTATTAAATTACCCAGATATATACACAGAGGGACAGGCAGATGGGTTAAGGCTGCGTTTTTACTGGTGGATAAATGAAAACATCACTTTAATGCCCACAGGAGAGTATTTTGGAAAAGCAGTGGCAGCAGCAGCAGCAGCACCACCAGATATTAGAGGTGATAATGTCTCTTTATGCACTCTTGCAGACTAATTGGCTTATCCTAGGAAAGGGCAAATACTACTGCATAGCAAGTGCAAAACCATAAGCTTTTTTTTTTTCAATTCATAATGAAAATCCGTGCAAAAGCAGCATAGCAGTCATGCCCAAAATCGGCCCCTGTTCCCAGGCAAGGAATGGTTCCTGGAACTCGCATCCCTAAACTCCCACCTTTGATTGCTCAGGGCAGCCCTGTCTTCCTTTTTTTCTTGCTCAAAGATGAAAGCAAACTGAATTCCCTCTGTACAATCATGGGAATAGTTATTCCCAGAACCCAGCTACACAGCTCTTAGTGCATTAAATAGACTTTTTCTTGAATGCCCATCGTCCTCGGGATATGGAACATTAGGAAATACCGTGGTTCATGAGCACCTGGTGCTTGGTTACCCCCACACCCACTTAAGGAGGCATTTTAGCCACAGATATCAGTTAACTGAAACAACTGCGTGAATTAAACTGGCCAAATGTCTGTCTTTTCTGGCCCACATGAAGGTTTTCTCATTAAAAACTACTGCTAAGCTAACTGCAATCTCCTTAGATGACCTTGAACCTTCGGATTCACTCATATCTTCAATATGTTTATAGTGATACATTTTCTCTATTGCTTGTTTCACTGTTAAAATTTGAGTAGTGTTTAGAGCAAAGATCTTCTTTGCTCTTGACTGCAGGACAAACAAGAGGCCAGCCCCTGGCTGGCTGCACTCACAGACATCACCTGGGACACACAGTGCCTTTATTCTCCTGCTGTTGATAATGATAACCCAGCCCCACTCCACGCTGCCCACGTTGCACCCACTCCCTTTGCTCCCATCACCTGTGTGGCTGTGGTAAACAAATGTAAACTGATATCAGCCTCGGTGCAATTTGCTGATGGACTTAACCAATTCACAAGACAGCAGCAGCTGTGCCATCCCTAAGGCTCTCAAGGTCTTACTGAAGGCTCAGGAGCTGGTGCTGGTTAGCTGGTGTTTTCCTACCACGTCTCATTCTGTGTTTGTATCTTAAAGCTTTCCACAGCATTAGTGAAGAGCTTAATCCAAACATACTCTTTTCAGCTTATATCTTCGTGCTCTGAAAACATAGCCTTATATACTGGAAGCCAAATATATAGAATATAAAGAAAGTGCCTTCATTTTGCAATCTTATAGTAGTTCAGAAACTCTGATTTCGATGGTCAGCCACAGCCTTGGGCACTATCAAAGTTATAGCCATGATTTCTTTCTTTTTTATGCTTTTTTTTTTTCCCTGACTGTGACATGTGATGCATTTCTTCTAGGAATATGGTTCAGTTTATCCATTACTGACCATCTGTTCTTTTCAGAGAGTTCTATGGATTGTCATCTTCTTGCTCTGTTGCATGTGAAGTGGGGACTGTCACTACCATGACATGGGAATTTCATCATAAAAACAATAATTAGGGATGTTCTTTCATTGTCTCTTTCTATGACACCTCTTCACCAGAGAACCTGTGGACATTAGTCCTGCTAATTCTTGGCACTCTTACCCATTCTGCTTTTTTTTGCTCTCCCTGGTCTTTCAAAAACTAATCCAAGTCTTTCAGCACTTCACCCACTTCTAATTTCACTTCCCCACTGGGTTGGTTCAGTAAGCAAAGATATACTTCCCTAATGTGGGGACTACATTTTTCTTTCTTAGTTGTTCTTCCTCTGTTTTGGGGAAACTTCACTGTATTGTGACAAGCTCAGAGCTCTGCATCATATCCCCTTTCCCTCTGACTTTTAATGCTTGGCTGTGTCACGGTGATGTTTTATGTGTGTTAAGAGCTAATAGAGCATTTTGGATTCAGGAGCACTCACAGCTTGGAGTGACTGGTAGGATGTGACCTATTGATGAAATAGGAAATATTAGCTGGGGGTGGGAACAGTAACACAGACAGTGTAACGGAAACGGTGACTTCTCACTGCCTGCTGCCAAAGGACAGTTTTTTACATACATCTTGATGGCAGTAAGCACTAAAGGAAACAGAGACAGCAGCCTGATGAGGGATTTTCCTTTTCCAAGGTTTTTTCCACGCCTGGGCATGAGGGTGGCCCTGGAAGAAAGTAGGTGTTCATAGGGAAGAAGTTTAGTGCTCAGGACTCCTGTCACCTAGAAGGGTGAATGGGGAGGATACCTTATCTGCACTAGAAGGGTGAATGGGGAGGATACCTTATCTGCACTGTCTGGTTGGGTACAGAGCAAAGCAGAAATTTCAGGCTCTTTCCACTCTTCTGCTGATTTCCTTCCTATCAACTGGTTTATTTAAGTTGCCTCTTAGTTTCTATTTGGCCAATTCCGATTTAGACCCAAGATTACAAGAGTTGAGACTTCCTCTTTGCACTTAAATAATTCCCTTCACCACAGCAACTCTGTTAATGCTGCTTCTGAAATGTTCTGAAACATTTAAGCTACTTTGTAGAGTGCTCCATCCTACTCTAGCAGATCTGGGAAAAGTCAGATTGGAGTGCTGCTCAGATCAGCAGATGGCAGGCTCCTTCTAGCAATTGATAGCACCAACCTAATCCTACATCCCCCTACATCAGAGCATCTGATGATGACAGGCAGAAAAAAAAGTACTTCTGCATCATGCACTCAAGTGTGTGCATTATGTCAGTGAGGAATCAGAGATATATTTGTCCCCAGGGTCTGCACAGCTCAGAGTTAGCCCTGTACTATAACGTGCATCAGCTGGGGAAACGAGAACCCAGTGCCTGAGTAAACCAGAGAAACAGCAGAAACCTGAATGTCAGAGACGTCAGGTTCATATCAGTCTGATTTCCCACTTCCTCCACCTGTGAGGTGTCTTCCAAATTACTTTTAAGCCTCAGGAGTGGGTGATAAGATATTTAGGGAAAAGAAAGAGATGCTTACAATCCAATCTTTATTTTATGTGCCTGTGATCAATAGTGCCCTAATCCAGCCCTTCCTTCCCTTAGGGCGACTGCTCCTTGCAGGGTGGGTTTCTTTAATCTACCTAGTTTTTAAATGACCACCACCTCTTTGGGGAAATAATTCAGTTTCCCGTAGTTTTATGACTTACTGAATCCTCTTAACACCACCGTGCTGATTAATTCAAGCACACTTCAAACACAGGACTTTTAGTGTTACTGATACGACATCTCTTTTATGTGTTAGGTGTTTGCTTGAATGTGTTGTATTCCCCATTTTCAGTAAAGAACGGTTTAAAAGTATTTTTTAACAGTACAGCATTGTTATGAAAATGAGCTGACTAGTGAGTCTGATAGCAGGAATTTGCTCTGAGTCAACAGTGGCAATTTGCAAGCATTGACTAATGAATTCCATAATCCAGGCAGCACCTCTGCAATAAGGGAAGAAAGCTCCATTATCTCTAATATGCATTGAGGATTCAAACATGAGAGGAATAGCTGCTGTGTAAGAGTCTAAAGGAATATTGAATACAAGTTGGGAATTCCTGGTCTTTGCTGCTTGGAAAAACTGTATCTCACATCTCAGAACAGACAACTCCCAGGAATGTGTTAAGCAGACAAGAGCAGGAGGTTGTTTTTTTTTTTGTGTTACAGAAAGCATGAATGTGTTAGAACCTTACAGCCTCTGACAGAAAATTTCAGTGACAGTAAAAGGAGATTTAGTTTTTTCTTCCTTCTTTGATTGACGGGGGAAAGGGTTTGCCAAGTCATGTGTTAATGTCATAACACTGTAAAATGAACCAGGGATAATTAAAAGATGTAGTAAGCAGTTATTATTCCTTTTCCTTGTTCTCTCTTTTAAGGTGTACTGCAAATCCTGCAAAGCCCCTTTGGGGACAGTGGTCAGCACATCCCCTGTTGAGGTATCTCATTGTCTGTGTCTGGTCCTTGCCACAGCTGCTCCTTTAGTCCCCTCATAGCTTGTCAGGCATCCACTTGCATGAATTCATTCTCAAACAAGGTGAATTTAGGCAATTTTTTCCCCCTGTGTAGGTTTTGGCATCTCAAGTGTTTTCTCAAGGGTTTTCCAAGGCTCCCACCACTATGAAACCGATGTTAGTGGCACTGAGCACTGTACATAAAATGCCATCTTCTTTTCCTTTGGAATATCACACTGGTTTTGTTTTAATGCATGATTATAGGTGGGTGTTACTAAGATGAAAAAGGCTTCTGTTTTGGCACCCATGAATGACCTCTGCAGAACATCTGATTGAATTGAGAGTAGTCAGACAAGAGAACAAATGTTGGGAATGCATAAAAAGGTTTTTTTTCCCCTTAAGATTGGAATCCCAGGTATTTGTCAATGGGCTTTCCTGGTTTTACTGACACACAACCGAGGAGATGAATATTCTGAATAATACACGTCATAACAGAATTGGTTTTGAAAAAGAGAAGAAAACCTCTGTTGCTGACCCAGAAGCCTATCTGCCCTAAATTGCATGGTGAGTATAACCCAGGTTTCCAGGGTACAGTGTCTTGCAGGAAGTGATGCCTCTGTTTACAAAACCTATTATGAAATTGTGGTGAATAATAAGAAGAGAGCAAGATACAAAGAAGTGCAAATGAAAGGGCAGAGTCCAGGAGTAAGATAGAGCTTGGAAGTGAGTGAGCAGAGCTCAAGAGTAGGGTAGGTGGGTCTGAATTGCCCTTCTGCCACTGAACCCTCTTCTGGAGAAAATACCTTTATCTCTGCTGCTTCCCTGCCAGCCCCACTCTCATTTTGATTCAACTGCACTGGTATTTCTGCGGAGTAGAACAAGTCTCTCTTGGACTATCTCCTTCCCCCTTCAAATTTGACCTGTATCTAGAGACCCTGAATTAGAAGAGCTTCTACTCAGTAGTAATATCAACAATAATAAACTATTCGATTTCCATTTTGAAAGCTTGTGCTTCTCTTCTAGCAGAGAAGTATTTCATAGAAAACCTTGTAAATTCTTGAATTATTCAAAACTGATAGCATGCCCAGAAGCACCTTGTGAATAGCTAGAGGTATGTGCTTTTTATTATGAATTATTTGCTCAGTGTTTGTTATATGAATGATTATGACTCACATGATAAATTTCTGGTTGGATTTGCTCATAAAAATTCGATTTTGGGGGGAAAAACCCAGAACTTACAGCAATTCCCAAATGCCACCTTGAAATACTGCCAGGCATGTGTACCTGAGATGTCTGTTGTGCCGCATGGAGGCAGAAGAGGAAGCTGGGAAGAACAAAAAAGCCAGGATTGCAATTGATCCAACTTTTGATTGCTATAATAGATATGAGGGAGGGTGTTAGTTTTAATGTGCTCAGCCTTGGGTCACATACCAGTTATTTATTGCAGGTTGGATGGCTAATGTGTGTTCCAGCAGGCTGTGCAGCACCAGCGTGTTTCAATTTCACTTGTCTAGACAGGGTTTTCAGTTGCCCTGTTCTGGCAGGCAGTGGGAGATTTCATACCTTGATCTTATCGTGCTGTGCCGAGTTTACCTCTCCGAGAACACCTGCAGCCCGAGTTCAGGGGAGCTGCAAACACACAGCACCTCTGTGGATTTGGACCTCTGTCCTTGACACGAGTGGCTTTTGCAATATCTCAGTGGATTTCAACACTTTGGAACGGTGGATTTCCAGGCTTGGATCCTTTCAGGTAACTCGTGGGTCAACGGCTCTAAATCAGCCTTCATTTTTTTGCTGCGTTCTGTGGAACATGAGTGGAAAACATCTGCTCTAATTTGCCAGGAAATTCACTTAAGAGCACCAGACTCTTACATAACGACCTCCCGTTGGTTAGCAGCTCTCAGAGATGACAACCACAGTGGTTTGGGCAGGTGAATGGTTTGCACAAACTAGAATAGTCACACTGGCTGTATTTCTGGGTGAAGTGTTGGTGCAGGTGAGTGTATGCGAACAGTCCTACTATCGACACGATTATCATTTGTACCAGAACAGTGCCTCGGATCAAACGAGAACAGGTCTCCCTTGTACCAGACACTCTGGGAACTCCTGGAAACAGACAGTTCCTGCAGGGAAAAGCTTACATCTAAACCAAGCTGTCCCTTCCCAGTGTGGTTTGCAAGTGTGTTTTTGTTATTATTTTTATCGCTGTCCCACACAGATTTACAGGTGTGAGTAGGTCTGGCTGTGTTTCAGGGTAAATGCCTGCGTCACTCACCCCTCGCAGTCTGTGGTGTACAAAGCCCTGTGGGAACCGCCTGTAATGTTTAGTGCACAATGACCAGTCAGTTTGTTTAAGTTCAGGAGGTAAGTGATTACCGGGGCTACAAGATACTGACAATCTGAACCTCTATAAAAGAGATTTTTGTCTTCCTGTTGGTTATATTATTCATCTCATTAAACGAGTGGCTTTCTTCTGACCTTTGCCAGGTTGTATAATTCTGCGTCATTCTATCAACTGGTACTCGGGAATACTCTGGAGACTTCCTTGCTTTTTATAAATAATTTTGAGGCTGATATGCAACAAAAGTATCTCCTGAATTTGCTAGCAATTGATAGGTTAAAAAATTCTTCCCTTCTGAGAGTGTTTAGGCAGCAACACTCCTGTCAAGTGCAAGCCTATTTTAACACAACAGCTCTGTAAGGACACACGTGATGGACATGCTCGCTGTAATTGTGGTCCAGCTGGTCATGTATTGTCTTTGACAGCAGCCACTACAAAAGGCTTTATGGCAAAGGCTCCCAAACCTTTCCAGTAGCAGCTCGCCTCTCCAGCAGATAATCTGTGTGACTCATGATGCGAACAGATCAGATGAAAGAGCTTTCTCTTGGGCAGGCTGGTGATGCTGCTCACAACTGCTGGCACCTCTCTTGGCATGGTGATCTATCTGAGGACTGCTGCAGTAGAAGATGCCACCAGAAACCCAGTCAAGGCCACAGACTGTAGAATAGTCATCTCATCACAGAACAGGCCATCCCTTTCCCAAACTCCTTCAATTAGAGTCAAGCTTAAGTTTTTAAGTGTGAAGGTTTATACTTTCTCTGAATATTTTGCAAGCATCAAGTAAAACAGCCCTGAAAATTCCTTCTAAATTCTGGAACTTGGTAGTATCCATTGCAATGAGTGCCACAGTTTAATGGCATGTGCGTGTATTACATCAAATGTTTTTGTTTTGTTTGCTTGTCCTAACCTTGTTGTGCAGATGAGGAAATTGGAAATGAGATCCAAGTGAGATCCAAATTCTGCCACTGAAGATTTAAACTGCTGAGAAAAAAAGCAAGTATCGATGGTACCGTTTCTCTGGGCATGACATCCGTATTGCACACAGCATCCCTGAGCCGTTAAGCGGTTTAGAGGGCTTAGAAGGGAGTTCATTTTTTCATTCCTTTTTTTTTTTTTTCTTTTTTCTTTTTTTGGTAAACAATTGTTCTGCTTTGTGGAGGATCAGAGGACGTGCCACATTCTTCTCAGCACAGTCTGAGGAGGTGCTGCTCTTCCTGGGCTTCTAAGGGCCGGTGTGTTTGGGAGCGCAGCCGTTCCCAGTACCACCATAAAGCCAGAGGAAATGGAACAACAGTGGGATCCACTGGTGAAGTGCCAGCGGCCAGAGAGTGGCTTCCCTGGCAGTTCCTCACAGTGGCTCTACAAGAGCTTAGTGTGGACTGAGGATGCTCAAAACTCAACCTGCCCGAGAAGAAGAAGCAGAGGGGGTGTGTGGGTTGTGATTTTAAGCGATTGTTCCTCTGTACTCTGGTACTGGTGAGGCCACACCTCGAGTGCTGTGTCCAGTTCTGGGCCCCTAAAGTCAGGAAGGACATTGAGGTGCTGCAGTGGGTCCAGAAAACGGCAAGGGAGCTGGTGAAGGGTCTGGAGAACAAGTCCAGTGAGGAGCAGCTGAGGGGGCCATGGGGGCTCAGCCTGGAGGAAAGAAGGCTCATGAGGGACCTTGTCACTCTACAGCTCCCTGACAGGAGGGTGGAGCTGGGTGGGGGTCAGGCTCTTCTCTCAGGCAACCAGCGCCCAGGCGGGTGGACCTATCCCCAAGCTGTGCCAGGGGAGGTTCAGGCTGGGCATCAGGAGGAATTCCTTCACACAGAGGGCGATCAGACATTGGAACGGGCTGACCAGGGAGGTGGCGGAGTCACCACCCTCGAGAGCGCTCCAGGAACGCCTGGCCGTGGCGCTCGGCGCTCTGTTCTGGCTGACGCGGTGGCGGTGGTGCTGGGTTGGACTCGGTGACCCCTCCGAGGTCTTTTCCAACCCCGTTCGATTCCGCCCCCCCCGTGAGGGGCAGCGGCGGCGGCCGCGCGCGCGGGACTCCCCGCGCGCCTCCCGCAGCCCGGCGCTGCCCCGGGCGGCCATTGACGTCAGGCCGGGCGGCACGTGACCGCGGCGGAGCCAATCGGCGGCGGCCGGAGCCGCTCCGGCGAGAAGGGGCCGTGTCGGCAGCGCCCGCCGCCCCCGCCCCCTCCTCCTGCCGCGGCGGCGGCGCGTGGGGACCCGCGACACACACACACACACACAGAGAGAGAGACACGCACATACAGACACACACACACACGTACATACATACATACACACATACACACACACACACAGAGACACGCTCCCGCACCCACGGGCGCGCACCCGCACCCACATACATGCACGCGCGCCGCCGCACGCTCCCGCGCACACGCCCCGGGGGGAAGGAAGGAGCCGCGGCCGGACGCCCCGCAGCCCCCGCCGCCGCCGCCGCCAGGAGCAGCCCCCCGCGCCTCCACCGCCACCACCACCACCGCCGGCTTTTGTCCGCCGCCCCCGCGGGAGCCCACCCTGCGCCCGGCCGGCGGCAGCATGGACGCGGCGCTGTGACCCGCCGGGGGCGGATTGGGAAGTTTGAATAAGGATTTTATCGCTTCCCTTTCCCCCTTTCTCCCCCTCGGTGCGGCTCGGTCCCTGCCCCCATCTTCCCCGACAGGTTTTTGTTTTTTTTTTTCCCCCAGCATTTTTTTTTCCTTTTAATCCGCCGCGTGAGGTTGGATTTTTATTATTATTATTATTATTATTGGTTTTTTTTTTTTTTTAATTGATTTGGTTGTACCCGTCTCTACCGGCCGTAGAGACCGGTCCCCGCGGGCGGCCGAGCGCCACCCCCGACCCGGCCCGCGGGGCTGCCATGGATCGCACCGGCGGCTCCGGCGGGGGCAGCGACCGCAGGCAGCCCGAGGAGAGCAAGCCGCTGCTGGGCGAGATGTCCGCTCCCGAGGGGAATAAAATGGGTGCCGCGCCGTGCCGGAGAGCCCTGCTCCACTGCAACGGCATGAGGTACAAGCTGCTGCAGGAGGGGGACATCCAGGTGTGTGTCATCCGGCACCCCCGGACGTTTCTCAGCAAGATCCTCACCTCCAAGTTCCTGCGGCGGTGGGAGCCGCACCACTTGACCCTGGCGGACAACAGCGTCGCCTCGGCCACGGTAAGAGCCCGCCCGGGTCCGCCCGGCACCGGCATCGGCATCGGCATCGCCACGGCCGCGGAGCATCCGCGGGGTGCGGGGGGATGCCCGCGTCGTGGGGCCCCCGCTCTGCCCGACCTGGGGGGGATCCCCCCGAGGGGCCTCGGAGGGTTCGTGGAGGGTCGGCTCGAGTGGGTCGCGGAATGCCGGCGGAAAATCCTGAAAGGATTTTTTTTTTTTCCCTTTGTAATCCGGTGGTTATTTAATTTTGCGGTTTCGGTATTTTTTTTTTTCCGAGCAAGACTGTTATTGTTATTATTGTTACTGATTTCCCCCCCACCCCCCATTTAAAAAAAAAAAATTAAAAAAATCCTCCTTTCCCAGCATGACCGACATGCAGTCGCCACACCGAGCCCTTTCTGTCCGAAAGCAAAGTCGGCAGATACCTGCTGGCACCTCGGGCAAGTTGGAGGTGAGCGAGGTGGAGGATGCTTTGAATTCGACAGCGAAGGCTCGGGCTGTGCGCGGTCTTCGCTGTGGTTCAGGCCTGCTCTGGGGGCTCTGCTTTGGCGGTCACATACCCTGCCCAGACACAGGCGATGTGATTGGAAAATATGGAGATTCCTTCAGGGTATTCTTCCTGCTGGAAAATGATGCAAGAGAAAAATGCGAGGTGGTGATATCAGCGTTACAGAAGATGTACAGTAGACGCATGCAGTCTTGAAAAATATGATTTTTATGTTCATGTACAACTTGAAATTTCATGGCCATTATTATTTGAACATTTGTGTAGCATGTGATGTGATTGCGCCCATATTTTGGCGATTAACACAGCTCACAGAGCATGTTTTACACTGCTCTTTAATCATTCAGTACTTGGATCGTGTCTTTTTTTTTGATTTATATGTAAATGTCTCATTTTTCTCAATGGCTCCGTTCTGGCCTTCCTATAGGACACTCCTGAATCGAGAGCGTGGATTGGCTTTTGTGTGGATTTCTGTTAATGGTGTATTTCAGTAGGTTTGATCCAGCCTGTGCTGTGCTTGGAGACTGGATTTTGTCACACTTTGGTACGCAGACATAATGTGTGTAAATGTCCCTCCTGCATCATGCTCTGCTGTGAAGTATTCAGAGCAGGTTTTCGGTGGGAGCTCCTTTAACCTTCAGGTAGGCCAGCTGCCTGTTCTCACAGAGCTCTTTTTTTGTGCCACAATGACATCTCTCCTTATGGTTTCCACGGGGCTCTCGAGGATGTTTCCAAGGGAATATTTTTCTTTCTTTGATAGAACTACTGTCTAAAGGGAGAAGCAAGACTTGATCGGGCATTGCTGGAGAAAACCCCCAAAAGACACAGGAGCTCAAGGAGTTTTTGCAGCTCTTCATTTTGTTAAGATACCATAAGTGTGGAGGGGGAGTTGAATATCAGTGGAGATGAGGCATTTTCCTGGCAGTATCCATAGCTGACTATTTCTGAGCAGAGAAGGATACCGGCAGAGAGAGGCACGATCGTGCTTTAGATGTTGATCTCTGCAATGTGGCAATACCAGGCATGAAGTTGTATTTGTGCAGGAGACGTCAAGCTCTGCTTGCTGGCAAAGCTGTCACCAAAGAGGCCATCTCTGAAAAGGTTTCTGAAGTCCTGTGGGGTTGTGCTTTAATTAATGTTGAGGTGTTCCCATTCCTAATTATTTTATGCATATAAATAGCAAGAGGACAGTAAAACATTGTGCGTACCATTGCAGGCTCCATTTTGTTGAGCAGAGCTCTTCGGGCTTGGTCTTGCGCCTTATCGTTTTTTTCCAGTGCTAACTCACCAAGTAAATACCGTTGTTCACAGAAGTATCTGTGCTTTATTATTTCCAGTAGTGTCTTTGGTTTCCAGGGAGCAATTAGGGCACGGGGATAAGATCTACATTCACTTGTTGCCCGACTCTATGGGTAGGTTTAGGAGGTATCTTACAGGTTCTGGGATATCTACATTTTATTCTTTGTTTTTTTAAGCTGGGAAGATTTGATTTAAGCCAAGTCTGTGGTAGTTTAACTCCCACCCCCTATGGAAATGGGGTACAGGCACAATGCCAAAACCACCTCAAACTGGAGGTAGATATTTGAATGCGACTAATTTGGTTTTCAAGAGCTGTAGGAAAATATCCATTCTGTCCATTGAAAGTGAGCGTTGGGAGCACTCAACAGCTTTGATAACAAGGTCATTTTTACACATGGGGCTTTCCACAGCCAGGGTGCTTTATGAGCAGCCAGTAATTAATCTTCACATCATCCCTTTGCAAATCCTCTGGCATGACGAGTTTTACTGCATTCTATGTAACATGAATAAAATTGAGCAGGAAAATAACATCACTTTGTTTTGCATTTGAAAGCAAAAGTTGTAATGACAGCTAAATCCAGATCTGGCAAATTATGTCCCTGAGTACAGTGGATAAGTTATTTGTTGATTCTAGGCACTTTATATCCTTTTTATTGTCACTTGAGACACATATTTGAATTAAAATCTTCTCCCCACAAGCTCTTACTTGTCAGTCCCTGGGCTGCAATATAGGAGTTAGCTTTAGTTTGTGTATGGATTATTCATCTGTAGTTTATTCCACGAGCAGACACAGTATGTGCCGACATCTGTAAGTCTGAATAATGAGACCCTATCTACATTTTTTTTTTGGTGAGAGATAAGTAGTTTTGTTGTTTATTTAGGCAGCTACATTTTTTGTGCTGACAAGATAGTTTTTGGTAGCAGAAGCACTATGCATGAATGCAGTGGAACAACTGTTAGGCCGTCTTATTTTAGCAGAATTTAGGGAGAAAAAATAATGCTGTCTACAAAGTGCATTTTCTGACATTTTCACAAGTGACTGTTTCAACTCAAATAAGTCCATGTTAATCAAATAATAATAATAATTGTATTCTGAATTGGTGTATGTACTCAGTTAAGCAATGGAAAGGTATTAGGTTGTGGAGAGTCCCATCACTGTAGGTATTGGGACTTTATGTGATTAATGTATTGTTTCCATTGCTTGTTTCATGTTTTTATTTCTCACAGAATTGGTTAAATATAGTGCAGTTTCACCGTTACAGTTTCACTCACATCACGTTCAGGCTTTCCTTCTGGTTAAGGGATTTTTGGAGAAAGTGAATACAGATCTGTAGCTTTTTTATTATTATTGTTTTGTTTTGTTACTGTAAATATTAAAGCCCCAGTAGGAAATTTTGATACTTAGGGACTTTGTTTGTCAGACAGCAGCTTGCCTGGGAATGAATCTGACTTTCTCCCCTATGGGAGGAATAATGTTTGTTTTATAAACACCGACCAAACTCAAATGTAGCACCCTTACTAATTATTTTTTCACCAGTGAGATCTGTCCTTGCACAGCTTGAGGGGCAGTGATAGTAAAAACAAAGGCAGAAATAAAATCCAATTTAATATTTCTTGTGTGGGTTTTTTTGGGGGGAGTGAAAAATGACCCTCTGGCTGTCTTCAGCAGAAATGTTAAAATTTAATTTTCAATAGTTTAAATATAGGTGTCATGATTAAACTTCTGTGTCTTTAGTATCCTTCTGCACTGTCTCTCTCATGTCTCTGCCCTGCTTTTTTCTTTCATTCTTTCTCTTGAATCAGTTGGGATTAGATGTTGAGGACAATGAGTTTTAAAAGTCCTGGGTTGCAAGCAAGGCTTGTGATACATATGTATGTGCAGCAGACAAGGAAAGAATAAATAAGTGATTCATTTTTGCTGGCGAGGGATGACCTCTCTAGTTCCCATCTGGGAAGATAAGACATTATTGAAACCATGAAGTTATTCATTAATATCCCTCAAGGAGAGGTTGAAGCTTTGGGTTTTTATGACTGTTTCACATTTCTTGGCTCTGCCTTGGCAGGTAAGTTGACTGTAATGTAAGTGTTTTGCTCAAAGCTGGTGACAATCCTGAAAAGACTTGAGTTTCTTTTAAACATCTTTCGTTTTTCTGTACAGAAGGGATGTGTGAGGACAATAGTTTATTGACAGACTGGCTAATCGGAAATGCATTTGAAACAAGAATGTCAGTGGATTAGGGAACTGCATTTGTATTTTCTTCTGGAGACAAGAACAGACCCAATTAATATTAAATGAGTCAGGGCAGGATTATCTGCTTCAAATAGGAGAAGTGGAGTAGAAAATTGTCTTCTAATTGTTTTTTAAAATTCAACAATTCTGCTACTACATTTGTTTCAGCATGCTATTACGTGTCTTTCCTGGTAAAGATAGAGCAAAAATTCCTATCAAGCTGGACTCATTGTTTACTTTAGCACAGGTTCCCATTAGTTAGAAAAACATACTTTTAAAAATTAAATTTCCCTTGAAAAACAATTAGCTCAAGTGGGAAGTATTATGCAGAGCTCAGAAATTTCAAAACAATCTTACAAGGAGAATTTTTGTAAAGCTTTCATGGAAAAGGAATATTGTAGCATTCTCCGGATTGGAAATAGAATAAATATGAATTTGCTATAGTAATACTACTACTACTACTACCACTAACCAAAGTAAACAGTCTGTTGAGTAAACCAAGTGCTGCCCTTAAGTCCTGCACTCTTGATGAGGCTCTACCTATTTAGCCCACCAAGCCAAATTATCTTGGAGGACCTGCCATCATTATAAGTGAGTATGAACACATAAATAACCAAGCAATTTAAGATAATTTTTAATCTGTTATAACAATGGAATGATAAATTACTGTTTATATTTAATATTTCCCATTGTTTACTGTTGCAGCTGATTGCTTTCATTTGATAGGAAGTGGTACCATCAGGTTTCGGATGTACATGTTTTTGCCTATTTTGGGTTATCCTGTTACTGAATACCAGGTATTTTGTGCAGTGCATCAGAAAGGGCATTGAATCTCATAATTTGCAGAAAACCCATGACAATTTAGAGTTCTCTGCAAATTGAGAACAAATTGCTCCATGTTATCGCTGCTGTTGAAATTGAGATCCTATTTCAGAAGTGAAGGCAGGCATGTTACCTGCGTTAACAAAACCCAAATTTTTCTGGAGACTGGGTGATTTGATGGAATATTGCTCTGCTGTGACAAACTTCTTTTATTGCTGTATGAGTTGGGAGCACGACATAAGAAAACCTAAATGATATTTCTTTAAAGTTGTTTAATGCCTATCAAACATATCTTTGCATATATGGTTCCTGCAGTGGTTAAAAGGCATATTTATAAGTCAGTAGTGTTAAGGTATGTGTTTATGTGTCACAGAGCTTATATAAAATATGAAAACAGAAGCTATATTCATTGGCAGAGTGAAAGCTCTCAAGGCTATTAGTGTTAACACCCAGCCAGTAAATTTTACATGTTCAGGAACATAAATAAAAAGGATACTCAGAAATACTTGTGCCTCATTTTTCGTTTTGGCTGGGGAGTAAGGATGTGGTGCTAGTCACTACATGGTGCTAATAGTCCCCCTGGGAAAGCTTGGAAATTGCCTCTGGTCCTCAGTGGGACCTGATCCTGCATCAGAGCAGGGCCTGGAGGAGCTCAGCATCCCTCCCAGGGCTGGGCCTTTGTGGAGCTGTGAGGTCGTATATTTTTTTTTTTGTTGAAGTAGATTATTGTAACTAGTGGTATTCCCAGAAGAGTCTGATAGATCTTCACGTTGGGGTGTAGCCCTTCTAGAAAAGGACATGCTGCCCAGGGAAGCTGTGGCTGCCCATGGATCCCTGGAAGTGTCCAAGGCCAGGTTGGATGGGGCTTGGGGCAACCTGGACTAGTGGAAGGTGTCCCAGCCCATGGCAGGGGGGTGGAACGAGATGATCCGTAAAGGTCCCTTCCAACCCAGCCCATTTCACAATTCTGTGATTCTGCGAAACTCAAAAATGCCAGGTGGTTTTTCAGAGATGAAAGGCCATGGTAAGGGTCCCGTCTGATATGCAGGGTTAGGTTTGCCTTGTTAGCAGGAGTGGGAGAGCAGAGGCCAAAGCCTTGGTCCCACCAAAATCACTGTCAGAACTGTGTGCGCTGAGGGACTTTTTGGAAGAAAAAGGTGGTAGGTTTAATACATAGAAAGGAGTGATTTCTTTGTAACTGTTTAATTTATTGCATATAATTTGTTTGTCGTTTTGGAGTTTATTAGTAACAGTTGAGTTTAACATGATACAATAAAAAGGCTTCCCTCATTTCCTACTATGTTAGTAAGCATGGCTGGCCTAATAGGGTTTTACTCACCTCCCCACATAGGATTTATGAGAGAAGAGATCTACCTCAAATAGTTCAAGCCTTTTGGAGTCTTTAGAAGTAATTAGATTGTGGGTTGCATGGGTAGATTGCGGCTTGTTTGTTAGTGTTTTGAGCAGTGCTAGTTGCATCAGTTTTGTTTTGTGTCTGCATGTGTTTATAGATATGTAGGGCTTAATTCCACAAACAGTCACGTGTTTGAAGATGATTGATACTTGAGCATGTATAATCCATTCAAGAGAGCTTGTGCATGCATGTGCACTCAGGAAAATAACTTTTTTTTGGCCATCTGATGGTGCAGTGTCATTGGCAGCACTGCTGGCTGGGGCAGCCTGTACACACCTGATGGTTGGCAGGGTCAGGTTGAGCAAATCTCTGTGAGCTGGCTGGGGAACACCTTCTCTGTTTGAACCTCTTGCAGATTTGTTGTCTTTTAACTGCGTCAGGGAGCTGATGTGTTTCAGCAGATAGTCCGCCAGACTGCTGAGGAAGAAGAGAGCGGGGAAACATGGCAGGGTGGAATTGCTGCCAAAAAAAAATGTATTATTGAATAGTTGCGTAAAATTTTCCTGTTTTGCACAATATTTAAGAATGCAGGGACAACACCAGGAAAGGGAAAAGACAATTGAAAAGCATACATTATAACTGATCACGTCAGTGGTGAGTGAAGTTTTAGCGCTTGTGGTTGTGGAGGAAAACATGAAGAAGTCAGAACCAGATGCTAAGTTAAAAGGCCTTCACTTATTAGTGAATCCTCTTAAAAATTAAGAGGATTTAATAACACTCTTTAGGTTTTGGAGGAAGGGAGTCTTGTTCTGGGATTTGTTGTTACCAGTACTGGCATTTCCAGTGCTTAAAGTGATTTGTTGACTTTGCCCCTTGGGCTATCCCATGACTGATGGGACAGGGCCAATAGAGTGGGGAACACAAAAGCAGGTAACAATGCCAGGTCACAGGCTGTGGTGTCCATGAGTTTATGGTGAAGGCAATTTTCTTCTACTTTAATCTGAGATTTGAGTACCTTTTTAAATAATTTTAAATCTTTTACCTGTTCTTGAGAAACTCATAAAAAATGCATCTGTTTTTTCTGGACTCAAGCGTTTCTGCTAGACGTGTGCCATTACTACTTGAGCTCAAGAAGCTCGTCAAGTTGCAGTGACTTAAATCTGAACTGGAAGTACACTCGGTCACGTACATTCTTGGTCTGGCTCTGCTGAAATCAGTAGGGTAATTCGAGGAGAGGGTTTACCACTCACTGCCTGTAACGTGAATGGCAGGATGTGCTGTTCAGAAAGCCGGGAAGGTTCAGCGAGAGATCGCTTCTTAATGCAAGTTGATCTCTTTTCCCCCATTTGGGCTTGAAATTTGCTGAAATGCTGCTGTGGGATGTGGTCCTGGCTGAAGTTTGCATGAGGGTGGATCCTCTACGGGGGCAGCTGTCCCCAGTTCCTTTAAGGTGTAGGAAGATGGTGCTGCTGCTTCTGCCATTGTCTTGATATCTGCACCTGTGGCCAATTTCACTTCTGAGGCAAATGGCAAAGAGGTTTAAAATGGAGTAAGGGCTTTTCTGGGCCCTCAGAACATCTCTTCTTTGTCTGCTCAGAATTACCACTTGTTTCAGGGGTAAGGAGCTCTTGCACTTTTCAAAGTATGCTGCAAGTTCTTGTTCCTGTGAATGAGGGATTGCATGATTTTCTTGTTGAATGAAAAATTTAAAAGGAGTAATTGCTTTCATTGATGAAAAGAGTAATAACCAGGGCTTCAAAAAAGATGACTAAAAAATGAATAGCCAGTGCTTCTCAAACTCCAGACTGCTAATTTCTTGATATTAAGAATGGGGATGTTGAATGCTTGGCACTGTCTCCAAAGGACTTTTCGTTCTTGGATCTCCAGTGCTTAAAGAAATGCTGAATGAAATAAAATCTTTATCTCCTTTTGAAAAATTTAAAACTAAAACCTTAGAGCACACAGAAATGGAATTAGGTTTTGTAAGATTGTATTTTCAAAGATGCCATATGTGGTACAATAAATGTTGCCTGAAGAAGGCTGAGATTAGCTAAATCAGAGGGGTTTGTGGAGAACAGATAATTGTATTCCCAAGTATAATTATTTTATAGTTATATTTTGCATAATATTTTTATCAGGCCTAAAGAGAAACTCTGTTTGCAAGTGAGAGTCAGAAATAATATATTTTTCTTAGAAATAAACTGTATTTAGTTTGAAGTGTACAGATTTCTATGTGTATTTTATGGATGAGATTTCTGGTGCTGTTAACCCAAAGGTGAGGCAAGAATTTTGTAAACAAAAAAGTTGCCTCGTTTTTTATTTATGTATGGGCAATTAACATTAACTGAGCAACATTAGGCAATTGCATGTGCAGGTAGACAGTTTTGGATAAGTTTTAAGAGAAAGCCCTTTTTTCCCCTAAAACTCCTGAAGATACCCCATGGTGTGTTCCCAATGGTAGATTTCAAACAATACAGAGCAGATATTTCTCAGTGGTAAAGCTGTGATGTTGCTATTGTTTTTTTTCCTCCCAATCTCTGTCTGTTTTAGCTATTTGAATGTAAGCTTTTGGGATTGGCAGGTTTCTCTTAGCATGTCTGGTTCCTGTTGTAATGGGATTCTGTTATACCATGGAGTTTTTTGTTTGCTACTGTAATACAATTAGTGCATATTGTGAGCAGGCTGTGTTTTTGCTCTGTCTAAAATAAAGCTGAATGAGTTTGTTGTCCATTTTCAGGAATGGGCATTATTAATAGTGCTGTAGAAACTGCTTGAAAAAAGGTTTCTGAAATTTGCCAAGTGGACTCCAACTTTTTAATCAAAACACTAAGGGCGTGTAGGCTTTTGCCATAAATATGAACGTCTGTTTGACCCACTGTGAACAAAAAAGAAGAGGGATTATTCTTAGCCTCTGAAATGATCAGAGGAAAATGATTTTTGGATGACAGTATAATGTCTTCATTCTACAAGTTCTTGGGTTTCAGCCTCACTGTGCTTCAACCACCTCAAAGTGCTTAACGATCAGTGTTTTATATGTGGGAAAAACAGAGACAAATAAATGTAGATCAGACTTTTCAGACATGTCTGTTGGTTCATGCTTAGTTTGCAGTTCCTTCACATCTGTGGTTCGCTCTGGATGGTCTAAGGTTGGACACCAAGGATCAGTCATGCCTTGCCCTAATGTTCGTGATAAATCAGTGGTGGGAGCTGGAGCAGGAATGATGTTCCCTTGCTTTGCCTGCTAGGCTGCATCTTCCCTCCTGATTTTGACGGCTGTCCGTTTTCTTAATGGTTGTAAATCTCATTAAAAAATCAGTGGAAGTGTGGGAGAGTGACTGACAGCAGAACGTGGCCCACAGTGTCGTGCTCTTCTTGCTACCCTTCAATCTTCCTGCAGAGAAAGTACCTGTCGGGGAACCAGGTGCCAATCAGTTCAAGTCTCTTGCTTTCTGCGGCGTGCGTGCTTTGTGTGTTCTCCTAACAGTCACTTCTGACAACCCACCACTTTGCTTTTGCTTTAGAGGCTGTTAAGATTGAATTCAGAAGAAAAGAGTAAGTCAGGGAAACCTTGACTGCTCTGAAATTTTCAGGATGAGAATGATCTTGCAAAATGACTGTAGAAGGAGGGTGTTGCAATCCGTTTTTGTGAAAAGATTGGCAGTTCTCTCTCCCTTCTCAAACCTTGCATTTACTATACGAGCTTTTTGACGTTGAGCTCTTAAATTTAGGAATCCCTTGAGAAGAGGGTGATTGCAGAGGCATCAAAAAATACCTCGTTTCTCTCTGCCGCAGTGTGAGCTGGAAGAAGGTATGAAACTGAAAGTAGAATGTTATGTGGACTCTTAAACTGTGGATCTGTGAACCACTGGTGTCAGCTAAGGCAGTTCTGCAGATTTTTTTTTTTGATGTGGTTATTGTAGTTGGGGACCTGAGTGTTGAGTTGTTCCTGGCAGCTTGAAAAGTTATACAATGGGAGATGTCGTTGCCCTGGCCGTTCCAATGCCGGGCTGTGGCTGTCAGTGGTGGAAAGTTGTGAGCCTGTGCCTGCCTTGAATGCCACAGCTCCACGGTGCTCTCACGATAGCTGTCGTTTTCTGTCATCTGAACAGTTTGCTCGGTATCTTGGCTCTGAGAAGGAAGGTAGGAGGAGGGGAATGAAACTGTGAAAGGCCCAGTGATTCTTGCATTTACTTTTGCAGCAGAGATTTCCATCTCGTCCGATGGGCTGTGTTGAGTGAGATCCGTGTCCTTGTCTTACTGCTCTGTGGTGAAATGCCCGGAGTTTGAGTACCTGTGCATTCCTTTTGGAAGATGAATCATGTTCAATGAGGCAATTGTGTTCCTTACCCACCAGTAACGTAGAACAGAGAGATTTATTTGGATGTCTGGAGGAAGAGAAAATAGCGTCATGTTACAGATGTCGTTCAGTCATTGTTTAAACCAGGAGAAAATCTATGCAATTGCTGTAAACCTCTGCCTTTAGTAAATAGGTTATAGTAGCAAGATTATTGAATTGGAAGAGGAGCTTCAGCTTATTATTTCAGTGCAGGAGCACTGATACTTCTTCAGATATTCCTTAAAAAATGAATAGGCACTCCAGCTGTGTGGTAAGAACCAGAAGTAGCATTCCCAATCATTTTTGTTATGAAACGCAGCTCCTATATGGAAGTGAAGAGTGCTGATGAAAGATACTATGCAAGTGCAAATTATTACTTGTTGCTGTAGTTTTTCTTTCAACTCTTCATGGGTCTTTTAGATCCTTTGATTAGTTTTTTTTTTTTTTTTTTCTACTTCCCCCCCCACCTCCGATTTCATATTGACTTTTGAGGAAAGTGTTTTAATTTTTAACTAAAAAGTAGCCTGACATCCAGAGGCATGGAACAGGCTCTTCCTCTCCCAGAGGAGCAAATGGCTTGAGTGGAGTCCTGGCACTCAAAATCTCTTCTACTTTGCAACCAAATAATGTGGACATTGTAGAAAGCATAAAACTTGTGCTGGCACAGAACGTGGTTGCTGAAGGTGAAAGTACGGACACAGTCAACATGTCTCGTCTGACTGAAAACACATTTTCGAAGGTTGGATAATTCATCTTTTGTGGTTGCTGTGAATGAAACAGGAAATAAAGCTGGAAAAGCTTGAAATTAAAAGATATGTGCAGGACCAGACATGCACTTTGTTATTAAATATTGACATACCCCTTGTAGGTAACCACTTTACCTTTGGAGCCCAGCATTTGCCTGAAGACCACAATGTCTCCTTGCTCTTGTGTTTGTGGTGAAAAATTTATCAGCATTGAGAAATATTGCTAATGGCTGCTTTCCTAACACTAGTGTACACTTCTTTCGGTGCCATGTCGCTGCCTCCCTTGAAATTAATCTCCTGATTTATTGTAAGTTATTTCAAATGTCCCCGGTGACTGGGGTTGACTAATGTACTTTAAATATGGCAAAATCAAATAATCTGTTGTGGGAGTTGACCGTGTATCAAGCTGCTCCCTCCTGGAGATAGATGACATGGGAAAGTACTGAACCCTCCTTGGTGCTTACCCAGATACAGGCTGTTGCTTTCAGCCTGTGAACTGGGGTGTAGGTTGGTCAGTTTTAAACCTGGGGGAAGTTGGGATCGAGGTATCACTGACCATCTGCGTTATCTCTATGTTGTGTGTTTGTGGTACCGCAGCATGGCCCCAGTGGGCTTGGAGGGGGAAGGGAGAGAAAGGCGGTGATGAGAGGAAAAAATGAAACCAGGCAGCCTCAAGCCAGAGGTCGGATGGATCTGTGTGCTCCAGAAGAAAGGGGAAGCCTGTGAGTGCAGCGTGCTTGTGACTGGAACTTCTTGACTCATCTCAAAGGGATGTTGTCCACAGTGCAGCTTCTTCACATGAGGTGGCGGTGAGCCCACAGCGTGTGAGGCCTGTGCCGTTGTATCTTCCCTTCTGAATGCAGTTTAAAAATAAAGGGAATGTTTATATTTGGTGGGTTGTGTGTTTCCTAATGCCTCTTCATTTATCACACCCGCTTTAATTGAGATAAAGATGTAATTCTCTGTTACATATCTAGGTTTAACGTCAAGGGTTTGGGAGGTTGTGTCTCTGCTTGTCAGATTTTCTTAAGAGGAACAGGAGAACAAACTTACCCGGTGCATCTTCTTGCCTGTACAGTCTGTACCTGGAGATCTGAGAGCGGCTGTCTTGAGACCTTTGTGTCTGGTTCAAGACTCTTGCTGTGCTCAGATTTCACGTTACCCGTTTTTTTATTTTGGAATTGTAAGAGAAGCCTGCACAAACAATGCTCTGCTGTTTCCAAACACTGTGAAGTTTTCCCCATTGCTTCCTGTTTTTGTAGCCTGTTTGTGAAAAGACCTTGCCTGCTCTGCACTGGAGTTATCCTTGATGTGAATGCATTCTGCATTAGTTACTGTGTGTTCCAGCATGCAGGGACCCAAGCTTCCCCTCAGCAAGCGTCATTACCCTTTATTTATGGCAAGACTAGATTAGAAAAGACTTGTGCATGTAAAAGTGAAAGCACAGACAGTGTTAAATTGTGCAGTCATGAGCTTGTTATTTCCCTCCCCCCCCAGTATGCAAGCCAGTTAGTAACCCAGTGATCTATACGTGAGGCTTTAATTGGATATATGCCCAGAGAGCAGATTTATATGGAAAAGCTATAAAGGCATGGGTTCACAAACTTTGTTTGACCACGGGAGGACTGTCTGCGTGATCCCATGTGGAATGTGCTAGGGATTCTCAAAACAAAGAAATACCTCCGTGTATCTGCATGTAAACCACGGGATACAGAGGTGATGTCTCTGCCTTGAAGTCAATAGGCTGTTGATTAAATAGGACTTCTTCAGCCCAGGAGTGCTTTAGGTGGGGCTTAGGTGCATCTGTGGCCTCTGTGTAATTTACTCCAGTTGTTAAGTTTTAGTTTTGGTAATTGTTGGAGGTTTCTCTCTACGATTGGATATAATCTTTGGCTGCCTTTAAAGATAAGAGGGGGGGCGTGAATCTCTCTGTAGTGAAATGAAAACAAGCAGATGTCTGACTGCAGCTGGCTAGAGATAAATCATTTCATATAAACTTGCCTGGAGAACATGATCTTACTCCTCTATAAACCTACACTCCAGAGGGAAGGGAGAATCCCCATTAGTCAATGACACCCTTCTGGCCTAAAATTCCAGAGTTTCTAGTTTGCAAATCTCATGAAACTCATATAGACTAGTAGCTGTATTCAGCAAAGGCTTTCTTGATTTTGAAAACAATTGTAACACGGATTTTGTGTCTCTTCTGGGGATCTTCCCCCCGCCCCTAAATTAGAATTACAGCATCCCTAAATGTGTAAAACCAGCCACAGTCACATCCCTGTGTTCTCCAAACCAATGTAATATTGATAAAACCTCTTTTAAATTAGCAGAGGACTGCAATAAAGAGTTTTGTGGCATAGGAGAGCCCTGTTGCAGGCGAAGCTGACCTTCCTGGCCCTTTATATGATGGAGAGCAGTAAAGCATACCACCAATTTCAGAACTCTGTTTTTCTTCTTTGCCATCCTCTGCATGGTTGTATGGCACATTGTTCCCTGAAGATGGTGGGATGGAAATGCTGTCTCCTGTGGCATAAACCCTAATCAACATGAAGACTGGGGGGCTGTGGTAAATACTCTCAAATAGTTGCAGAAAATAAGGTAACCCTAATTAAAGTTTCGTGCAAGTAGTTTCAGTGTTTGATTCCAACCATTTGCCTAACGAAGACAGGGAATAGTCCTTAGCTCTCTGCCAGCAGCAAGAATATGGGAATTGCAGTGACTCATTCTCAGGGACACGGCATTGGGAATGAGGCACTGCTGTGGTTGCAGATAATTCCCTGGAAGTCTCCGTTGTGCAGAATGCATTAATTGAAGAGATTCATGAGCTGCTTAATGTCACATCACTTCATTTCCTCATCAGGGAACTGGAAGTCTCATCCATATGGGAAAAAAACCAGGATCTGTCTGGTTGCGAGTAAATCTTGACCTCTGTAAAAAGAGGTTGTGTGTGTTGTCCATCACAGTGCCCTGGCTTGAAACCTGTTGCCACATAGCTTGAATTTTTACTTGCCATGTTGTCAGCTGTGTACAGATGTGGACTCGTGAGTGCCCAGAATTGAGCAGTGGGGGTGAGGAGGGGACTGTTTGCTGCTGGTTTCCTCAGTGCAGTGCAGCAGAAGGATGGATGGTTCCTGTTTGTAACTCATCACCACCTGCAACCACTGCACTGCCCTCAGGAGTAGAGGCACCTCTTGATATTCAAAGGAGAGGATGTGGCAGAGGATACCCCTGCAGAGAGCTGGGAATACAACATGGTACCGTGTGGCCTGTTCTGGAGGTTATGGGTGCATATCTCAGGGGAACACACTCTGCAGACAGGGATGTGTTCCAAGTAGGCAGATCTGATGCCTTGTGTAGGCAGCAGAAAATAAACAGTGCAGCCCACCATTTGCAGATTTAAACTGGGGAAGAGAATGTGCTGCGCTTATGGAAATCAGTCGTGCTGTGTGTGTGATATCGCAGTTTTCAGAATCAGATGTACCCTGATTCTGGTTTTCCCCAAGTGCTTGTGTTTCTGACTGTCTTACCCATTGCAGGCTCAGGTGAGAGCTAGTACAGAATGAGTCCCGTGGTATTTGCCATAGTTTTATCACGTGGGTCCCCCCCCAGACACTGCTTCAGCTGAGTTTTTATCCCTGTATTACTTTTATGGCATGGCAAACATTGCACAGAAAAATACAGTTTAACACTGTAACAGCTACTTGTTAAAAAAATAATAAAAAAGCATTTCTTACTTTTTTTGACTATAAATTAGTCAAGATTCCTGCATCTTGATTGACTTTCTGAGGGTAAAACATTTCTGAAGGGGTTGTATCTTACAGGTTTTGATTTGGTCCTTGGCCAGGGATTGCTGGTCAGTGAGATGAAATTCCCTTTCCTATGGCTTTATGTGCCACTGCTATCCAGAGTTCTGGGAGTATCAGTGAGACCTTAGGGCTGGCCTTGGGACACTTTTTGTCCTTCTAGCATCTAATTCCACCAGAAGATCATGCATTGCACGACTGAGACTCACATCTACCATAGTGCTCTAGCTATGCTCTTCTGTGCAGTCTGTGGCAGGCTGGCTAAGTAATAAGAAGTACATTTTAGATCCACTAATAACTGAGTTTTCCTTCATCTATGCCTTTGGGAACATTTCAGTACTTTGCCTGGCAGTGTATCACTACTCTTGAATCATATGTGGAAAAAATGTCTGAAGCAAATTAAACAAAATTACTTATGAGTAAAAGATCAAGTCACAACATTATTGAGATGAAAATCATTGAGTTGATGGGTTCAGTCTATCTGTGAGTGGGAAACCTTTAATGGTGCCAGGAGAAAAAATTGACCATAGGAGAAAAAGTTGCACTTGAGGTTTCTGTGACTTAAAAAAAAGAAAAAGGTAGTCTCTTTATTTCCGTGATTTATTATTTCTCTGTTCACGTGACACGAGGTATTGCGAACACTTGGAGTCCTAGCAGGAGCCACAACAGGCTGCCTGCTTCAGCAAAGTCTGGCTTGAGACTGGATCTCGAAAAATTAAGATGGAGAGAATGAGAGAAAAAAATGGAAATTATTTTTCTGGCTTTATATTTGTGGCTTGGCATGTCTGGATCCTGGGAGTCCATTCCATTGTTTTTACTCATAGCATCTTTCTCTCTTGCTGGGAATCACTAAGAGTGATTTGGCATCTGTGCCATACTAGTAAAAACAATCTTAACTACTTATAATTAGTGAATTGTGTAAGCTGCCAGTCACTGGTTTGAGGGAATGGAATAACAAACGTAAGGACAATGTGAATTCTGCATTGACTGGCAGAGTATGTCAGAGAAAGTGCTGCTTTATTTTTCTGGCGCTGAATTGCTTTAGTATATGGACTTTTGAATAAGTAGTGCTTTAAGAAAGTGTATCTGTTGCTGAAGCTGAAGCTCGTGTCTTTATAAGCTGAAAAGTGGCATAATTTTATATCATTGTGTGTACTGTGACATGAAATTCCTGTGAAGGGAAGATGCTGTCATGTTTTCCCTGTTGTATCTGACTGGGTTCACTAGGTGGGAAAACAAAGCACTGACCTGAACTGGTGACACTGAAATAACCTTCCTGTGCTCTGTTGCCATTAAAAAAAAACCAAAAAAAATTAGAATGTCTTAGTGTAAAAGCAAAAAAGCCATATTGAGGTCCATCAAGGGAAAGAAGGATGTTTTTAAGTGGTGAAGCTTGTTCTTTGGAGAGAAAATGGTACTTCCAGTTTTTCTGGTGAAGAGTTAACCCACAGCAAGATCTTTAAACAAAACAAGCAAGTTAGACTCATTTTTAAAGAGAGGATTTTTGAGGGGGGAACACTTTTTCAGGCTTTTTGGTCCCTCTTTGAACTGTGTCT
Source organism: Lophotriccus pileatus (assembly GCA_035583135.1). Taxonomy (NCBI): domain Eukaryota; kingdom Metazoa; phylum Chordata; class Aves; order Passeriformes; family Tyrannidae; genus Lophotriccus; species Lophotriccus pileatus. Next base: position 15,630,706 of record JAWWES010000021.1, read on the forward strand.
TTAGGATGGATGTGTTATGTCTGGTTCACTCAACAGCTGATAGAACAGCATTGCTCCTCACATGGAAGTTACTTGTGTTTCCCTGTGGAAAGAGGATGATTTTAGGCAGAGTTGATGTTCTGGGCAGTATATCCAAGACAGCTATAGATGCTAGAGGAAGAGAAAGCAGCTTCATGAACAATAGGGAGGATTTAAAAAGATGTTTAATTTGTGCCAAGCTGCCTATTTTTTTTTTTTTTTTGGTTGTCATAGAAATGTGCCAGCCCGTGTCTCTCACAGATGAGCTCACTAAATGAATGGCTGTGCAGGATGAGTCTGGTTTCAATGAAGATGTTTATACTTGAAGAACACAGATGGACTTAAACCACAGCCCAGAATCTAAACACCCCTGAGCTCCTGGGGGAGGGGAGTGATAGGAAATGAAATCTGGATTTTATAGCTCAGGCCTGCATCTGTCCTACTTGATTTGGCTTTCTCAGTTATTGTGGGGAAGTAGGAGAGGAATGTTAACTGCAATGAAGAGGGTTTTGTTGGGTGTTGGAGGGGAGGACGATTTTGTGCCTGACCCAACTCTGTCGGGTTGGAAGGACCCTCCTGCCTCGATGTCTTTGCAGGACTGAGGTTAATCGGTTGCAGAGATGTTGCTTTAAGGTGCAGTCTGTAGCAGGTATTTTGCCATTTCTGTGCTCCTGCTGGTCTTTGTCTTTTGAAATAAAACATTTTGAGCAAGACAACTTTGTCTCCCGTGCCGCCTGTGAAATGCTGCGGTACAGGTTGGGTAAAAGCTCGGAAGTTGGTGCAAATAACTCCAAATGCTGGAAGCAGCACCAGACCTGTGAAATGCCAAAGAATTTGCAGAGACACAACTAACAATCCTCGATGAGGTGTGTCACTGAGCCTTGAACAAACGGAGTGCAGTCAACAAACGCCGTGTACTGTGGCGAACGGGGCGTGTTCAGTGCGCCCAAAAATGTCCCTTGCAGGATTTAGTCTCTGGGTTGTTTGCTTATGAGCGTAATTTTCTGTGAATTCCTCTTGCTTCCAAGAAGCCCATTAATTCTTTATTTTCATCTGCATTTGGCACTGTCAGAATGCCTCAGAGGAGCTTAGGTGTAAAATGACAATAGCTACAGTATCTCCAGGGTGTTCAGGTATCCCAGTGATTTGTTTATCTGCCTGTCTTGCCTTCCTTGGTTTTCTATTCCTGGAGCTGGGCTGCCGGAAATGATGCATGTTGCTGAATGCAGAATAGTCCTTGCTGTGCCAAGGCGTATACTTGGAAAAATGGGATACTGTGTCCTATAAATTGATATAAATAATCAAGAATATGGAATAAATGAAGTACTGGCTCTCTTTTTTTTTTCCCCTTTATTTTTTTTAATGTATTCCCAACAAGTGGAAGGTAATGTGTTTTTAGATGAAATCCACCTTTACCAGTAATTTTCTCTGTTGGAGAATACTTCAAGGACTTGCCACTCAAACCTGTTTGAGTATATTTGAGCCTCAGCTTTGGTCAGAGTGTTGAATTCAGCAGTTCAGCTGTGCAGACTCTTCTCTTGGTGCTCTTTGCTTGTTTTTCGCTCTTAAGTGTCCTGCTTGAACTTGTATTGGAAGACAGGTTAGGCTGGAATTGTCTTGCCTTTTAATGAAAAATATTTTTTTAAGCTAAAATGAATTTTTCACAAGCTGCAAGCTTTGGGAAATGCAGTTTCTGTGCAGAGAAATTCCTCTTCTGCATGCCTGACCCATGTTTTGTGGGATATTAAAAGGTCCCAGCACTCTGTTAACACAGACCTTGGTCTGTCAACTCATCTCATCCTCAGAGCTGTGAATAGGCTTTCTTACTCTATGGATTTATGTTAAGGGTTAATCAATCAGCAACTGGAATTTTTGAGACATAAATTTATTAAACTGCTTGCTTTTTTGATAGAGCTGCTTGAATTATCTGTCGTGTATGTCTTCTACTTTTGAAATAAATTCCAGAAATTGACTGTAGCTGTTTGTTTTTTCTCAAATTCACCTCCTTCATTCATTTTTGTAACACCCTTTCTGGAAAGGGAGTGCACAACTGATTACATTGCATTTGAGGAACTATGAAGTGATCAGCATGACTGCTGCCAAATGCATGGAATTAAGATGGAAACAATTAAATGACCATTTAAAAATATTTTTTTTTAGTTATATCCTAGAACCCAGACCACAAGAAGCATTTTTTTTTTTTTTGGGTAATGCCACTGTTTTCAGTGTGCCCTGGATAGGCTAAAACAATGTGTCAGAGCAGGAATACTAAATAATCAGAGAGGCCATGTTTTTGTAGGACACATTTTCTGTCCTACTTGCGTGAGAAGTTTGCAGTGATGCAATAATATTGAAAATTATCACTTTCACTGTGGGAGCATTGATGCACTGCTATTGGAAATTACTGCTTTCACTGCAGGAGCGTTCATTTTTCTTCTGAGATCATTGAAATCATCTTGTTTTTGCTTTTGTAATTGGCTTAGGTTGCCCTTCTTGGGGGAGGGGAAGGCTCTGGGGTTTTGTTGTTGATGTCTTTTGTTTGTTTTTTTTTTTTTTCTTTTCACTTTTAATTTGAAACACAGTTTTAACATTTGGATTGTTTGAAACAAAAACAAGAGGAGTCCCAACATGAGCAGAGAATATTTTTAAAGGACTTTATGGCTCTAAGTTCCTAACACAGTCCAGATGTCTCCTATCTCTGCTCTTTCCGTAGCATTTTCTGGCGCAGTGTCACTGGATTTTGAACGTGGTCCAAGCTGTGTGCCAAGTCCTGAAATAAAGTAAATCAGTGAGTTGTTCTTGGACGTTTCTCCTTAATCCAAACCAACCCAAATCAAACTTCAGCTCTGACCTCAGGACTGCACATTCAAATATTTTCCTTTGCCTCCTCAGTTTCAAAGTAGCAAAAGCAGGAGATTACCACTTTGCAGTATTTAAACAGAGGCTTGTGTGACATCCGTGCAGCTGAAGCAACTGCATTCCTTGGGACCTGGTGTGTGTTAAAACACCAGTGATGTTCAGCAGTGCTGTGATTCTTCACCGTGATTCCCTTTGTTGGGTCAGGATGCGTGTTAAGACCACACTGGAGCAGGATTTGTTTGGAGGCAGTTGTGTCAACAATTCAATGGCAATTATAGGAAATATTCTGCAGTGCTCTTTTGCAAATATTTCTGCCTAGGTGTCTTGTAGAAGTTACTGAGAGGACAAACGCGGTGACCCCCCAAACAGCATCAGAACTAAGTGGATGTCTTTTATCTTTCCTTATGCAAGCACTGGTTTCCTTTGTATTGACTCCATTGAAGTTGGCCTCTCATGCAAACAGACTGTGACTGAAGGGGCCACCTACTGTCATTTAACATTCTAGTGACATCCCAACAGCTTATGTGGGGAAAAAGGTGCTGGGGAGGTGGTGTTATTTTTAACAACAGTTTAATTGCTGGACAGAAGGAGCCTGAACAGTGTGCGACACAAACTCTTCGCAGAACATCAGGAGGTTTGAGACCTGCTGGTTGAATTCTTTAGCTTTTATCTGGCCAAGTTCAGATAAATTTAATTAAACTTTTTCTGTTATCCAACCCTTTTTTTAGACCCAGCTTCCACTGAAATTGCTGTGAAGCCTTCCTTTGGCTTTGCACTGGTTCCTCAAATGTGTGTGATCTACTGGGTGTTTTGGTGTATCTGATCATCCGTGGTACAGACAGTGGTCAGAAGAGGTGGGATGCAGGAATCTGGAGGTATTTCACCCAGTACTGTCTTACAGTGGGGAATGAGAATTTTCAGTGTGCTCTGTGTTGGCCTCAGTTCAGGTTTTTGGGATCCCCGTTACAGTTGTACATACATATTTGTCTGCTCAGGGAGTACTAAGATAAAGCTCCTTTTTAAATGAGAGAGTATCATATTGCATGTTATCAGGGCTGGTAGAATTGCTTTATTTTTATTAATCAGTTTTGTTCCCTCTGGTCTTCAAGACAGTGTCTGTCTTTCTGTCTTGATTCTGTGTAAACATGAAATGGGAAACTAATGGATCTTGCTTTGGGGCCAAAGAGCATAAAACTTGCCTTTCAGAATTAGCCAAATCAGCCATTTATATAAAAGTAACTCCTGATTCTCTAACTTGAGCTAGATGTTCCCCAGCAAGTTCATGTGCTGTGTGGAGGCAGTGGGACCTGCGATTACCAAGTTGTTATGCAACAATAAATACAGGGGACAGCAAGTAAATGAGATTTTTACAGAGAAGTGCCATTAAAAAAGTCAGATTTTAGACCTGGCATGTCTTGTAATTCTTTCATCACTTGACAGACCTTTTACATACACACGACTTGATGTTTCCTGTGAGATGTCCTGTTTGGTGCTCAACTCTCGGACATTCAGGACTGTTGTATTTTCTGTGTGGAACACCAGGCACGGACTGACCAGTCATGCTGAGCTTCCCTTGCTTGTGTGCTGTGCAGGGGTGTGTCCCCCAGGTGTGGACCTCCTCTGAACTCCATGTCAGAGCCCCTCTGCTCTGTCTGTTGGCTCCTTGCACTGAGGCTGGACCTGGTTGTTTTGAAGAGTGACCTTTCTATCAGGGCCAGCCTGCTGAGCTTGCAGGCATGGGATCAGGAAACCAATTTCTGACTCAGTCTGGGCTTCTGCTGCTGCAAAATTGTTGTAACACCCTCACCCTAAACACTAAATACCCCACATCAAAAATCACCTGCATGTATGAAACTAGGTTTCCTTCCTTGTCCTATCAGGAAGGACCTAAAGGTAAAGGTGGATTTTGTGCTCTGCCCTGTAGGAACTGGGAGTGAATTTGCCAGAGCAGGAGGTATATAATAGAGTGTGGGAGCTTTTCTTTTCTTCAGAACTTGTCATGGGAAGAAGTTTAGCAAAGACCCTGAGAGAAAGGCTGCAGTGGGCACAACCTTCATACGTGTGTTTGCAGATAGATAAAAACTGCTCAGGAGATCTTATGGCTTTCATAAAGGGATGATGTGAGATAAAGCTCTGTCAGGGGACAATGATTAAAGAACCCATGCTGAAAATGAAAGAGCTGTTGGGTGATAAGAGGAAACTCCCGTGTTTTGAGAGCTGGACTTCAGCTAGATAAAAATCTTAAAAGCCCTGCGCAGATCAGCAGAGTGTTGGTCTTGCCTGGGTTTTGCTTAATTTTCTCTCTGCCACCCAGGCTGGAGGAAGCAGTTTTCATGCTTCCCTGGCAGCGAGATTTTTGAATGTGGGAAACCTGATAGTGTGTCTGCTTAACTCCCAGACTTTGGCCTGGTGCCCTTCCTGGTTTCCTTATGGAGTAAGTGCAGTGATGGGAAGAATGTGCTCCTTACACGTGTAGTCATCTCGGTGATAGTAAACTGTGACACTGATACCCTGTTAGCTACCTCTGCCTGCAGGGCCACCACCACGGGCCCGGGGTCACCGGCAGGATAACGAGAAGTCTGCTTTAGGTTTGGAGTGTGAAAGAGAAACTACAAGTGAAATTAATTTTTTTTTGGTCTGATTTGTCCTTTTTTTTTTTTTTTTTTTTTTTTTGAGAAACTGTAGATGTTTGTTCTGAACTGTCAACCTACTGCACATTAATCTAATTTGCTCCGTTGAGACTTCTGCAGTGGCTGCTGGTGTGCAAACAGAAAGCCTCCACTATGTGCTAGCAGCAGTTTTCTCAAATTAGTCCATTTTTGCTGTATTTAATGTGGCCAGTTTGCCTGCAAAACACAAGGAGGTCCTTGGGTGGTTAAAAAGCTGCGCTACAACCCTTTGAATGTTTTGGAGCAGATACAAAAAGAACCCCATGAATTTTGGAGGGTTTTCCGCTTACAATTTCACATTTGTAAAATTCCTCAAATATTGTTTTGTGTGATGTTCAGGTCAGTGGAAGGGAATTTAAATAATGCAACTTAAAACAGCCACCCTCTAGGAAGCCCCAGCCTGAATGTGACTGATGGCTTACTGAATTGGATTTGTGAGGCTTGCCAAACAAAAGCGAAATGTTTTGAATTATAAAAATGTAAACTGAAAATATTAAGGCAATGAATTTGTCCTGGAGACAAAAGGCTCCTGAAATGATGAGGAAAGTTTTATTTTATTTGAGTTTTACTGTTTGCATTTTGTTTGGTTTTTATTTGGGGTATGTGTTTAGAAAACCAGCTCTCTGGGGATGTTGCTCGTTTCAGACTTTGTTTTCTGGCAGTCCCGACTGGAAATGAAACTGTAGGTGTCAAGCACATTAAAAATGAGTTTAAGATCCTGGGGAGTCAACAGCTACGACTTGTAGGTCTCAATACTGCAAAATACTGCATACCCTGAAATGCTGTTGGAAATGGAGTGCTCTGCAATGTGCAGGGTTGGAGCCAAGGAGCGACCGAGCCAGGTAGACGTGCACTAGGAAGTGATTTGGCAAACACTCATTTCATCATGACAGAGCTATTTGCGATGGTAAATGCTTACAGGATCCTTCAGCTTTGGGTCTGAAAAAAGAACTTCAGAAGGTCAGGTTAAACAAAGGAACTGAATGAATATTGGAAAAAAAAAAGTTTGTTTTGAATACAGACATTTCTAACCCCGATACAACCTTCTCTTAAAATGGCAAGCCAGCTGTTATTACAGACACCTTTGGCGATTAAAATTTTTCAACTCAAATTGGATTTGAGATTCATACAAAGATTAAAAGAAAACCCCAATTGATGAGCTGTTCTTAAAGGAATATTCCTTCCTGGAAATGCTTGAGAAATTGTACACCCCCTGCATCATTAAGGTTTTTTGAGAAATTATGCTTCTAATACTTGGTGACAGTTTTATATCTTCAGATCCTTGTACAAACATGGAATAAAGCGTTTAACTATGTGCTACTGGAAAATAAGGTGTAATGTTCAAGTGTAGTGCCTCATTCAGCCTTTTCTTTTTTCAGTTTCATTCATCAAGAGATTTCTAATATTTCTTAGTCATGGGTGACTTGTTCTGCAGTGGTGAAGGTGTTTTCTTATCCTCTGTCTGTATCTTACGTGCCATTATTAATCTGTTTTCCCAGTCATGTGTATGAATGTATAATAAAGGCCAGGAAAATAGGTCAGCATCAGTCAGTATTTCTATCTCCAGTACTGCTAAAACACCTCACTTGTCAGTTCCTACATTTTTAACTTCCTTGTTGCTGCTTCATTTGAGGGTCAGAGATGAATTTTAGAAAGCAGGTTTTCAGCTTGTCTGATGAATATGTTGATACTGATTTCCATATGGTACCAGACAAGTGTTTCTTCCATTTTATTAGCATTGTTGTTGATGGTTTGCTAAAGAGTTGTATTGGTAAGTCTCCATTTCTGCAGGGAAATGACTGGAAAACCCCTAGTATAACAGCTACAGGGAAATTATTAGTACATCTCCCAATGTCTAAGTAAGAAAGCAAGTGTTGGAGATTTACCTGAAATTAGCTATTTTGGAGGGACCACTGCAAAGAATGAAAGCAAAGAGGATAATTCCAGTTGGAAAAGTTCTTTTAACTTACAGCATGAGTGTGATGTCAGGCGTGATGTTTTCTCCACTTCACTGAGTCAGATTTTTGTTCTATTTGTCTGGGTCTTTCAAACAGCAGCTGAGGAATGTTAAACACTGGGACTGGAACCTTCTGAAAACGAAGCCTTTTTTTTTTTTCTCAAAAAGTTTTACTGCACATGGGTAACTGACTTCTTCCAGAAATGCAGACATTCATGGGCGCTGTATTATTTGACAAATTGAGGGCATGCATTCTCTCTCACTCTAAACAGGGTTTTGCTGTACTCGTGGTCGTCCTGAGCAAATCTTTGCGTCCTTTGTTTTTGTTTGTTTTTGGTTTTGTTTTTGCTGCATTAGGCCAGTGAGCATTCAATAAACAATGTTAACTTCATGTAGCTGTTAAGTACACTGACCTTTAGTATTGGTTTGCACAAGCTGTGCACAATGCGAGTCCCACTGAAGTACCAGGGCTGATTTAAGCAAGTTGCTGTCCTGCAATCAAAATGTGACATTTCTGCTGCTGAACAGAAGCTTCATCAGCAAGAACACCGCTAGTTCTCTCTTTCTGTTTCTTGATGCTCTTTCAAGTCTTGGTTTCCTCACCTGAAAAACAGGAATAAAAATCCTGCGTCCTCGGGAATAACCAGGTTAATATTTGCTGAGTGCTTTGGAGCTCTGTGGTCCCATGATACACCCGACGGGGTCAACGTGACTATTGCTAAATCGCGCTCCGGTCAGAATTACAGTCATTAATAGCTCTGAGTCTGGGGAAAGAGTCACTGCAGATACTGTAACAGCTACTTTAACTGTTTCCTTTTAAGCAAACAAACCCTCTTGACGTTTCTGCTGAGCAAGTTATAATGGCTTAACTTATTAAAATGCTGCAGAGTGTCTCGTTCCTCGCTGGCCACAGTAGCCTTTTTGCTTTTCCTTGAGCCAACTGATTAGGGAAATTCCACCAAAAATGATGGCAGTTCTTCAGCTCAGTGGATTTAGAGAATGGCTTTCTTGCTGTTACTCAAGTTTATGTCCTGGGAACGTGCATGTTACAGCAATTCAGCAACGAGAGAAAAGGGGAACCTAAAAATCAGTGACGCACGTTCTGTAATTCTACTTCCCATTCTCAGTGTCTTGGCTTTGGGTTTTCAGCACATGAATCAGCTTTGTGGAGGGGAATGCCGTGTTTTAACAAAATTTAACTCTGTATTTCCCAGTGGGTCAGTGCTGCTGTATCAGGTATCCTTTGGGAGCTCAGGAACAGGGAGAGGCTGCTTTCTGGATACATTCAGGCAGCTGTACCAGGGGCTCAGTTCATCATGATAAACACTGTACAAGAAGTGGTTTTGGTTTCCAGACCTCCCTGTGCAATATTCATTGTGCCTCCTTGAGTTGAGAAGAGTGAGACTACACGTGCATTAACGTTCTGCAAGGTAAATGAAAAAAGTGGACGAGGGAACATGCACAACATCCATCCAGGGAGTTCTTGGCTATAGAAATTACTTAACATAAACTTTTGATATCTTGTATTTGCCACCTGTAAAATGAAGGCAGTTTTTCTGTGCTTAGTCACCTAATAAACAGCAATCAAATAATGGAAAAGCAAATCCATCACCTAAAAGAAATAGAGGAGAGTGAGAGCGAGGTTGGAGAAGCTGTTAGGCTTTTTTTCTCAGGTATGAACTGGTCAGAAATACTTCTGCCAGTCCTTTCATCTGTTTTTTTATAAAGCAGTATTTCCATAGGGAAAATGAATGAAAATGTTGCAATAGAAATACAGCACTAGAGGAGAGAACTGAAATATTCTAATACAGTGAAAATCTGTGTGAAAGTGTGGGCTTATGTTCTCCTCTGTGGACAGCTAAGAGAAGGAGGCTGCTTGCCAGCTGAATGTATGTTTGGATAAGTGTGTGCTTGCAAGTGACAGATGTCAGGAGAGGGGAAGTGGGTTAGTCCTTTCACATAATTCTCATTTTGAAGGTCTTGCCTTTCTGCTTCGTGAGCTGTTGTGAGAGATGTGCAAGGTGAAAAGGGTGATCAGTCAAAAGATTCGGGAAGTAGATTCAAATTGAAAGACTACCACTAGCCTTATTCACAGCCCTGTCTTTTTTCACTGACTTAAAAACAAAAAAGAAAGAAGAAACTCCCAACAGCCAAACTTCCTACTTAGCTAGAATGAACTGCAGGAGGCAGCTCCATTTTGTTTTGCTTTTTGTCTCAACTGGAGTTCTGATGTTGCTCAGGCCTTTAATTAAGAGGGCTGCTCTCCCAGATTCACACTGGGACTATAATGAGCTTGGGAAAGAGGGGTGAATCTTACCTCATTTATTAATTTCAGTAGTTGATCATAACCAGGCCCAAATATATTATTTATAGGATCAGTGCTGCCTTCTTTTTTATCCTTTTTTTTTAATCTTATTTTGTCCTGTTGTGATGATTCTGATTCAGTAGGCAAATAAAAGTAACCAGAAACATCAGGAGTTACTGGTACTGAGCTGAACATTTACAGCTAAAGCTCGGCTTCTCTCACATGTTGTCAAAGCTTGAGAACTTTACAAGTTCCTGAGAATGCTATTTCATGGTTTGTTTTAAGGCTGGCTTATTCTGTACTGGAAACAGCAGGGTTGTATCCCCCAAAATTGCCATCCAGTCCCACCCCTCTTGCACATCTACTTGGTTTGTGCAGCTGCATAGTTTGATTAAGGATGTGATCAACCTTTTATTTTTTTAATAATTTTATTTATTGTAGGGTTCATTTTTATCCCTCAGTTCTCAGTTTAAGCTGCAAAATGTATGCTTCTTATATCCCCTTGTGAGTGGGTAGGAGTTGAGGGCACTCAGCCCTTACGGGAAGCCCTCGGCATTTTGCAGGATTAGACCACAAAGTGCTCTGCACAGTGTACATATTTAGAATCACCCCGAGATATTTTGGGTAGAGGATTATTTTGGGGAAAGCTGGGGGAGTTCCTGCTTTTCTGGTACAGAAAAAAAAAAAAAAAAAGAGTCACATAATCCTCATAACTTGAGGCTGTGAAGGTTTTGTTTTAGCAGTTTGCCTGTGCTGGGCGTATCCTGTGAGGGAAGAAATGGTGTTTATCTAAGATGCGGGGCAGTGAATGACAGGACAAAGGTTAGGTGTGTGTTGAAAAGGCTGGGCATTGATTTCCTAAAGATGTTTTTTCCCAGCTGTCTGCTGTCAGGGAGCAGAGACCTCCCTCTACACAGCTAGACGTGTTTTGATCAAAAGTCACTGAAAAAGATATGTCAGTCTCACTCTTCATCTCTTATGCAGAGATGATAATACTGTCAGCTCTCTCATACTACACTGAAATAAGGTTGCATTAAAGTCTGGCTCAGTGATTTTGCATGGACTTCACCCCATATTTAAGATAATTGCTGCAATACATTTCTGCCTGAGAATAAATTGATTTCTGAATGGCATAATTATTTCTTCGCTGCTCATCAAACTGGTCTCTCCAGGCAGTTTGTTTAAAGATCAGATTCTTTACGCTCATGGGGGCACTGTGGGAAGGTTTGTTGATGGATTGGTAAACAATTAAAAAAATCCCAAATCAGAAAATGCCAGGCTTCATAAAATAGAGCCTGGTAGCTGTTTGACTGTCAGGTTTAATTAAGCTTTGCGTTCCCTCAATTTTTCAAGAAATTAATTGGTTTTAAGTGGGAACTTCAGAGCATTGAACATACCTTTAACAAAAAAGCATTGCTTCAGTCCTGCTAGAAAGCCCTTGCTTTGCCTGTGTTTCCTTCCAGGCTCTCTGAGCTGCCTTAGATAAAAACAAAAGGGAGAAGCAAGAAGTAGATCTGTTGACAGCTATGACAGAGATCAAATTCCAAGCCAGGCCATGGGATTCCTGAGAAGGGGCTACTTAAACAGGACTCTCCTTTGATTAATTGGAGATAGGGTGACACCTTGGACGTCAGAACTGTATTTGAGCTCGGAATCAGACGCAGAGGGTCGAAGAGATGAGATGCTTGAGGGCTGAAATGTGATCCCTGCCTCTTCCCTCCCTCCTTTCTCTGCTGCCTGGCTGTAGTACAGACCTGCAGGTCCTGCTCATATGGCTTCATTTTGCGTTCAGCAGTAGCTCTGCTAATCATCAGTTCAGAAACTTGTGGCACTCTTGGTGGCTTTTCTGCACTGCCTGGGGTTCTCTGGCATTGCCACCCTGGAAATCAAACTTTTTCACAACCTTACAGCCCCCTTGGTCCAGGCTTTGGAAACTTCCACCCATTGCCTAACTAGCCTTTTGAAGATTGGCTGATTTTGCCCCAAGCAAGTTTCTCAACAAGGATAATGTTTTTTGAGTGGCTAATCACTTTTCTTCCCTGAAAAGTTAATCACTTATCTTTCCTGATAGCAGCTCTCCTGCTTGTTCGTTGTTTTGTTTTTTCACAAGTACAGATATGAAGAAAAAAGGTAGGTCTATGGAATTTGAGATTTACTGCCTTCAGTGCCTTATTAGTGGATGCTGTGGAGAAATATAAGGAAATAGTGTAGATTATTGTAAATTTAGTTTCAAAATAAAAATTTCCTGTGTGTTTTCTTGATATTTCCACTAGAAGAATATTTAGTCTCTTCTTCTTCCCATCAGTCTTTCCTTAGGCTCTGGACAGGTTTACTTTAACCTGAGTGCTGACCCAAGATGAAAGACCTGGGATGCTCTGAGCTTACTCAAATTCAGCAGTATAAAGCTCGTTGTAAGTGCATCTAATTAAATCCAGTTTGCTGGAAAACTTTTGCTGTCAGCTGAATTCAGACTCCTCAGGTTCAGTCATTCAGTGTCCAGAGGGCAGCTCTGTAGTCAGAACTCGTGTCAGGCATTTGTGGAGCAGGGATACTCTTGGCCACCTTTCTGTAGGCTCTTGGTGACAGTCCCAAGTGTGTGTAACCTGTAGATTTAGATGCTACAGGGCTTTTTTGCTTGGATCTGTGTGTTGAGTTCTCAGGCAGCTCCTGCAGTGGTTTGCTCAGGGGTTGCTTGTGTGTCACACTGAACTCCAGGCATCTTAGGGAGACCAGATTAAAGAACAACTAAAATATCCAGGACCGTTCTTTGTAATGCAAGTACACTTTAAAAGTATTGGAAGAGTCAGTGTGAAACTGTATGAGAACCTCCAGAGATGAGGAAATTACTAATTACCAAAGCTTTTAAACTGAATCCCATTTTGAGTCTGGCCTGCTTTGTGACCAGAAGTCCTCGCTGTGTAAAGACTTCTCAGCTGTTACTGACACTGTTGGGAAGTGTTTTTCAAATTTTTGGTATTTTGATTATAGAGGTGCCCCAAAAAGAAGCATTGCCTTTCACTGAGCTCCTCAGCAGACTGATGAATTTTCTCCTGGGCAGACCCGAGAAACGTTTACAGGGGTACTGTGAGATGATGACAGTCCTTTGGCAGGTGTTTCTCCCCAAAGCTGCTGGCTTGGCTCCTTTTTGAGTCTTGTTTTTCTAAGTTCAAATTAGTAATATCTAAAACATCCTATGGAACTCCTCATAAGCGAACACTTGAAGACTTGACTGTTGGGGGAACATAAATTATTACATGGTATGTTTTGGAGCAGTGTCTTGGGAGTCTTGGCTATGTTTTTGTTAACAGAAGAGTTATAAATACAGTTCTACGCTAAACTTCGTCAAAATGCTGGGAAGTGATTTAGTGAAGTGATTTACTAAAATTAATAGTGCTGCTCCCATAACACAGGGTCATTAAACGATGGAGGTTCTTTCAGTAAATTCCAGTGACCTTGGTTTTAAAGCCTCCTTCTTATTCGAGGTGATCCTGCATTGAAAACTGGCAAAGAGGAACCACCTCTTTGGAAAAAAGAGGCAAGTGGTGGTTTTGTTTTGGCCAGAAGGGCTCTCTGTGGTAGTGCAGTCTTCACAAAAGAAATAATTACACGAAAACGCCTGCTAAGAACAACATGCTGGAGGAATTTGATTTACTATCTGAGCGTAATGACCAGAGTTTGAACCCAACATGCAACCAAGAGGCCATTTAAAACAATTATGTAGTTTAAATGGGGAGGCATAAAAGGCAGCAGAAGTGTAACTTTCCTTGTAGTTTACCTGTGGCCAGAGGCCTTTTCACCTTTCTGTAGGCCATGAATGAGGGATCGTGGAAATTCACAGGGTTTTCCTGGTCAGGACCAATGTTTAAAAGCCCGTGGCAACCCCCCAGAGTTTTATCAGCCAGTTTACAGCCTTCATTTAAGTAGGGTTTGAGTCTGACCAGCAGGAAGTTGTGGTCCTGCCTGTTGAGTGATATGACTCTCTTGCTGCTGGTGTTCTCAGATGAGTGGCAGATGACCTGAACCTTCACAGGAGGCTCTATTTGGGTGCAATGGCTGTGAGAAGAAATTATTACCTCTATAAACGTGTTCTGTTTTCAAGGATCCTTTTAGTTTTCACTGATGATGCTGAACAATATAAAGTTGTCGGTCCTGGACTTTGCTGGTTTTCTTCTTCTCTTTTTTCTTTCCTTTACCTTCATGGCTTTTGAGACTGGCCTTAGCATAAGCCTTGAGTGGCTGCTCTTTTTGTGGCTGGATCATTATTTGTAAAAATGAGCAGAACTGCAGAGTTACCATGGAAGCCATGCAAATGGGATTTCTGGAGCACAAGTCACAGTGACAAGGAGACAGGACTTTTTAAAATAAAACCCTCTTTTTAGCTGCTCTTCCTTGTTTATAGACGACAGATGTTTTTGTTTACATAAATGGTCTCCATAAATAATCCATTTTTGTATGTTCTGTACATTGAGCAATCTATTTTACAGACAATTGAAAATCTAACATTCATTACATGGGGTTTTTTTTGGACTGTTGGGAAGATCTCAAAACTGGAGTGGTTTCATAATCCCTCAGCCTCCCACAAAATTATTTCGCCAAAACTTTGGCTTTCTCTAATATTTCACAGGTTTGGCAGCACAGCAGTGCTTTTGTTGTCCAACTCATGCAAGAGCAGATTAAAGTGAGGCAGACCTGCCTGTGCTAGAAATAACCAATTCAGTTGTAGCTCTGGAGCCTTTGAAATTTTCATGCCCTTCTGAGGCAGGGTCGCCTGTCTTCGGGGCAGGGCTGTAAATGAGAATGTTTCAGCACCTTCTCTTTGTATTCCCCGTCTCACAGTGGGAGCCCCAGTTCTGGGGCTGGTGGCTGTGCAGGTGCAGAGCCCCACGAGACCCTCTGCCAGCAGCTTTGGGGTCGGGGGGTAAGTGATACCCTGGTCAGTTTGGGCCAAGGGTCAGAGGGAGGTTTCTTCCTTAATCCCTCGTGATGGATCAGTCTGATACAATGGCCTTGTAGTGTTTTCACTGCTGTTTTAATCCTGCTTCTTCTCATGACCTGTTTTGACACCACTGAGCTCAGCTTCTCTCCCTGCTGCCCACACCCCCTTCCAGGCCTGGTCCCAGTGCTCATGGTTTGTTTCAGGTGTTGTATTTATGGTAAGATGTGAGAAAAGCATGAAGGATGGTTGAATGCTGGTGTAAGAACACGCTGCCCTTTTCTTCCCTTCATCTTGGAACAGCAATAGACTTTGGGTGGGTGTCTTCCCATATTTAGGAGAGGTGTTGTGGTAATTACACAATTTAGGTGTATCCCAGATGAAAATATCGTATTACCTAATATAGAACAGGTCAGGAAACAATCTGATGCTGACATTGCATTTTTTCCACTTGTGTTTTGACGTTGGTTGTTTCCTTCTAGAAGAATATGTGTCCTCGGATAAGGCTGTTTGTGCCACATAAATAACCAAGTATTTCAGCTTCTTGGGTTACTTTTCTGATCAGAAGATAGTCTGGATTATTCCTATTTTACTGGAAAAGCCACAGCAGCTTAACATCACTATAGGATACAGTTATAGTTAGTAAACCAGTCTGTGAAGTGAAAACAGAGCAGGGGTGTTTTTTTGTATGAGAAGTGAACACAAGACTGCTAAATCCCTTTCAGGCATATTGTATTCCTGTATTGTATTGATTACTGACCAGGTTTTACCTGACATCTCAGTATATGATTCATGGATATTGATCTGCACAGAAACTTGGCAGGAGGTTGGAAAACAAATAAGCAATGTTGCCTGGGCCCCCACCCTTATGTCCTGCCTCAGATTGGACCTTCTACCACGCAAATCCCAGCTTGTTCATGGGGCTGCTGCTCACTGAGCACTGTGGTTTCCTCTTAAATTAGCCTTTTGTACAAGCAATGCTCTACACAGGGTGGAATTGGGTCCCAAAACCCTCCAACCTTGGTGATAGCTTTTAAGTCCAGGCACTGAAGGGTCTGTTACAGATGCACATGTTTGTTATTTCCTGTTTGATTTAATTTTAGATGAACCAGAAATGGGGTATGATTTCAATAAAAAACAATGCCAGAGGGGTGAAGGAGTTGTTGAGATGCATGAGGAAAAACAATGTTGTATCAAGGCCTTGGTAAGTAAGAAGAATTAGTCATGGTTCCTGAAAAATAGGCAGTGACTCTGTTCACCTTTCTAATTAATCAGTTTTAGTTTAATGAGTTATTAATTGTTCTCGAACTTGAAACCTTTGAGTGGGTGTTTCCTTTTAGTCCCTTGCAGTTGATCTCTTGTAGTGTAAAGTTTGCATGTCTTATGGTAATAATAACTGTGTGTGCACCAGGAATTTTGGATTTAGTCATCAGAAAGGAATTTATTTTCTCTTTCCACCTTAGTTGCTTCCCCTGTAAAACAGTATTAATCTTTAACTCTTTGCACAATAGATTGTGAAAGCATTAATCATCTAATGTTCTTGCACTGGGCTTGTCTTCAGTGCAGTAGTCACTTAAATGAGCACACTCGTATCGTAGAACGGGGATGGAGAAAGGAGTGACTGTGGTGTGAGACATCAGGAGCTGTGTGAGGAACTGGCCGAGCACAGGCTGGTTCAGCAGGAAGTGGTTGATGAGTTACTGGTGTTACGGGTGAAGATGAAACCTGAGTTGCAGTTTGAGCTCACAAATACGATAAAGAAATGTCTTTGCAGGTGGAACTGTAGCATGACTTATTTTTACTCCACAGAACTTGGCTCGTCCCTGTGCCCAGAAAGAGACCTTACCTGAAATGTAATAATGCAGTCAGCTATTCCTGAGCAATTAATTATACTTTGTATTAAAACCAGCGTGTCTTGGTCAATATTGACATATTCATTTGAAATCTGCCACTCCAAACACCAAGCCCCATGCTGGGAGTGGAAATATAAAAGCAAAATGGTCCTTTTCCATGTGCTGTCTGAACTCTTTCAGTAGCTGTAGCCTGTTGCTTTGAGTCTGTGGTACCCAGGTTGTGCCAGGGTTGCTGTAGTTCTGGCCTTGAGAAGAGTTTTAGTGTGGAAGGAGGAAAAAGGACCTTACAGCTGGACTATGATAGAAGTCTCTTCAAAGCTGAAAACTTACTTTTTGAACCTTCACTTTTATTGCCTACTTCTTTCGGAAATTTTATTTTTCCTTGAGTGCAGTTTATGGGATTTTTGTAGTGGAACTGACCTGCATGGTATTTCTTTCCCTCCAGAGGAGCCATGAATTGCTGGAGGCTGGAAAATTATTACAGGGGAAATCACTGTTTGCCTGTTAGATTCTTTGCTAGAGGTACATTGATGGACAGTGCTGGACGTTTGAGCTCATCAGTAGGAGTTTCTTATGTTCCCTCTCTGCCAGAGGGCAATTCTAGCAGTGGATGCTGGGAAAAATTGTCATCTAAAAAAGAAAGTATTTAGTTTCATCAGGGTATTCTTGTGGACTGAGGGAGCCTGGGTTTCGAGTCTCTGCATGAGGACATTTCTACATACCTAAGTTATTGCAAGGTAAGCAGCAGTGAGAAAGTACAGCTAATTAGGTCCTCCTGCATGATCTCATTTGTGCACTGCTGAACTTTTATAAAAGGTAGGAAATGGGGTGGAACAGAGCTTGAAGCTGAATCTCCATGTTTTCACCTGAAAACCTTGGCTTTACAGCTGGGCAGGGCTTGCTTCTGTTCTTTCCGTTGGTGTCTGAGAGGAGGAAACGTGGATTGCGTGTTTGTTTGCTTTTCTTCTTATTTTATTTATATTTATTTGGAACACTGCAAGCTTGCCACAGAATCGTTTAAAAATGAAAAGTGAAAATAATATTACTTGTTACCTCCCAGTGAAATGTCTTGGGTGAATCAAAACTGTCCTGCAGGATAAAAGCAAGAAACAAAGGGAAAATCCTTAGTTAAGTGCTGTGGTTGTACAGGAAGGAGAAAGGAGAGTTACAGGGAGGTGCTGGCTCATAACTCAAAATTCAGTTTTAACTTGGAGATTTTTCTGCTAGTAAAACAGTCGCCAAACACTTGATCCAGATGGAGGCCTGACAGCAATTGCTTGTACGCATGGTGCAGTCATTGCTGCTGCTCTCACAGCTATTCTTGAAGAGAGCTGGGTGGTTTTGTGTTAGATATCCCTTACTGCTCCCTCTGCTTTCTAGGCATAGCATAACACTATTTTGTGGGAGTATTGATCTCTGCTGGCATTGGTACTGCCTGCCTGGTGTCTAGTGTCTCTCAGAATCCAGTAAAGTTGGGGTCTATTTTTCTACTTCCCTTGGATTTTTTTTTTTCTTTTTGCTTATAGTCTCCCCTGTAACTGCCCAGGTGATGTTCAAGCATCAAGGGTGTGAATTAACTGATTTCACAGGATAACTACCAGCATGTCCCCACATCTGTGCACCTCAGGTCACGTCTGATGCAGGTTGTTCTCTCTGGACATGCCTCTTCTGCTCACGAGCACCATTTGGGTGACTGTGCTATGGTCAGGTGGCAAAGTCCTGGCCAGGTGCTGGGTGCATTATGGCGGGAGCTGTGCAGCTGGAATTCAAATACTGCAGTTGTATCACCTCTGTCCCTTTGTGAATCTGTCCCTGAGTATTTGTGCCGTCTAGAAAATCAAACAAAACATCAGATTAACTGTGGTTCCACAGCAACCATCAGTATTCTCGTTGGAGGACTTGGGTCAGAGGCCAAAGAACAAAGTGGTGATGGAGGTTCAAATATCACTCCTTGGATGCAGGACTCAGTCCAGAAGTATCACAGTATTTCTGTGTGTGTAGGGGCTGCCCTGTGGTGAAATAGGGTGGTGACCTCATCGTGACGCCTTTCACCTGCTCGTATCTGTTGTTCAAGTTCACCTTTGAAACCAAGTCACCAGTCTAAACTCTGTTGTGACAACTGGAGTGCAAACAGGCTTTGTTAATCTGTGTCCCATGGGGATGCCAGGCAGCTCTTTCATGTCAAAAGTGATTGTTTAACAGCTTCTCTCCTACTTTGTCAGAGTGTGGCACAGGTCGAACGCAGCAAAGTTAGTAAGTGGTTCAGCTGCTGAGGAGACTGGAGGAAGAACCTCTGTGACAAGTGTTTTAGATGCCCTCCATGTCCAGTGTCACCAGCAGAACTTGTCCCATGGAGGGAGTACCAACATCTTGCCATCTTGAAAAGATGGTTTAAAAAATCTGTCACTAATTTGAAATGTATTTTAATTAAATGCTGTGCTGAGTAATGTGCTGAAATTGAGCCATTTTGATCAGAAGCATGAAACACCAGGATAATAATACATGGACCTATAAAAAACTGGTTGTGGTGTAGATATTTAAGTGATGCCAAACTGTGGCAGCCTGTCACTTGTGCCTCCCATTGAAATTGATTGCAAAAGTTGAGTTAAATTTCATCCAACACCCTGACATATAAAATTTTATGATGATTAGCGATCCAAAACTATTACACTCTATGCAGTTACCCATATTCCTCTTGTTCTCTGCCTTCCAGTAACCTGCCTTTCAGCTTGTGGGCTGTAAGGTCTTTTACCATTTTGAACTTGAAACATTATATTTGAGCTAATTTAACAGCTGGGGCCAAAATACACAGAACTCTGCATCCATTGCCCATTTATCTTGATCATCATAAACAGTAAAATGTGTACAAATGTGTGCCCTCTGACAGCCCTTTGTATATATGACTGAAGTTTATGCATTTAAGTGCTGCCACTGAAGTCAAGAAGAAAATCCTTTTTAAAAACTTGGGTGCTCATTGCTCTGGGTTGATTTGCCCAGCATGACCGCTGGAATGTTTTATTCTTTGGTTTCTTTACATTGTAGGTTTGCAGGGGATATCAGATTTCTGATATTTGGGTATCAATGTGGAGACAGAATTTTCTTCAGTTACCACATATTTAGTCTTCCATTGTTGGGTATAAAATTGCGAAACTGATAATTGCGATAGCAATTGATCTTATAGTTCAGATTTAAAATAACAGATCTTAAAATGCTCCTGATCGCTCCCTTATGTGTATCTTTCCTCTGGAAAGATATTTCTAAGTATCAGTATCTGATTTATGCAGTGGAAAGGTTCCTTGTTTTAAATCTGAGCACTGAACTGAGTTTATGGAGTTATGTGCCAGCAGAAATTGAAACGCTGGTTTGCTGCTGCTGTGGTATTTGCAGCTAATTGAATTGTGGATACTAAGAAATGAGTAGCTCAGCTTGACTTCTTGGCACTGCAGAATTTTTACCCTGGTTAGTAATTTTGAAGAGTTGCTTGCAAACAATGGTTCAATGGGCGCCCTCACAAAATTGTGTGGGTAGTGATGTCAGAAAAATTTACCAGCTGCGTGTTACCCAGAAGCCGAAATCTTCTGCCTCAGAAATGTAAGGAGAATGGGAATGAGACATAAATTGATCTATGGGCTTTGTAAGAATGCCAGTCAGGAGAAACTGAAGGAGATACTAATTTGACTTTTTGCTAATGAAAAGCTAATGGTAGAAAATGGAGCGATTTGATGTAGTTTTAATAGTTCTCTAAATCTTGACCAGTACATTATATTCCATGAAAGGGACATCTGAAATGATGTGGCTTGCCATTATGTTCTATAAATTTGAGTAAGTACACTAGCAGTTAGCTAACACAAATAAAACAGGAGAGTACAGGCTAGTAAAAGCATTGCCAAAGGAAAAACAGAAGAAAAAGGAAGAATTGGAAGTAAATGACTTTAAAAGTACTAGGAGCTATTATCTTCAAATGTCATTAACTGCTTTCCTTTTTTCCCCCTATTTAGAAGTATCTTACCTCAAAGGTAATTTGTTTCATGCTCATCCAACATTAATGGTATTAATTTTTAATTAATTTAACAGTAGCATTGTCCATCTGTCAGGGCAAACCTAATCTGTTAAACAGATAAAATCAACATGTCTACAGGTTCACTGTAGGTCGGCAGGCAGCAGTTGCGTGTCTGCATTCAGGGTTCTCTATTAAATAATGCAGAGACTTTATACAAATACACAAGTGCAGAGACTTTTGAAACCAAATGTGCTAATACAGAAGGACAGATAAAGTGTCCTAGCTCGTGGTTCAAGTGTACTAAAGGTGGTGATCTCCTTGGCCAAAATCTGGAGTTAATCTCTTACACAAATACCCAGCTTTTTGGTAGAGCGGAGCCCTTTGGAGATGGTGATGCAGAACACTACAGAATGTTTGATGCTTCTCAAATTTGGCCTCTATTTTGACATCCTTGTTTGGAAACCCCATCTCCTCTGTCTGCACCACCCCCAAGTTGGGATCACAAAAGGCTCCCATTTTGAATGGGAACAATTGCTGGATGTGCTTTGCTTTTGCACTTTCTAGAGCTGGCTGGGTAGTTGTGAAGGGAGGAGTGTGTTATGTGCGTCTGTGCTTATGGAAACGTTACTTGTGCTACTAGAGGTTGAGAACTGCTCTCTGTTACAGGAGTTTGAAGGAAGACAAATGTTTTAAAACTATTCTAGTTTCCTGTTTGAATGCTGAAATGTGCTTTAGAACAACAGTTAAATTTAACACTGTGTTTTTGGTTTGGACAGAGATAAGCATCGGCAGCATGAGGAGAGCAGTTTCCTTGGCTACACTTGAAACAGTGTCTAAATGGCCTTTATGAAACACCAGATAGTGTGTCTGTTTTGTACACAGGTACCTGACTGGTCAGAGCCAGAGCAATGCTGTCTCTAAAAAGTGGGCAGGTGTGGGCTTAGAGCCCCCAGGAATTTTTAGTTTTGCAATAAGCTGCTCTCACAGGAGTTTAAAGGGGGCTCTTGCATCTCACCACAGTGCTCCAGGTTTGAACTGTGTTGACTAACCCAGCAATACTTCAATAGAGAGTTTACTCATCCTTATCATTTGAGCAGCACAGGTTCTTGTGTTCTCAGCTATTGTTGGGTTTGGAAAGGACAAAACACTGAAATAGGTCGTTGATGCTTGAAATTCTTTCACAGCCAGGCCTGACTGCAGAGGAAAACAACTGCTTTTTCACATTTTATATGGAAGTTTATGGTTGGACTCTATGCTTTTAAAGGTCTTTTCCAACCTAAATATTCTATGATTCTGTGATTTTATGACTCTGCTCTGGTTTCAGCTTTAACTTGCTTTTCCTCATTTACCTAAGCAAGGCTCCTCACAGCGGTGAGAAGGAGCAGGCAGTTTTAGAAAAGAAAATGGGTGAATTGAAGTATTTCTGAGCTGGTGGATAAGGCCATAGCTGCACTGACAGAAGGTGTCAGCTGAAAAGTTGTCTCTGTAAGAGCTGGCTGGGGCTCCTCAGGCCTCCTGTCCTGTCATTCCCACCCCCACACCATCCTTTGCTTGGGTGGTCCAGCTGTTTACAGGCAGCCTGGTAAGTGAGGTCAAGACATTCATCAGCACTGGAAAAAAGCAGGGGGATTATTTTTGGCCTGGATCAGTTCTCTGATCCCCTTTACCTTCCGGGGCTGCACATGGTTGAAGTAGCCCAGCTGAGGGGGCAATGGTAAAGCAGAAATGGGCTGCAGGAGGAGGTCAAGGGTTAGATCACAGCTCTGCCCACGAGGAGCAGCCCATTTGCACTGACTGTAGGTTAAATAAAGAACTTCAAAGTTGGCTTCTCAGCCACAGGTTTATTTTATGTTGTGCTGGCTCACATAGGCTCTGGAAGCAGCTCTTACCATATTCATTTTCCAAGCACCAAATTCTCTTTAAAAATGAAACCGATTTGATCAGCCCAGTGAATCTCAGTGCTGAGCTTTTTGGCAGGGATAGGCCTTTGGTTACCTCGTGTTCATCCAGTTCTGGCTGCGTTAGGACACATTCAACCGTATAAACTTCAGTATAGGTGTATGTTCTTGCCACACTGTTCCTGTAAAGATTATAGATTAACTAGAGTTCTGTGATAACTACAGTTTTATTGTTGGGAATTTTTAGAACTAAAACTCTGCTTGAATTCTCTCTTTAAAACAAGAACAAAAAAAGGTTCAACAGGGATGACTGGAAACTGAAGCAGAGAGTTTCTGCTCCTTGCTCTGTCACTGTTTCAGCTTTTTGCCATTGGGGCCCAAACAGCAATGAAAGACATGGAACTGCCAAAACCACCCACCAGTCTGCTCCTGAAAGGCATGACTCTTCAATTGTGTGCTGAAACGCCTGGTACATTAAAATGCACGTCTCCTCCCAGCACTGAGCTGCTGGGAAAGGTGTGGTGCAACCTCTGTGCTTGTGAGAAGGGTTTTTTTTCTTTTCCTTCATCAGGTAATGTATTAAATTTTGGAGGCAACACTGCAATTAGAGAAGATTAACTTGTTGATGTCAGATCAGCATTCAGGGTTGCTGTTTTGTCAAGTCTTGAGTTATGAAAGTAAAATGTAAAGGTGGGTTGATGACCTTGTATCCCAAGGAGCATCTCTCTGAGCTCATGGCAGGCTAAGGATGCTTCTTTGGACTGCAGAGGAGAAAAGCAGATTCTGCCAGTCCCTATAGCCATAAATCATAGTGAGGGTTGCAGATTTACCCTAAAATACCCTACATGATTCCCAGGACCTCCTGGCATGTTGTACTAGCCTTTTAGCTGGAAAGCTAAAAGATTGGTTTAAAATCTAGATTTTTCTTATCAAGGGTGTTGCCAGACACTGCTAACTAGCTCTACTTTTCAAAAGAGAAATAACTGCAGTTACTGGAGTGGTGATAACTGTTACAGAACCGACTTCATTGTGAGGAGTTCTTTCCACTGTTCACCTAATTCAAAATTCATTCAACTAATTGTTCATTGTTGCAATGTCCAGTGAGAGTGTCTACACTGAGATCAGCAAAGTTTCTCTAATATGTGAGTCTGACACCAGTAATCTCATATTTGAGCTCACTGACTTGCTAACGTGGATGCTGTATTGCTTTTCCAAGCCCGGTATCGTGTACCACACAAGGGGTTTTACCATAAATAGGTAAATGATTGGCCAGTAGAAGCATGTTGAGAAGGGAGATTTTTCTTGTTGCCTTTCCCCAAATGGCTGTTCTGAGCAGATATTTGTGGAGTTTGGGCCGCAAATATTCTTCATCAGCCAGTATAAATATCCGCAGTCATGTGGAAAGGGAATGTGTGGTGCATCTCTCCCTGGTCGAGTGTCTGTGATGAGGCAACATTATAAAGTTTATTCCACAGAGAAGTGATTTTATTTATTTTCTAAACATTGCTCTGCTGGAGGTGAAATGGTTTGCCTGATGGCAGCAGACCTGTGGTGGGAAGAGACCTTGCATGGGGACGTCCAGAGAAAGCTCAATTTATCTGGCTCTCTCACAGTCTTTCACTGAGCTGAGAAATTGGCATCTGTATTATTTGCTTTCAGTGCCAGCACTGGCTGCCAGGAACTGCTGCCTCACTGGGTAGGGCTCTCTGATGAGTGGAAAACCAAAGGAGCACAGAAGAGTTGTTAATTACTGCAGATAGACAAATCAGCTGCTGAGGGGCCACCCATGGCCTAAGCACACCAGTAAAAATTTGCTTGGGCAGGAGGTATTTTACTGGGTCTTTGACCTGATCTAGGTACATGGACAAACTTTGGGCTTTTTTGGGGTCTTGTGAGGAGCACCTGAGGGAGGTGGGCTTGTTTAGCCTGGAGAGAAGGAGGCTCAGGGGGGATCTTCTCATTCTCTACAACTACCTGAAAGGAGGTTGCAGTGAGGTGGTGGTCAGTCTCCCAATTAACAAGTGATAGGACAGGAAGAAATAGCTTCAAGTTGAGCCAGGGGAGGTTTAGTTTGGATGTTAGGAAAAAATTCTTGACTGAAAGGGTTGTCAAATACTGGAACACACTGCCCAGAGAAGTGGTGGAGCCATCATTCCTGGAGGGATTTAAAAGAGCAAAGGTATGGGGCTTGAGGACATGGTTTAGTGGTGGCATTTAGTGGCAGTGCTGGGTTCATCATTGTACTCAGTGATCTTAGAGGTCTTTTCCAACCTAAATGATTCTGTGTTTCTATCTCCTGGGCACTCAGGGGAACCTTTCCCTAGAAATACGAGCAGAACATTTGTTCTCTGTGTTCCAGTGTGTGCTGGACTGTAGATGTATTCACAGTCTTTTCAGCACTGTCTGAAGTTTCAGTTTTCGAGAGAGTGCGAGAAGCAAAGAGAATGGACTTGATGTGAATGCCGCAATGTGGTGTGGCATTCTGACATTCTCATACAATGGCTTTTGATAAAAGCCTGGGCCTATGAAGGTCACAACCTGCGTAATAGATTTTGCAGCAAACTCGTGCGCTGGGGCTGTTAAACTCTTCAGTCAGCTGCGCTCAAAACGCTGCATCGCTCCCAGCGCGGTCCCTCCTCCTGCTCCTCTCGCTCCACGTCACGCGCCATCAACCAGCTCAGGACAGGTGGAGATGAATTGGGCCATCACACTGTGATTCTGCCCACGTCCAGGGAAGGTTCTTGGGTTTGCAAAAAGGTTGCACATCAGCAAGTGGCTCCTTTTTTTTAGGGAATGGTACCTCTGTTTTAGTACGTGGGTTGTGTTTGACTCCAGCGAATACTAATGTGAATAATCTGCAAAATACCAGGCAAAGAGCAGAGAAGATTGAAGGGAATGAAGAGGAATGCATGGTGTTCTCTGTGGTTGCCAAAGACATAATTTGTTCAAGTTTGTCAGGAAATTTGGTGATTGTGATTTTTGTTGGTCATTAAAAGAAGGTGTTAGCATTTAAAAGGAGGCGTATTTACCAGAAAATATGATGGTAAAGTACATTTGCTGTGGGAGAAAAAAGTACTTTGTGATCGTTGGGAACATACTGAATTCAGTCCTTTGAAGTACAACAGATTGTCGTGACCTGTCATTACAAAATTAGGCGTATTTAATATTTTATTTTCATGTAACTCTCCAGTAGTAATTTTTGTAAATTATACTCTGTATGCCTCTCGTTCAAAAGAATGTCTATATTTATACCATTTCCATGCACTTCTATCTAGTTCTGAACATTGACTCTGGATGAAGTGTAGTAGAAGTAAATTTGGGAAGAGTTATTCACTGTTTCCCACACACCTGCGGTGTGTGGCTTTTGTTATGATGTGTGTTATGTACAGGAGTTGGGTGGAGGTTATAATCCTTTTACTGTTTAGTGTGGGACTTGAACATCTAGTAATTTCTAACAATATTTGACTAAGAGTAATCTGTGCTTTTGTGATTGCAAGGGTGCAAACTGTGCTGAAGATCCTCTCTCCTTTAAGAATCCTCTGTGTAGATACATTTGTGCATGTACATATATGTGTATATATATATATATATATATATATATATATTCATGAATACTTGGCCTGTGTACATAGGAGAGAAAATTGCTTGCTGAGGTCTAATCTTATGTTCTCGGTGTTAATATTCTTGTACACTCTATTCCTTCATTGTTTTGCTAACAGCTGCCATCCTCTGAAAAGGGAGCACTGGAGGATGAAGGGGAGGTGGGAGGAGAGGGGGATCTCCCTTGCTGTGTGCAAATGTACCATAATTGTTTATGTTCGGTTGTGGTTCAGTTGTGAACGCGAATCTTGTAACTCTTCACATCTGCTTTGGGCATTTTCATCCAAGGATGTGACAAAACTTTAATGAATAGCTTCTTTCACAGTTAAGTTTTAATAGCCTGGCTTAATTGAGGGGAAACTGATACGCTGGGAGATAAGCTCTGAAAGCAAGGGGCTGGTTGGGTGACTAGGTTAAGATACTTGTGAGTCATTTTCAGAGGAGCTACATAGCTTTTTCTGAGCCTGAGTGTGACAGGGATTTTAGGAGGTTATATCCTAGGTGGCTGGATCTTGGCCGAAATGAGCACTAATGTGTAGTCACCAAGATATAATGGGAAATTCCAAAAATGTTTGACTGCAAGAAACTTGGTCATATCTCAAGTATTTGTTAGAGCAGAGAGTGGAACATGGCTGTGTGCATTAAATACAAATGAGTCTTTCTGCTTTCCTTTTGACTCTTTAGTCTTTGTTTTACAAGATTGAATGAACAAGGTAATCAATGTAATTGGCTGTTTAGCCTGAGGTAGCTTCTTCATTCTTCTGTACTTCCCTTCTTTTACAGGCTAATGGTAGTTTTTCTGACAAAAGTTAATTCAGGAGTTATGATGAGGTTTTAATTAATTGCAGGCCTTAGAAATCTGATGTCCTGAGATGTCTAATCTGTCAGTCACACTCGTTGCTCATTTGATTGTTCTTTGTCAACTCCTTGCAGCTCCTACTGGGATTTCTGACAAATGTTTATCTTTCACACAGAAAACTTAGTTAAGATTTTGCTAGAGGCTGACAGCAAGGACAACACCACAAAAAATCCCCAATCAACAACTTTTACCACAAGTTGGACAGGAAGCAACACCCATGCTGTGCGTTTGCCGCCTGGCCCTGGGACCAGGCACGGGGCCATTTCCAATCACACAGCAATCGATTTTTGTTAGAGGCAGCAGCTGTGCCCGAGTGGGAACCCTGGTCGTGTCTCAGCCTCCTGGTCTGGGTCTCTCTGCCTTTGTTTACTTACCAGCAGTGCTGACCTTCAGATCATTCCTCTCCTCTTGATGCTGACCTCTTGAGACAACAGCGATTCATGATACAGGCACACCAAAAACGTAGAGCCAGACCTAAAAGTCTATCATCCACGTCTCAGGCCTGAACCTTTGCTGGGAGATTCAGTCATTTCTCAGGTGATCAGTGGGATTTGACTGTTCACCTGCCCATCTCTGCACCACACACACTGAGGTGCCTGTTTTCACCGGTGAAGTGGGGAAGATCCTTCATGGTGTGTCTTTCTTTAGGTTTCTATTTATTTATTTAATTTATCTTTGCTCTGGTGCTCCTCTGTGTGGGTACTTTGTACTTTTAAAAACCGAAGCAAACATGCTGTATTAGCCACAGGAGATAAAGCAACTGTGTAAATACATAGTAACCACACTTTAGAGCCCCTTTGTTGGAACAGCCACGTTCACGAGTGATTCCTGTGTTACTCAGCAACCAGTCTTGATGTGGGCTCTGCTTTTCTGGCTGTGTGTGGGCCCACCTCTGCCTTTCTGGGTCAGGTGGAGGAGGAGGGGTCTCTGCCCTCTGTTTTTTAACTCCTCTCCTTTCTCAGATGGAAGGATTTCTCTAGGATAACGTTACTGGTGACTGTAGGTCAGAATCGAATAGCAGGGAAGTGCACCATTGAACCTGCTAGTTCAGACGTGTGGGGATGGTCAGAGCTGGTTCCTTACTGCAGCTGTAACTGTGCTGGTCCTTCCCAGTTGTGTAGTCTTGCTTTTCAGGGTCATCTTTTTGGTACAGCAATGAAGGTTGGGCAGAGACAGCCTACACCCCTGGGTGTAGGCTCTGATGTGAGGATTTGCATGAATTTAAGAAGCCTTTTTCTGATGTATCCTTTTCCTTGAATTAAAATCAATGTTTAGGACATCAGGTAGCTTTCTTAAGCAATTAATCAGGGTGTGACTGCAAGAATCCTGCAGCTTTCCCTGATACCATCCTGGTGCCTCTGTCCAGGTCAACCAGTCGCTGGTGTTATCGGCAGCTGACCAGTGTGTCCTCTTGCCTTGCCCTGCCCTGAGTCAGAGGAAGACGTTAAGAGAGAGCACTGGTTTGGCTGTGTATGAAGCAGAATACCACCTTTAACGCCTGCTGGCTCCTGGGACCCAGCCACAGTGGGCTGCACCGCAGGCTCCAGCGCACGGGGAAGCTGCTGGGACAGCGGAGACTCCTTGACGTTGGAGCTCTTCAGAGTAGCTGTTCTTGCGCGGTGCTCTCGGCAGCCTGGTGCCCTTTCATCTCCTCCACAAGGAATGTGTAAGTGCACCACAGTCACACACATGATAATGTGTGGGTTACCCATGTTTGCAAGAGCTGCAAGTTTTTTGTTGTTGTTTCTCATATAAATACTAACAGATGTAACCAGCGGTCTCCATGAAAGATCGGCATGAGGAAGGGAGCCTTTGCTTTTAAAACCTGTCTAAATATATCAATGCAAATAAACATTTTAACAAGAGGCAGGCCATAAACAGCCTTGGGAGAGTGCTCTGTCCTTTAAAGACTCTGCTTTTTCATTTTCCCTATTTTGTTCTCTGACAGATGCCAAATATACAAAAGGAGAGTTTCAATGGTGGCTTGTGCAGCTGGTGTGCATGGCTGCATCTCCAACAGGTTGTTTTTCCGTTCCCCAGTGCCAGCCCTTTGGGGAAAGCCTTGTTCTGTCACTTTCATTTTAGTTTAATGTTCTTTGGAGTTTAATGGTGGTGAAATAGGGAGGAGGAAAGAGGGGAGCGCAGTCTTAGAGAGTTTTTTGTGTAACAGTAGTTACAAAGGGTGTGTTTCAGTTACCTGTACGTGAGGGGCCATTTTTATACTTAAGTATATCTAAAGCATAAACAGGCTCATAGATGCAACAGCCTGCAGTAGACCTGAACCCTTCTGCAAAGGCCACTGGTTCCTGTTGTGCCCCAAGTGGCACTAGACATCTGGGCTCTTGGAAAAAAATGTGTTGGGAAGAGCTCCTGGGGACTTGTGGGCAAGTCACTGCTTGGTCCTTACTTCTCTACTGTGTCAGAAGAGATAACTTTCCCATGCCTCAGTTTTTCTGACAAAAAAAAGGAGGGATAATACCATAACTCTATTAGAGTTGCTACCAGGAAAGTTCGCATGGCTCAGAAGTGAAACAGACCTTTTCAGTTTCTTCTAGATTTATATACTCTTTGTCCTTCCAGTGAGGGTAAATTAGGTTTGATTTGATTGTTTAAAGTGGTTGGCAGGATTTGCACCTCGTTGCAGATCATAAAATAAATTCCCTTGTGGTTATGTTGCTTCTTTTTACTTAAATGGTCTCTGCTGCCATTTAACCAATAAATTCCAGTAACAGCTGACATATTTGAGATAGAGGAGGAAAAAAGCCCTTAACATTTATAGGGCTCCAACAGAGACTTTTACGTAGCCTTTTCATTTTGAGTTTATCATCTGGATGCAGTTGGAGACCACCCAGACTAGCATTAACCCTTTGGGTTTAAAAAAAGGTGATGCAATTATCTGTGCCCTTTTTCCTATATTTTCATTACATTGCCAATCTGTAGAATGTCCCTTACCTATGGTTTTGTCTGTATAGTAGACAAGGTAAAAGAGCTCTGGGTGGGTGTTGCTTCACAGTTCAGCATGAGTGTCACCCAGTAAATTCAACCTACTGGAATTAATGACTTCTAGGAGGATTCACTGAGATTTACTTACTTTCTTTGTGCTTCAAACTGGTGTCTAGAAACATAGTTTGTACTACACCACAAGTATTAAGACCAGCTTTAAAAGAAAGATTTCTAACATCAGTTTCTGCTCCGTTTGTTGTGTCCTGCCCTTCTGCAGGGAGCTGGGGGGGAGGAACAGATGGGGAATCCACCACT
This sequence comes from Lophotriccus pileatus, assembly GCA_035583135.1. Lineage (NCBI taxonomy): Eukaryota > Metazoa > Chordata > Aves > Passeriformes > Tyrannidae > Lophotriccus > Lophotriccus pileatus. Next base: position 15,660,915 of record JAWWES010000021.1, read on the forward strand.
TCTACAGAAGAGTAGGTGAAGGAACACTTGCCCCATCAGACCTCCAGTGAGCAACCAGAGCCCTTAGTAAACATACCAGCTCCCTGTGTGCAAAGGTATGTGAGTGGGGGGGACCAAGAGCTGAGCTGAATCAAACGTCAGACCTCCCCAGCCAGGCATTTCTTCCCTCATTCCTGTCCCCTCTTCCAGGAAACCAAGGCCGCCTCTGTTTATCCGCACCCTCATCACACAGTCAAAAAGCCCAGGGCTTCAGTTTCCACTTCAAAGGCGGTGCTGGCTGCTGTGTTGGAGATGGAGCCTGATAATTTTGGTTATGAGTGGCTGGTATGTTCCTACGGCTGGAATTACCGCTGGTGGAGGGAGCCTTGCCGAGTGAGGTCATCTGCGTGTAGCGAGGGCAGAGGGCTGGAAAAAAGGTTTCCTTGCAGTGCTCTGCCCTTGTGGTGAGACCACCTCTAAGAGATCCCGTGCCAGTCATTTCTGGGTTTCTCCACAGATGCTCTTTGAAAAGGTGCCAGCTGCTGCCAACTGTGATGGTGGTTTCTGTGCTGTGTCTACTTGTAATTGAAATCAGGGAAACCTGTGGGATTTGGTTCTATAAGAAGAGAAAAGAAGAAGAGTGTGTGTTGCATTGCACTACACACCACTCGTATACATCTTTCAAGAGAAACCATTTGGCCCAGTCTGACTGGTACGTGCAGCCATATTTTTAGTTTTACAGTGAGGTAGCACTGGAGGAAACCGGCAACTTGGGATTTGGGTTTTAGGTGTTGTGTGCAGTGGCTTGTGCAATAGTACAGCTACTCAGAGGATCTCTTGAAGTGTAACTGTGCTTGCTCATTCAGTGGTTAGAGTACAGGAAGTTTGTGTCGGTGTGTGTGGTGTTTTTTTTTTTTGAAGGGTTTTGGTAAAGTAATGGATAGGTCATAGGAAATGACGCGGCTCTCGCTAATCCCTTGATTTGTCCTCTGCTTTCTTCTCAACTACAGCATTTACTTTAAAAAGCTGTTATGCAGCTTTGTAAACCAAAGTGCAAATGTGTGTCTTACATTCTGGAATCAAACCCACCCTGTCTTATTTTGAACCTTTGAGAAAAGTGATCTAGAGTTTTAATTACGCTTTCCAGCCACGTAAATTGCAGAGTTGATTGTATACATCAGCATTGTCTGACCTAGTTCTGCTGCTGTACCTTTCATCTTTGGATCTCCAAGTGCCTTCCAAAGAAAAATCCTTCCTGTTAGAATATGGAGAACCTGGGACACAAAGAAGCAAAGGAGATATCCAGCCTGACAGTGACTGAACCCCAAGGGGAAGCAAGGGCTTCTGAGTCCCAGTGGACTAAGTGGCACTTGCTCTTTGTACAAATGCCTTCCATTCCTGACTTTACATACCCTTGTTCTACACACTGTAACTGCATTCCCATATTTTTCTAGATTACTCTTACATTTCTTCTCCTAACTGAATGAATGTTGTAGGTTATTCCCTTCTAAACCTTTCAGATTTTGTTAGAATTTGTAATTCTGAAGGTTGCTGTTGCATGTAAGTTAGGTGTGTGTTTTCTGTTGGGTTTTATATTTCCTTTGATGCCTGTAACAACTCCCATTTTCTCCAGGTTTGGAAGTAGCACAGTAGGGGAACAAAGAGAGTTGTGTCTCATTTCGTTTTCGGCCTCTGTTTTGCAGAAATGGACTGGTGAAATAGTGGTTTGCTGACATACAGATATGTGACACAGGTAAATAATCCCACGTATGGTTAGCCAAGGCTTTGTCTGTCTACGTGGACAGCAGTTTTTAGCTGCAGTGCTGTTTTGCAGTGGGTAAGCTGATCTTTTTCTGAAGTTGAAATCAAAAGGGAACTTTCTGATAGGGATCAGTGGTAGTTGCATGTTTCTCTGAAATGTATCTGTTTTAGCCCTGATGAAAGATGTTTGCTTATCTGCTTCCAGAATCAAATCTTTTTGTTTGTCTACAGAGCTGGAGTATCAACAATACAGACTCCCACTACTGCACATCCCATCCCTTGCTCGCTGGGGACAGCGTGTGAGGTCAGAGGTGCTTCAACACTCCTGACCCAACTTTTCCTATGGCCTTTGTTATGACTTTGCTTATGACTGACAGTCCATGCCAAGCACAGTTGTGCTGAATAGTGTTTTTTTACCAGGCTTTTTCCTACAGGAGCAAATATGTGGTGCCTTTGTATTTGCTGTGTTACAAGATTTTAGCATAAATAAATTAAGTGGGATAGACAGAGAGATTTCGAGGCTGAATGACGTTGCTTTCCTTCTGTTCATTGATAGCCAGCTGTCACTTTGCAAAAGCCCCTGTGCTGTGTTCATAACAAGAGCTTTCAGATCAAGAGCAGGAGTGGGAATGCTGTCCCCTGGCCTAGGGGACATGTTCCTTCTGTATTTCTCCACCAATTTGTGTGACTCACAGTGATAAGTCCTTCATGCTCTGTGTGTGTGAAGCACCCACAGTCAGTACTGCTGTGCATGTTGGTGGTTGTATGTGCATTTTCTATGGTCCCAGGGTGTTGTAACCTGTGCTTCATCAGAAGCTGACACCAGTACAATTTATGGATTGATTGCTATTGAATTAAATGAACTATTAGCATGGTTTGAACATATTTGCATTTAAAACTGGTCAAAACAAGGGGTTCTCTTTGCTGGCATAAGGTAGTAAGTAGCCTACAGAAATATTAGCAGTAGTGGCATGTGGGGTGTGTGGGTGTGAGCTGGGAGCCCCATGCTCAGGATATTGCTGGAATCTGCCCTTTAATGTCCAAACTGTGCTCTGACATCATGCCACTGTCATAGAGAGCCCATCCCAGCAGCTCCTATGATTTATTAAGGACACATTTTCTTTGGAGTAAGAAAAGAATGTTAGCGAGAAGCTTAAGCTTTGCTGTGCCTGCAAGGATGTGGAACTTGCAGCTGGATGGTTGCTTTGTAAAACTGGCACATAGTGTAGGCTTGTACCATGCCACGCTGTGAGTGGTGCTGTCCTTGCTTTTGCCAAGTTAATTTAGGCAGTTTAAGAAAACAAACTACGCTCAGCTGTTCCGTGCTACTTTGCGATAAGGCATCTTATGTGTGAGATGATTTTATTTTGACAGATGAAGTCTTCAAGTTTGGGGCTGTGCCTTTCCCACTACTTTGTACAAAATAAAGCGGTAACTCTCTGTGGCAGCAAATGAATGGGTTTGGGCCGGTTTTTGTTTGTTTGTTTGTTTGTTTGTTTTGTTTGTTTTGGGTTTTTTTTTGTATTTGATGTTCTTCATTTTCTTTGGCCAAGAATTAAAGTAACTCTTTGATGAGAGAAGGCAGATTCTGAGTCTGAGATATTTCAAAATAAGCTAAGCAACAAATTCTGCAGGTAGCCAGTGACACAGTCTAAGGCACGGCCTAAAGGAAGGTGTGTGGAACCTAGAAACCCTCCAGAGCCTGAAAGGTCAACGCAGCCTGTTAAAATCAGCTGAATAGATTGCTGGAAGCTGGGGCAAAGCTGCCAGAAATGCAGTAACAAGCTGGTCAAACTTAGCAGCTGATCAGCTCCTCTCCCTTGCCGTGCAATTAAAACACTTGTGATTTTTCAGGTTTGATTGTTTGAAAGGTCTGCCTCCCTCCCTGGGAGGGGTTTATCTGCAGATGTTCATGAGGTTCCAGTAGCACCCTCAGTGCCTTCGCTGCCTTTGCGCTTGCTGGAGTAACCCTTGCTGAGCCACGGTCAGGGAGCGCAGCTCGGAGCACACAAGGTCAGCCTTTATCTTCCCTGCATGGCTGGCCAAAGATCGGGCTTTTCACACCAAACCTGCCACGGGAGGCTTGCTCTCTGCAGATTTTTCTCTGCTTTCTCAGGGAATAAGGAGCAGAAAGTCCAGTTGCTGACGTCTTTCAGCTTCTGCTGAAGCAATTAGGGAGTGCTCGGGGCAGGGTTCACCTCCCCTCGCTGGTCCTGGAAGGCCGTGTGAGGGAGGAAGCTCTTTGGTTCAGAGTGGTTTCATAATCTTCGGTGGGAAGGCAGAGCACGTCACTGCGGAGAAACGGCTTCAAAAGTGGCGCATCACAGTGCTGATACGGGGTGGTAAATACGAGTCTCCCTCCGCTCTTGGCTGAGAAGGTGATACTGCTGGAATGTGGAGGCTTGGGTGTGTAAAATGTACAGGGTTTTGCCCAGAAGGGGGGTTTGCCTCTGGGGCTGAGGCTGGCCGGAGTCTCTGCCTGTTGCTGAGGCTGTCTCACTGTGACAGATGTCTCTGTGAGGACATCTCTGTGCAGTGGTACCTGGGAACCAGGAGCTGGCACCTGAGCTTGCTGGTGAAGCTAAAAGCTGAGTGCACTGAGACAACCACTGTTAACACCCTAAAGAAAACACAAAGGGTCTCTTGCCCCCAACCAGATTGAAAACCACACAGGTTTTGTCTGTTGTCGACCACACAGGCATCGTCTGATATTCAGTGGATAAAGAAAAAACCCACCTTGCCTTCAGTAGATATATTGTAGCCATATATAGAAATTATTTGACTTCTTTTTATTCCCCCTCAAAGTAAGAATTTGAGAAAAAGTGGTTCTTTTCATGTTATGTATTCCTTACCTTAGTGGTTTTTTTTGCAGTTCAAAGTCTCCAGAATATCCATGTCATCAGAGCTTGTAGTCCAAAAATTAACATTATGCTGCCTGCTGTCATTGCTTCTGTGGAACACAGCACAAAAAGCTGAGGAATAACATGAATGAGAGTTAGTGAATCAAAGTAGTAAAGACAAAAATACTACTCTTGAGAATGATCTGTGTCAGTTGTAAAAAAATCATTTTTCCCTCAGGTTGAAAAAGAGAAATAGATGTCAGAATTCAGGGGGGAAAAAAAGGAACCTTTTATTTAACAAAAATAAAGCTACTGTTTAAGTGTTAGTTTTAAATGGGAAGCAAAGCATGAAACCACAGGCAATTTGTGTGTGCACAGTGTTGCAAAAGACACAAAAGAGATTGCCAAGCACAGCAAACCTGAGCTTGAGAGGAGAGTGTCCAGAAAGGGTGTCCAAAAATGTACATCAAAATCTGAAAAGAATGCTGTGCTTTTCTCCCTGTTCTTTGTAAGCATGCAGAGAGTGGATGTTCAACTCCCCTTGTGTGTATCTAAGGTCACTATCTCAAACTCACACCCTTGTGTAGAGGCACATTCTGGTTAGAAGTGGAGCACTGACTGGAACACGTTGAGAGCCCAGATCCTGACTGGGTGTTGCTGAAATTTCCTCGTTGATTTTTAAATAGTTTCTCCTCTGCACAAATTAAGTTCTGTTGTTACTTGTCTTTTGACATTGTAGACGTCAAACTTCAAAGGCTTTCTTGACTGCCAGATAAAATATTGGCATGCTCTAATTTCTAATAGTCCCTGAAATGAAAGAGTGTTACACATTCTGAGCTGGAAGGAGTAAGTCTTGATCACGTTGGAATACAATTGGAATGAGAAATCTCGTGTGCTCTTTGAGAATAATTTACAAAGAAGCTGAGTGGAGCAGGAAAGATGACTCTGATTTTCTGTTTTCAGTATTCAAATAATTACCTCATAATTGAAAAAGGAGCCTGATTCTGCAGACATATAACTTGTTATTTAGCATTATAGAAACACATTGTTTTCACAGAAGGGATTAAAACATTGAAAAAGGGACTATTTTGAATTCTTCTCCTTCTCACCGTATGGTGGGTTTACTCTTCAGGTTTCTGTGAATATAAGTTATGCACAAGTTATGAAGTGCAGAGTTGTAGAATGAGAGCACAAAAGATCTGTCACTACATTTCCCAGATCCGTGCTTTGAGTTTTTCAGTGTTCTCACTCTATTCAGGAATTTAAAGCTTATATTTGAACAGTGGCTCTAGAAAGTTGCCCTAGATTTCCTTCTTCTGATAGAAGAGATACTGATGGATTTTTTCAATGAATTCTTGCCAACATCTGAGAAGATGTAATTTCTGATCAGTCTCACTGGGTTTGCAAAGTTACTGTTCTGTTTGCTGGAGGTAGAAAAAAGATGAACAACGTGGCAAATTTTCTATTTGATTGGGGGGGTTGTGCCTTTTTTAGCCTTTGCTTTTACCATTTCTGATGGGTGGTGGTAAACTCATCTCTAAATATTGTTCCAGATAAGTAGTAGTGAAAGAAGAGACTTGTGAAAACTGACAGGTTCACTCAGTAAGGTTTCATATTTTGTGAACTGCAGAGCTTTGGTGAGAGCAGCAGAGTGACTGTGTCCCCTCAGCTGTGGTTGCCGTTAGCTTTGAGTCTCTGGTGCATTATACAGCACTAATTAATAGTAAAAACCAACCAAACAAACAAAACCACACACAGAACACCCATATAAGTAAACCCTGTGATATTTCCATAGGGTATTTCTAAGAGTTTTATGAAGCACAGAGTTAGCTTTGTCTCAGGGTTCTAGGGAGAAGGCAGGACCCCTGTTAGCACTGGGAGAGGTGGCTTCTACTCGTGCTGCTGCTGTCTGCCAGTTCTGTAAGCTCCATTTTAAATTCTGCTAAACCCCACTTGATCTCAAAACTTTGAGATTCTGCATTCTCAAGGCTTCTCCTCTTGGGATCAAAAGATGAGCACAGGGGAACCTGTGCCTGGGTGACACTGGAGGTTGGAACGATGTGCACGAGCCTGGCCAGATGAGCAGGTTAGATCAGAAGTGCAGCTTCTGTCACATGAATATCTGTTTTCTGGGCAATGATCTGGCTGGGTTTGGCTCTGGAAACACGCTGAAATGTGAGGACTGGAATACAGTACAGAAACCAGGACACCTGATTTGGGTCTTGGCACTTGATTCACTGGGGGCTGGATTTTCCTGGGCTTGATTTGTTTGCTCATGGGAATTGGGGAAACAAAGACTCAGACTTCTTAAATTCTCAGGTTTCACATGTGTTTTAGATTATATCCATAGAGCAATTTGGGGCCATTCAGGAGAAAAAGGAAGATGCAAGAGTGTGTACTTCTTATATTCCATAATGCAGTTGCATATGGCTGTACTTAGATTTACTTCAGTATTTACATAACTCAGAGGGACATTTTTTAGCCTCTTGAATTCTGTCTGTAGTCTGAATTCACACCTTTGATGCTTTGTGGAGAGCATTAGACTTAGTTACAGGTCAGGACTCTGATTAGTCGTACAGGGCATCACCCAAGTCATCTCCATCCTCAGCCTGGCTCAGTCTCAGCCTTCTTAAAGCTCTGCTGATGGTTCAGCTGCTGATTTCTGTCCCCAGATAATGTCAGTCCACATTAATAAATGTCATTAATTGATTAAAATGATTCATGAGACTGAGACAGCTGAGATCTCAAGGAGTCCAAATTTCAGGTATAATGATATAGAAACTGCTGATCATCTGTGTCTGACTTGGGTAGTGGCTAGAGTAATTTCTGGGAATGGCCTGATAACTTGCATCCAAGATTGCTGTAGAACTGTCATTTGAAAGGCATTTTAATTAGATGTTGTGGAGAGCAATTGTGTGATGTGGATTATTAGGGAAAAAGTAAATTCTGTAAAGCTTCAGTCACTGTGGGTTTTCTTTTTCTCCCTAGACCTTCAGCACCTGTGAAGTGCAGGTACTCAGAGCAGGTTTGAATGATGTGGGGAGGACCAACAGTCAAGGGCTGCATTCACCCTGCAGCAACTGGTGAAATGAATGAATTTTGTGTGTGTGTGTATGCCTCAAACACCATGTTTTGGCACTAAAAATGTCATCTTCAGCTCTTCTCATCCAACATTTTAATGGCCTGCCACGGCTATTTATGCTTTTGTAAGGTTGATGGACGGTTCTCACAATGTGCCTTGTCAGTAGCTCTGTTTATTTGTCTCGGCAGAGTTTCGAGCCTGTGCTACTTAGTTCTCAGCAAGAACAATACAGTTTCCATTCTTCTTTGTCCTAGGATGGTTTTTCCTGCTAGTAAAACAGAATGGGCCCAGCATTAGTCAGGGACCGTAGTTTTTAACGCCTGAGAAGAAACATTGTGATTGTCTGGTCTGACGTCTTCAAAACCTCATCCATCGAGTTTGGCTTTGACTTGTAATTTGCAGTTCACTAGCTTCTCATTCTGTCCATGAATGTGGGAGGGAATAAATGACAAGTTTAGGGGTTGAATCTCAGTTCTTTACTCGTGTGATGAAGGTTGTTGCAGCCACTGGTTGCTTGTCTCAAAATGTGCCTGCATTGTTAAATAAGCGCACTAACTGCTCTCCTGATGGCTTGCTCAAGGTGCTCTTAGTTACCGAAGGACAGAGTTATATTTCCCTTTCTTCACATGAGTGAAGCCTAGTGCAGCTACTGAAATAAACCAATTTGGTGCTTCTTGATGCAGCCTTTGTTCTTGAAAGTGCCAGGGCTTGCGTTTGTCCTGAAGACAGCGCGATGCTGTTGACTCTCGTGTGCATCTGCAGCTGTATATTTAGAGCCGGATGTAATACTTCTGGGCAGACAACAATATATTCACTCTAGTGCTAGATTACTGCCAGGATTAGATGTGTGGGGCATGTTTTTAGGAAGTGCTGTTAGAATTCACTGACATCTACAGTACATCTGCTGCCATCAAGGCATCGCTGCTGTGTTGCTGCCTCTGGCAGGGGTCACAGCAGCAGGCTGGAACGCTGTGTTTCCATCTCCGTGTCATAACCTCCCAAATGAATGGTAAACTGGAAAGAAAATGAGAAAAAAATAATGAAAATATTAATAAAAATAAAATAATAGAGAGGCTGATGACTAGGTATATCTTCCTTGTAATTGGGCATGTAGAGACAGTGAGCTTAGATGAGATAAAAAGAAAATGGGAGACCAGACAAGAATTTCAGAGGTGTGGTTTGTCTGGCACTGGCGTTTGTGGCTGAGCTTGTAATGCTCTGATATGCACTAGATATGCTCATAGGCAGTTGCACCTTTGAAAATACTATGCTCTTTCCTCATCCCTAATCCTTGCATCACAGGAATGGCTCCAAATGTACAGTAAAGCCTTTGATCCTGTAGTTTGAGAGTGGTACTGGCAGAAAATTATTAGGATTGGCTGCGGAGGTGTTAGGATGTGGGTCAAACTGAAACTTTATATCAGTACTTTGGATCTGAGTCTGATTTTTTTTTTTTTTACTTTTCAAAGAACAAGTGTTGAGGTTAAAGTGCTGAACTTAAATCCGAAGAAGGGAAGCATATTCCTCAGTTGTTCTCTGAACTTTTGGTTTGGATTTAGTGATCCAAAATCTTGAAAATGTTGGAGTATTTAGAAATAATCTGCTACGCTGTTTACAGTGTTGAACTTGGTTTTGGTTTCTGTTTTATCAGTTTCCAGTAAGAGCTGGTAATTTGTTGCAAGAAAACAAGAACAGAATCTGATTTGGAATTTGAAGATATTTTTAAATTATGTGTTTTTCAGAAACAGAAAGCAAAAAGGTCCTTCTCAGCAGGATGCAGGCTGGAGAAAAAGGCAGAGGTTACTTTATTATGCAAGCTTTGTATTTCCTTCCCAATAATAATACTTCCCTAAAATGACTTGATAACATCTAGTTGAAGCTTGCTGAACGCTTGAGCCTTTTTCAGAGGTTAACACGGATACTGTGCTTTATTTTAAGATGCTTTATATTTAACCTGTTTCTTTGTCTCTGGGGAAGAAATTGATAAACAATCTCTATGTTAAGGGTTCTTCTATAAAAGGTATCTGGGAAGATGCAGGTAGGAAAATGAAGCTAATTATTCTTGATGCTCAGCCCTTCATACTAATTCTGCTCTGGTTGTTTTGCTGGCAAGCCAGATTTTTCGACCTAATAGTGCCATGAGGTTCTGTTAATGCTGTAGTAAGGTGTACCAAGGCAGTCCCTTGGTCACATGTGAGCTGCGCAGCAGCAGAGTCACACGGTGACGTGGTGGCATTTGTGGATTTTAATTACACAGGGGAGGGCAGGAACGCTTACCCGTTTTTTCCATTCCTGCTTCGGGTAAAGCTGATGCAAACAGGAGTGGGCAAAAACCCATGGTGTGTGTTCAGGTGTAGAGTTCAAACAGATGTCGAATTTGGAAGCTTTTGTACTCTGCTAAAACCAAAATGCCGCAGAGAGGAAGCGACTCGTGTTTTCATCAATGTTTAGAGTCCCCGTCGTAGCACTCGGTGTGGGTTGTAAGTCCCGGAGGGTTTGAATCCAGATTTACCAGTAAATGCTCGTGTACTTCGGTGGCATTGGCTTTCTTTTGGGAAATTTGTTCACCCAGCTTAACTTTGGGCAAGTTAAACAGTTCACTGAAGACCATTCAGATTTCCTTGGTGGAAATTCCTTAGGCTAATAGCAGTACCTGGATGTTGATGTCAAAGCCCGGAATGGGTGCACTTTTCTTGCCCTTTCCTCCCATGAATGGAAAATTTAGTCTACAAAGTTGTGTTTGCAATATTTAAGAGTTGTGTTTTTTTTAGAAATGAGCCATTTCCTTTAAAGCTAGTAAATAAATTAATACAATAATCTTGACAGAGGACAAGGCTGTTGCTGCAGAATTGTGTGCAGGAAAGCAGACTTGACAATGTAATTGAGCTTGAAAAACAAAACATAATTGTGAAGGGTGGGAGTGAAACTTGCAGCCATTGTGCTGACACAACCTGAAGGTCCAGCTTGTCTGAAAGGCTGGAATTATTTTATAGCAGGTTTTTGATATGGAACTGGAAGGGAGTTGGGGAGTCGACCTAGTCTCAAAGTATGCAAAGCTGCTTTTTTGGGAGGGTGTTCTTTCACTGACTATGGAACTCTGAAGTCTATAAGCCATCTCTGTGTCGACAGATTGTGTGCTGTATATTTTTTCCCAGCAGCATTGTGGCCATCTTTATGGTCTGAGAACATGAGTGAGGCCAAGTAAACAGGCAGAGGAAATCCAGAAAGCTGTTCTAATTTTTCCTGCAGCCTGGGAAGCACCTGTGTTGCTCTTTACCTTCAGATGTGCATCACTTGCTGCTGGCCCTTTAAGTATCTGGTTTTTTTCCAAAATTGCATCACCTAGAGATGCATCTGGATAGTCTGGTGTGTGTGCTGTGTGAGCCCCTGCCTGGTCTCTGGAAAGAGTAGCAGGGAGGGCCTGTACCTCTGTTCCTTTGCCCACGTGTGAGCCCTGTACCAGAGCGTGCAAAGGAAACAAGTGTGTCTTGTCGAGGGCTGAATCATCCTCTTGGAACAGAAAATACTGTTGGAGGGCTGAGGTGGTTTAGTTTTCCAAAAAACACTGTGAGAGAGAAGAGCAGTGCGTGATGCATTAGGATCTGACAAACAAGGCTTCTCTGGAAAGCATCTCTTCAGAGCCCTGCGCATTTGTATCCCTGGGGGAACTACTGCAATTCCTTGGAATTCTCCTCCAGCCTTTTGGGAGCCTCCTAGATGAAAGAGTTTGCCAGTTTCACAGTGCCTGTTTGTAGGGCTGCTCTCTGTTCTGCTTTTCAAAGTGTGTCTGTTGAGATGATGATAAGGACACCTTTCTTGAAAAACTAAATTGCTAGGCTAATACATGTGGTAGTGAAACAAAATGTTTGCTAGTTGGGTATGCCAGTTTCATACCACTCCATTCCATGGGAGCACAATGCCTTTGTGATTTTAGCTGAATATTTAATTCATTTTCTTTTTCAAAACAAGGAGAAAGTGTCACTTTCTGTCCTTTGCATGGTATCCTTTGCATTGTATCCTTTTGCATAGTAAGGAAGCTTACAAAGGTAATTTAGGTTCTAACTGTGTTCTGTGCTCTGTCTAATTGTCTCTGTCTGCATTTCCCAGACAACTGACCCTTCTCTCGAATATTTACCCTGATATTTCACTGCACTTGCCCTCCTTGTCCATCCCCTCACCGTCTCTCTTCCACAGAGGGATCACACGTATTTCAGTCACCTCTGTTTAAATAGCAGCACTCCCTCCCAGCACAAACAGTCAGTCAGATGTTAAACAATGAGGAAGCCAGCAGTGCAGGAGGTGCCGGGTGGGACCAGGAGTGCACAAGCACGGCTTTGGAGAGAGTTCCTGCTGAAGGGAAGGAAAGGACACCTTCTTTTACTGTCGTTCTGTAGTGCTGAGAGACACAGAGTCAAGAGGAAATCGCTGCTGCAGACGTGAGAGCTGCATCTCACTTAACATTGCATAGAACTGTCCAAATTATTGCAGAAGATAAGACAGGTGAAACAAAACACTGTCACTTTAACCACGTTCTCCCACCTCCTCCTGTAGCAGAAGTTGATTCCAAGTGGCTCTGACGCATCCTCAGGAGGTCCCTGTTGGGTTTTTTTCCTAGTAACAGTGAGAGTTTAGTGATACTGTCATTAGCACGATATCTATAGCTTTTTTGAAGGCTCTGCTACGTGTCCTTTCTTTTCTTTGTGTGCAGCAGAGAGCTGTGCTAATATTTTTCCTGGGAACTCAAGACCTGCTCATCTTTTCTCCAGAAAAACATGAGATTAGAGCATTCCCTGTGGGGAATTCAGAAGCTTAGTTAGTTTACTGCACTCGCTGTCCTGTACTTGCTCATCAGATTGAGATTGGATGTGGTGTCCTGGGAAGTGCAGGACTGAAAGTGCATTAAAAAGAAAAGGAAAAGATTGTTGATGGGATCCTATTAATTTATGTGATCATATTAATTTACTGAATTTAACTGTTACAGAGTCTGAGGGTGTCACGGCTCAACAGGTGAAAGGTTTGGACATAAGTGGCGTTGGAGAATGCTTCTTTAAATGAAGAAGAGAACCGAATATATAGCGTATTTATGCTATCTTTAATTTTGCATCAATTTAATTTCTTGTAAATAAATTGTAGTAAGAAACGAGCTGGATTGAGGAGGTGGTGAGAACTGTCAGGATTGCAGAGTCCACGAGTCGAATTCGGTATTTCTGATGGGATATGGCATCCTGGATAGCTCAGCTTCTTACTAATTCAGTAATTTATATACTTGGGTGGCCTTTCAGGTTCGTACACACGGGTGGCAGAGGGGAATGTGTCGCTTCCCTCACAGCTGCCTTCAGCCTTTCTGGCTTGTAGAACCCTGAAATTTTCCATGGGAGGAGCAGGTCCTTGCACTGCGGATGTGACCCTACTGATAACAAGTGTGGTTTCCTTCTTCACCTTTTGTTGACCTGATAGAGACAGTGAACAACAGGCCTTTGGGGATCTGTAAACCAGAAGTAAAAACCACTGCAAGTGCAAGGATGATATGCAATAGGAACATGCTACTGCCAGGACCTAAACCAGCTCTGGAAAACACAACTGCACCGAGATCTCCTGTTCACAGTACATGTCAGTTTGGCCACGTTTCCAGTTATTCAACAGGCTGATTATTTTCCAGGTGCCACCACCTTTGTATTTGAAACCAGCTGATGATCTTTCATTGCCAGCTCCCAGGGCTGCCCCTGGTTAAAACAGTCATTAAAGGGTGACATTTCAGGCTAGCATGCATTATGCCTGCTTGATCTGAAATCCTTACACCTAACCCTTTCTCCTCTCTCCTGTTTAGCAGCACTTGATACATTTCATGGAGTGTGACACAGCTGATTTGTTGAAAGAGAATTGAAGTAGAGAGCAGCCTTGAACAAGGATGCAGTTTTGTTTTCTGTCACATCATCGTTGCTATGGTGACTTAGCAAAGATCTGTTTAGCACTCACTAGGTATATCATGTTCTGGGCAAAAGTCAGGGATTTTTCAATATTCCTCAAACAGTTGTTTTACAGAAGTGGGTGTGTGTCTAGTCTTCTGCAATAAGTCCCTGGTTCTCTTATTGATGCTTCTGTGAGAAGGTGTGTGCTTGCTGTATTTTGGCTGGTGCTGTCCCTTCCTTGCTGAAGTAATTTCAAGGAAGGTGGATAAGTAACACACCCAGCTCATCAAGGTTGTGGGGTACTTCTTCCCCAGGAGGGGTGTCGTGGAGTGCAGTGGTAAATGCAAAAGGAGAACATGAGGCCTGCTAAGGAGTGGTCGTTCTTATGAATCGGTCGTGCAGTTTTGGAGGAGGAGGAGGAGAAGAGGATGCTTTTGGAGCTGATTCACGTAGTTGGAGTCAGGAAGTCTGAGCTCTTTTCCCACGTCTCTCAGGCTTCTCATGTCACCTAAGGCATGATCAAGAGCATGGTGCAGCTGCAACCTTAACTGAGATTTTCTTCTTATGGGTTGGTGAGTGTGGGATAACAATTCTGCTCTTTGAGTTCCATACATTCATTGAGAGGGTTTGAAGGCTGCAGCTCATGCTTGGAGAATTGCTGCAGCAACCAGAGATGCTCCACCTGTGGCAGGGGAGTCAAGCCAGTGTCTGTGGAAGTCTCACCATGTCTGGCAGGTTGTGTCAAACACCCACTTCACTCTCCCTGGCCTGGCCTGGGAGCAGCACTCCTGCCTGTGGGTGACGGTCTGGCAGATTTGGCCACCACCTTGTTGGCAGGCTGTGGTCAGACTCCAGCTCTGCACAGGGGCAGCTGCACCTTGAAGCATGTCCTCATCCCTGCCAGCAGAGGTCTGAAAACAGGACACAGGGTTTCTTATATAGGCTTGACCTCAGGGAGAGGTCGTTCTTATGAATCGGTCACTACTTCACTAGTTCACCCTAGACTTTGGCTGCCATGGATGGGTAGAGCCTTATTGAAGAGTTGTGTCCAGTGTACCAAAAAGCCCCCAAACCAACCAACCAAACCCTGCCAAGCATCACTCCCAAACTTGGAGACACTTAAGAGCAAAGCAACTCCAAGCAGAAATAATTTATATTC
>JAWWES010000021.1:15675744-15773662 GCA_035583135.1 Lophotriccus pileatus
AAACCCTGCCAAGCATCACTCCCAAACTTGGAGACACTTAAGAGCAAAGCAACTCCAAGCAGAAATAATTTATATTCACCCCATGAGGAGACCCTTCCCCAGACCCTCCCTGGGTTAAGCACCCGTTTCACCCACTGTGCTCCTGCTCCTACACAGAGCAGGTGAAATCTTTTCTTATGGTCCCAACACATGAAACCACCTACTTCTTGGGAGGTGGTTACTTATTGTAACACCCAACTCCGCCCCCAGAGCTGCACGAAGGAATTTCTGGGTGTTTCCCCACTGCTAGTCTGTTTTCTTACCGCGTTAATCTCGGTGAGATTAACGTTGACTTTAAACTCTTCCAAGTCATTATGACAAGTGAGCGTGGCAGTAAATTCTTCCATATCAAGAAAAAGACAAATTGCACTTTGCTGCATATTATGCCATAGTACTACTAATTGCTGAACTTGATAAATGTCTTCTGATAGGTTAATGAACAAAGATGTTAATTGCTCTTATCTGAAATAGCTGCATTTGCAGGGACGTTTTCTGGAGCCATGGATGTCTTCTAACAGATTTATTTCAAATCATCCATTGTTTTCAGCAGTTTCAGAGTCCATTACCCTTCAGTGTGCCAGCTGAATAGTCTCCACCCCCATCAAAGTTTTGAGAGCAGTCAACTCTTCCTACGTGTTATTCAGCAGGTCTGAATTTTATTTGGATATGGAAAACTTATATATAATACAGATGCTCAGCATTCTGGGCTGCAGCAGGAGCATGGCTCATTCTTAAAAGCATCCAAGAGAGAAATAAGTACCTGACAGTGGAAGAGCAAGGGTCTGGAATAGCCCCTTTTTCCCTCCACCATCTGGAGTATCTAATTGGGAAAATCAGTCTTTGTTGTTGTTGTGTTGGTGGGAGCTGTCAGTCTAAACATGTTTTAATGCAAATAACTCTCTCTGTTTGTAGAATTCATCTTTTCCAGGCTCTTTCTTTGGAAAATATGCAGCTGAAGATTTAGTACATTATTATATGAGTAAGTGCATACAAGCCTCATATTAACAATGGACATGATGTTTATTCTTTCCCTTTTAGAATTTCCCATGGAAACAAGTGGGCAGATTTTTGCATTATTGAGTAGTTTGCTGCTGCTGACTTTTCCCAGAAACACGAAGAGAGAACTAGTGTTTTGAGGGAGCCTACATGTTCTTCCAGTTTTGGGAGCACTGGATCCCACTAGGATTTGATTTGTAGTAGGTTTTGGTGTGTGGCTATTCTGGTGCAAAGTTGTTTCAAAGCCGTATGATAAATAAATCTGTATGGAATTGAGAAAAAGACAGAGTTCTCACTGAGGTTAAAACATATCTGATTTCCCCATGGAGGAGCTGAATGTTTCATTAGAGGGCTAAAGGCTAATGTGAAGAGAAAAGTATTTCCTTGACTTGGGGTTTTTGTTTGTTGAAATAAATTGCATTTTCACTTATGAGTCTCTTACAGTTTTTCAGAACATGTTCAACAGCAAACAGCCAGAAGTTCAAACTGTAACTGTAAATCTGTAAGCTGACACTTGTAGATTCTCTGGCCAAAGTTTCCTAAGTCAGGATTAATTTTGTAGAGTGAAGGAGAAAAGTCCATTATCTTGCTTTGTTTGTTAGATTTCAGACTTTGCCAAAAAATATAAATCTCCTTTCAGAAATGACAGCTATAAAAATAAAAGTTACTATTTTCTTAAATAAAGGCATTTTCAACTGAACTTGATGTACTGCTGCTCAGAAATGCTGTGGCTTTAGACTATCTCATACCAATAATTAGACTGAAGTATTCAAGTCCTTGCTTCCCCTTACTCATGATGTGCTGCCTTTAAATTATGTTAACATAATATTTCCTATTTCATGTTAGAAATAGGGCTGAAGGAGCTACAAAGTAATCTGGCAAAAGCTGGATGGGTTCCCTGATCTGCCTGACGCCACAGCCAGACAAATATTTGTACGGGCAGAGGCAAAGTGGGTGGATGGAGGTGGGAATGCTGCTTGAGACTAGTGTTGATGCCAGATGCTTCGTGGTGACCCACTGAGGATCTGTCTCGTTTTAGGTGTTTTCAAATCTCTGAATCCACATTTCTGGTCTTGTGTGTTGTTCTAATTTGAATTTCCCAGGGAGCGACCTGGGGGTGAGGATGCAGATCTGGGGGTGGGTGCAAACAAGACCAGCTGCAACATGAGAAGGTGCAACACTTGCACTGCTTATTTATCAACCACAGTGATTCACTATGATTGACATTTACATACCTGAATGTCAAAATAACCTGTGTTTTAAGAGGAACCAGTGACTCAGGCTGTGGTTTTACCCCAGACCATTTCCTGATAAATGGCTGAACTGTGCTTGGTCTTGAGAAAACACAAGTGGGGAACATGGCTCTGTCCTCGTGTCTGTGTGTGTGGAGAGATTAGGGAAAGGACACCTTTGTGTGGGGCTGACCTTCACCTTATGGGTGCCGTGGTCTCTGTGAGGAGCACCACAGCCTTGTGAGCTCTGGGAAGCCTCAGGTCTGGTGACAGCTCTGCTTACGGTGCCTTTTCAGAGCATTTCTGCACAGCCCTGAGGTGGGAGCATGGTCTTCAGTGTTGGACAGCGTCTAAAAGCACAATTTCAAAGAGCTCTACACAGTGCTAAATCACTTTGCTCTGCACTTTCTTGGTTGCAAAACAGAAGTGAAGCTGCCTGTAGTTGGTGTTTTCAGAACTGAAAACATTTCACTTCTTAGAACATTGGTGTTTTTAATGAAGCAGGAGAAATACATGTTGCTTACAGGGATTAAAGTATATTTGGGCTACTCATTTTTTGAGTAAGATAGCAAACAACTGCAGTGAAGCTTTGTGTGGAGTATGGCTTGATATAATATATGGAAATGGGATCATATAATGCTATATAAACTACCCCATTGGCCTAGCTGTCATTTGGAGGGATTAACCATCTGTGTAATTCCATGTTACGCTTTAGGTAGTCTTCCCATCCTTTGCGAACTGCAGAACTCTGCGTTCCTCCATCTTCCATGAGGAGAAGGACTGTCCTGTGAGAAGAGGTGTAGCCATACTTCTGTATGGCTACGCAGCTGTGGTTGGACTGGATCAGTTGTCTTTAATGCTGTCTAAGTGGATGGTTTCAGGTATAGAGGAGGCTCCTCTTGGGAACCGATTCTGTGAGAATTCTTCAAATCCTCTTTGAAGTTAATGGAGGGTATTAAGGGCAGTGAGCACCTTCTTGAAAGAGAAATTTAAATTGCTTTGATTCGTTTCATTTTATATTTGCATCAACTGGTCCTGGATTTCTCCCTTCTCCAGTCTTTCCAAGCATGTTTTTGATAACTTTGCCCCCTTGAGCATACTAGATTTTACGTTGGCTGTTTTGATACTTTTTTCCCTGAGTGTTGTAATGCTGATTGCTGAAGGATCTTGGGCCTTTGGCTTCCTGTGAGAATGAGATAATTACCCTCCAGTAGGCAACGCATGACGTACAGTATCAGCATTAAGCCACTGGGATTCCAGTCACTAGTGTAGAACAATATTGTGGGTAAATGAATAAGCAGGAGTTTATCATACTTCCTGCATAACAAGGTTTTCGTTAAAGAGACAGTGAAAACTG
The DNA here is from genome assembly GCA_035583135.1 of Lophotriccus pileatus. NCBI lineage: Eukaryota > Metazoa > Chordata > Aves > Passeriformes > Tyrannidae > Lophotriccus > Lophotriccus pileatus. The sequence goes on from JAWWES010000021.1 coordinate 15,679,369, forward strand.
TTTTCAGCGAGGGCTGGTGCGAAACGAGCCCTGCTGCGAGAGCCGTTGCCGAGAAAGATATTGAGGTTGAGTTCTGTGCCTCGCTGGGTTATTCTTGCTGAAAAGGCAGCTGAATCCTCGTAGCAGCAAAGGTGGATGACAGGGCTGTCACTGCGTTTTTGGCGGATGACGTTCACGGGCTTATGAACATGTATGAAGTGTAGAACTTCAAAGGACGGATTCCAGATGCACCACCTACTTAACTTCTGGAAGAATGTTGTACCAATTAGAAGGAGAGACGTTCCAAATGCAATTTGCTTATTTCACACGCTCGCCCCCAGGAATCCTGTGTTGTGATTTTTAGGAGCTGGCCCTGTTTGACCCTGAAATAGATGTGGTTTCTCCCTTGCCTTCTTTATTTCAAGGCTGTCAGTTAAAAATATCTTACGTATTGGGCACAGTGGGAGTAAGTTTGAGAAGTTGAAGTTATATGTAAACCAGTAATAGTGAGAAAATAATTCATAAATGTAATGAGCTCTATTCTCTTGCAAGACATGGTCAAGCCAATGGTTTATTCATTAAGTGGGGTTAATTTTTTTTTTGTTTGAAAATAGTTTCTCTGCCATAGCAATACTGATCAATTTGCTTGCGCTATAACAAAGCAAATGATGTCTCCACTAAAGAGTCAGCTGCTTTAAAAATTCCTTGCATAAAGTACAATGCATGTACACATACTCAATAGACACACAGCTATAGATCTGTGTATTAACTTACGTTTAGGACATAATTTTACGTCTGCTTGCATAGATACACTTACATTTCAGCTTATCTCAGAGATAATTGCACTTCTGTAATGCCTAAGAATTACAGGGATACTAATAAGGAGTTTAAGTTTGTTTTCTTGCAACTGTCACTTTATGCTGTACATGTAATTGCAAAACTCAGTTGCTTATTTCTGTTTTAATTGTGGCATCCACTTTAAACTGGGCATAAGCACTCTGTGCAGGAAACCAGTACTTGCATGTAGGCTGAGATGAGTAGGTTGGTTGCTCTGCTTTTGCTGGAGTCTAAAACCTGAGGGCTGGATCTTTGGAGCCCCAAGAACCACTGTCAAATGTAGCAGTCTAGATCTTGATTATGTGCTTGATCAGAGTTGCAGCTGGGGAGAAGAACCAGAATGTGGGGAGTAAAACCACCTTGCTGTAGTTCAGGGATGTTCTCCCTGTGTGATTGAGATGCTTCTTCATACATTGGGAGCACGTTCATGGCCAGCTCCTCCATAGCTCAATTCAACTTGAAATTAGGTTCCATTGATTTTTGGGTCCAGGACAAATTTTGCTTTCCAATTAGATTTTGCAGATATTTTCAATACTGAGAGAAATTTTTATAGTGCTGTTCTTACTTTGAAATTGTGAAATTTCTGGCGACTAAGTAAAGATGTTTTTTTCCCTTCTCCTTTCTTTTCTTGCAGCCAACTGGGTACATGGAAAACTCCATTTCCTACAGTGCTATTGAAGATGTTCAACTGCTCTCCTGGGAGAATGCCCCTAAGTACTGTTTACAGCTCACGATCCCGGGGGGTACTGTCTTACTGCAGGTACAGTAAACACAGAAGTACAACTTTCTTTCTCTCTTACTACAAATCTCCTTTAACTTCTGTTTCCTGTGCATGAAATCTTAATTAGATGGACTGCAGAAAAGGCAGAGAACTCAGTGCTGTCAAATTATCTAACCACCAGAAAATTTGCTCAGCATGATAGCTCTGAAGCTCTTCGTGTTGTTCAACAGTGAGAATGGAAGTTTTGGGCCTCAGTGATTAAATCTTCTGGCTGATTTTGTGCAGCAAAATAGTGCTCTCTAGATAGGCACATTGATGCAGGCCTGGAACAATTGTATTTTTACATATGGTCCTGTTTCTGCATGGAAAAAGTTACAAATTTCATCCCTCAGTTCATATAGGAAACCCAAAACTTGCACTGGAACTGGCAGATATCTATTTCTAAAATACATTTAATCTCCACTGAAAGGTTTCAGTGTACTTGTATGGGTATCTATATATGTTACTTCTCTAAGTGTTGTTTTCAAACAGAAGACACTCTGTTTATGTTATTCCAGATTTCTCCATCCACTTATGAGGCTTTATAGGTCTTCTTAGGTCATTGCAAGTTTTAATGACAGAAAAGCCCTTCACAGCACTGAACTTTGGAAATACTTTAGAGTAAGTAGGAGAAGCAACTGGAAACCCAGTTACATGGCCCCCAAAGAACTTTGAAAGGTCATAACTTAAAAAGAGTGAATTGGCTTCAGCTTAACTCTTACGTGGTTCTCTCTCCTGTTTCTCAACGTTGTTTCAAATATACAACAAAGATCTGTTACCCTTTGGGATTTTACTTTTTCTGCTGATTATGCAGCCATGACTGTTGGGTGTCTGTATTTCATGCATGTAGGACTGTAGACAGACTGGGTGAGGAATTTCTGCAGAAAATTTGAAAAAAAAGATAAGTTTAAACTGTGGATAACTCATAAAAAAATTTTAAAATATATTTTTTTCTTAAAAAAAGATGAGCAACGTCAAATGATTGATCACAATAAGGCCTGTGCATTCGGGTTTGTACACACATACTTTAACTGTCCCACTTTTACACAAAATGTGGTCCAGCATATAAAAAGATGGTAGTATATGGAGTGATACACTTAATGATGGGTGATCATGACTACTGGATCACTTGTCCAAGAGGATCATGGCACACATGGATCCCTGGTGCACGGGCCAGCATTTCATTATTTGGTGGTGGTGAGTGGTTTGCTGAAGCCCCTGGAGGGCCACAAAGAGGTGACACCCCCTGTATCCAGGGAGGGTTGAAGCTCTTCTGAAATGGTTTTGCCTGCAGATCCAGAGCAAAATAACCCAAGTGGTGTCATTCCATAAGCCAAGGCAGGGTGCCAGGCTGGTCTGTTTTCCATACCACGGACCTCTGTAGAGATGAGAACAGCCAAATGGACTCTGAGTTGGGAAGCCAGTGGGACTAACAAACACTAGGCTGTGCTAATATTAGGTCCAGCTCAGCCCAGCTCTGCTGTGCCTGCATTTCAGACAGGCTGATGTGCCTGGCCCTACACGGAGCTGTTCAGAATCCCGGAGAACACAGTCCTTGACTTCAGCCCTTCACGGGGTGCCTGTGCTTGGCATTTGGGATAGTTTTGGAATGTCATAAAAATATCACAAGGTTTTGATGAGTTTTAACATGGCAAATATGCTTTCACTCTGAAATGGCTGGGGATGTACATGGAAACATCCATGGCCACATCCTTTGTGGAATGTATTTCTGGAGCTCCCTTTCCTGTGCTGTAATACTGGGGGTTGTAGCCCTGTCAAAGGGGGCTGCAGCCATTCCCTCTTTCTAATCTGAAAATGGTGCAGTTAAATAAGTTTGGGGTGACCTGAGAACATCAAACTTTGTGGACCCTCTTGGTGCATAGGTGGGATTTGTGTGTCTTTTCTGATGTCCTTGAAGCACAGGCACGTGTCCCGTTGCACGTGGAGCATATGGAAGTGCCTCTGCTCAGTGAATTTCTGTGGCTCAGAATGACCTACTGATTTTAGGGGTTTTAGGAGTCTGAATTTCAGACAGACTGCTGCAAGTCCATTGACATCCTCATTCTGTGGTTTGAAAAACCTCTGATGTGCATGACATCAGGGAGGGCAGGGAGACAAGCCATGGTTTCCCATCAGCTAGATTAGGGTCCTCATTATTGATGAGATCTTTCTTGCCTAATCTGTTAATTGAATTAATTATACAGAAAATAATTTACGAAGTTGATTCTTTTTCCTGTGATAATTTTGATTCTGTTTGTTTGTTTGTTTGTTTTTTTCCTTAGTGGTGGTAGCATTTATGTCTGCATCTGTTTGAATAGATGGAATAGTTACACCTGCCTTTCCAAATTCTAAGTCTTTATTCTGTAGTTTATGGCAGCTGCCTTTGTGGGCCTGCTTATTGGGAAACAAGATAAAGCTGGAACCCACGGCTCCCTGCTGAGTTGAAAGGAAATGGGCAGGGTGGACAGACTGTCATCTGCAGCAGCCTGCCATTTGATTTTTTTAGAAAAACAAAACAAAAAAACTACCAACAAGCCAAACACAAAAATAATTGGATTTGTGAAAAAGTGACCTCTTAGCATGAATACTTTGGTATTTTCTACAAAAAGACTGATGTTTTATGTTCCTCATAGGAACTGATAAAGAAGTGGAGTGAGCTGGACTTCTGTTTGTTGCTGCCTGGCTGAGCAGACAGGATCAGGTTACATTAGAACTATGGGAATTTCAACATAATTGAAAATACAAACTTTAAAAATGTTTTCAGTATGACTTGGTCCCTGGTACTGTCTCGATTCATCAAATGTGGTCAGATCAGAGGGAGTATAAAATTAGATTTCCCTTATACAGTTGTAATGTGTGTTCACCAGTGCAAAACAGTTCTCAAAGCTATGTTTAGTCTGCTCAAGAAATCAAGATGCAAAAACTGGATCTATCAAGTAGTTGAGTTCAGTAGAAATTCTCTAGAATACGTGACAAAGAGCAGAAGTATCCAAAAGGCCTGTTCACTGAGAAGTTGGGAAATGGAGGTGCTGAGAAAGCAGCCCTTGCATAGTTGAGCTATTTCCAAGAGACTTCAATACTTCTTTGGGAAATTATGGCTTCCAGTTTTTAATAAAATCATTCTGCCCTGCTAATCTGAGCAGCATCGTGTTTTGATGTCATGTCCAGCTCTAGTATCAGGAAGTGTGTGATAGTGGAACAAGTCAAACTAGTCCAAAACATGTTCCCCACTACTGTTTATTCTGAAGGGCACTTTTGGTAAACTTTTTTTTTTCTCCAAAAGATTTAATGTAAATGAGGTGTGAGTGTGTGTGTTTAATATATATGTAATGTTTAAATGAACTGTTTTGAGTACCCCCAAATCATTTAATATTTCTGATCAATGTCAGTTTTATATTCTGATCTGTATTTTTGCATGTGCTGCATTGCAAATTCTGTAATAGCATGGGATATTATTGACAGGACTTGACATAAAATTCAAGTGAAATTATTGAGGTATTAGAAGACCTATAGATGAGGCACTTGGAAACACGGTTTAAAGGTGGGCTTGGCAGTGCTGGGCTAATGGTTGGACTTGATCTTAGAGATCTTTTCTAACCAAAACAATTCTATGAGAAATGCCCCAAGAGAGTCCTAGTCCGTGTTCAAGTTCTCGTCCCCTCTCTGCTGTCACCAGGGGCTATTTCTGGCTCATTACTCCACGGTAATGAGTCAGAGAGGGAAGAGTGCCATTACCTTTCCTTACATCATCCTGATGCCCTCCCGTAGCAATACTGACCCATCCCAACCTATCTGAGCACATGACGCCTGACAAGCAGCACCGGAGGTGATGCAGCTCCCCTTAGGAAATGGGATCCTAATAACAGGATGTGTCTACCTGGGTTTCACAGGAAGACTTGGTTCTCAGGCAGCAAACAGCTTAATCCAGGCTGGGTTCACATTGAAAAGTCACCTCCATGTGTGATATGCTTCCCCCTCAGTGTTTGTTGTATGAGCGCAACTGGCTGAGCACAGGCATGTTTTACCACCCAGCATTTGGGGATTCTCGTTGTCCCTCGTGGGAGTCCTGGACAGTCGGGTTTCTGTGGATCATGGACTGTCAGTTTTCTAGACAACGCTGGGGGCTTCTGTTTTCTTTCCTCCTGCCAAATGATGTGGTCCCTGGGTCCTTTTTTGTGAGCAGCAATCAACTCTCACAGATTTTCTTTCTTTCCTACAGCTGGGATAGCAGGTGTGAAAGAAGGTGTTGCTGAAGCTGGCTCATAGGCCACAAGCTCTTCAGGCCAGGAAATGGGAGCTAAATTTAGCTTTTGATGAAGTGTGAGCTCTTTAGTATCAGTAATAGCTGGGCCTCCTTGAGCTGGGCTAGACTTCTGCTCTTCTGCTTTCTCTTTGTAAAGCACAGGGTGTGATTATGGTATTGTGTGGATGATTATGAGGAGGATGCTGCCACTGATACTGAAATAACTGGAATAACCTTTTGAAAGAGATTGGGGAAAGAAAAAAAACCCCTTACAGTATAATTTCATGAGCTGCTTAGCACCAAATGTAGGAAAAAGGCTTTGGTATTTCAGTCCTGACAGTACTGTCTGCTTTCCCGTGGTGTCCTTTCAGCCCTAAAGCCACCACTTCCATCCTATCGCTCGTGTTGATTTATTCATTTCTTGGCAATCGAGTGCAGTCAGAAGGAAAAACAAACAGAACAGGAAGCCTTGACAAGCACAACAGTCACACGTTCAGCTCGGTGCTCAAACACGCTGTTTGTGCCAGGGAGTCCCCACGATAAGTGTTTCCACTGGGTTTTTAGTAACATTTTATTTTAGTCTCCTTGGAGAACCTGGTTTTTGTTTGAAGTGCCAGTCCAGCCAAAACTGGTGGTGTGGAGAGGTCATGCAAGGACCAGAGTCCAGAGACAAGGAATATTTCTAACAATTCTAATAATTACCAGCAACTCTGTCTGCACCCTGAGTTAAGCCAGGAGAGTGGCAGGTTTCACTTAAAGGCCTGGAGCTGTGACACTGGATTTGCATCAGCAATGGGAAGGTTTTGTACAGGCTGCATGAGGCAGTGTGTGCGTGCCACGGGCCTTGGCTTCCTGCAGCCCTGGGCCGCTCCGCTGACAATCAACTGCTGCACAGAATCCTGCAGCATTTTGGGAGTCCCAGTAATGAACATCAGCTGGAAAAAAGCATAACAAAACCCCGTCCTGCTGACCACAAAGCGAGCGAGGGAGAGAGAAGGGAATCACAGAATAAACCCACGAAGAGTCCAAAGCAGAATCTGGATCATCAAGCCCCACCTGTTGCCACATCTTTTCGGATGGCAAAATCCCCCGGAAGGGTACGCGGGAAGGACGCTCCTGCAAGGAGAAACCTTTTGCTGCATGGACAAGCCTGTTCTTGTATTCTCCTGAGTTCTTTTTGTTACTGTGCCAGTAACAAGGGGTGCTGTGGTGGTAACTGTTAAAGGTGATGGGAAAGGTCTTCCCCATCATTTCTGGAGCAGTTGGTTTCTTGCGGAGTTTCAGGTGTTCTGTTTCTCAGCAGCACACAGGTTCCTACGTTGTCTCCTCCTTGCCTGGGTGGAAATTACTGCAGGGGCTGTAGTGCTGGCATGAAACAAGTGTTCAGTTTCCTATTTTTGTGAGCAAAAAGAAAATCTGCTTTTAAAATGTTCGCTGCTTTTTAATAAAAACGTGTTGTCCTACCCACTGACTAAGAAATGAAGTAGTTTGGGTGCAGGGAAAATACTTCCCTTTTTGAGCAGAGGTGTAAATTTACTCATGTTGACCAAAGCTTTGCATATGCAGGCATTTAATCTCTTGCACAGTTTTCCTGTGAGCATTTTAAAGCTGATGAGATTCATCCTGTGAGTAAAGTTTGTACTGCAGGTGAGCCCAGTTGGCTTTTCCTCTCTGACCAAACATTTACACCCCAAAAAATGAGAGTATAAAATCCTTCAGAACACAGTTCCAGCATCAGTTAATCTTAGAAAAAAATACTGCCAACAGTAGGCTTCCTTAAAGTAGATATTCTTCCTCATTGGAATAATAAATAAGCTACAAGTAGTTTGAATCTTCTTGCGCCTTCTAAGAGTTTTACTCCCACATTTTCCTGTTTTCTTAAGTATTTTTCTACGATGTTGTGGTTGAGCAAAACCAACATGAGGCCTTGATTGTGCAAGAAGCTCAGCTGGACTGTGTGCCACCCAGAACCCTGCTAAAGCCACTGCCTTTGAGAACCAAATTCTTAGCAGAATTGGGGCCTAAACATACTGAACACACAGGAGGCCCAAACTATTATTTTACATAGATAATTCATAAAAATTTCATTTATAAAAATTTCATTGTACTCCAGTCCTTTCTCATTTACTATTTGTGACAGTAGCAGGCAAAACATTTCCAGGTTGAAGGTTTTTGAAGTTGGAAAGGTTTAAGATGAGTGGTGTAGGACTGGACCAACTGCGTGGGCAAGGCTGAGAGTAAGGCAAACTGTCCCTGTGCAGTCAGAACACCTAAGGAAAGCCTGATTCAAAGTCTTTTGTGTCTTATTTTCTCCTTGTTATTTTACCCTAGAGCTGTATGTGGTAGGTGATGCCCACAGCTGGAGTAAAAAACCTTAGGTGTCAGTTCCCAGGAAATACATGGATTCAGTGCAGAAGGGCTGGGCTCCATCAGTGCACAGCAGATGATCCTGTAAATGTGTATGTGCAGCCCCATAAATGAACTGTAGTTCCCTCCAGTGCTTTACACTTTGGTGCTCATTGCTCCAAACTTCAGAAGAGTTATGCCCAATAACCTGGATGTTTGAGTAGGTCACTGCATGCAGAGTTGGCCATCAGCTGGACAGCTGAGCACCCCCAAGAGCCTGGGGGCTCTTCTGTCATCCTGGCATGCCATGAGCTGACTGTTCTTTTGGTAAGAAGGAAATATTCCCTGTAGTCCTCTCTCAGTGTAAGCCTGAAAATGAGGAGAGGGGACCAAGGGGCCCAAGAGCGAGCTCTTTGCTGTGCTTTGCAGAAGATCCAGTGTTTCCTGCACATTGCTGTGGTTTTGCAGCTTGCTGGAAGGCGGAAGGGTGCACTGGGAGGATAGTCCCTGCTGCCTGGGAGAAGTGGGGAATGCTGGTGTCAGACAGCTCCCTCCAGATAACAGTGGTTGTGTTGAAGCACTCAGTCCATCTGTCGAACACGGTGGAAGGAGTGCTGGTGAAACGGTCATTGACTTTCCAAGTTCCTCTTACCATTGAGTCCTGATCATTAACAGAAGTGTGGGGATTCCCTAAAGGTTTGACTTTCCATTTTCTGTTCCCTTTTTCTCCTGTGTCTTCATTTTCCTTGACCTTGAATGACAGCCCGAGCTCTGAGTGTTTCTAGTTTTAAGTGGTTCAGAGTCCTAACTTGGATCCAGGTGCAAATCTGCTTGATCACTTCTCTATACTAATACAATAACTAATACTACATGCAGGCAGTGCTTAGTCCCACACTTGGAACCCAGTCACTTCGCTAATTTTACTTTTAAAATGCTTTCATGCATTGCTGCCATCGAGTTATGCAAGTCTTTCCTTTGCTTTTGTGTCTTACAGCATTCCCCATTTCTGTTCTCCTCCAGTATTTGCAGTCCACTTGTGTCTCCTGCTCTGCACGATGCTGTTGACCTCGTTAATAGTCAAGGCTCCAGCTGGTTGCACAATCTACCTACACATAATATTTTCTCATTATTTGCAGTGGTCTTACAGTCTGCAGCTACTGACGTCCCTAAAGCAGGAGAATAATTAACACTTCTCAACAGTCCCCATTTTGGGCTTCAGTATTTGCTCTTACTTTCAACTTCAGTGTCAGACCATTCCAGGGACTGAATCAGATTGACATTTTGCCTCTTTGAGTGAAGTACTTCATCCCCCTAGAATATTTGGGTTTTTATAAATGTAAATAACAGTATCTTAGTTTACGTAGCTCCTATAAACTCCATCTGCCTAATTTTTTTCAGGAAGTAATGGATGTATGCCTTGCAATATTATTGGTACCATTGCTTGGTATACAGCAAGCCTGCAAAAACTTTCAGTTTGACTTATTCTTTAAAGGGCTTTGATGCAGCAACTGAAAAGAAGGTCTTTTGTTCTCCTTCAAGAACCAGTTTTCTCCTTTAAAAAAAAAAAAAGGGAAAAAGAAAAAAAGGTTCAGTTTGAAATTGAATCCTTTGAAGAAGTCTGGTGGGGTTTTAAAGCATTTTGTCTTAGATAAGACATATCTAAGCATATTTACTTCATGCTTTTTAAATTATGTTAAAAATGTTCTTCCAGCTTTTGGTGGCAAATTATTTTTGACCTTTTTATTGTATTAAAATATAGTACAAAGTATATTGAATTGAAATTTAATTCTAGAACATATATAAGTAAAGAATCTATCTTGTGTTATGCACACATATACATCAAATAGTGTGCAAATAACAGAAAGAAAAACATTAAATATTGACTGACTAAAATGTCCTGAAGGTCTGCAGACTAAATGCTTTTACAGTTTTTCATTGCATGCAAAGAAAAGAAAAAGGAAAAAAGAAAAGGAAGTTATGTTTTATGTTTCCATTTGTAACAGTTTCATCTTCTGATATGTCAGCGTTATTCTTGAAATGGAAAGTTTTTGATAAACTCTCTGGTCAACCAAGATTATTTATGATATATTTATTCCTACTTTATTGCCTTGACATCTACTGCAGGAGCAATTGATTCTCATTAATATATAAGTAAATAATATGCAGTACATATATAGAAGGACATTACTCCATTTAATTCAGAGTAATAAGTCCAAATTTATGTCACCAAGCCATCAGTATCTGACCTTGAGGTTTAAACATGTTTTTGGTAACCATGCGAGTGTTACAATTTTTAGTATTCCTGCCATTATCAGTGAACTGAACCAGTGTCAGGAGATGAAATACGTTCTGTGGCGTGGATTTTGAATACTTACCTGCCAAGGTGTTGGGGATTGAAACTTGTTAGATGTTGCTTTAATTTGCAAGTGTGTGGGTTTTAGCTGGTGAAGAACCTCACTTTTTCTTTTCTTTTTTTTTTTTTTTAAACATGGATTTATAGGCTATCCTGTAATTTTCACTGTTTGTGTAAAACATTTTAAATGGTGAGTAAAAATTGCCCATTGGCAGCCCTGAGGTGGAATTGGAAAAGCCAAAGGGCGTCTCTACCCACTCAAATATTTCAGACTCATGTCACCTTGTTAAGGCATGCACATCTACGTCACTGTAGAGGCTTTTATATTTTTTGATATGGAGCCTTTTGACCTTTGGGAGTGTTGAACTATTCCTCCATTGGCTACGACCTGGCTTCACACTGGGAATTTCTGGCAGCTGTGCTTAATACGGACAAAAATGGGTGATGGCTGGGAGTGATTATTGCAACATTTCTGCCGTCGCTGCAAACAGCCCGTGCAAGTATCTGCACGTCTGTGTGTGTCGTGCTTTTCACTGTTCTGATATCGCTGAGAGAGCAGAGACATTATTTGGATTGCTCTGGGGCCAGCTGAGGAACAGGACAAGAAGAGAAACCAGAGTATGGAAAAAAACCCACCCCTCCTAATAAAATGTCAACCCATCTTCTTACTCTGCTCCCAGTGATTAATGGCAGAGGCAAATGCCCTGCAGACATTAAAACCTGACACAAACCTGATTGAAATCAGGGAGGACTTTTCACAGCTTTTGGGTTGGACACCATTTCATAGGAGGTTAATATTTCGTAAGGTTTTGGTTCAGTACTTTACATTTGCAGCAAGGTCTTCGTGTCGCTGCCTTCTGTGCAAATAAACTGGTTATAATGTACAGTGGCTGAGTGACCTGAAGCACTGATAGAAACTAATGATTGTCTGTAACTTTTCTTCATTGCAGGCTGCAAACAGTTACCTGAGGGATCAGTGGTTCCATTCTTTGCAGTGGAAGGTAAGTTCTGCACTTCATTGTCTTCCTTCTCTGACTTTAAGAGTACTTTTTAGAATTCCCTATTCCTTCATTGTAAGAAGAACTTTATCCGCTGGATGGGTAAAGCCCCTTTGTTACAGAAACCCTAAATAAGAACATGTATGCAGTCCCCACTTGCTCACATGATGGATGAAGTGGAAATTCTGTTACACAGCCCAGCTTTATCAACATGTGACTGGTTTCAGAAAGTAGATAGCCAGTAAATTCACATTTAGACAGAATAGGTATTGGATGGTTTTAGTTTTGTACTATGAAGTGCAATCTGTTACAGAGTGAGTTCACCTATCATATTCTCTGGACTCTTGGGATATTTTGAGGTTGTTTGTTTGCTTTGTCTTTCTCTGAGAAATTAGGGAGAAAGGGAGCGTCTTTTAGAGTTGCTTACTGCATGCAGCTTCAATCTGTTATGCATCAGTCTATGTTTATGCTTTAGGATGACTTGGAATTAAAGGCAGTTTCCATTTCAGAGACCTCAAGCCCTTTCTCATTTTCCAGTGGGAACAATGGACTGATTGCCCTGAGTATGGAAAGTGGATCACAGTGACAACACTGTCTCTCATCCTTATCAAAACCTGTAGCTGCTGACCTTTGGATGGAATCTATATGGATCTTTGATGCAGCTGCAAACAAGTTTTGGCCAGATGTTGAATATGGTTGTCCTCTCTTGTCTCGTGGTGGGAAACACAAGCAGTAGCTTTTCAGCTCAGGACTTGTCTCCAGCAGGGTTTCAGTGAAGTCAGCCAAGTTGGCTGCGTAGCTTATCAAGATTTCAGCCTGCTGACAGCAACCACATGTGAAAATATACGGAAGCCCCTCCCACCAAACTGGTTTTGTTGTAGGTGTGTTTGATAGTTGCAAAACAGTTGTGTGGCAAAACTGCAGTGTTGCTGGTGTGCTTTGTGTAGCTGTCAGCGTCTGGCAGAGTCATGTTCTGAGCGGATCCAGGTTCTTATCAGCAAAAGCCAAGTGTTGAGATCTCCTTTTCCAGACCACTGGCATATTCTCCAGCCTGTTACCCTGATTGCCTAAATGAGTGTGGGACAGTAGTGCTGATAGCAGAAGGCTGGGCTGTGGTGTAGCACTTTATTTTGGCCTCTTGACAGTATCATTAACACAATGCCCGGCCAGCCTTGCTTTCCCTGCGACTCCTGAGGATAACAAAGCACTTAAAGCATGCACAGGCAGTACCTCCATGTGGCCCGTTATTTTCCCTCCTGCTTTGGCAGGCAGGGATGATCTGGACAGAAATTTTGATGACATTTGTTTTCCTACCTCACCCCCAGCTGGGATGGCCGTGGTGCCAGTGTGCTGCTGCTTTATGCCCACTTTGTTGCTGCAGTGAGGGAAAAATTGGGATCAGAGATGCAACTCAAAAAAAAAACCCAAGTAAGACGAGGTAAAGGTACAACCTGGCCGCTACCATTCACTCTATCCATTAAATTATGAAATAAAAAACAAAGAAGGAAAAAAAGAAAGACAGAATGACCTGGCTTGCTCACATGCCTTTTGGTCATGGAGAGGGAGCTTTGCTCTGTGGGAGTTGTTTTTAAAGGAGTATTTCTTAAACTTTCCAACGCTTCTAACCAAGCCTCTCATTTTGGGAAACTCTGAGTAATTTAACTTGGTGCAAAGTAGAATTTATTTTTGCTTCCTTGCTTCCCTCCCCACCCCCATTAAGTTTGTTTCTGAAAAACAAGTGAAATATTATCTTGATTTGAAAGACCTTCCCTTTACCAAGAATAGCAAGTTGCTTTTTCCCATAAGAACAGTGACAGGGTTTAGTCACTGCCCAGGTTCTTGACACTAAGAAACTCCTCTTTGCTGAAACGGAGGTAGTTTAGGTGGGTTTTGTTGCTTAGTAGTTCAGAGGAAGAGCACCTGGTAGCTTTGTGCTCTCTGGCAGGTTTCAGTGAGATCACAACGGGGCAAAGACAGAGGACGAGCTGTCTAGAAGGATAGTGAAGTGCAGTTAAGTGTCTGCCTTAGTGAAGTTTATCAGTTTCCCAGTACCACAGCTTTAAGAGCCAGGTGCCAAAGTTCATCTCACTCCATAATTTGTATGGTTTGATGATTAAGCAGGTAGTGAGGGAACCCACAAAAAACAGGAAGCCTATTCTTCTGGAATGGGTCATTTACACAAAGCACCAGCTGGCAGAGAGATCACTGCAGCTGTATTGTAATTGGGTAGTTGTGCTGATGAATGATATATTTGTCCAGTGGTCTTACAAATAATAGGTCAAAACATTTCTGCGGGCATGTAGAACGCAGATGCAAACTGGTGCAGAGAGAGCTGTTCAGGGGAAAACATTCAACAGAGATGAGCTTGCTGTTTGTACTTGTGTGGTGGAGCACTCAGGGGGTCCAGCTGAACCCAGGGCCCCACTGTATTAGCCATTAGATGGAGGTGGAGCAGAGACCTTGACTGCCCTGCCCTGGGTGTCAGATCCTGTGTGTACTCCAAGCTACCTGAAAAATGGCTGGGTCCAGTGGATAGCTGTAGCTAAATATTTGGGGAAATGCTTTAGGTTCAGGCACATACTGGTTATCTCTTGGTCTTGTATGAAGGTGCAGGGGTCTGTGAGGGAGCTTTTATGTGGTGCGGTTTTAAGGTTTAACACGCTGTGGGAATTCAGTTTGCCAGCCGGCACCCTGGAAATCATTTCTGTTCTAGAGACAAACATTGAAATAAAAATCAAGAATAATTTCTTTCTGAAGCCCGGAGAATAATAGAAGAGATGCTAAGGATAAACAGAAATAAAAGAAAACCAAACACGTAATTACCCATGTTTTAGATCCAGCTCCAAGAGGTTTTATGTGTCATCCAGCTAACTAGCTGTCAAATGCTTACACAGCTTTTTAGATGTGTCTCCTTGAATCCTGTGTTCATTGGAGAGTCACCAGGGATGTAGGGACAGAGCGAGTGTTCCTTATGTAGTCATCTTCTCCTTGGGTTTTCCATCTCAAACCCTCCCACTAAGGTTACTCGTAATTCCTCATTTAATCTCTTATCAGTGAGTATCACAACTCCTAAAGGATTATTGGCCACCTCAATCTATTTTTAGAAATCCTGATTTCCTCTGGGTTATAGCTAAGCCAGACTTTGTCCAGAGAGTAAACAGAACATGCCAACAGCTCTCCAGCTCCTCAAACATAAACAAGTCATTAATCCATTGTGCAAGGAACGTTCCTTTCAACCAAGGAGGTTGGATTGAAACCATGATACATAATCTTTGGTATTTGGAAGCTGATAAGTCATAACATTGTATCAATAAAGATAACAACACTTTCTGTGAATGTACAAAAGAGAATAACACATGCAGTTCATTGCTCTCTCTGGATCTGGGCTAGATACAGCGGTGACCAGCCACTGCTGTAGGGGATGGATTCAGCTTGGCTTGGCTTTGAGGGATACCGGGACTGGTAATTTTGGGACACACACAAATAAGCATGTAGCCTTGGCATTTCCCCAGCCAGCATCCATCTGCTTTGTTGCCTGTTTCTGTGTTGCTGTCTTTGGGCTAAGGGCTTTCAGAGTATTTGCTGTGCTGAGCACAGAGAGGTACCACCCTCTGTAGAAAATGTGGAGCCCTTCTACACCTCGTGCTTAGTCATTAAGAGACACACTTGACTAATTTAGTGCCATGTAGCACTTGAATTAGAAAGATGTCAGTGAGGCCTTTTCACAGAGGTCTTTAAGTCTTCTCTTGTGGTGCAAAGTACAGGTCTAGGTTTGCATTTGTTGGGGGAAATACACCTGAGGTCACACAGGGCGTGTTGCATTTTTTTTATCGTGCTCGGTAGTCAGTTCTGAACACTGCCCTCATTGTGGGATGAGTGGCTCGTGTTTTCTGGTGAGCTGAGTGATGCAGCAGTGAAACATGTCAGTTGACAGCCTTTGGGGGAATGTCCTGAATTGACACAATACAGAGAGAAAAGACCTAGGTCCACAGGAAAGCATGAAGCGTGACTCAAACTGAGCTTTGTGTGACCTGGATCTTCTAGAAAGGCTTGCCTACACCTTGTCTTTCCCACTGTTGCTTTTAACCAGTGCTCTTGTGTCCCCTAATGAGTGCTGCTGCTTGGTTAGGGGGTTTACACATGTCTTGGCAGGGACAGTGCAACTGTGTTAATTGTTTAGGTTGGAAGGGACCTTTGAACATCATCTGGTCCCCTCCCCACCCACACCACGCTTCTCCTCACACCATGCAGGGTTTACTTTGAGGTTGTGTGAGGTTGCTGAGAGCCTGTAAAGTCCCAAACCAGGCACAGAGTTTGCATGTGGACTCAGAAGTGCTGAGCTGAGGGGAGCAGCCCTGTCCCTCATCCTGCTGGCCATGCTCATGCAGCCAAGCAAGAAAACACACCCCTGACTTGCAGTCAACATCACATTACCTTTGTTTTAGATTTCATTTTCTGCCCAGACTCCATGTTTTGAATCCCATGAATTAGGAAACTGGAACAATGTTGTCATTTGGGATTTGCGAGCACTTTGCGTTGAATACTAAAACAAGCAGTGTTGGCCTTCATTCAAAAACTTTAATTTTGGATTAATATTTCCCTGGTTCTCATAGGGATTGTTCTATCTGTGTCTTCAGGAAACAGATACTTCCATGAACAAGCAGCCCTATTAATTGCAAAGGGATTGGCTGTCAAATAAAGTTATACTTGACCCAAATGACAGTACACTCTCTGGTCTTTACTGTGTCCAGGTTATGAATTCCTTGTTCATTAGTATTGGATATTTTTTATACAACAGCCATGGGTGGATATCAGTGTTTGTATCTAACAGTGAAAGTTAAGAGGGAGTTACTTTTCTGTGCTTTAAAACTGCAAAAAATGAAGTTGGGAGCAACTGTTCTTGAAAGTATGGTAAAGCCTTGTTAGTGTAAAGCACCTTTACGGCTTTGTCACCATGGTAATGGTTAAAAGTAGTGCTGATACAGGATTGGGGCTTATACAGAATTTAAATTATGACATTAAAGAAATTTACAGCCCTAAATCTCGGTAAATCATGCCTTAAAACTGTGAGATCAGGAAAAAATCACATTGCTTATAGTTAAAAGGGCCAATGTATTTAGTCACCTAATTTATGGTCTGAGAGAGGATGGTTTGGATACCCTGTGACAGTTTGTTTGCTTTCTTTATCTGAAAAACGGAGGTATTTTCACAGAACACAAAAGTTTTCATTTTCTGCTACTTTGAGGTGAAACAATAATTATCCTACAATTAGGCAAACAATGGCTTTCTTGTCTTTGTATTTTTGCTTTTTCCTTTTGTGCCTGTGTACAGGTCAATAATATATTGATAAGAACCAAAACTGTGGAATTAAGTTTTGGCTTTCAAAGCCTCAGGGCTTTGGAAGCGCTGTGGGCTTTGGTGATGGACTAGTTTTGGAGGAGCTTGTTTCTTGCTTGGACAGATAAAAGGCAGCCCACAAGTTTTTGGCTGGTGGTTCTGCTCTTCCCATGAAATGCATGGGTACCAATTACGGGAGACCATGAACAGGTTTTTAAGATAACCAGAGCCTCTCCCCTGCAGGACTTTGAGCATCATGATGGCATTTTAGGCCAGACTTTGTAGGGAACAGAGGCCATGCCCAAGCTGTGTGTTGATGGGTCTGTGTTGCTGAGAAGAGAGACTGGTACCAGTTTGAGCTTTCTGGTGACCATAGTGAGGCTAAAGATATATCTTGATATTTTTCTGGTTTCTGATGACCCCTCTCATGGTGAAGTTGATGTTTGCTGGCATGGTTTGTTCTTCTTTTGTACTTGAAAGGCAGTGTGAAATGCAGCTGTGTCTGCCTGCATGGGGCTCTCCAGGGGCATCTCCTTGCTTTTCACCTGGTGATTGATAATTCTGCTCTGTAATCTGAACATCACTGCTGATTCAAGAGCACCATCGTGAAAATCTTACATGGAATACTTACAGCATTTTATTTCCATAATGGTTACTTTTTGTAGGTAAGTTGGGGGGGGGGTGTCTTTTTATTTTTACTTTCCTTTTGGCTTAAGACATCTTCATGAAGTCCATTGCCTCTCTCATTTTTCCTACACAAGTTTGACAGTCTCAGGCCATCTGTTATCAGAAGTCACTTGAAAAATCTTGGCCTTGTTTTTCTGTTTCTGGGATCTCAGTTTGCTCGAGGTAGCTGTTCTGTCACACCAGAAGGGCACTGATCTCACTTCAGGAGGTGGAAATGAACAGATGAGAAACAGACAAGATGTTGACAGAAAGTTTTTTTTTTTCTTTTATACATTTCATGGAACACTGGTGATGTTTTAAGAACCAGAACAGGTGAAGTGGCACTGCCTTTGCATTGGGAAAATACCTCACTCTTTCTGGGGGCACATTGGAGCAGGTTCCTCCCGTGAGGTACATCTGCAGCAGTGGCAGCTCGTCACCGTCTGTGCTCTCTCTGTGTTGGCTTCACATGAATCACTTCAAATCTGGGAGCTGCATGTCCGTGTCAGCACAGCACTTTGTCCAACCCAGAGAGGCTCTCTGCACCACGCTGGGATGCCAGCCTGGCTCTGAGCTGCTGCCCTGAGCTGCTCTGCCCTCACCCAGCCATATGCACACAGCGTTTGTACACCCGTCGCTGCCTCCTGCATTGCCAAAACAGCCTTTTTTTAAGGAGACAGAACTCAAGCCAGTTAATGGCCTAGTGGTGAAATTTGAGTAGAAACTAGATAGTTATTTTCTGTCTTGCTTTAGCTAAGTCAGGACCAGCTCTAAATTCTCCCCTCTAGACTTGGATGCTATCCTATTCAAACTAATATTAGGTCTGAAGATAGAGGGTTGTCAAAAACAGCTGAATAAACAGGTCAGTTTGTTATTGTGTGCTTAGGTCTCGGCTCTGAAGAGGAGCAGATACAACTGCTGGAGTATGTTGTTCCTCAGGAATGCTGAACTGCTGGCCAGCAGGGATCCTTGAGTTTTGTGCTGGGGAATTGCTCCTCCGCATTATTCCACGGCTGACCTTATGACTAATTCTTTGCAATTTGGGACTTTGAGGTCATGGTGACCATAAATTTCACCAAATCACAGCTTCTCATCTGTGGCTGTCATAACATAGAGCTGCACCACAATTAGTCTCCTTTTCAGGTTCCTAGCTGCAGAAAAATCTGTTTTTAGGAGAACTATTATGAAGGCAAGGACAAGACCCATAGTCTTTCCCAGGAGTGTAATTATCCTCCTGGCATGATGCATCGGGTGTGAAAAGCTAACTCTGGGAGTTGACACATGCTAAGTGCCTTGTTAAGTTGCTGCCATGGGGCCCAAATCTGCATTCTGGATGTTAGGAGAATTCTTGGTGTCAGAAGACCTACACGACCCGAAGGAGCAAAGGGGATCTAGGTGGTGTTTTAAATGTTTCTTTTGTTTCTTTCTCAGTTTTATCCTTACATTTATTTTTTCCAATGTACTTAGCGTGTTAAGTGTGCATAATGTATTAGAGGATTGTAAAACTGCTGCTCATGTCCACAAAAGAACCTAAAACAGTGTATTGCAAGTGTCACAGCCTGTAGCATCTGCCCTAACTCTTCCTGGAAGTCTCATGTTTGTCTTGTCTATGACACCTCCTTGTCTTGTTTTTTTCCCAGAACACTGATTGTTTCAAAATTAGGAGAGAAAATATCACAGCAATGCTAGTAAAAGTATGTCCTTTGTTCCCCTCTCTTCATTCAGAAGTCATTTCATTGCAGCTACTTGCCATAGCCTGGTCTCTGGTGCTCTTTACTGGAGTGTTTAAGATGGAAATAGTAGATTAGGCTGTGTGACCAGAGGCGAGATCAAGGACACCAGGGCTGTTGTGAGGTGGGCAGTGGTTTTGGGAGCACCCCAGTGATCTCTGGCCTCTCTGAGGAGCCTTGGGATCAGAAAGCTGAATGCTGTGAGACTTAATTCAGTCTTGCACGTCACGCAGCAGTTGTCCAAAAGGGAAGGAAAACAAGGAAACTGCAGAGATTCGGTGGCATTTTGGTAGGCTGAAGAGTTGCAGGAGGTTTGGGGGTTTTTGCTGATGTGGCTCAATAAGATGAGATATAAAAACATGGAACAAAGTGATGGGAATGTTTCAGATGCAAATGCTGCTGTGAAGCTGGGTAATCTCCCTGCGAGAAACTGCAAAATTCAGTGCTCCAAGGCCCAGTGATCTGAGGACAGAAATACCCTGCTTTTCTGAAGTCTCTTTTAAGATGCTTGCAAGCATCACATCAGCATCCAGTCCCTGCTCTCCCTAAGGCTCTGTAGCAGCTTTCTGACACAAACACGCTCCTCGAGCTGTGCACATCTCTCTTGCTGACGACATTGATGATGCAGGTGCACAAGAGAGAAGCCAATTCCAAAGCCATTTATGGTGCTGAAGTGCTGGAAAATCAGCAAAATAATACATTTGCCAAGGAGGAGAAAGTGAAACAGGTGTGTAAACGTCCATTTGGACGGTTTTGCTGACTGGTGAGAGGGGAGGAGGGCAGGAAAAGTCAGGGGTGTCCACTGCCAGCAGTAGAGAGTGATAAGGAAAAGGGATGACGTGGCTTTTTAATCCATTTTGCATATTTGGGGAAAAAAAATTGCCTTGTGTGCTACTCGGTGCTGCCTAAGCTTACTGGAATTTCCAGCAGAAATAGAAGGGAGATAGATTATCTTTCAGAGGTTTTCTTCTGTTGGCAGTTACTACAATGTGCAGTGATAGTAGCTGCTTAGTCCCAGTTTGAGGTGATTTCTCAGGTGGTGAGTTCTTCCGATCAGAGTTCCTACGTGCCTGAATTTACGGGTACGTGTTTTGCAGCCTTGCGGATGAGGCAATGTCCTGTTTTCCCGGTGATGACCAGTTCTGTCATGCCTGAGTGGGATCTGAAGGGCGCAGTGCCAGAGCTGGGGGGTTCTGCACAGCAGGTATGCCTGGCTGTGCTCCAGGGTGGCCTTGTGCACAGCTTTTTCTTTGGCGGATCCGGTCAAAGTGCAGTGACGATAAGATTGTGCCTGTTCCTTTTTTTTTCCTACACAATATCTCCTCTCTGCAGCGGGAAAGTCATTTGTTCCCACCACAGCCTGAGAACTGGTGGGTGCCAAGGGCCAGGCTCCACAGACACAGCCATCATGTGTGGAACATAGAGGTGTGAGGGGACACGGATCAGTTTGGCTGGGTGTCAGGAGCGCTCTGTAATGCAGTCAGTAATGGTAGTTCTCTGCACAGAGCAGCTCACAGCAAGGACCACACCTAGGTGGCAGGTTATGTCATCTGCTTTCTGTTTGCTGCATGTCAAACTCCACAGTCATACAGTGTCTGCTGTAGTTTATTTACTGAATGCTACTTTTTTTCCCCCTATGCACTGCAATGGAGTGTATATGGTACACGTATTCCTGCTTTTTGGCTAGTAGTCTGCCCTCTTTTTTCTTTTTTTTTTTTTGTAATTGAACATAATTTTGCTGACTCCAGCTCACGCTGCGTGATCTCAAATACAGGAGCATGTCACACTCACACCCCTCTGGAAACTGTGGGTTGTGCCAGAACACTGAGATCCCGACGTCCAGACAGCGTCCGTGTGGAGCATTTGCTGCTCTGGAGAGAAGGGCCAAATATGCTGCAGCAGGCAGGTCCTGCAAGAGGAGGAGGCAGCTGTGTCTAAACATGTTTGAAACCTTCCCTCTGCTGATGAGTCAGAGGCTGTTAAATTGCTGTAGATCAAGCAGGGTGTCTGCCTCCTGCCCTGATTGTGCGAGTCCATCAACCTCTCTGTGGAGGTTTTTCTCACTCGTTCTGCATCAGAGATTAAAGCAACCAAGGAGGGTTTATAAGCCCCCCTCCCCCAGCCTGTAGTTAGGGCAAACCTTTGCTGTACATATGGGACAACTGTGTTGATCAACTGTCTTGAAGTTTTTCCTCCTGCCCAGGATAGGAGGAAAAGGCGTTATATGATTTTTTTACGTAATAAAAACCCCCCAAACCAAAGACCCCAAACGCTTGTGGGACAGCATATTGTAAAAGATGTCTTCATTTGGGGACATGTCCCATGAAATTTTGAACCCAAGATATCAGCTTTGTCTCTGCCAAGGCTTTTTGTGAGCAGGGAGTGGCTTCTGCTTCTGCTGGAGACGTATCTGCAGTCGTAGTGAAATTCCGCATAGCCAAAGCAACATTAAAAACAAACCCCAGCTTGGCTCCGGCACGAAAAATACGGAACAGCAGTTGCTGTGTGCAGGATGAAAGCTGATGTTTTGCCAACCTGAAGTGTAAAGCTGGTGCTGGAACTGGGGCCTGAAGAATGGGAGCGTTTGCCAAAAGGAAATGGAAGCAGGGATGGAGGGTTTCGGGGAATGCATCAGTGTCGGCCATGCCAAAAAACGTCTCCCCTGTGGACAGGTCTGATTACAGGAGTAACCACATTAGCCCAGGCGAAGTGCAGCTGGAGCCACAGTTGGCCTTTTGCGTTTCCTAGCTGGGGAAATGGCATCTCAAAAGCAGGAATAAGGTAGAGCTGGGTTTGGCTTGGCCAGCTGTGTTTGTGCATCTCAGAGACCCGAGGGCTGTGCAGGGGTTTGAGAGAAGGACGAGAACACCAGCAGAAACAAAGCCTGGTTTCTCTGCTTGGTGTGGTGGGAAGGTCTGCCAAAGACTACCTCTTCCCTCCCTGCTTAGGGGGCAAGAAGGAGGCCACAAGTTTTGAGTTGCTTTCAGTTTCTGGAGGCACACACGCTGTATTTGCATGTAGGTTTGCCTTCAGTGTAGCTCATGAATTTAGGTCTGCTTGCCCAGTGTTTTTTGTTTTCTTTTTTTTCCCTTGGATGGAATATCCTTCCCTTTCCATCATCTCATCCCCCCTGGTTACTGAAGGATATCTTTGCAGTAGTCCTGAGCACATCAGAGAGCAGAAGCCCATGATGGTCAGTCAGGTGACAGCTGTGTGCAAAGGAGGTGGGGATATATATATATATATATAGATAAGACATATAATATGCTTTGGGAGCAAGTTCTTCAGTGCATTAATGTTGCAGCTGCCCAGTGTCATGCTGGGAGGTGAGTGAGGAGCCTGCCCTGTGAGCCCCCGCGTCCCAATTCCACTTTGCACTTCTCGTGGTCCAAGCAGAAATGCGTTTTGTCTCTGTTTCATCCTTTTAAAATTCTGTTTGTTTCAGCATTCTTTTACTCTGCAGTGGTACTGTCCCAGTGGTACCTGAGCAAAGGACAAACCGAGCTGCTGGGAAATATCTGTGTGGTTGTTCCAGCTGGTGCTTTGGTAACAGCTGAACTCGTGTCACCGCTGGCTGAACCCGCTGAACTCTGTCAGCTCTGGGACAGCGCTGACCTGAGCCTTTGGGGCTCCTTGCCTGGGTTAGTGAGACCTGGAGCAGGGTGGTAGACACTGGTGGAAAGAACCAGGTGAATGAATGTGGGCTGAAAAAGGGGGTCAAGGAAGATTTGGCCAAGGGGAAGCACAGCAATGGGGTGTCAACATTAACCTGGCTGTGGGCACAGTGCATGACAGCGGTGCTTTTCCCTGGGGATGCCTTGGTCTAGCAATTGTCTCAGAGGCCTGAAGAGCAGAAGACCTCAGTTCTGCTCTGGTCCTGGCTTGCCTTATGACCTCAAGGAAATCACCTTGGTTTTCTTGTTCTTTCTCTCCTTCTTGCTTTCAGTCATCCAGACTGATCTCTGCTCAGGGCAGGGACTGTCACTGTGTGTATTTATTCAGGGCCTAGATTCATGGGTGCCAGTTTCAGTGTAGTAAATAATAGCAATTTCAGCAGGATCTTGTTTATATGAATTGGCAAAAAACAAAGTGCTTTTTAGGTCTTAACTGAGTGAGAATCAGAGAATTGCCTAGCTTAAAACATTTCCCTCCAGCTCTCTGGCCTGTGGTGAGGAGCTGGTGGGAAAGTGAGCCTTGACCAAGGCGATTGCGTTCAGAGAAGCAACTGAAGCAGAGAAGTTGATGCACCTCAGCATTTAGCACTGGGTAGAACAAAAAATGCAGAAAATGCCTTGACCTGAATACATGGTAGAGAGCAAAAGTTTGTTTCTGCTGTTTTGCATCTGTTTTAGAGAGCAGCACATTAGTCTTTCTGTACAGAGCTTTAGGAAGGTCATGAAGGGTTCGATTACTGCAGCATGAGCACTTTAAAGTCCCTGATTTGGAAAA
This sequence comes from Lophotriccus pileatus, assembly GCA_035583135.1. NCBI lineage: Eukaryota > Metazoa > Chordata > Aves > Passeriformes > Tyrannidae > Lophotriccus > Lophotriccus pileatus. Next base: position 15,703,067 of record JAWWES010000021.1, read on the forward strand.
GTTCCTGCAATTTCATTCTGGGCCCAACCCGTTGACTGGATTGGGACTTTTTATAGACTTAGTCTTATCAGGTAAGTTGTTTTTGTTTTTTTTTTTAATTCACGTTGGTAAATGTTGCAGGTAGGAACTTCTGCTAGCAACAAGTTAACCTTAGGTACTTTTCAGAATATCATGAAGGAAGTGATACCTGGTAGTATTAAAAGCAGAATATGGGTTCTGGGCATGCCATGCCCTCTTGTTTTCATGAAGATAAGGGGTTAAGAGAAAAAAAATGCCAGCAGGTGGTGCTCCAGAATACATGGTGCACCTGGGCTTTGTAGGACAGGCCAATATGAGTGTTGGACATCAGCAGCAACTCTTTCTGTTCCTTGTTATGCACCGTTTTAACAAAATGTTCTGCTGCAGTGGGGAAAACCATTCCACTCTCTCTCTCTTAGTTTTTCCTGTGTGCATTTGCATCTAGCAAGAGGCACCTCCACTTTACACAGACACCCTCCACGTTAGAGTGTAACACAAGCTTGTGTCAGCCGTCCCCGCAATGAGCTGGGGAGGAACCTCCATGCGGGAGCTTGACCTTTTCCCTCTCGCTGGGACTGCCCTCGTTGCTCAGCAAGAAGTAAACAATTGCTGGCATACACAGCCCTCAAAGGCAGCCCCCGCTCCTGCAGTGGCTCCAGCTTCTCCCACAGAGAAGCGACCACTCTGTGGGCTGGTGCGTGGTAAAGGGTGAAGAGAGCTAGAGCTGAGCAGGCTTTTAGGCATTAGGGTTGCCCATTAATTTTTTTTATGTAATGAGGGTAGTATTTGCTGACGGGGAGACAGGTTCTCAAGAGTACAGAACGTTCCCTGGCCAGCAGTAGCAAAGCAGGGATGAAATTTTGTCATCAAGAAGGCTAACTTCATTTTTCTCTTTTTGGATCAGGTGTGCTGCCTGTTTTGAGATGTTCTTAACGTGAAAGGTCTTCCTAGGGCTGAAAAAGGCAAATGTTCCATGCTAGGCAATTTTGTGCATTAGAGTCCATTTTTCTTAGCTGTTGATTACATCAGTATTATCATTCTTGTCCAAGAAAGTCGTGTATGAGCAAGGGCTACAGGACAAGGCCATTACAGGAGAGAAAAACATAGGAAAATCTTACTTTAAAAAGCTGAGGGTTTCCCAGGCTCTCCTGAACTTTCTGTTGACAGCAGTGTTCAGGAGCTTCTGAGTACTGGTGGTAAAACCCACTGCTTACAGATTTATGTCACTCTGGTAAAGTAATTTTTCATGTGTAGACTTGAATTCTTTCTCCTCTAAAAGAGGATTGAGACGTAGCTCTTTGAGTTTCTGCAAGACTTAATTAATTAGAGTGATTTGAGAATGAAAGATGCCCTGTCAGTGTCACATATTCCTCGTGCTGCATCCTCTGGGTACTTATTAAATTCAGTGGTTTTGCATTTAAAGTCAGCATTGCAGGATTTTGGAATGACACTGGTGGTGTGATTCTGGCTGGTCAGTAACTAGGAGGGTCAAATTCCAAGTTGGCACGTGTTATTTTCACTCACGTAAATTTTCACAGGAGCTGCTGCTTTTATTGAAGTCCCAGTGAAACTGGTTCCCCCTCCCTTGCCCCCCAGTATTTTTCTTGCACAGGCCATTAATGCTAAATGTTGTGTGAATATTTTCAGCAACTGAAGGCATCTTTTACACTTACATGCAGGGGGGGATGAACTCCTTGCACGTGTTGACGTGTCTGTTCTCCCCTGCAGGTTTTTACCAGGCAGCTTTGTTTTTAAGCTCGTGAGTGATTGTTGCTCCTTGCTCTGGAGTCAGCGCAGGTAGAAAGGAGCAGATGGCTCAGTGCTGGCTAAGTGCTTGCTGATACACAGCAAATTGCTTCTGTTACCGACTGATAGGTTTCAGGCTTTAATTGAGGCTTTCAGCAAGGCGCTCAACAGTGAAAAGCATTCTGCTGAGAAAAACAGCAGTGTAACCATGGGCAAAGGTTCAGGATAGCAGAGTTCAATCCCCTCGGGGATGGCTCCTCTATTTATTTCTTTATTTTCTGCTGCTTTCCCACCATCACTCAAGGCTTCTATAACACTCTCTGCAGATTACAGCTCAGTCTGTCGGTGCAGCGCAATTCTTTGTGTGCTGGAAACGTGAAGCAGAGACTGCTAAGTTTGGATTTTTGCAGCAGGCTCGGTGTGTCTGCAAAGGTAGCTGTCCCCTGATGCTCCCTTTGAGTCCCTGCGTGCCTGCTCTGAGCAGCAGCTTTGGTAGGTCTCCCTGGCATGGCAGGGAGTACAGTCCCGCTGCCTTCCCTACTATGTACGTCAGCATCATCAGAATTTTAACTTTTAATGGACGCCTCTGAAATGGAAAGGAAAACTCCCTTGCTCCTCCTTCACCCCAAGCAAGAGTGGATTTGACAGCAGAAGAAAGATACTTGTGGTGGAGTTGTCTGAGCGGCGTCCTGTTGGGCAAGAGTTTCCTCCAGCAGCTGCCCCTTAGGCTGAAGGAGCTGCTCTGAAATCAAGTTGTAACTGGCCCAAGTAAAGGGGCAGTCCAGGGCAGGCAATAACCCAGTGGTCTAATTCTTATCCTGCCCCTGTATCCATTCCTTGTCAGCTTTCAATTCTGCTTTGAATTGGATTTCTTCACAGTACAGGGTCAAGGAATAGATTTCAGCATGGAAATTGTATCTGTTGAGCCAGCTTGGTTTAGTGTGCTCAATTAGTCTGAAAGGAGTTGCTTCAAGTTAAAAAGCTCTTTGGTTGTCTTAGAAGTTTAGATTTTGTTTAGTGCTGGAGTGGGTCTAACAAAAAGACCCTAAATAAAGGCACTACCTGAATAAGAGAAATTAAATTCTAAGATTCAAGTTTCCTAAAGAGTCCAAGAAATCTTTGATGATGGTAGAAGTAGTGCTGGTAGCTTAAAATCACTGCTGGGCCGTCTCTGCCCCAAGGAGCTCAGAAGTACAAAGATTTTTTTTCTCAGTTCCAAAATCCCAGACACATTTGATAATGTCTGCACCATGTTTTTATGTTCCTTTAACTTTTCAGTGGCTTAAAATGCACTGGAAGTGTGAACTACACTGCCAATGTGCTTTTGTACTTGCATGAATTTAATTAAAAAGATAATTGGATTGCTTTATCAGCCTTTACATGTCAGCCCAGTGCTGCCCTCCTCTCCCCCCTCTTAACAACACTGACAAACCCAAGGCATCTGAAGTCTGTATTTTTCCTGCATTGTTCTCTGCTCTCCTGTTTTGGATAGGGTACAGAGGTGGCTGTTTGCTGTTGAGCATTAGATCTGCTCCACGGTGGGAAGGAAGTGGCTGATAAGCAGAGAGCCAGCCTGGTCAGATGGTTCCTGCTGGGGCTGCCCTGGGCGAGTGCAGGGGGAAATGCCCTGGAGCCACAGAGCTCCAGAACAAAACAAAGCAGACCGACCCTTTGCAAAGTCCTCTGCTTTATTGCACCCATGTGTGGCCTGAAATGTGCAGCTGAACCTGCAAGCTGCTCACACAACAGGGGCAGTTTTTGTGGTCTTCCTGGAAATGCTGCTGAGGAAATTTAAGATCCATTTTTAGTGCGAAACACTGATGTTTTCATGTAAACAGAGAAGTGCCCAGCCTGTGCTGTTAAATAAACCTGAGGATGTGTCCAGACTTCTTGACGTCCCTTTGGACAGAGCACCAGGCTCACACACGCAGAGGAGCAGAAGGGGGCATGTGAATGAAACACAAGAGAGGGTCTGTCAGTGCAGAGCTCCTGGTTTTAGGGAGCCCTTCCTTTTCTTTTCAGGAGTGGCATTATAACACTCATCATCGTTTCCCTGAACTTCCAGAGTACCATCAAGCCACCTCTGGGAATTTTAGAGAGTGGGTTTTCTCTAGAGAATACCAATTATAATACAAAGCAGCCTCTGTTCTGGTTGTTTGTGGCAGCATTGCTGCTGAGGAATAAGAGTTGCCCTTTGCTTATGCAGCTGGTCTGGGCATGAGGCAGTCAGTGAAACAGGTTGGGCATGGCCAGCGATAGTGTAGGGGCAGGCAGAGAGCTGGGGTACATGGAGTTAGGAATGCTGTTCTTGAGAGTGAAAATGCTGTTGCATGGAAGACACTTCACAAGTTGGCTACTGTCCGAACTGGAGGGTGACAGCACGACTTTTCAGGATACTTCAAGACAGAAAAAAAAGCCAGTGGGCCTACTGGAAATTTGCTCATTGATAAAATTGATTTTATTAAATTTTGAATGTAAATTCACTAATTAGCAATGTAGAATAAAGTATCTCTGCAATGATGTTTTGATGGCCTCTCTCCCTCTTTCATAATGATTCTCTTTAAAAGAACCTACAGCTTCAGAAACAGTGCAATAGCAGATATCTCTATTAGCCCAAGGAATAAGGTGTCTGCAAGAGGAGATGGTGAAAAGGAAGATGCTCTAGAGTTAAAAAAGAATAATTTAAAAATAAAAAGAGTCATGGTTTCCCATTGCGTCCACAGAAGAAATCGGTTCAGACGTACAAGGTTTTCTTGCCCATTTTAAAGTTTTAAGTACAACCTCTCAGCAACCAGAAAAGGCAAAACTCAAAATCCAAAGCAGCCCACTTGGCAGTTGCATTATAGGAAGCCCTTTCCTGTTTCTTGCAGAAGAAGATTTACAAGTACAAGAAGGTGCTCAGTAACCCCAGCCGCTGGGAGGTGGTGCTGAAGGAGATCCGGACGCTGGTGGACATGGCGCTGACGTCCCCCCTGCAGGACGACTCCATCCACCAGGCACCTCTGGAGATTGTCTCCAAACTGCTCTCAGAGGTATGACCTCGGCAGGGCTCCTGCGAGGCACTGTCACGTGTAGGTGAGACACAAACAGTTAAAAGTTTGCGAGTGGGTTTTATTTTAACTTGGGCCATCAAAATTCTGCCTGCGAGTCTGCTCGTGACTTCTGCTGACTTGAGTGGAATTTGCGCTTGCTGGGGAGAAGGAAAATTTGACCCATGCTGTTAGGGAGATTTCTAGAAACAAACCAAACCACGTTTCTCTCGAGTTTGTTGGTTTGGGGTTTTTTGTTTGTTTAATTGTTTGGTTTAATATTTATGGTAAATTTATTGTGGGTCTGATTCATGTCTTATTTCAAGTCAGTGGTAAAACTCCCTTGACTTCTATTCCATTGGCTTTGCTTCCATAACCAATAATTCTTATATACACACCAATAAATTAATCATGCAGCTATTTTATTGTTACAAGTTCTGTTTCAGATAGCTGATTGAGACCTCCTTGGGCATCCTGGTGATTGTATGCTCAGCTTTGGTGGCTGGGATGACTTGAATCTCAATGTGCTGAGGGCAGAAATGGAAGCTTACACCACCCCACATAGCAGACATTCACTTCTTTAGGAGAATGATTTTAATTCGATGATTTTTATTCAGAAAATAAGCAATTTCGGTCTTGAACCTTTCTGTTTGTGTCTGTGGTAGCTGAGAACTGTGTGTGCTGATGTGCCAATTCAAGAGTACTCTTTTCTCATTCATTGTTTTCTATTCAACTCTTCCAGAACAACAACTTAACCACTCAAGACCAGGAGAGCATTATTGTGGTGAGTATCCTTCTGTTGACATCCGAGGACAAATCGGTATTGTCTCCTGGCACTTCTGTTAGTGCTTGTCTCTGCCCCAGTGAAGTGGGGCAAATGTGAAAGCATTTCCACCAAGGCTGGTGAACTTGGGCAGCAATCCAAAACCATTTGTCTATTTTTTTGTGTGGCTTTGTCATTCCTCTTGTTTCATTGAGGAGTAATAATAAAGCTTTCTCATCAGCCTATCTGAAAGAGCACAGCATGTTGAGTGTTAATAGTCTCCCCAAATGGCCCCCTTACTAGGCTATGCAGAACAATGTTCATATCTATATATGTACTTTAAATAGTCAAACCCCATCATTTCCAGATGTGCCCTATAAAACCCTGAGGCTTAGTAGTTTCCTGAGGGGCTGATGCTACCATATACAGAATGTCTCCGTTGCTGATAGTACGTGAGCAAGTGATTGTTGTTGTAAGTGTGGATATGTGTGTGTGTCACTGCAGTTTAACCCCTCCTTACCTGCTTTGTAAAAATAGCCTCCTCAATATTTTCTTTTTCCATAGGTCACGTTTATTTAGACCTAGAAATAAGTGAATCAAGTAACAGCTCTGTTCCCTTGTGAAACAAAATACAAAACCTCAACAATTTATCAGAGATGGAACTTGGTTGCCCATCACTGTAATTTAATTTCTTTCTCTGGCAATTTCCAGGAGATTTTCCCAGTAATCTAATCCAGAGCCTCACCACCACCTGATTGTATCACATCTGCATGGCTCTTTGAAATGACAAGGTGCCAGTAGGTGTGAATTGTCTTGAACTGCTGCCTGAGATACCATTTTGGATGGAATCAGTCACTGAGATAGGTGTCTGAGGTGGCATTCGCTTGTCCTTGTAGGTCGTGCCCGAGCTATTACAGAGGTGGCAGGTCCTGGGCATTCAGAGCTCACTGCCATTGCACAGATAACTGGGCTATTCCTGGAAAGTATTGCTAATAGTGTGTATTTATGTGAAAAGCACACAGTGGTTTGCCATGCGGATGGAGCCAGCTTTCGTTCTCTAGCTGGTGCTGGAACAGGTCGATATTATAGCCAATCCCTTCCTGCTCAGGACAGGGAGGCACATGTTGCCATAACTGCTTCTGACCACGGCACTCATGAGGAAAATACAGGAAAAGGTGCTTTCAGGCTGTTGCTCTTTCACACTGACTGTACAGATGGAACCATGACTTGCTTGACAGTTGCTGTTGTGGTTTGGCAGGTCCTGTAGCAAACATTCCAAAAGATGGATTCAGGGAAGATCTCGAGCTCAGGTGTTGGATGGGGAGTGAGGATATTCTACTCTGAGTGGATGGTGGTGTCTTCTCCATCAGCCCACCGTTGCTGGGCCACCACCAGAGGAGGATGGAACAGTTGCAGGAGGATGGCATACGATAATGAACAGAAAGTTCAAAGTTCTTGTGCATAACCAAAACAGAGCTTTGCAGATGTGTTGGGGTTTGTTGTTAAAATTCACACTAATCTTGACTTGTGTCTGTGAGAGTGGCTGTTGGGAAATACAGCCACTGCAAGCAGACTCACAGGGCTGAAACCCTTAAGGAGATGAGAGGGAGAGCAAAAACCAAAGCAGGCTGCCTTAGGAAAACTCCTGATGCCATCCAGATAAAATATCTGGTGTTCAGTTGCTTAATACAAAATGTCCTGGCTGCTATATTTAGTGCCTTCCTTTTAAATGGGTACAGGGAATCCCTTTAGCTGAAGACTGGAAAAGCCCAAAAGCACCATCACATAGAGAGATTATATTATTCTAGTGCCATTTTCTAAGTTACAAAGGAAATAACAACAACATAAGTTCATTACCCCCTCAGTGGCAAGTATGATCTCTAATGTATTTACCCAGCATAGCAACAAAGAAGGAAGAGTTGATCTCAGTTTCACTAAATTAGATGCTTGATTTTGATGAATAGGGTCCTCCCAGATGAGAGCAGGACTAGGTTACTTTTAGTGAGCTATTTCTCATAAAAAAAGCTCAAAGTCTTCCATAAAAGATATATGTGTGTGTGTGTGGTGTTTTTCATTCTTTTTCTTTTAGAAAAGTGCTCTAATTGAAGTAGTGAGCCAGGTTCATCCTGGCTTTATTACATCCTAAAACAATTGGTATGCTCCTGTTTTAATTGAAACTATTATAAAAATCTCTCTCCTTTGCTGTGTTTTATGTCCTTACACCGGTGCAGTTAAAGGCAAAGTTTTCCAGAGAACTCATAGCAGAGGTGTTCTTGAGTTTACTTGTAAAATGAACACATAGCCCACCTCTAATTTCTCTGGTTATGCTTTTGTCCTTTTCTAAAAGTGAGTTTCCCCTCTCACCCTGAAAAATAGTTGTTTGCAATATGCAGTTGCAGTCCTGTAACTGAATTTTTCTCTCTTTTTCCTTTTAAAGGCAATTGCACCTTTGCTGGAAAACAACCATCCTCCTCCTGACCTCTGTGAATTCTTCTGCAAGGTATCAGAACAGTTTTGCTTTCTGAAATCTCATAACTGTAGATGAGTGTAGTTCTTTGAGGGGGTGGTTGGTTTTTTCTTTAACTCCTTACCTCCTGCCCGAATTGGTTTCAGTTCTTTGGTCAGCAACCGGTGGAATATTTAACAGCACCATTATGATAAATAGAACCATGTGCCTTAATACATCAGACTGTTTTGTCCTGATACTGTGTGAGAGTTAAAGTCTTCAGACTCCCACACCTCAGTCTGGGTACAGGAGGTGTCCTACTGCGTGTTCTGTTTAGCTAAGGCAGTGATCATTGGATCTTTCCTGGAAAATCCGTGCTTGTGCTGCATTTTACATCTTTTCCATAAACTTCTGAGTACTTTGGATTGCACACCTTGTGGGTTTGAAAGTACTGCTTTCCCTCTAGGCCTGTTTTGTGTTGCAGTTTCAAGTCTGCTTAAATTTGCTTGCTAATGAGTTTGTATGCATCTGTCAAACATTCTGGATGCTGCTTGTAATTCCCATCCAGAGTTACTCATCAGCTGCTTCTTCCTACAGAAGTTAAGTCAAGTTTCAGAAACTCCTCTGACTGTTGCATTTTTATAAGCCACTTGGAGGGTCATATCTAGCCTTGGACTCAAGGCATTTTTATTCCTGGTTTGGGTTCTTTTTGCCTTTGGTCTCTATCAGAGATGGGCACCTGATTGTCTGTGGATGTGTGGGGTGGGCTGTGCAGAGTTGCAGGAATGGAAATAGGTTATGGACTTTCCAGAACTGGAGTGGACAAGGCTAATGAGAGGGCAAATTTGTCTTCAAAACTGACCCTGCCTTGAGCGAAGGGTTGGACCAGATGAGCTTCAAAGGTCCTTCCCAACCCAAATTACCCCGACTGATACATATTGATTGTATATTTTATCCTGTGGTGGGAGATTAAATCCACCACAGGTTTTTAGCCTGGATCCCAAGGAAAGGAGGTTTGTGCCATTACACTACCTGTGTGTACATATCTTCTTGTCCCCAGACCCTTTCAAAACTCTTGGCAAGCTTCAACCAAATCTGACAAAATGCTACGTTCCAGTGAGTTCTGGGAAGAACAGGAGCACTTGAACTTGTATAGTCTATTAAATGGCAGCAAATCCATAGCAGTGTAACCCAGGAAAGGTTGATTTAGCCGTTGCATCTTGTTAATCTTGGGGTGTGAAGCCAGAGGGGACCCATCTTCATAGTTTGTGCAGCTCACAAGATGACCTGTTGCTCGTTCCAGCACTGCCGAGAGCGCCCGCGGTCCATGGTCGTGATCGAAGTGTTCACGCCGGTGGTACAGAGGATTCTCAAACACAACATGGTGAGTGCACGAGGCATCTGGCCCCCCCCAGACTGTGAATGCTGCGTGCAATCGTGTGTGGCTTTGCATTCAGTGGAATTTTCTAGAGCATCTGAGCAAACTGTTGTTTTGAGGGGCATTTTTTCAGGCAGCAGTGCCGGCATATGAAGCTCCAGCTCCCTCCTGCCTGGCTCTTGGTGCCTTATTTGCTCCCCACGTGCCATCCTTGCAGTTCAAATGGTTTAAAATCAAGGAAATTACAAAATCAGAGCAGGGGCTTTGTGGATTTTGAGCTGGGGCCCTCAACATTTTTTCTTTAAGATACCCTCAGCTCTCTGGATTTCCATATTTATTTAGGCTTATGTCCAGTGAGTTCTTACCTAGGTTTCCTGAACTTCTTTATGCTTTCCTACTATTATTCTTCCTTCTCATTGCAGGATTCATTTACTCATTTTATAACTGTTCTCACCCAGGCTTTTCTCTTTTCATTGCCAATCAATTCCCTGTTAGTGTTTGAAACAAATTGCAGAAGATTGTCCTGCCCTGTGGGGCAGATTTCGCCCCCCACCCCCCTCCACAAATTCTGAAGATATTCTTACATGATCCATATTCCTTCCCTAAGAGAGTTCTGTGTTATTTACCAGCTCTCCAGCCTTTGTGGCATATTAAATTTCCTGCCACGATTTTTAAGTTGCATAAAGAAGTCTTACTTCATAACGCTGTGGCAAAGACTTAACAAGTAAGTAAAATAAAATATTTAAGACAGTTGACTTGGCAGTGATCTCAAGGATGAACCTCTGTAACTACATAATTAACTTCTTTTCACTAACTCATATAATTCTAGAGACCATCCACTGTCGTGCTGTTTGTAGCATGAACCCAGTAGAAAACAGTTCACATTTCTTATTTTTGCCATCTTATTATTTAACTCCCCAAGTTTACAGAACTAGGTAGAAAGCCCAAGATGGCAAAAAGGTTGTATTTCTGGCTCTGTGCCTGCACTCTGCAGACATGTAAACATTTTTGGATATTCTGTAGCATTCAATGAAATATTCTGTAAATGTTATTCTTGGATTCCAGACTGATTTTTTTTTAAAAGCATCCAGAGCTCTTGAGGGGTCTCAAATAAAATCTAAATGCATAGTGTAATGCTTGTATTTGGTTAGCTTCAGAGAATTGGGTGTATTTACCACACTTAACATTTGCAGATTGAAAATCAACATGTCTGTACCGCAGCGTGTAGTCAGGGAATTTATGGTGCCCTGTATTAATTGGAGTGGATTTGGGCACTTTACCACTCTCCAGGGACTTCCGTACTGAATAGTCCTTTAGAGAACGTGTGTGTGTGTGTGTGTGTGCACGTAACTGAAGTTACATTTTAGGGGGGACAGTATTGTTGGCAGGAAACCTCACCATGTGTGCAGCTCAGCGTCCTTAGAGTTGAGCTGGTTCTGTCCACCTTTGCCTCTCGTTTGTTCTGTGGCCTTTGAAGATTCCCGACAAGTTTCGTTCCGCATTTTCCTACCTGTAAAACGGGGAAGGAGTGTCTCATTTGTGATTTTGAGATCTCAAAAGAACAAGGGTGGCTTTTTGTCTTGCTCTTTGTACTACTGGTTACGTGCAGGACTGGAGGCTGTTGGTGTTGAGTTGTTTGGGGAGTGCTCAGCAACCTCCCAAACCTTTGGATTTCAGCTGTTTGTAGGCTCAGCCCTGATGTTTGAATATAAGCTCTATTTTTTTTTTTTTTTTTTTTAGCAAACAATATCAACGGTGTGTGTTGTTCTGTACTTGGTATGCTGACAGGGCATCGTATTATATGTGGAGAGATATTTTATTTCACAGGGGTCAGCAGTGACGTCCCCTTCATGATCTCTTGGACTTGCATTCTAGCTTCAGTTAAAACACCCACATGGGTTGAAAAATTTCACAGGCAAATTGCAAGTGCAAGAGCTGTTTTGCAAGGCGTGTCCATGGAATTATTCAAATGTTACATGAAGCACACATGGTCTCATGCCCTTGGACCAAGTGTATTTACTCCTGCTGGAAGGAGCTGTTGGAAGTTTAATAATTTTAGTTGTAATACCAAGTGTGGAATCACCCACAGTCCCTTTACTGGGTGAAGTTACCAGGTTGACTTTCAGTACTAGCAGAGTGACACTTAAGGTTGAAGGAGACATTGTTCAGCCTAGGCTTGTTTTCACATTTTTGGCAATTTCCTTTGCCAAACTTAGAGGATGTTAATACAGGCTGTGCTGCAGAAGTGCCTGCAACCCAAGTGAGTTTAGCAGGAGGTTTCAGTGCTCTGGGAACGTATCAACCCTTTTGCAGACCACCACCAGTTCATTACCACTGTGGCATTTCTTTACAATTTAAGTTGCCATGAAGTTTGTTTTAGGATGACTCTTCTGTCCACAGGCAGCTGCTGGAGGGATGACTGGGAGTGCTTGTTTGTCCTCAGAGGACCTTGTTCACCCTTTGGAAATTCAGTTCTGCAACACCTGTGTAATAAGGTTACACCTGTGCAAATGTGCAGAAATGTGCTGTGGGATAACACTCACCAGACAGCAGAACTTACTCCTTTCACATCTAAAAATAGCAGGTGGTGTGAGGAGATGCAGGATTTCAGTTTGCAGGTGCCTTTCTGACTGCAGGATTTAAAGAAAGCGACTGTTGAGCTCACCTGTCAAATTCACGTTGTAGCCGGAGTAAAATCCCTGGAGAAAAAAACTCATCTCTGGTTTTATACTTGATTACTTATTGATTGCATGCCCAAAAGATTTCCTCTAAAACCAGGATAGATACGATGCCAAACATGGAAGTATAATATTATTTTTGAGTTTTACTTCCAAAAAAATCTGCAGTCCTGAGTGGAAGCAAAAACGCAAAACAACAAAAAATGTTCAAAATGAAGGTATAAAGTGAAATGTACAAAAGAAACATAAGTGCAGCTGGGATTTTTTTTTTTTTTGTTCTTGTTTCATTAAACATCTTTTTTTTCAAAGTGGGTATGGGGGAAAGGAGAGATTGGAAAGCATGTCAGTATTGGTGGGGAGAACAACACTTCAGCAATACTGTCCTCTTGAAGCTGTCAGCATAACAGCAAAGTGAATTCAGTGGTGTTTGAGTTGATTCCTTTTGAAAACCTGCAGTTTGGACGCACATTTACCATCTTCTCTGGGTCTCCTCCTTTTTGGACAGGATTTTGGGAAGTGCCCTCGGTTGCGGCTGTTTACTCAGGAGTATATTCTGTCTTTGAACGAGCTGAATGCTGGGATGGAGGTGGTGAAGAAGTTTATTCACAGGTTAGTTACATTTAATTTATGGCATATGTTCAATCCTGTGTACATGCTTTGGTGTGTTGGTGCTCCCTCATCTGCTTGTCCCCTTACTGGCTGTTACGAGTAGCTGGTGCTTTTTTGGGACTGGCAAACAGCAAATAAATTGGGTCCACCAGGCAATGTTGCTGAAGGCTCTTTTTAAAAAAAACTGAATTCTCAGATATGGCTGGGGCTTCTGCCTAGTTCCACACTGGAAGCAGACTTTGCCTTGTGTACATGCTTCCTAAACATTTAGACTCAAAGCCAAACAGAGAGATTTTCATTGACTTTCAACCTCATAATGCTCAGTTATGTGTGTGTTTTTTGGAGGTCTGTAGGGCTACCACATCAATTAAACTCATGCTGCAGCTTAGCCTTAATCATAAATAGGGCAATTGGTAGGGATTTACAGAATTAAAGTATCTCTCTGTTATGGCCTTTCTGGAAGATTCCCCAAGGATGTTTATCCAGGTCTGACACCTCGTTCTGTCTGACTGGTTTTGCCCACAGAAATCTTCCCAGCAGTGATGTCATCTTGGTTTTTGTTTTTCAGCATGCATGGTCCAACGGGACAATGCCCACACCCCAGGGTCCTGCCAAATCTTGTAGCTGTCTGCTTAGCAGCCATTTATTCGTGTTACGAGGAATTTATCAACAGGTCAGTATGAATTCCCAGCTGCTCACTTCCAAACCCAAGGCATCAGTAAACAAGATGGATGTGATGGGTGTGGGTTGTGGGAGGGTGTCTTTGTTCTCACCCGCTCATTGCTGGTGTTCTGGTCAGTCACATCCGTGTGTTTGTAGATATTTGGTTATATTTGTTATACTCTGTGCTGCAAAATCTGAAAGGTGTTGAACCTTCATTCACTGGTACTCACCGAAGGGAGGGGTGAGACCTTGAAGAAGGGGTTGTGTGTAAATCCCTGTATATCTACAGCTTTGAACCTGAGCTGGTTTCACAGCGCTGTCTCCGTTATTGTGGAAAATTCGATTCCTGACTTGTCACGAAATAGACTCTGCAGTTCTGGACACACGAGCCAGTTTCCAGTAGGCACTGAGGGTTCCCCTCTGCTGTGTTTCCAGTTTGTTTATGCCTATCTAACTTTCCTCACGGTAGAGCATGGACAGGGGCTGCTGAGTGTCCAACACAAATTCCAGATGTGAGGGCTGCAGACAAATGTCTGGGCATGTCCTGTAGCCAGATACATCCTGGGGCATGGATTCTGTTACAGCTTTGCACAACTTGGGTGGGAGAGTTCACCTTTATACTAAACTAGCACGTCAGAGTAATGAAAAGCTCAAATCTTTGTAGAATAGGGGCTGCAGAATAGTCCCGTGGGAGCCTTTTAATGTTTTTAATTGATTTTGGTAATCCGATTACACGGGGGAAATCCATCCGGTGGGCTGGGGCGAAATGCAGTGGGAAGTTGCAAAAAGTCTTGGCTCCTCAGTGTTGCACTCTCTCTCCTGCTCTCTGCTGGTCTGTCTGTCTGCCTATCGAAATTATTGGTTTATTTCTCAAATTCAGTCGGGACAATTCGCCAAGCCTGAAGGAAATTCGGAACGGCTGCCAGCAGCAGTGTGACCGAAAGCCTAATCTCCCCCTCCGCCTCCTGCACACGAGTCCTGACCTGGTCTCTCAGGAGGCCACCTTGACTGAATCCCGTCTCAAACCAGTTATTGTCGCTGCAAATGAGATCCACGTGGAAGTGGAGCGCAACAACACAGCCAACCAGAAGATGACAGCCAGCGTGGGCAACGACAGCGAGCCCAACCTCATCGACTGCTTGATGGTCAGCCCCACCTGCAGCACCATGAGCATCGAGCTGAGTGCCCAGGCAGACAGGATCCTGGGCTGCTATGTCGAAATACTCAAGATGCTGTGAGTAGCTATTTCTGAACAGCTTTTTGAACAATGTCATCTTAATATTGGGGGGGGCTTTTCCCACAGGCCTGTTGTCTTCAAACATCTGTGGCCAGCAAGCACATGGTTATAAATCTAACTCCAGCTCGAGAGAGTCCAGCCTTTGAAAGAGACATCTGGCACTGCCAGTATGTTCTAAAAATAGCATTAGGAAGATGAAAATGGAAAGCTTATTTGTACAGTGAACCTCAGGCATTTTACAGAAGACGGGATGTTGCTGCCAGTGGTTTCTGTTTTTGTTCTTGCCCACCAAAAATAAATAAAAAAATCCATTTGTCTTCTCCAGGGCTCTTGGGATTGCCCGAGACAGAGCTAGAAAGGGCAGGTCTGTTCTAGGCTCAGTGCCTGTGCAGTGATAGGCAGCACCACTCCTCTGACTTCAGCAGGAGTTGGATGAGGTTATTGTTGTTCACTTAGGTGTTCTCCCTTCATGTGTTTGTAGAAGTTTTATGACTCATTCAGATTTACTTGTATTAGAATGGAGTCTCTGTTTGTTGACCAGTTGCTTTGGTGCAATGGAACTGTGTTAGGGAACAGGTGCTCAAATAGTCTTTACAAAATGATGGCTCCGTGGTTTCCTGAGAGGCAAATGCTCTGAATATCTTCAAAAGGAATATAAAGTAAAATGTTCTTCAGAAAAAGCTTGTTTTACTTCTGGATAAATAAATGAAATGCAATAACACAAAAGGTGGACTGCAGAATAGAAGCTTGTAATAAAAGCACAGTAAAACAACATCATTGCCTTTGGCAGCCAGCTCTGGTCCTAAGTTGCAGTATGTCTTTGGGCAAACTGTTGAATTTCTCCGCTAATTATTTTTAAACAATGTAAGGTTTAATGAAGTAATAGTTGAGTCATTTAGAATCCAAGATATGATGGTTGAAATTTGTACCGTAAACCATGAGCATGAAGTCAGATCTGGGGGTTTGCTCTCAAGGAATTAAATGAAGTCAAACTGCTGTGATGGAGGTTTCTGTGAAGGTTTTGTCCCACATTTTCATTTTATTCAAAACACATGGCACAAATTTGCAACACAGCTCTTTCACTCAGTGCAGATTTGCTTGCAAATACTTGAGCACACATTCAAAACTGGAGACGGGACAGGTGAATCCAAGGTCCTGTTCCCATTAGATTCTCGAGCAGGAAGTTGCTGTGAAGGCTGATTTTATGGTTTTTTTCCCTGTGGCCTAAGCTCTCCTGCCTTTAAAAATGTGCATTAAAAAGCACAGCATCTGAGTTTGCTTCATCTGGGGGCTAGTAAGTCTTCACCCACCCAGGTGCCTCATTAAACACGTCGTGTATTTATTCCCATCCCCTTGACTGTCGCTATTTTCCATAAACACTGAACTCTCTCAGTCCTGATGCTGGTTTGGATGCTGACTCACTAAGCATTGACGGTTTTGGTTTCATCATGCAGCTGACACACACTTATAAACAAATTCACGAATGGGCATGTTCTTCCTCACAGCCTCTCCGCATTTTAAACATTTGATATCCCAGGTCTCAATCCCCATGTAATTTCCTACACAAAGAACTCTTATTTCACTCCATACCTTAAAATAATCAATTTTTAAAATTTGTTTGATGTCTCTTTAAAAGTCAAGCTGCTCAACAGTGAAAATGGGAATCTGTTACTGTTATGGGTGTTCAAGGTGTGGAGCAGCTCTGGGGCCTTCCTTGGGTTGGATACTGGGAGTTCTGAAGGGTGAAACCCACAGGATTGTGAAGGACCAGCAATAGTACAAAGCTGGTGCAGCTTTCCTCAGATTGACCTGCCAGAGTCCACACCCTGCTTGAGAAATCACAACCTGTGAGAAGACAGAGCGGCTTCTGAGGCAGAGCCATGGCTGTACAGATTTTAGCTCCTCTGGTTAGAGTTCCCTTCCATTCCTATTCATACCTTGGTTTATTTTTTGGAACCTGAAAGCATTAGTGCAGGACTGAGTTCTGCTGATTCTGCCCCTGGCTTAGGAGATTTTAGATAAGCCACTTATAAGTGTCTCATTTTCCTTATCTGTAAAATATAGTATTTTTAATTTTTTTTTTTTTTAAATGCTGAAACCAGTGATGGAAAAGCATTGTAAGAAGGGCTTGTAGTTATTAACAAAAATACATGCTGTTATGATGCTGATTCCTTTCATGCTCAAACTTTTCTTGAACAAAGGCTTTCTGTTACACAAAATACTACTGCTGTACTTTGAGAATCTGAGAATATGAACAAAGAGTTGAAGAACATGCCAGTAGGAAGAAAACATTAATTATAAAACAACTGCTATCCAGGAGGTGAGCTCTCAGCAGGCAGTCACTAAAATAATGTTCTTATTAATAACAGTGGTAAGCCAAACATAAATAAGTTGCTTAGCATTGAGTTTGATTGTTCTTTTAGGTGTCTGACTCAGTATCATCATCAAAACAAGAGAGTCACCAGCAATGATATCTTTTTTACATAATTAACTTAGGGCAGCAGGGAGTAAATCATTTAGGCAGATTTTAATTATTGAAAGTCTAGCAAATAAGAGTTCTCAACAGTAGCTTCAGCAGAGCACATTTTATTGTTCACCTGATTCCTACACAATGCTTACTTTTTGGGGAAAAAACTCACTTCTAATCTTGATAAAAATGTTCTTTAATAATCACTGTAATACCTCACTTTTTGCACAGAAGGCGAAAAGGGCAGTTGGAAAGTTTGGCTGTGGGGCTGTTATAGCACCCAGAGCATCTTTGACCTTCTTTCTTATGTAGTTGAGTAACAAAACACAACTATTGCATACTAAAGGAAAACAGAAAATCATGATTTTAAAGATGCTGGCAGATGAACCAAAGTCTGGGCAGATGTTAAAGGAGACAGTCTCTAGTGGAACATGGTATTTTTGTCTTGCACTCAAAAGTGGATCAAACTTCTGTGTCAGTATTCTGTAACACAGTCTGGACTCTGACAGTGTTACTGATGCCAGTCAGTGCCTCCTGAATGCTGCAAGTCTTAAACTGGTGCATAGAAAATGCACTCAATTAATTGAAAACCTTCTGTTCATCATGTTAAATTAGAGGCTCTGAGAACAGCTCAGCATTGCCCAGCTCTTACTTGCATGTTAATGTCTCCCTGAGTTAGGGAATGTCTCCTACAGCCAAACTTGTGCTTGAACAACACAACTGTGGTTAGAGGAACTTGCAGTGGAAGGGACTATGTGTCCATGAAGTCTGGATGACTTCAAAGTCTGTGTTTCACCAGAAAGATCCCACAGGCAGCACCCAGAGTTGGGCAGGGGGGACACTTAAACTCCTTTAGTGAAAATGGATCAACAAATAGCAAGCTAAACTGGCTGTGAGCACAGACCCCTCTTAGGGAAGCTGTGATGGTGGTGTATCCTGAGCTGTTACCCTTTGTCTGTGTTATTTTTTGTTTCCATGGCTGCCTGTAGTGACAAGGGTCCTTCCAGATGTCCAGACGCTTGTACCCCTTTCTGGGGCCAATGTGACCAGGGCAGTGTCACCTCCTTTGGGCAACCTTGTGTTGCTCTTTCCTGATGCTTCCATGCCAACTGTGAGCAGTGGAGCCCGTTTCTGTTCTTAGCAGCCAGGGCAGGACCTTTCTAGGGTATTTCAGTGGTGCTAAATTTTCTTCTTTTGGAAAAAACCACAAGCCCAGCTCAAAAGAGGGCTGAACAGAAAAAGGTACCTCACTGTTTTGTAGGTAGCAGGTTTGTGCCTTAAGTGTCAGAGGATCTGATGGGGCTTTTTCTCATCCTGCCCTGGAGCCCTGAGCTAAACCTTGTGTCACACAATTCAGGGAATTGCACCTAGAACCAGGGAAAGAAGGGATCAGGTACATGATTGGGGGGGCTTGGCCATCTTACTGTCTGTCAGCAGAGGTTATCTAAAAGATTTTTAAGCTGCTCTCTCAGTCTGGAGAACAAGCTGCTTCAAAGTAGTTGCTCTTGTCTCTTCATTATCCTCCCAAAACTGAGGACTTGGGGCTTGTGGTCTCTCAGATATAAAAGCAACGGCTTTCCAAACACAAGCACCCACTGGAGCTTCCCCTGCCTGCTCTGCATTCCCCAATAGGTCAGTGGCATGCTCTGAATATCCCAAGTGGATTCTCTTATGTCATGTTTATCGGGGTTGCCCTGGGCTGCTAGTATGTTTGGGATTGTTTGTGCCGCACATGACATATGGGCAGGTTTTCATTTTGGTGAAAGGTGATCCCGGGGAAGGAAAATGTGTTATGTTGGCAGGCCAAGAGCGACGATGGCCCAGAGGCAAAGTCACTGCAGTGGGGGATTATTTAATTAATGTGGTTGTTCTGTGTTTTGGCCAATCCTCCAGAAAACGTTCCTGTGTGCAGCAGAAGGTGGTGGCTCTGAGGAGCTGTCACAGCCTGGCTTCCTGACCCCCAGCCCTCCATGCTCTTCCAGGAACCCCTAGGTCAGGCTGCAGCTTGGCTGCTGTCCTGCTCACCTAAAATTGCAAATCCTGCAAAAAACCCAGAGCCAGTGAGTACATCAGGGAGTCTTTCTGCCCCTGTGCTTTCATAAGGCTAGTGCTGGGATTTGAGCTGTGTGATGAGCATGAGTGTTGAGCCCAGCACTCTTTGAAGAGCTCCAAAGGGAGTTTCTCACAGGTGCTCTCCCTGGAGCTCTGTGCTCCCTCCTCCTCCTGGCCTGGCCTCTTTGTCTGGCTCATTGCAGTGGTTGTTAACTGCAGACAGAGATAATCCATCTCCCTTTCTTTCCCTGCTTCAAACACTTCTGTCTTGTGTTAGAGCTTTGAATGGACTGGATAAAAAAAAAAAAAAAAGAAAGGAAAAGAAAAAAGCAACTGTCTGAAATGAAAGAAGAGTTAAGATGAGATGAGCACAGACAGAAGGAAAATGTTTTTGAAAAGGGAATAGGTGGGAGGAGGAGAAACACCGTAGGCTTTTAATAAGTAGTTTGTTTTTTTATTCTTGTACTATGTTTGTTTCGCGTTTCCTAGATTGAAGGGATTACAGGCTGTGCAGACTTTATGTTCAGGTCCCACTCATGTGACCAGATTTTCTATATTTCATAGGAGATGATTGTCTGTCTTTCTTCTCCTCCTAGGGAAGCAGGCTATGGTTTATTTTCACTGCCCTCTCACGGACCTGCTCTGCAAACGGAGGCTCCCCATCTGCAAAAGTCAGAGTGATACTGCCCAATTCTACCTGCAGTTTCTCTTGGTCTTTTTTTCTTACTCTTGCAATTTCCTGTGAAGATCAGCCATGAAAAATTGATTGGTTCATATTATTACTGACCACAGCTCTCCAGATTGCAAAAGAAGGAACCTCAGTGGGGTAACACTTAACCTCTGATGTCACAGGAGCTAAGCCTCCAAGTGGGTCTCACCTTTTAAGCTTCTGTTAGGGAAGATTTGTAGGTGCTGTATCTCATGGGATGTGAAGCACCTTTAACACCTTTGAATTTCCTAAAACTCAGCCTTTTGAGTTCCGAGTCTCCCCTGCTCAAAAATCCGCGTTTGAAGTTGTTTGCATGTACTGATAAAAATGTGTCATTTTTAGAGTGAAATAATCTAGGAGTTTCCAAAGGGTGTGTTTATTTAACTTTAAAAAAAAACCAGTCTGTGCTTCATTCTCACACCTAACACACATAGTGAAACCCAGGCTGTGTGGGTCAGAGACCTCTGGCAGTTCTCACGGCTGCAGCTCTAGATGTGTTGCATCAACTGTCTCTTACAGAGACCTGGTAGGTAAACAAGAGACTCTCAGCTGAACCTGAACACGGGTCAGAGTTCTGTGTCGCTGACCCTTTGTGTCTGTAGGTCAGAAACAACAAATAGTCATGTAGAGAGCCCTAATTAATCAAAGCTTTGTTGAAAGAACCCACAGAGCTCATCCTAGAGATGCTGTGTCAGAGGTTTCCTTGCCTTATTTCAGTTTCTGTGACAAGCTGCATCCTCAGGTGTTTCATGTTATTCACTTTACTCTGACTAAGTGGAAAAACAACCCCTGTGATGAAGTCCTGCTTCGTGTCTTGCTGTTCCGAGACACTAAAAAATTGATCATCTTCCTTATTTGTTCAGTGTCTAAGCAGGTAAGGGACTTTCTGTCTCTGGAAAGAACCTGATGAATGGGTGAGCACAAAAGTCCTCTCCCTGTAACTGACTCACACTCACTTTAGATTTGTGTAACCCTTGTCTCAGAGCTGCTCCTCATTTAGCCCCAAGAATTTATGATGGAGGAAAAGATTAGGCTGACTGGCTTCTAGTGCAGCTGGCATGGGCATGAAGTTTTTCTTCTGGTTTTTAATATGTTACACTACTTTCAGATCACGGTGGGGTGGTTATTTGCATGAGGTACTATACATTTTCTTAACCTGAACTCATACTGCTCTTGGACAAGTGATAACTGCTCCCCTGGTTGATTTTTACATCATGATCCTCCCTTCAAGTAAAATTTTTCTGCATGTTGCCTCTTAAGAGTCCCCTGCTCATGCATGTACGTTTTCCTTGTGTCCATGAACACGTCTTTGTGGACTGTCCATACCATGTGTGTTAGTAGTTTATGGAAATTTCTGGGTTATGTGGTTCAAAAGATGGATGAGAATTTTGGAAATGCATCCATCTTCAATTTCTCTGGGCTAGGACTTTCTCTTTGCAGAACTGCATTCTTTTGGAACAGTTCCTGTGCATATGTTGTCTGTCTCTAATGCTATCAGTAGATACTGTCCATTAGAGAACATTACACTTCGTTCCTTCCCAAAGACACACCATACTTCTGTGCCAAGTTTCCAGTAAGCTGCAGCCAATAATCTGTTTTTTAACACTGAAATCTGAAGGGTAGCAGCAGTAAGAGGAGGGAGTGGGCTCTATAAACATCCCAAGGTGTTCCACCCCCTGTGAGATTTACTTCTGTGTGTACTCATGGCTACTAATGGGAGTGAGGGTGGCCTGGCTGGCAGTGCCAAGGGTTGGGCTTTGACTGTGGATTTTGTGCCCTGTTTTGGTGCTGACTTGCCAAATTCTCTTACTCTCTGCGTCCTTCACTTCACCCCTCATACAGTGGTCGTGCCCTTTGTGCAGTGCCTTGGTTCAGCAGTTAATCAGTGCTAAACTAACCACTGGATAGTTGGATTGTTGGAAAGGTAGGGGTGGCAGTGTGCACGTGCTGTTCCTGCATGAGGAGCCTTCCCAGGTGTGGTCAAGCAGCTGGAATTTGGCAGCAGGTTGCTGTAAAGCAAAATATACTTTATATCCTGGTTCACATGATCATGCCCTTATGGATGGCTCCTTGTAGGACTGTTTTGTGTGTTGACAGCGCAGATGAAAAACAAGTGCATCAGCTGGGAGCTGTGGTGCTGACACAACAGAGAGGAGGTGCTTCTCACTGGGTGCACTGGGCTCAGCTCTCTGCTGTGGTTGTCCTCATTTGTCCTCTTCCACTCAATAATTCTGACAGAGCTTCCTTCTCTAGTCTCTCACCTCTTAAGCTAAACACTTTGTACTGTTTGAATTGACCCATTACCTTCTGCCAAGATCAGAAATGGATTGGGAGGTATCTTTGTTTTCACAAATGGGTTTATGTCTTATAGCAAATAAAAATTCCAGTTACATGCAGAGCTGTAAATAGCAATGGCCTGGTAATTGCTGTACCAACTTAGATGAAAGTATTACTTAGTGATTAAATGTCAACAGGTTTCATAAACAGCAAATGTCTTTAAGTTGACATAGAGAAGGCCTCTCTGGAGGTCACTGTAAATACCAGATTTATTGTGCCTCAGTGGAGAATGTGCTGAAAATGGAAAGGGAAATTTCACTGTAGATCTTCTGAGTGTTTCAGTAAAACAGAAGGGTTGTTAGTGCCTGCAGTAAAAAGCTTTTAACTCCTTGAAATAACTGTTGTCAAACCATATTTAAAACCTGGTAACCTATTAATAAAATGTTCATTTTTCAGGTCAGACTATGATGACTGGAGACCAGCCCTGGCCAGCTTGCTTCAACCTATCCCATTTCCCAAGGAGTGAGTTTGCACTGGCTTAGTATTTAGTGGGTTATTCTTGTTACTGTTGCTTTATGGTGAAATATAATGTCAAGTAAAAACCGATGGTGATAGGAGCTTTGTGCCTCTAGTATTGATTTAGAAACTAGAGCTGATTTTGGCTGATGTAGAGGGATGCAAAGACCTCCCCGTCTTCAACTGCCTTCCCCGTTTCTCTAAGATGATCCTGAATAGAAATATGGTTAACTAGAGACAGGCAGACAGGAAAGGGAAGGAAAGCTGGTGAGGAGGAGAGCAAAGTGAGAGATTTAGTGGAGGAGGATGCTTCACTGGCGTCACAGAGACTCATAGCATTTGTATTTTGCATTAAATGAAGAAGTTACCCTACGGATCAGCCAGGCTCCCTCGGAAACCTATTAATGAGCAGCGGTGTTCGTGAAACGCAGACCGCCACTGACAAAAATTACAACCTGTAATTGTACAATTTGCTGGCTTATCACATCCCCTAATGACCTGGTGTCTTGTATCAGAGAGGGCTAATCCTCCACGCCAGGTTACCTGGGCTACAGTGAGAGAGCTTGGAGATAGGCAGCAGAGACAGCGTTAGCTAAGTCACACGTGAGTCCTGGGGGAGATGTAAACCATACCATGATGCAAGGCACTTCACAAATTCACCATTAATTGCTTTACTGATGTTAATTAGCTGTGACCATACCCTAATTGCATTGCAATTAAAGAATTCACCTGGCTCTTGGAGGTAGCCAAAACTCTGTAATTATGTAACTATATCGTGAATCTTTTGCTCTCTCTCTCCTGACCCAAAGCTCCCACTGACGCTGCTCAGAGCCTTGTCTAAGACAGACTCAGGAAAAGCTACAAGATTTGTTCCAAGTGATTTTTCTCCCCCCTAGGATGATGAAAGAGGCTTTATCTGATTTTTTTTGAAAGATTTTCTTTTTTTTTGGTCTTGTGTGCTGCAGTTGCTTAGCAAATCCTTTTATTATCTGGAAAGAACTGAAACGTGGTTGTTTGGTTTTTTGGGCTTTTTTCCCCCTCCCCTCTCCCAGATCCTCATATTCTTCTGTTTTCTGTTTTGAATTTCAGGGCTCTTGCACATGAGAAATTCACAAAGTAAGTCTGTGGGGCTCATTTGTTATTTTGAAGGGGGCAATTACTTGAAATACTCGTACTAGTCAATAATAGCAATGATGCATTATTCAGTATTGTGTCTCTAATGCTTTTTATATGTGAGGGGCTGTAAGCAAGATCAGTTAGCAATAACAAGTTTTCTTTGTAATTTACTGTGCTAGCAGGAGCCCAAGGACTAAAGCCACTGGGTGCTGATAGAATTTACAAATGAGTTTGTCAGTGCACATCTCTGAAACCTTCTCTGGGCTATTGTGAATAGACACTGCCCTTGGTAATCACTTTTTGGACGTCATATTTCCTTCCTGAGGAAGGAGTTCAACTTGTTTCTCTCTAAAATGCATGAATATATATCATTTAAAGTGTAAATCAAGAGAAATATGACACTTGTGTGAATACTGCAACCAGCCACTGCTTATTCTTGTCCTTCTTACTCTTCTTTTTTTTTTTTCCCAGAGAGCTGAAATATGTGATTCAGAGATTTGCAGAAGACCCGAGGCAAGAAGTGAGTTTATTGGCAGTTTACACAGAGTATTAATTGGAGGGATTGCAAGTGTACTTGTTCAGATCTCTGCTCAAGTAGTTTGTTTCAAAACATGGTGTGGTTTTGCTCTGCTTAAGGCTCTTAAGGAGTAATGACCACTCAGGACATCCACTGTTAAGGGTGTCTGGCCTTACGTGTAGTCATGTGTTGTCACCTCCTGTCTGGCATCAGTTGATGTCTTTGTTCTGCAGCAATCTGTACCCAGAAAGGTTTTCTCACTCTCTGGAACCTCTCAGAGCTTCTCATCTTTCATACCAAAACAAGTGAATCCATGGATCCATACAGCCTACAAAATGAGAGGTTCCATTTAGCTGTGTTTCAGCCACATTCTGTGCAAATGACCATAATTCTCATGAATTGGCAGGAGAAAAGGGGGTGGGAGGTGTGTTACAGGAGTGAGTGTGTGGTGGTGGCTGCTGCTTCCTAGCTGCACTCATAGCTTGTTCAACATCATCAGTTTTGGCTGAGTCAGAGGGAACCTCTCATCCACAATAATCCTTGCTTTTGACATGAAGGAGACAAAGCTCTCTCAGACTGTGGCTGAGGCTGTATCATCATCATTGCCCAGAACTCCTGGTTTTCTTGCTTTTACCCCTTGTGAGCCGTGGTTACCCTTGTCAGATAAAACCCTCTTGTCCTAGAAGGGCACCAGGATTTCATCCGTCCCTGGTGTTGCATCCCTAAAGGAAAGAGCATGGACTTTACCTCCCCCACACAGACCTCAAAAATTGAAATGGAACATCTGTGTCTTCAAGGGTGGAAAAAAAAAAAGAAGAAAAAAAGGCTTAATTATGACTCTTGTATTAAACTGTGGGACTAAATATAGTAATCTCTACAGTGGGACAAATTTAGACTAATGCTTGCTCACTGGTGCCAGTTCTTTAATGCAACTTCTATGTTACGTATCCCTGTTGAGTTTTCCCTGTGGACTTCCTTCACCCTGACTCTGGTCAAATTTTATTAGAGCAGGAGTAATAAGAATTTTTAATGATTGGAATGAGGAAACCATCAGCCACTGCATTTGGTATGCAGCTCACATCAGACGTGTACACACACACGCTGGGAGGACGTGGGGAAATGGCAGAAGCTCAGAAATTGGTGGGGGTTTTTTGGTTGGGTTTTTTTGGTAGTGTTTTTTTGTCCAAGTGGAAGGAGCTGTTCTAAATCAGAGCCGTTTTGTGTTTGATTTGTGTAAAGGGAATGAAAAAGGCCAAGCATTTAGGGATGATACAGTTTGTTTATACTGAAAAAGTGGGTTCTGTGAGTGGAGACAGGCCTGCAGCTGTGTAGGTTGGGATATCAACCATGAAATTTCCACAAGTCCCTGGTTTTGCAGTTGCTTCTTTCAGCCCAGTGTGGGAGATGCTGGTGCTTACTGGCAGGAATTTTAACCTTCCCAATGTCTTCACTGTTTGGCAGGTCCACTCCTGTTTGCTGAGTGTGCGGGCTGGCAAGGACGGCTGGTTCCAGCTCTACAGCCCCGGAGGGGTGGCCTGTGATGATGATGGAGAGCTGTTTGCCAGTATGGTACGTGTCTGCAATAATGTGAGTTTAGAAGCCTCCTTTCAGTAAGTAGCTAATGCCTAGTTGGCAGTAACAAGATTTATTTGTTTTTGTCAAAAAAAAAAATAAAATTATCGAGATCGTGATTCTGTAAACCAGGAGCGTTCACCAGGAAATCTGGGTCTTTTTAACACCAAATCCATTGACCTCCCTTGC
This sequence comes from Lophotriccus pileatus, assembly GCA_035583135.1. Taxonomy (NCBI): domain Eukaryota; kingdom Metazoa; phylum Chordata; class Aves; order Passeriformes; family Tyrannidae; genus Lophotriccus; species Lophotriccus pileatus. The sequence goes on from JAWWES010000021.1 coordinate 15,729,049, forward strand.
AGTCACAGTTTGTTTAGCACGTTATTCTTCTCCTTTTGGACTTTGGCATGTTTTCTCACTGGTAGTGTAATACACAAATCATGCCTGTGCATATGTATGTATTTTTGTATTGATAAATATGTGTGCTTGTGTGTCTGTATAAAAAACTCTCTCAGGGAACATGGACTACTGGGAGGCAGGGGAGACAGGCTGTTCCGTACATGCACACCTGTAGTTTTCAGATAGACAGATAGATAGAAAGAAAAAGATGTACTAGTGACTGCTCAATTACATTGGTGTGGGAAGGTGTAATTACAAACCAGTATTCCATTTCCAGCAGTTATTTCTTTTGGAACTCAGAGAAGGACTAGACAGAAAATAACAGGTTTTAATCAGTGATGTGATTTAAGCACTGTCTTCCTGTGCAACCTGGGTCAAGTCACGTAGGTCTCGCTCTGTATTAATTCTCCATATAGCAAGTAAGATGGAAATGATATTACTGCCTTTCCCTGGTGAGGGGAAAAACATTTGTTGGAGTTGGCTGTTGGGTACACAGTGGAGTGACTTTCAGGGAGAGCTGCACTTCTGTACATCTCCCACATGCTGAACATTTTGGGACATGAAGAACATGCCTGTCTGTCTGTACTCTTAAATTCAGATGGATCAGATACCTTTGAAACAGATAATGAACAAAGACTGTTCACAAAAGGTTTTCATCCCTCTTCACTGTTTATATGTCTTTTATCTTTTGAAAAGAAAATTCCTTCAGAACTGTATCATTTCTCCTGAGAGCTGGTTCGGCTCAAGAAATTTATGAGCATCAGGAGATGGTGTGCATGAGAAAGCACAATGCTAACACACATTAATATGCAGTACTCTGTGCCCTTTGCAAGGATGTTGATAAATACTTAAAGAGCTGCTAACGACTAACCATAAAGTTGGAAAACATCCTGTTCTGAGATGCACTTAATGTTACATTAGTGTGAGAGTCAGTATTTTCTGTCGCTCAAGAAAACCTCTAAAAAAAGCTTAATGAAAACTGCATGAAAAGAAATCCATTTTGGCTTGAAGGTTAATGTTTGTAAAGGCCACCTGAGCTGATGGATGCTTTAGAGAAAAAGGTTTTCTGTTTCTCTGAAGACCTGGCTGGTAGTGAAGCCATGAGGAAGCACAGTTGTGTGGTAACACGTGATTCACGTGGAATTGACCTCAGCATGGCATGGCTGTGATACTTTCAGCAGTATTGAACATAGCCCAGATAATGCCATGAACCAGGTGGACCACAGAATGAATTTATAGGGTCATTGTAGAGTAGTGCTGATGCTGAGTCTACATAGTGGAGCTCTTCCTGCCCAGGCCATTGGAAAGAACAAATTCTCTCACAGTGCTCTCCAGAAAATGGGGAATTGGCCATCTGGGCTATGAAATAAGATTCAGCTAGGAACCCAAAAATCTCTGCATCTAATTTCTAGGACTTTTAAATGGGGCATAATATGGCCAAACCTCTTTTGTGAGAAGAGACTTTGGTTTGATTTGTACAAGTAGCTTTGCATTTCTGCCATGTGATGCCACACGATGCTTTCTGGAGCTTGGAGAGAGTCTGCAGGACACCTTTTTAAATAGTGGACTCGAAGGAGTCTTACTCAGGGGATGTTCTCAGCATTGCTTTCCTTTTGAGGAAAACTAAGCAAAAGAGAGAAACAAGATAATGACTCAAGCACATGAAGTGATCTCTGACTTCGGGCTCAGGACTGCTGGATTCCTTAAAGCAGTCCTTCCTTTCCCAGTCAGCTCCTGTTTGTTCATCCTGCACAGGTGGTTTTGGCCATCACCACCCCTTAACCAAGGCCAGCAGATTGCCAGCACTGCTGCCTTTTACCCAGACACAAAACCCTTGCTCACCAGCTGGCACTTCCAGGGAAACCAAACCACAAACAGATGCGAAAGCAAAATCTCCGGTGGTTCCCCTGGGGCTGGTTCATCGTGTTAACTTGGGAATGGGGGCAATTGCACAACTGCTCTGGTGTTTCCTGGGGAGCCTATACCAGGCCTGGGGGCTATCAGCTGAGCTGCCTTGTGGAGAGAAACTTTCCACTCCCTCAGATCTCTCTAGGCATCACCTTCTTCAGAAAGTCACTTCCATTCAGCAATAAGGCTGTTGAGAGTTTGCAACCATTAATTGTAATGAGGGGCTCTGTTCCTTTCAGTTTGTAGCAAATACTTAATATTTTTTGACTGCATAACAAATGTTCCTTCAGATGTATATGTGTTTTTTGAGCTTACACCCCTAATTTTACCTCTGTTTCTCAAATAGGTTCATATTTTAATGGGATCCTGCTATAAAACAAAGAAGTTCCTGCTTTCACTGGCTGAAAATAAATTAGGACCTTGCATGCTACTGGCTTTGAGGGGTAACCAGACGATGGTAGAGGTAAGCCCTAAACATTTGTGATCCTACAGATTTATGAGCATTTGGCTTCACGCTGCCTTTCCCAGCAGAGTTCAGGTTTGTGCTGTGTCAAACCACCAGCGTTTGGCAGTTTTGTTTCTCACAATGAAGTGGGACAGAGTATTGTTGTTCTGCAGATACGAATGTGAATTACATGAAATTTTGTTGCAAGGATTTTTGGAGAAAGAAATAGTTTGCTGTAATGCAGTTGGAGAGGTTCAGATGGGAAATCAATGGCCATGATGGTATTGGCTGTGGTGAGGGGTCAGAATTCACAACCACAAGGCTTTTCCATGACAAAATGCTTGGTGCTTGTCTTGCCACCTGCAAAATGAGCAATGCTCAGGAAGTACATTTACAAACCCTAATTTGCTTACATCAGTACACATTTTTTTGTGCTTATGATTGGTCATTATTGTTGCACTAATAGTTTATATGTATTTTTCTGGGTTTCTTAAGAGAAATTTCTTGGTAAATGTCATATTTTAAGTGGAAGTAGAGGGTGGATAAATAGGTGGAAGGAGATATAAATTTTCATTGACTTAGATCTGTCCATGCTAATTCAATCCAGTAAATTAAGGAGAATGCTGCATGCATTTAAATATGATATTGCTGGATTATTTTTTTTCATTAAAAATAATTGAAATTAAGGAGGGAATAAGAAATTTGCATTTTAACTGCAGTGGCATGATACATAGCTGAAAAGGAAACGCAGTACTTAAGGAGCTGCTTGGCTCTGCTGCTGGAGTGTAATGTCCCAGCTCTGGCAATCCACAGCCTATCCAGTGTACCTGGGAAATACTGGATTGATTGTAACTGTTCTGAAGAGGGCTGTGGCCTGGAGCCATCTTCCAGGCCTGATGCAAAGTAATTGCACCTCTCAGTCAGAAGGAATGAGCACTAATGGAAGGCAAGGATGGACAGGCTGACTTTTAGAGATTACACTTCATTCTTTGTGAACAAAAAAAATTGGTTTCTTGTGTTGAAAGGTCAGTAGATGTTGCTGCAATCCTCAGATCTAACTTACATAATGCATGCTCTCAAAACTTAGCCAGGAATTTAAACTACCATGCAATGTAAGCCCTACAGTGGCCACTCTGCTTTCGTTCTGCTCTGCTAGATTTTGTGCTTGATGCTGGAATACAACATCATCGATAACAACGACACCCAGCTCCAGATCATCTCCACCCTGGAAAGCACGGACGTGGGAAAGAGGATGTATGAACAGCTGTGTGAGAGGCAGAGGGAGCTGAAGGAGCTGGTATGTCCCCTGCATTCGGTGTCACCATAGCACAGTGGGGTCTGTGCCCTCCAGAAATGGAGCTTCAAAAGAAAGACAAGCAGGGTGTGAAATTCCCGGTTAACAACAGGATGGGAGCAGTGTGAGGAGGATTTTACTGTGAATATATATCCTGTGTGGTATTTAGTGATGTGACTAATCCCATGCTATGTTTATGAATGATATTCAATCACCTGCTTAGGATCTGTGTGAAAGAATAAAGGTGAAACCCTGCTGTCTCGAGATCTTACAAGTCAGCTTGTCAAATTCTGCCACCTTTTGACATATGAGTAGCAAATATTTCTGGTGCTGGCCTGCATTTCTGAATGCTCTGACATTCACAGCATTTCACTGAGATGGTCTTTAGGTCTAGTTCTCAGAGCTAGAGCCTGTAGAAAAAGTTTTTTTCCTGGTTTTAAAGACAGGATCTACAGATTGAAACCAGACCTGCTCTCATTAGCACTTTTTTTACCTATGCAAACATAGCCCTGCACAACCTTCCTCTTCCTTCTTTCACGTTTATATTTGTCTTTAACCTCTGCTCCCAGCCTGAGAAGTAGATGCTTTTTTTGAAGTCAAACAAACGATTTTATCAGCTGCACAGTCTCATCCCCTTTGCTCTCTTAGTCCAGCATTTTAAAGCTGTTTCCTTTAAAGTGAAAGTAGCCAAATACTGGCAGGCTGAAGCAGGCAAATGGCATGAGAAGACCCACTTAGCTGTGGTTAGTGGGTGTCCCCTGGGTAGCAACAGGCACACTCAGAAAAAAAATCTGTCAGTGCAGAAAAAGCAGGGATGAGGTGGCAGGAAGCTTTGAAATCAGAGCAGGGTTTGCTCCAGTGAAGAGCTTGCTGTACCTCAGGGGGTCTGAAATGTAGAATGGCAACTTGTTTGACCAAAATATCTTCTCTTTTACAGCAAAGAAAAGGTGGCCCCACAAGGTTAACACTGCCATCCAAGTCCACAGTAAGTTAATCATGTCAATAGAAAAACAAGCTTTGTCTTTCCATATTTAAACACTTGATTTATGTTTGCCATGTGGCACAGTGGTTTTGGGCAGTTGAGTGGGGAGCCATTCCGCTTGCTCTGTCAACACCACTGGAGTTTACACAAGTAAGGGCACATTTCTCCTCTTGGGCCTGTGCAGCAGTTTCCAACCCCAGCACAGGCATCAGACTGTCAGGTTTATACTGCTGTGCAGATTTGGAATGGTAGATCTGGGGACAGAATTTTGCATTAAAAAGGCAGCAGTTCTGGATCTCAGACATGAAAGTCTCAAAGGGGCCCAGCACTGTTGCAGTTAAGCCTGGTGAAAACCCAGACTTATCTTCACTGAGGCCAGGTAACAGTCCTGAACACAGCTGGGATCTGGACCTTGTGGTTCAATCTTCATGAAGTTTAAAGACCCAGCTTCAGCATTTGTCCCGGCACCAAAGCCTTCGTGTCGCAGAAGGATACACACGCAAAGAACATTTTTGTCCTAATGTTTGGACAAATTTTTCCCAGGGTGTGTGAAGCAACGCTGCCACAAGAGCCCAGCTGCTTGCCAAACAAACAGAAACTTCTCTGTGTGGTTCTCTGTTACTGTAAACAAGTGGAGTAATTGTGCAACTCCTGCTGGTTACCGGTATCGGTGACACGGACGGTTACGGGCTGGGGAGTCCCTGCTCTTGATTCTCAATCTGTTGCCTCCTTTCAGGACGCAGACCTGGCCCGCTTGCTGAGCTCGGGATCTTTTGGAAATCTGGAAAACCTCAGCCTGGCCTTCACCAACGTGACAAGTGCTTGTGCTGAGCACCTCATTAAACTGCCTTCGCTCAAGCAGCTGAACCTGTGGTCGACTCAGGTAAGTGCTTTGCAGTCTGAGGCTGGGGCAGGAACCAGTGCTGACTAATTCTGAAATTTCACATTACGTCAGCACTGGAAGAGTGTGTGAAGAGGCTCGCTTAGATGACTTTGTCCTCATGCTATTTTTACGAGGCCTTCCTGTGGCTCATTTGTCTCTTTGCCTTATTTTTTTTTTCTTTTTAAATTTTTTTTTTTTTAAATTTTTAATTATAAGAGGGTTGCTGCTATCTTGGGTTGAATGGTCCAGCTGGGCATTTGTTCTGCTCTGTACGGTACCTGTGCTGTTCATCTGAGAAGTGCTTAGGCTTTCATGCATTTAGGAGGAAAACATGATGCTGTGTGCATCTTGTCTGGTCAGGCAAAGCACAGAGTCTGTGCAGTTTAGGCAGTGAACTGCTCTGAATGCTGATCAACCTGACAGCAACAAAAAGAAACTCAAATAATGAATAAATAGAAGGAAAATACAATGTTAATGTGGTTCTTTTGTAAGCAAAATAGACCAAGTTAACTGAACAAATTATTCAGCTGTTAATTGAAAGAAGTTTTAAAATCAAATTTTTCTTCTATGTTTTGCCCCTGCTTTTGGTCTCTGAGGTTCTCCACTGAATAGGTTTTTCCCATTTTCTGTTAGTGTCTATTTGTAGTGCTCCCTGAAAATATGATTATTCTCAGTGCAACTACGGAAAGCAGCATTTTTTTTACCCAAATGTCACATAAATGTTTTGTTTTGTGTTCCTAACTACTTTGTATCCCAGAAATTTCCTTTTTTTTTCATATGGGGAGTATGAAGTAGAAACTGATTGCTTGCTTTTTTTAAGACTCTTTGCATCTCTTCCAGATTTGTCTTAACAATATGACTTTTGGATTTGAAAATTTTGATGCTTCTTGCTCAAAATGAATTTGATTTCACTGGACAAAGATTTTATGTGTGGTGGGGGGTTTATTAAAAAAGAAAAGAAATGGTTTAGATTCCATTTTATTTTACGATATCCTGGTTTCCATTAATCTTAGAATTTAGAAATAGCAGAAACCAAGTAGGTCAATAGAACAATTACCAATCAATAGTACATTGTTCTTGAGACCAAAATAGCTAATTAATACCACTTGCACTGTGCTTTTTCTGTGTGATGTGGTTGGGAACTGGCTGAGGCTGCCGCAACCACCGTGTATAGCCTGGGTGGGAGCCCGCTCGTACAAAGTCCGGGTTTCGGAGGCACCATTCTAATTAAGTGATGGGCTGTGGTTAAGTGTGCACAAGTCACTTAATTCCTCTGTTCCCCGCCCGCAAAACAGGGATGAACCAATTTGCTTTTCCCCCCTGTCATTTGCGATGGCTGTGAACGGTCGGAGCGCGGCTCTGAGGGCTCGCCCGCGAGCGCCGTTTCCACGCGCCCCGCTCGCACTGGGGGCGTTGTTTGAAACCCACCTCTGCTTGTGCCCCGCAGTTTGGCGACGCGGGGCTGCGGCTGCTGTCCGAGCACCTCACCATGCTGCAGGTGCTCAACCTGTGCGAGACGCCGGTGACGGACGCGGGGCTGCTGGCGCTGAGCTGTGAGTGACCGCGGGGCGGGGAGGTCCCGTGGGTTCCGAGGGGCGTTCACGCAGAAAGGTGGAGCTTTTGGCTGCCACGGCGATGCTTCTGCAGGGATTTAGGACAGGCCTTGGTCGTGGTTGGGTTTAAGCTCCCCCCTCCCTGCCCACGCACGCGGCTGTTCAGGAGAGGGCAGGGGAAGTGGGAGGGTGACCTGAGCCTGGTGGCACTTGGTGGCCTTGTGTGGGCTTTGTTAGCCTGGACCATACTCTGGCTCTTGCCTCTACCTTTACTGATGTCACCTGTCTCCATCTCACGTGGTGACCTGTTGCCCTGGGACTTCCCAGCTTTCTTCCCACACCCTCCCCTGGGCATCCCCTCTGGGTGGGCCCTGACTTCATGGTGCAGGAGGGGAAGATTGCAAAGCCATGTGGCAACTTATCGGTCAGTTTAGCAACTGTGCACAGCAGGTTCTGTACTCTTTCTGGCATTTTTTGTTCCTCCTTTTTTGGGGAGCTGAAACTCTCCCTATTCTTAGGTTAAACACAGCAGGGCAGAGTGAGGCATTCAGGATTCCCTGAGCATAGAAACCTGCTCGATGTGCCAGAATGAAACCCTCTCCTGCATCCAGCAGTGTATTATAAACTTGCTGTTGTGTTTAAAGGGTTACCTTCATAGGCCTGATCCTACTCAGACGTGACAGTCAGGCCAGTAGTTATGGCTCATCTTAGGAAACTATTCTGCTTAGTACTGGAGCCTAAAATGGGAATGGGGGGAGGAGAGGGAGCACTGCTAGATCAGCATGGCCCCCGTGAGCACCACGCAGAGCACTGAGAACGGGCACTATTCAGAATAATGTGCAGGAAACCGATTATGAGAAGTTGACTGAACTCCTTTGAAGTCAGTGGACTTAAGTATATGCTTAATGGCCCGTCCTAAATAGGGACTTTTTCCTGGATGAGGGCCCAAACAGCTGTTTATCCATTTGTACTTCTATATTTTACACTATTCAGCGTTTTCCTGAGAGTGCTGCACATAGTCATGTCTTGTTTATGCTTTGGCCTACTGTAAGTTGATTATTTTAAGAAAATGCAGAATGATCATAAATAACTGTGTATTTTCTCTTTTAGCCATGAAGAGCCTGTGTAGTTTAAATATGAACAGCACCAAACTTTCAGCAGATACCTATGAAGATCTCAAGGTATTTGTGAATTGCATCCACTAAAGATGAGAAGTAGATTTAGCAAGTGCATGGTGGTGATGCCTAGTGCAGAGAGAACTGGGTGGAAAGTTATCTGAAGAGGGTGAAGTGGATTATTTCAGGGGGAAAATGAGTGAAAACAGCATTGGGAGGTTGCTGGCTTTGATGGACTCAGGGAACATTTAATATACTGAATGGAGAAGTACGAGATAGAGTCAGAAACTGAATCTTTTTGCCAATGCTCTCAACAGTAAAGGTTTTATCAGTAAAGGTTTCATAAATAGGAGCATATTGATGTTTCTGATGAAGGATACAGAAACAGGTAAAATCTAGTGCAAACCATGTCCTGTACTGTTAACAGGACCAGAAGTAACATGGGTGAACAGCATTACAGAGCTTTGTTTCGGAATGCAAAGGGAGAATTAAAATCATTGAGGAGGGTGCAGGTTTATCTTGACACCTCTAGGACTGGACTGGGCTTTAAGCAGGAACGCCTGCACAGATGCCCAGTTCCCAAATGTGACGTGTAAGATGGCTGGTGTTGCTGTGAATTCACAACACTTTGTCAAAAGGGTGTAAAGAACTAGAACGTGGCTGTGGGAGGGGAATGGCCCCAGGTGGTTTCAGACAAAACCTGCCTGAGATACGTCAGCTTTCACGGCTTCATGTGGACTTTGCCTTCGCTCTGGTGTTGTGTGAGTCTCATCTCCCCAAACCTTACCTTAGAAACCCAAGCACTCAAGATGAAACTTGTCATTAGGTTGTCTTCTATGTTGAAACCTTGGATTGGGCCAGGTTTGCTCAAAAGGTCACAACCTTGGGTCGAGTTTCTATTTTGAGGCAAGCCCTGAAACTGCTCTGCTTTCAAAATCCACTGCAAACGTCTCTCTTTGGTTCTGGCTGTGGAGCCAGGGCTCCCCCAGGGACTCAGTTGCAATGCTGCTAGCATGGATTTTTCAAGATCAAGTTTTCAAAACTTGTGTCACAATTGTCTAGGCAAAGAAGTCGTCCTTGGGATCAACAGCTTGCTCGCAGATGGGTTCACACAGTGGAGCTTGTATCAGGCCCCAGGCATTTACAGACAATCAAGGTCAATGCTGATTTTGGCCCAGGGCTCTGAAATCACATCTATTGAAAGGCTCCCCCAGTCCCACCCTGCTTTTGAGCCCCTTTGCCGCTGACTTCTTACTGAAACTCATGTTTTCCTAATGAATTCCCTCTGCTCTGATTCCCTCTGCATTAACAGTCCTTAGCAGCAACACGAGAAAGTGACTTGCCAGGGCAAACAGCAAAACTGGCTGTGAGCAGGGTCCTGCTGGTTGCAGAGAATTCAAAAAGCTCAGAAAATACGCAGGCATCACTTTTTCCCCTTTCACCTCTTCCACTGAGATTTATCTTGGTGACCATTTTTTAGTGTTCTGTGTGTGTTCAGGGGAGGGTAATAGTTTCTCTCCCTGGGGCACGTGGTTGTAGGTCTTTTGAGAACAGCTCAGACTTCAAAGAATGTATTTTTGATACAAATCTTTCCTTCTTCTCCCCTTGGTCTGCGAGAGCATTTGGGGCACAAGCCAGTGATGACATTTCCTCTCAGCTCCATCCCCCACCCCACTAAACACACTTGCACACACACAGACACCCACATATGTACCAGGCAGGCTGAACCAGACAATAAATAAACACCCACTACTGAAGTCATTATTGCCTAACTGAAAAATTATTTGCTGGCAGTGTCTGTAGGATTATGACTAGCTCTTATCAAAATATGCGTGCACATAAATCAAGGAGTGAGGTAATAATGACTCCTAGAAACTTCCAAGTCCTCAATTATGCCCTAGCCTAATTAAACGTGTTTATTTGTTTTGAGACAATTAACCTTGCAATTATGGCCGGAGAGCACGGAAATGGGATCCACAAGTAGGATCGGCACAAGCAGCCGATCCCCGCCTGCCTCGCGCGGGGTAGTTCAGGAGCAACATGAAACTTATGGGAGGGAGACCACAATGACACCAAAAAGATTAAACTCTTCAAATTCTATTAGCACACAAAGGGGGAAATCAAGCAGTGCCTTAGTGTGGAGGCTGAAGGAGGAACACAGGGCTGTGCGCTGGGCTTGAGTCCTCTGCCTTCTTGGCAAGAGTTTGACAAACACATTTTCCTGAGCATTAAATGAAGATCAGGGTCTGATCTGGACCTGATTGCTGGTTCATGGGTTTTAGAGCAGGTGTGACTTAGCCTGGTATGTCTGTAAGGGCCCAGCATCTCGTTCCCTTGCCACACCTGTACGCTTCAGCTCACTGCTGAATTCAGCACCGACGCCGCGCAGGATCGAGGGCGTTGTGCATCTTCCTGCAGTTTGTGGCCAACAGTCAATCCTCCCCGTGTACTGATGGTACAGATCTGACAGGAACTTTTTACCCGAGTCCTGAACACGTGTCATTAATTCTGACCTTTTCCTCCCTTCCCACACAGGCTAAACTACCCAACCTGAAAGAGGTGGACGTCCGCTACACCGAAGCGTGGTGAACTCTCCCTGCCTCCGACTCTTCTCTTTTGCTTCTCATGAGAAGGAAAAGATTTTTAAAACAAACAGAGAAAAAACAAAAACAACAAACCGAAAAAATAACTTTTGGCTGATACCTGTAGAGCAGTGAGCCCGGGGACTTGGTGGCAGGAGTTGTGGTTGTGGGGTAGCGGAGTGGCATTGTGTGTGTCGGGGGGACGGGGCAAGCCTGGACCCCGTTGGATTCTTTCAGCTTTGTGATTTTCAGAATCAACGTAATTTAAATTGAAAAGGAAACAGACAAACAAACAAACAAAAAGGACTTTGTAGCAGCAAGAGGATTATAAAGAGGAAAAAAAAAACAAACACCTTTGTGGATTTTATTTGCCTTTGTGTTTTATGCCGTGTGGAGAAAAAAAAAATATATTCATTTGTCATTATTTACCTGGGTTTCCTTGGCTGGGGCCCAGCCAGCCAGAACTCCTCTTTCACCAGTTTTGCTCCAGAAAATCAAACTTACAGAAATCTCAAGAGAAGAAAACCAAAACCAATATGATTTTCACCTCCCCCCCGTGTCCTTGCAGTTGTTATGCAAAGTAATTTTGTTGTACATAAGATTTACATAATGCACCTATTTAAGAAAATGGTTCACAAATAACAGGTCTGGGACCTGTCTTTTATTTATGAATTGTTAATTCTTTTACCCTTTTTTTTTTTTTTTTTTGCGTTTAGTACTGTATAAACTAGTTTGCTGTCTTGTTGTTATTATTATTTTTTTTTAAAGGAAATGTCCTCCTTGAAGAATTGCCTTTTAGTAACGCAGACTGTATTATACTCCCTCTCTGTCAACATCCATCGCGTTGTCTTTTTGATTTCAAAATGCCTCAAATGTTATCAAATAGGAAGGAAAATATTGGGGGGGGGGGTAGTCGCTGGGGGAGGGGATGCAGGGATTAATAAAAGCCACATTTCCTTCCAAAGTCTGAAAACTTTCTTTAGTCTCTTTAAACCCGGTCAGGTTTAAAGGCGGGAGACGGGGACGAGTCGCGGTTCGTTTTGCCGACGGGGTCGTTCGCAGAACTGTGGATTTTACCAGTCGCCTCCGTTGTTTTCTGTTTACGTCCGATATTTCAAAAAGAGAAAAAAAAAAAGTTCTCCCTCCACCTTGTGCATCAGCTTTTTCTGAGTTTGTTTTTTTTTGTTTTGTTTTGTTCTGTTTTGTTTTTTCTCCCCTGCCCTCCCTCCCTCCCCCGTTCTGTGCACGCATTGTTCTGCATGTTCCTCTGGGGACTCTGAGGAAATCACGGTGTTGCTGATCTGATAGCTCTGACCTGTCTGTAAATGTGACTGCTACGTTTTTCAAATTCCACACTTGCTTAGAAGATGATTTTTTTAAAAAAATTGTGGTTTCTTTTATAACTATGCTGTTGACTTTTTTTTTTCATAATGAGCCTTCATTGTACAGAGCTGCTTATTTAAAAAAAGAAAAACAAACAAAAACAAAAGAAAAAGAAGTTTTTCCTCTGTTTAACACCTTTATTTTATTCTTCAGCACCTCGAGGTTTCACATACAGCCAATGTAATTTTTTATATATAAATATATATATATTTAATCTTATTCAATGGAAGCCAAGCTTTTGTTCAGGTTTTTTTTTTGTTGTTTATTTTTTAAGTTTGTTGCTACATAGACTACCCCATCCCAAATAATGTTGTTTTTCTCTCCTTTTTTTTTTTTTAATAATGAAACAAAAATTGAGTCTTAACTCATGTAGTGTGTCAGGTTTTCCCCCCTTCGAATCCCAAACTGTACAAGGATGCAGTGTGGGAAGAAAGAAGAAAAAAAAAGAAGAAAAAAAATGCCAACATTTTTCCTTAGCACTGTTGCTTTTACCAATGGTTTACTACTACTGTTCTGTAGCTGTGTACAAAGAGATGTGAAATAATTTCAGGCAAAAATAAACTGTAAGTGAATATCTTTTAGCTGCGTGCTTTGTGTTTTCTTTGAAGGAGGCTTTGGCTGGATGGTGACGTGGGGCTGCTGTGGGAGGTGCAGACGCCAGAGCTCTTTGCAGAGCAGGGATGTTTTCCACCAGTCACCAGGTTTTGAGGTACTGTCACCTAGGAGGGGTGAGGAGGAGGAGGAGAAGGACAGCTGAGGCTCTGTGCGTCTGGTTCGTGCATCCCTTCCCAAGTCTGTTGATCTCTGCACCGTCCCCAATCCTTCCAAGGCTCAAGTTGTCCTTGCACTGCCCATGGAAGGAGGTGCATTGTTGGGGAGGTTTCTCGCACTGCTTGCCTGATGTAGGCAGTGCTGGAAATACTAGGGCTCTTCCACATTCCAGAGGGGTTCCTGTGTATTAAGGTGCATCTCAGGGCAGCATCCAAGGGGAGGGATGTGCTGTGTTTGTGTTCTGCTGTCCCTGATGAAGCGCCCTGATGTGTGATGCCAGCAGGAGATCCAGCTGGAGCTTCACAACTCTGCCTCTGTTGTCTGTTACTGAACTTCTTTAGCCTTCAAACAGATGGGCCCCACTCGAAACCAATTCCCACAGATGTTCTGAGAGCTGCCTTCATCACTTGTATTCCTGTACTCTCATTTTTATCTACATTTCTGTTATATTCTACAAAAGAGACTTGGAGACATGGAGAAGCAGAAGGGTTTGTGCTGTGCTTCCAGCCAAGCTAAGAAGTGCTCACTGGATGGCTCTTGATAAAGAGAATAAGCTGTGCTTTTATTTTTTTTCTTCACTGAAACCAGAGAGCTGGAGCTGAGGCTGTCAGGCTTTTTGGGTCTTTTCCCCTTGATCAGTCACTGCTGCCTGTGGGCTGTCCTCCCCTGCCAGTAGCAAGGACTTCACAAAGCCTTTCTGGACCCTGAATAGCCAGAAATATTCCTGTGATGTCGCATGAGGGACTGAGAAATTGCCCAAGGAAGGAGAGTTTTGGGCCTTGGTGAGATGAAGGCACATGTTGGACACAGCTTCTTGTCCTGCTGTGGGTAATGACTCCATCCCTGAGCTCCTGCCTTTGAGGGAACCGGAGACAGCATTTGGGCTCTGCAACTTCAGCTGGATCATCAGCAGCAGGAGAAGCCTGAACATCCCTGGTGCACTGGCTCACCAAGGTACCACGTGGGTGACTTGGAGTGAGCAGGGGATGGATGTGTGTGAGATCCCCTTCAACACCTGCCCAGGTCCTCCAACAGCTTCCAAGAAATTCCTCCTTTGTGCTTCTTCCCTGCTCCCAACCCAGGAGAACCTCCCCCCCTGCGATGGCAGCAGGCTGAACAAAATCTGAGCAAGCCTGAAGATGGTCAGTGTGTTGTTCAGTAAAGTGGTACTTGGGGTCTGTCTCACAGATGCCTTTGGTCCCTGGCCTGGGGCAGTTGCAGAGCAGCATTGTTGGAATCCTTGAGGATTGTGTTGGACCGAGGATTCTCCTGTTGGTTACAAAAGGTGAGGATTAGACATGCTATGATGGAGTTCCTGTATCTCAGCTTGCACTTGGAAAGGTTTTCCTGAGTTTTTTCTACCAGAGCACTGGGCCTTGTAGAGGGCTCTGGTGGTTTCCCCTGGATAATGATGCCTTTCTGCCTGTGCCCAGCTGCTGCTCACTGATAATGGAGCCATTGCAAAGCTGCCTGGTTCCATTTGGGAGGTTACTGCTTCCCATCTTCCCGGGGACTCGGAATGCCGGGGGCTTGTCCAACCTACAGCTTTCGGCTTTCAACCTGAACTAGTGCAGTAGCTCTGATGCAAGTCCAAAAAGCACAAAGCTGCAGCACTGCCGAGTTCCAGGAGCAATTTTTTCATGGCCTCATTAAAACCCTGCAGTTGTCTTACCTTCCTACTGCTGCTTTCACTGCTCACAGCTACGTTTTGAGTTTCAGAAGGTACCAAACACAGAGATGAATCTCACAAAGCACTGGTTGCCTCCAGTTTCCCAGCTGGGTTATTTGTCGCTCAGAGAGTAAGATATGTGCCTGAAATCCTGACAATTCAGCATGGATTTGCTTGTAGGGGACTGCTGAAACAGCTGCTGGCCTGAAGTGTTGCCTGGTTGTTTTTTTACCAGGTAAGAGCTCGGTGTGTCTTGTTCACGTGATCCTTTCACACCAGGGTGGAGGCCCAGTTATCCTCCAGTCCCATCCACGAGGACCTGAGGCTCCTTGCCAAACACGGAGGGACCTCATGGGGGGATTTGGCTGATGGTGTCACAGGGGTGGGTGTGGAGCATCCAGACCGTCCTCAGGGCAGATCTGCAGGTTACTCAGAGCCCTCCCGAGGTCCATGGGTTCCTGATCCCCTCACGACTGGCTGTGTGTCCCCAGAGCTGCCAGACCTTGTCCCAGGGCTGTGACATTCCCTGGTCCCCAGGGCAGGGAGAGGCTCCATCTCTGAGCCTCAGCACTGAGCACAGGAAGTGTCTCTGATAACCTTCATTCCTTATCCTTCCCAGAGAGCATCCATTCAGGTCAAGTCCTCTTGGAAACAGAGCAGACTCTGGACCAGAAGTCCCTAAATGCAGTAAGGGAATAAAATAGTAATGAGCTGAGAGCAGAGCAGGGAAATGGCAGCTCCACCCAGGACTTCTGCCTTCTGGAAAACAGCAGCAGCTGGGCCTGTTCCCATCTTTGGGATTTCCACTCCCCTGATGGCTGGGAGCTGCAGTACCCAGAGTACTCCCTCCTCTCTCATATGTACAAGGATTTTTAATCTGGACAAGGAGCTCCTTGAAACTTTGTTCACATCTACAAGCAGCAGGCAGTAGTGCTGCCATCATTCTCAGGCTAAAGGCAGTGCTGACCTCTCCCAGCCCCTGTAACAACAACCAGCTGTGCCTGTTAGAACACATCACTCAGTTATATTGCTGTGTCTTGAATTTTTAATGATTTTTTCCAGCTAAATAGAGTACTCATCTCAGAATACTTGTTTTAAGTGGATGTTACAATGCAGTTTTTTTCCATTTTCTTTTCTATTGACGGGGGAACAGTTTAAATAAATATTTGGGATAAGCCATTTTTATTAATAACAGATCTTGGAATGTCCTTTTTGCCAGTAAAATCAAACATGCAGGTATTTTTTCTGCTAGCCTGATACCTGCTTTTTTTATTATTTTTTTAGGTAGTTCATTTTTATGCATTTCACCAACTAGCTAGAAC
Source organism: Lophotriccus pileatus (assembly GCA_035583135.1). Classification (NCBI taxonomy): domain Eukaryota; kingdom Metazoa; phylum Chordata; class Aves; order Passeriformes; family Tyrannidae; genus Lophotriccus; species Lophotriccus pileatus. The sequence continues at coordinate 15,744,995 of JAWWES010000021.1, forward strand.
AAGTACTGCAGTACATTTCTAATGTTCAAATAGGCTCTATCAGATTTTAATTATATACATACACGAACTTCACGGAGATCGTGCTGGTCATGGATGAACCTTGCTAATACAGCACTGCTGATGTAAATATGTGTCTTTTTTCTACCTCCATCTACAAAGATCCAAACACAGCTCTGTGTAACAGAATATAGTTCGTGTTCAGACCATTAAATTGGTCTCAACACCTCACACTGGTCTCAACACCAGCTTCCTTCACAGATCTGGCAGTTGATATAGTAACCAGTTTCTTGTTAATTTTTCTTCCAGCTGGGATAGGATATCAAACATTAATCCTTTAATTCTAATGCAGGGTACATTTGAAGCTGACTTGTTCACAGTAGCTAACTGAGGTACTTTTAAATCTTAGCAGTCTCTCCCACCCAGAATCTCCCATTTTTACATAAGCCTTTGCTATGAAATCAGCGTCTTTTTATTAAATTACATGAAGTTCTTTCAAAAAGAAAAGTTTGCTTTGAATGTGGGGTCAGAGACCCACTGACTGTCTCACTTTATTGAAAGTGTTGCTGCTGTCTTTGGTATGCAGTGTACCTGGTTACACTGAAATACAGAAACCTTGGCTTAGGGATACTTTTCTTTCCATATTTTACCAATTAGGATGACATTAAGGATAACTAATGTTGGTGACTCATTTGCCAGGTGCTTTGAGATCTTGGGGCTGGGTTTGGTTATTTACTGCTGCAGAGAGGCAGAGCGTGATCCTCGAAGGTTGCAAAAACACTTTTATCAGGAACACTTTGAATTTCAGTTAAGGCCATAGTGTTAGAAACACACAGGCTGTGGTTGATTGTTGTTTATAAAAGAGAAGAATATTGTAAACCTGTCTATTGACTGAGATTTTATGTTGTCCTCTGATTCTGTTTTACCAGCTGCCTCCCTTCCACGTGGTTCTCTCTCCAGCCCTGATGGATGGGGTGAGCAGTGGTGGTGCTGGGGGAGCATCCCTGTGCCTGCATGCCTGGATCCAGGAGGATGGGGCCCATCAAGATCCCTTTCCTGGTAAGGAAAAGAGCAGATCCTGCTCTGCAGAATGACCTAAGTGTAGTAGCAGGGTTTGTCCAGTATGACAACAAAAAAATAAATCAGACCTTTATAAAAATCCCAGCTCCAGCTAAACCAAACCTCCCTGTGACTCAGGGCTGTGTGAGAGGGGCAGCCAGGACAGCTGAGCTCTGCCCTAGCGCTGCTCCTGCCCTGTCACTGAGGTGAAAGGCTTGTTTTAACATTGCAGTGAACTCAGTAACATGTATTTTTGGCTGGAACAGTCTGACCCAGACTTGTGCAACAGTCCACTATTAATGGCAGTAGCCCTGATAAGTTAAAGGAGGCTCCAAGGGAATCAAGGATGCCTAATGGGATCGTATCCATCCCTGGAACTGGGGCCAGCAGAGGTCTGAGTCTCCATGCTCAAGCCTGGTGAAGATGCCAGGTCCCACTCCTTCATGATTCTTTTCTTCAGGGAATGTGCTGGGTGTTGTTTTCAAAGGGATTTTTGGTTTATTGCTGGGGAACCTCACTGAGCACGGAGGGCAAAGCTCCACCAGCAGCCATCAGATGCTCACCCAGGCATTACATCCCTCATGGAGACGTGGAATTTCCTCTTTGGTGGGTCTGTCTGGCTCCTCCTGACAGGAGAGCGAGCGGTGGTGGCTCTGCCATAATGCTCGTGGTGTTCCTGCACAGTGAGAGCTGCAGGCACCATGCACAGCAGGTCCCCCAGTGTGAGGCATCTTCTTGGCTGTGAAGCCTCTACCCACATCACCTCCTTCACATCTTGGGAGCTTCCAAACTACCTTCCTTGAAAATACTGTCGATTTATGAGGACAGGGAAAATGGGTCAGTGTGTGCAGGGCACACACAGTCCTGGTGGGTGTTCCCAAAATGCAGCCCCATCCCACAGCTACCAGTGATGGGCTCCCCAGTACCCCCAAACCACGTGAGGAGGGGTTTGGGCTGCTGGACATCCCCGGGTGCTGCAGCGGGGTCACCTCCTGTGAGAAAGGTACAAACAAATAAACAAAAACCCCAAACCGGGGGTGGGGGGAGGAAAAAGAGAAAAAAAAAGTTGCAGTTGAGGTTGAAGCTGCTGCAGAGCCGATGACATCAATGTTTCCATGGCGACAAAATCTTCACTTAGGTATGGTGAGTGCCCTGAGCTTGCGGCTGCCAAGGAAACCCGCCCGAGCGCCGGCACACAGCCACTGCGGTCCTGGGGCCTTCCTCCTCCTCCTCCTCTTCCCCCTGCCCTGCCACTCAGGGGCTCTGAGCTGCACCCTGCTCCTCGTGGAACTTAGTTGGGGAAATTGTCCAGTTTTCGTCCCCAGCAGCTCCAGCGTGTCCCGGGAATGATGAGGGAGGACTGCCATGAGCAGTGACGTGGGGATGTGGTGGCTCTGCCCGTTGCTGCACCACGAGTCACCTCCCGTCCATCCATTACTCCAACATCTTTATGGAGGCCAAGCAAAGCTGTTGGCCTGCTCCAGCTCATGAGTGAAGTTACTTTGGTTTTGGGGGCCTGGTTTGGACTGACACTGTGCTCAGGGGCCACAGGGAGCCCAGCCTGGGGTGGGGCCCATTCCTGTCCCAGGGTCTGTTGTGGTGTGGCCCCAGGGCAGCGAGTGGCTGGAGGGGTGATCCATGGAGGAGCAGGTTGGTGTGAAGTTTCCCATTCCTCCATGCCTTGAAATGCAGCACGAAGCAAACCCATCTGCAGCCACTCCTGTGCTGGGAGGCTGTTCCAGCACAGTCTGGGCCAGGGCTGGGTCATTTTTTCTCTGTGATTCAGGGAAAAAAAACTCTGACTACCCACAGCATCAGGGACTAACCCCCAAGGAGAAGTAGGGAAATTCATGAGATGACAACCATGTTTATCCTCCACCACCACGTCTTCCCTCCTCTTCGTTAGTACCAATAAGAAGCTTCTCCTGAAGTTTAGTTATTCTCTTGAAATGCACTGAGTTCAGACAAGAGCAGTGACTAATGAGTCACCAGGGTAAACCCATGGGCTAACAAACAGTGAATGACATGAAGAAAAACATTTGACGAGAGTTTTGGTCTGAATAAAGTCCCAGTTTCAGTGCTGTGCTCAGCTGAAGCCTTGCCATCACTGGCTGAGTGTGAGCATCCTGACCAGTGCTCCCACAGCAGCTTTGACAGCCCACAAGGGTCCCAAAAGCCTCTCCAGCGTGGTGGCAGGTTGCTTGGTGGCTGCTGGCTGAGGGGCCTGTTCTGTCATGAATTTATTGCCAGTGAAAAAGCATAATCCAAATCCCACGAAAGTCGATGATGGGAAATGTTCTTTTTTTAGCTCATTTTAAGGCAGACCTCAGTGATTAATAAGTAGCCTGGGGATTTTTGTTTGGGTTTGTGTTTTCAAGTGGATATTGAGTACAGGCTTAAAGGCTCCAGTGACTGATCATGGCAAACGATGCTACTGCATCACTTCACGTGTGGCCATGGCCAGCCCTGTGTGACCCCAGCAGGGCCTGCCCGGTTGCCTGTCTGCACTCCAAGGTACAGCTTTAGCTTTGATTTTGGAAGTTGGGGATTTGGTCTTGATCAAACTGTTGTTATTTCAGGAAAAAAAAAGAAAAAAAAAGAGGCGAAGAGCTAACCTGTCTAAAAGAAAAATGTCTGCTGGCATGAGAGACGCTGCTGGCGTTCAGGCTTCGGGGTCTGCGATTAATCAGGCTCCGAGTCGCGCCCAGAGCGTGGCTGAGTTGAGCCAGTTCCTGGAAAGGAAAGGGGAAAAACTCCACAGTGGCACGGAGCTGCCAAATCCCACATGGCACGTGGGAGCCAGGCTGGTAACCCCCCCCCAGGATGCTGCAGCGGCTGCAGAGAGGGTGCCCAGGGCTGTGAATCACCTCATGGCACTTCTGTTTTGGAGGACAAAGACACAATTTACCAGGAGGCAGAACTATCGTTCAAGGAAAGCCCAACCTGCTGCTTGTGCGCTGAAAGAGGCTTTGAAAGAACTCCCAAGAGTTTTGCAGTAAAATTGCTCAGTTTTATCTCACAGATGTGGTAGGAGCAAAGGTGATTAACTAACAGTAAATCTCTGGAGAAAATGAAAGATTTTTTTTTTTTAGGCCTGAAGTTTTTGAGAATAATTATCAATTTGTTGATATCTTTTCAAAATAATTATGAATTTTACACAGTACCAGATCTCTGGTCACAGGAGAGGATTCCAGTCAAAGGGAGATGACTCATGGCTGCCTGTGGTTGAAACTAATGAGATATTTATCTGGAAATATTCTTGTCAGTGGCTTTTCCTTGTATTCCGAGTCAGGACAACTGCTTGGAAGTCATTGCTGAGGACAGCAGTGCCCTCTCTGTGGTGGCTGCAGGGACTGGAGGATCAGCTCTGGGAAGTGGAGGAGCAGAGGACCGGTGGGATTTAAAGCCGGGAAACCTCTGTCAGTCTGTTCCAGCTGACCTGTTGCAGAAAGCAGCCTGTGATAACCCCACAAGTGGTATTTATTGAGGGCAGGAGGGAGAAAGGAGATGACAGGGAAGAACAGAAATCAGCTGTGAGACCTTGGGATGGGGCCTGTTCTTTTCTTTGCCCATGAACAGAAAGCCCTTTCACATCATGCCTTATATTTTCTGTAAGCAGCAGCAGCTCTTCCAGGAGATTTAAATAGACATGGAAGAGAAATCCTTCCCCTGCCTGAGCCTGGGGTTACCCCGCGCGTCATCTTCCCGGGAGAGAAACAACGGTGGCCGTGTGAGCAGAAGGCTGTGCTTTTCTGGCTTGCTTCAAAGCCCTGCTCTGCCAACCAGATTATCGATCAAGGAGGAAACGTCGGCGTTTCAGAAGCTTCCCCAAAAAGGCTCGGAGCCTACTCGGCTCCCGTGCGTCACCGGGGATGTTTTTATCCGCGGGTTTTCCGGCGTGTTTAACACAGCCGGGTCGTCCAGGAGGGACCCTGGCAGAATCTCCCTGCCGAGTGACTCACACTCGCACATCATGGGAATATGGGTTGACTTCAACATACTGCACTTTTCAACTCTGATTCACGCCACCCCAGGAGAGTGAATAAGGCAACTCCGTACACATCTCGGCCGTGACAAGTTGCCTTCCCACTGAAAAGGTGTCAGGGCGAATGACACTGCCAGGGAATGGTGTCACCTATAACTTAGCCAGCTATTTCCTAAATAGGGCAAAATGTCTCTTTGCACATATGCCACAAGTCCCGTTGTAGCTGGGGGTACCTGCCCTCTTGCATGCTGTGGGAGGTCTTTACTAAACCAAAGATGCCGGGCTAATTCCGGTGAATTTTGGCAGGTTTCCTAAAGCCTGGGGGCATTTATTAGCAGTCTGGGGTTGTCACTTTTCAGGCAGATTGTTTCTCCACAGATCATTTCAGAAGGGTGATTCAAAAAAAGCAAAGATCCTCACTTGTCTGGATGATTCCCACATGCAGGGTAAGCCAGGTCACTGCTGCAGGAGGCATTACTTGATGTGTTTTGCACCACAGAGACAAAAATCAGGAGCAGAATTTTTAAAAGGGATCTAAATGAATTATGTATCTGAAATCAGTTGTTTTGGGGGAAAACTCCAGCTGTCATTACTGGTACCTGGATGATGGTGAGTCACCAAATTACATCCTTGGCTAGGGGAAACGGGTAGCTGAATAACTAGATGTCTAGTTGCCTGTTAAACCAGCAAAAAAATCCAGATAAAAAGCCTCATGTACCAGTCAGAGGATTTCTTCAGTACAATTTCAATCCAGTCCTGGTCTGCAGATTAGCCAAGAAAGCCCATGGAAAGTGCCCAGATGCTCCTCACAGCTCTCATTCAGCCTCTGCAGGCAGCGGCAGCCCCTGGCCCGGGTCAGCTCTGGCAGCTCCTGCCAGCATATGGCACTGCAAACCCAGTGACTCAGCACAAATATCTTGGCAGAAATTATCTATAGAAGGAAGGCTTAGACATCTCCTGATAGCAGATTGTGGATTTGTGCTTTTTATTTAGCCTGATCTGTCATTAAGACCATGTAGCTCTCGGTCTGTGCCTGGAGGAAGTTGGATTACAGGTGATTTTTCTGATTGCAGGTTGCTGATGTGAAGAGGTGAACGTGTTCTTAGGCAGGTTAGCCAAACGGAGGGGCAGAAACTATTGAATAAGCATTAAGTGAACTGGGGGCTTAATTCCCAGTGAATGCCAGCTCCTCCAGTTCTTTTTTCCCTGAGGCTTTAATAAAAGTCTCAGTCTTATCCTCAAACCTGCAAGAGAAAAATATCCCCAGCAGCATAATTAGTGCATGCTATGCCACCTCTTACAGTGCCGTAATACTGTCTTTCTTTCAAAATAAATAAATAAAGAAAGAACCCCCCCTCATTTGATTACATGTTCTGTTCTTTCCTTCAGCCTTGTCAACATGAAGCACAGAGATTGCCTAATCTGTTCTTGTTATTCAATTATGTGACTGTGGTAGCAGCGCTGGCTTCTGGCCGTATCCCATCACGGCTGGCACCACATTCCTGCCCAGCCTCCAAGCACTTCAGACTCAGGTGGGTGAGGAAAGCATGTTCCCAGCATTTGGAAGTGTGTCCTCACATTCTCTGCCCATCAGGTGCTGCAAGTGGTCAGCAAAAACAGCGGAGTAAGGACATGACTCAGATCCAGCTGAGGGCTCGGTGAGTGGAGTGCTGGGTCTCCGGCATCCAGGTTTTGTGGCTCAGGGGGATATCAGCCAAGCCCTTCAGGAGGAGGCAAGTGGAGGTGTTGGATGCCCACACCCTCCCTGGCACGCCCGCTCCCTGGGTGTGCAAGCTGGGATTTGTGCTCTGGCATCCTCGCTGTGCTCCCGGGATTGCTCCCGGCCCCGGGGTGCAGGACAGCCAGGCTGCACAGCGTGCTGGGCTGAGCCCACTGCGGGGTGCTGGCAGCTCCCACTGGGAGCTGAGCTCCAGCCCTGGCACAAGTCCTCCTCTGGCCAGCCAGCCTCTCCTGCCCTCAGGGGACAGCTGCAGCCCATGTGTATCTGGGGCTGGTGTCTTAATCCAGCCACTTTAAAAAAAAAACAATAAAAAAGTCCTTTTGCTAAAATGCTGCTCGAGGAAGGACAGAGAAGCCCAGCTGTATGGCTCAACAGCACAGAGCAAGAGTTGAGCTTCAGTGATGTTACAGCAGATGAATTTATCCTCTCAGCCTTAGTCAAACTGTCTGCATACCTGGTCCCTAAATCACTGTCTTTATTGTCTTGTTATTTATCTGTCTCTCTCACAGAGCTTTTAAAGTCCAGGGATTAAGAACATAAAATGTCTCTCCAAGACAGAGTCTGTGCCCTCTGCTGTTGACAGTTTCCCCACGTGAGCCCTCAGTGGCGTAGCTGTGTATGCCAGAGAAGGAAGTAAGAAGAACTTGGTCCCCATGGATTAAGCCCTGAGACACAAGGTGCTTTTCTTCCTCTGCCACTTGCAAGGAAATGAATCACCATCAAGACGGCATCTTCTGGGTGAGGTTGGTGTAGGTCTGGGAGATGGTCCCTGGCAGAGAGATGGAAGTTTGATGGGGCTTAGAAAGAGCACTTGCATCAATAGCTTTGCACAAGCACTTTGGTTCTTTATGGTTTTCATTAGGTGAACACCTGCAGAGGCACAGAGTGATGTGTTTTCCACTGAGCCAGTCCCCTTTGCCTGTATCAGAGCAGCTTTGCCTTGGGGGTAACCTGGACCTTGTGGGGCTCCTGCTGTGAGTCTGAATTCTTCCAGCTCTAGGACTGTAACAGGGACTGTAGCTGTAACCAGGACTGCAACCGGGAGAACTAAGAAAAAGAAAGGAATTCAACTGGAATTTGGTGCTTGTGTTTCTTAGGCTTTGAGCATCCCCACCTAAATTCACAGGGTGCTGAAGGACAAGGCGCCTGTTTTCCTCTGTTCTCATTTCGTTTGCTTTGTTTGGGCCCTGTCATAGCAGCTCTTGGGTCCAGGCCCAGCACTTAGCAGCAGTTAGCACAGGAATTGATTTCAGCAGAAGCAGACAATTTCCTAAATTATTAATGTTAATAGTGGACAAACAAGCAAAAATATACAGAACAAAGAGCTGAAGAAAAGCAAGAGGATGGCAGCCGGAACCATCAGGGCAATGAGAGACAGAACAGGGAGAGAGGGAGATGTCCCAGGTGACTGGGACCAAGATGGAGCACATGCAAAAAAAAGGTTTTGGAAAAATCCAAAAGCAAAGCAGTCCACCCCTTGGAGACGTTCCCAATTGCTATGGATACACGCACTGTTATTATCAGGGTTTTATAAGCAGCAACAAGCAGCTTAAATTCAGAAATTTTTACGTGACAAAAAATATGTGCCCCATGCCTGGATCAGAAACCAGCTGGGGGGCAGGGGACACGACTGTGTTGTCCCCGTGCCCTGTGTGGGGTTAGTCCTCGAGATTGCCTGGTCCATACAACGCTGGAGAGGTCGCTGGCAGCCTGCCTGGCGCGTCCTAGCTGTGTTTCTCAGAACCCCTTCGTGTTTTCAGCTGATTTGCTTTGACATCAGCAGCCGGCAAGAAGTTCTCTGTGTCGGGGTGCGTGGGAGTGCTATGTGACACCTTAATCATGCTAAACAGGAACACACATTCAGATTTCCTTGGCGTTTCAAAGAAATGTGATTTCCTTTGTGCTGCAAAGAAAGAGTTGACTTGATTGCGACTCTCTGTGGAGATCAGCTCTGGTGGCTGTGAATTAGGGTGCCAGGATCTCATTCAGGGAAAAACCAGGGAAACAAAACACGCTGGGCTTTGGAGCTGCAACCATCAGGGTTAAATTTCTTGCTGGTAACTGGGGGCCATTTTGAGGAGAGACTTCTTTAATTTAATTTTGTTCAGAAATAAAAATCTGTATACAGTCAAAGTATGAGGAAATATCATATTGAATCCCACCTTTGGAAACAGTTGTTAGTCATTTAGCACAGGCATTAGAAACTAATGCAAAATCCAAATGAGTGACTCACTTGTTTCTCCTCACTTATTTCTCCTCCCCGTATGGGTAATGAACATTTCCAGTCCCAGTGAAAACTCAACTAGGGATGAGTGTAAATCAGTACAGATATAACTGAGCATTTGCTGACCCAGATGACATGAAATAATGGCAGGCAAGCGTTGCGAGAGCCCTGCTATCACAGGGCTGGGCGAAGAGTGATGGTGACGTAGGGTAGGATTTTATAGCTGGTGTTATTTGTGATATGTGGCAAGGCCATTGGGAAAGCTGGATTTGCTGGTGTGTTCATCCTGCTGACAGCCTTGCTCATCCCAATGCACAGGACTGCTTGGTGCTCAACAAGAAAATGTTTTTCATTTTTTTCTGATTTGAGGGATAACATTAAAAACACTGCATTTGGTAAATTACCATGCACTGTAATAAGAAAAACTCCTGTTAGATCTGATACATGAATTTGAATGATTATGCTCAATTTGACAAAGGGCTGTGTTCCTGCTAGATTTGCAGCCAAAGCTTTGGGCTGAAACGGGGTGTTGCCCAGGAACCCTTGTCGAGGGCAGTGAGGTTTGCCATGGGTTTCACCAGACATGTGATAACTGTGGCTGCCCAACAGTTTTAGTTTTCAGCACCGAATTAGCCGTTGCCTAACCCTGTTCACATAGCGTGCAGAAAAAGTAGGTCACTCAAGACAGCAGGTATTGCTCAGTTTGGAAATCCACTTCTGCACGACACAGTTCAGCAGCTCCTCTAGAGGAAGGATCACATCTGTTGCCACCAGGCTCCTACCCAAGCTGCCACTTCAAAAGAGCAGTGACGTGCATTCTTCTCCCCAGTGTAATGTGAGGATGCTTTTCCCTTTTCCCAGGTGGACTGCTCTGAGGCAGGGAATGTGCCCTTCCATCTTCAGTGGAAACAATCTTCCTGTTTTAATTGAGAGTAATGATAGGCTCACCTTGCCCTTTGAATCAGGGTCTGGATTTCCAATCTCAGGCTGGGAAATGACATCTCTGCTCAAGGGCAAGCTGAATGCAGGATGAATTCCTCCTCCCATGCCATGGTGTCTCTGCAATATCCCAAAGCCAGCCTCTGCCCAGGACCCAGGGACAGCAGGATAGCCCACCATGGGGGTGGCTGCTGGTGGAGCAGCACTGCCCTGGAAAGCAGGACAGTACAGACCAGCAGAAGCAGGGTGGGCTTGTCCTGTCAGCCTCTTAGGAGGAGTTCAGCACCGGATTGACAATGTTGGATGTTTTTCCATGACGACCTGCTCTTTCCCACGGTGCTCAGGCGCTCTCCTTCGCCTTGCTCCGGGGGATTAAGGCAGTTTGCAGACCCAGGCAGGAGCTTTCCACAGCCCCTTTGTTGTGTTGCCACACAGTCCCACACCCGAATGGGCTTTCTCTCCCCTCCTGCTTGTGCTGTATTGAAGCTCTTCCCATTGTTGGCCTGTATGGCAGGAGGCAGACCCGTGATGGCACGTTTTGGAGCAATTGCAAACAGCAAAGTGTTCTTAGTCCCTCAGCTAAAACACATCTACTTGCATATTTGTATGGTTTGGAGGGCAGTGCTGGAATCAGGCCAGTGTCCATCACTGCTCTTTCTCCTTGGATAGAGCAAGAGGCTCTCTCTCTCTCCATTTGTCAGAGCTTGGGGATCAATGTCATTTTAGAGCTGGGGCTAGGCAGTCACACAGAATTACCTGTGTAAAAATACAGCGCAGGGAATGTTAGCTAAGCTTCACTTAGATCACTGCAGATGTGTTATTTTGGGACACATTCATACTGTGCAGTCCTTATTCAGACAAAACTGCTATTGACGTAATTTTTTCCATAATGTTGCTTTTATTTGAAATCATATCTATACATCTTGTACAAATCAAACTAATAATAAGCATTTCCATGTCAGACTCTACTTATGGATTAATTTTGGAATTTACTTTATAGCCATGATTTGACTTCAGTGGGATTTGTGTCCTTAAAAGGACTGCAGCAACAGGGGACAAATGCTAGAAAGTGGCTTTCTGTCTATAATTCAACATATTTGTTTGTGGAACCCTGAACAATGTTCTAATCTTCCATCTGAAAACTGCCTTGTCACCTCTTGATTTACAGCATTTCCCTTTGCCTTTCCTCTCTACGACTCAGTTGGTACTTCTTACAAGGCAGGTATTGTCAAATCTCTTTCTTGAAACATATAATAACCACCTTTTGTATCGAACAGGCATATAAATTACTCAGCTTATATGACAGAACAGAAAATAAAGAGTTGAGTATCTGGCAGAGATGCCGAAGAGTGATGTTATTATAACCTTACTGTGAAAGATTTGCCAACAGAAAGTTACGTATCAGTGAGGTAACCAACGACAATATTCCCTTTATTACACCAAATACCAGAAAACATTATTGTAGGATGTATTTCCAGACAAATCCCAGCTCTTTTATTGGGATGTTCAGTAGCCATCCTTGTGCGTAACAGATGGGATTCATAACTTGAATAGACCCCCGGCATTGAAAGACACATCATCACAGGGGCTGCGCCTGTCAGCGTTACAGACGTATTCTTCAGATTGTCTTGGGAATTTTTCCAAGGTGTTTGTTTTTAAGTGGGAAATAGTGTTCCTGCAAAATTGAAATCTTGCAGATTTTCAAATTTTCCTTCGTGAAAATTATACCAGGAATAGAATAACTATTTCAAGGAAGAGTGATCGAAATGAAACCAAACCACAGCGCTTGGCTTGGAGCAGTTTCATCAATCCATCCATCCATCCATCCATCCATCCATCCATCCATCCATCCTTGCCTGCTGCCAACAGACATATGGAATTTATGTTCAGATGCTTTGTCCCTCCAGTATCTGTGAACAGCCTTGGCTCATCTTCTGGGTGAAGCAATGCATCCACCCTGAGAGCCAGGAAACACCCCGGCCCTGGGCAAAGAGGCAAGAGGAAACAGAATGTACACTTGGAGGAAAAGCTGAAGATTTCAGTTTATAGGGGAAGATTGTAGGGTTGAGAGGCAGCTTAGAGAAAAGCACCTGTGGCTGCCTCTCCATGCCAAGCCTCTCACTCAAACTGCTCAGCCCTCTTTAAGCCTCAGGATCAACTGTGAGGGTAATCAGGACAGCACGGAACAGACAGGGAAACAGAACCCCAAAGCATTATCTAACCAGCTGTGTTCTCGGTGGCTGACTGCGTCCCAAGGCAGCCCTGTTACCTGGGAATGGTGGGAATGGCTAACCCTCCCCTAAACATCACCTGCAGCGCCCGATCAATAACGAGCAGCATTACCGTCAGCGCTTTCTGCTTGATTTATCGGTGCTTGTAAACATCACCTGACTTTGGATGGAGGCTTGGGATCAACCTGGCCAAAGTGGATAAAAAAAAAGAGCTAAAAGCCCTTGGTTGCCGTTGATTCGCCGTTGGGATTTGGTGCACGGCTCCACCTCATGGCAACTGCACAAATATGCAAGGAAAGAGTCAGAGCTGTGGTTTGGCCTCGGAGGGTGAGAAATGACAACGTTTCCTTTTTTGTAAAATAATCGCTGAGTGCCACCGAATCAAACAGATTTAATTGAGACTCTGGAAATCAGGGTCAGGTGCAGCCGAAATCTTGGTGTTGAGCTTTTACTGCTTCAGGCATGAAAATTGCACACAGGCCCTTTGCTGCTCTGTATCCCTTCCCTCCTCTGAATTAGAGGTGAGTGAGTATCACAGGATCATTTAGATTGAAAAAGCCCTCTAAGGTCATCGAGTCCAACCTGCCAAGCCCACCACTGAAACACACTCCCAAGTGCCACAGCTACACGTCTGTTAAATCCCTCCAGGGGCGGGCACTCCATCGCAGAAGCTTAAAAGTGTTATGGACTCAATAGAGACCTATTTATCTTCCGATTCCTCACCGGCTCCACACCCCGTGGGATGCCCAGCACCGATTGCAGGAGTTCCTGAGGCTGGTCGAGGCAGGAGCCGGGGTGGCCGGGGACACCTCCTGGTACCCCCCTCCGAGCAGTGCCACTGTGCCCGCAGAGCCCGCACACCCGCTCCCCGTTCCTCAATCTCTGCTGCCCTCGCATGGCACATCCAGGAAAGAAAATGAGCCTGTTTTGGGCAAATCCAAAGGCAGGGCTTGAACAGGACATCTGCCATAGAGACCAGCACTGTGGGCTCCAGGCAGTTTGGCAAGTGCTGATGGTCGTGACCCTTTCTGCAGTAATAACACTGAAACATTGATCGTCGCTGCACTTGGGCACATTCAAAGGCGTGTTCAGTAATAAATCTGAGCTTCTCTAAGAAAGATCTTGAAATACAGACCTAACAAACCAACCCATCGATCTGCACGTGTGCAGGCAGGGAGTCCTTGTCTGCTCTTTGGTAAGTGTTTTTTTTTTCTTCCCTTTATAATGTCATTTTGCTCTTCACTAATGCTCTCTGTTCAAGGTTATCAGGAAGCTAATCAGCTAAACCTCCCAAGAGCAAATCATTACCTAGGAAAATATTACTCATCGTGAAGACCAAACACAGCCTCGAGCCCTGCCTTGAATAGATATTAAAGAAGGCTGTTCCAACCTGATGGTAATAATACACATTTCTTTTGCATTAGGGTCTTCTTACTGCTGTTACTAGTAAGCATTGTATTTTATAAGTATCAAATTATAGAGCTAGCTATCAAGAAAGGCTGAATTGACTCTGTTTCTCAGCTATGAGAAACTTTGGTGCTCTGAGTGTGGTCATACAGTATCCCACCTCCATTTCTAATTATACATTTGTAGACTTTTGCTTTCATTTTATTTAAGCTTAATTTTAGTGCAAGGCTGTTGTTACGACTGTTCACCTCTCCCTGTGGTTAAATCCCAAGAGAATATTTGCAGTATGATGCACACCTGCGTGTGTGCTCTTGTGGCAATTATTAAACCCAAAGAAAGCTTGCTGTGCAATGGACAGTAAGGTACAGCGTGCAAAGGACTGAACCTGCTGTCCCCTGGGATATGTGCCATATGCAAATATAGGTCACATGTGCAAGAGCAGATCTGAGAAGATAAGCTGCTAAACTGGCCTATCTCTGGGAGAAAGTCAAGCTGGCAGAGTAAAACAGCTGAGCTAATAGCTAAACTGATCTGTAATCCATCTTTGTTGTAAACTATCTAAAAAGAGATCACTAGGCACTAAGCAGCTTGTGTGGATGAGTTAAATGATAAAACCTGAGAAAAATCCCTGGGAAACTGGGAAAGCCAAAATTTTGAAGCGCCAAACTACTGGAATGGCATAATTGTATCCAGTGCAAGGCAGAAGAAAGGCAGCCTTCTCTTCTTGCTGCCAGGCAAAGAAAACATGGCTGAGTTACTCTGGATTAGTACCTTGATCTGGTTTACCATGTGCCAATGCAAATGCAGCAGCCTTGGGAAGAGAAGATGTAACTGGTGATGGTGGGATCAAAGACTGAAAAGGAGCACCTGCTCAGGTTGTTGTAAGGTTTCATAGCTGTCAGAGGGCTGGAGTAGACCTTGTGCTCGTGGCTCTTGGGGTGTCTGGAGGTGACTTTGCTGATGCAGTTAGATTTTTTATGTGCCCCCTTTAGTAGAAACCAGTCAAAAGGTTCAGTGGGTGTGCAGCATGAAAAGAGGCACTTAAGGCCAAGCCAGAAACTGACATGGTTCTGCTGAGGTAGCAACATTTCTACTAAATAAATCCTGAGCAGAAAGTCTGCTAATGCTGGATGTAGGCAGTGAGTGGCATTGTGGTACCACAGAAGAAGCAGCAGAGCAACAGAGATGATTAGCCACGGCTGAGAGGCTGAGGAGAGGTTGTTCTCAGGCTGGGGATTCTACCTGTGTTCAGTGTTCTGTTCATACACCCCTGCACCATAAACTGTTACACTGCAGCTTTTGGAAATAAGTACCATTCGCCAGTGAATCTTGTGTTGCTCCTTCATCTCTGCCCTGCAGCCCCCAGGGATATGGAAAGCAGGCATGTCTCTCCTCTCTCCCTGTGGACTGATGTGCCTCCTTTATGTCCTGCAGAAATGCACTGCACAAGTAACAGATCTTGGTGACAGAAATGTTTGGACTGGTACGTTTGGACTCACTGAACCGTTACTGGTTTATCATTAAAAGGGACGATGGCATAGATGGCACTAGAAGAAAGCACACAAATCCTGGTGTGTGTAGCAAAGCAAGTGTCAGAATGCTGACAAATATCGTGGATGGTATTTTAACCTCCTGGGAGAGGAGAATTTTAGGAATCTGAATCATGCAAAGCTGCTCACTGGTGTTTCTGGGTCACTGGCTTGAAGCCAGGGCAGCCAGGAGCTCCTGGAAGGCTTGCTGAGGGCTCTAGACTGGAGGAATGGAACTGGAGCTGGAGCACAGTCCACAATCCACAACCTTCCAGCTTGAGGAAATGCAGAAGAAGGGACATATAAATGAATGTGACACATATGAATAGGAATATTACTTTGGCAGTTTCCTCCTGTGTTATATGGTCAGTGGCAGAACCTATAAATCACCAGCTCTGTTATGCTTTATTATCTGTAAGTACAGGATAGGGCCAATATTGTTTTAAAATTCAATTTATCACGCTAATTCTAAACCTCAGTGCTGTAATATTGACTTTCTTTTTATTACACAATCCTTTGCCTTCAGGAAATCAGTATAGAAGATGTTAAAGTTGCCATAAACAACTGACGCTTTAAAATACATTTCTTCTTTTGCTAACATGATTGTATCATATGGTGGCTGAAAAAAGAGAAGTATAAATAAGTATAGTTGGCATATTGGCCTCAGAATTACAAATAGTTTTTTTCAGTGCTACACTCATACAGATTTATTTTCTAAATACAGCAACATAATTTTTTGATAGCACAGATTCCATCTGCAGTAAAATAATAACAGTGCTAGTTGTAATGATAATGCTGCAGTAGTGGTGTTATCTCACTGATAAATGCTGTATCACAAACACTGCCCCCTGCACCCCTGAAGCAAGAAGATCTCAGCAAAGTGAAGCATCCTCCTCTCCATTTTACAGCTGGGGAAACTGAGGCATGGTTTGCCCAGAGTCCCCAGGGAGCAGTTGTGGAGCTGGAGACAGAAGAGCTCAGCTGTGGCTGCCATGCCAGGAAGAAGTCTGTCCTGACATGCAAATCCCGTGCTGTGCAGACCACCTGTCCCTTGCAGCGACTCTGGTGAGGGGACTGGGAAGCTCATGTTGCAGTGAGATGTTCTGAGTGCCTTGAAAAAGGCTCACAGTCCTTTGGAGTGACGCTCCTCTCTCAGGATGTCTGTATAGTGCTTTCTGAAGAAAGTTCTCCCCGTCCTCTTCGTCGTATCAACCTCCATCGCATTTGCCATCCAAACAATTTGAGGACAAGTAAGGAAAGAAGATAAGCCAGCCAACTGCTTTCCATCGAGTACACTGGTTTCTCCTGGACATTTTGCAAGAGGTTTGTTTAGCCCAGCTCTGTCTTCCTCCCGCAGAGATATGAACAAGCAAATGAGCCGCCACCGCTCTCGTGTGAGGGTAAATGGCCTGACAGTGGTCACGCAACGGCAGCTCAGGTGGTGGGGTTTGAAATGTGACTACAAAGTGGTGCTACAAAACCACAGCACGGCCTCAGTGATGTCCTTTGGGTTATTGTTCTGCTCTTCGCTCTCAAGGGCCTGTAACAAGCCCTGCAGAAATAAGAAGTGCCTGTGTTTGGGATTTTAGGGTATTTTTTGAACAAGTCGTTGCAACTCAGATGGTAAAAATGTGTCTGTCGTTTCTTGAAAAAACATTTCCTGTAAAATCAGCTGGGATTTTTACCCTGCCTGGGCTTTCTTCTGCTCTGCAGTAACCCAGCACTTCAGGACAAGAAATATGGCCATTTTAATCTTGTTTTTTCTTAATAAAACGTATCGAGAAAGACTGCCGGTCTTCTCCACTTCGAGGGAAGACTAATTTAAAACATCTTCATTATGCTGGTAGAACCAGAGAATTTAAGGTGTTCATAGATGTTTTTGGCACAATAGATTTTTGCCTTTTCTCTTTGTCATCACAGGAATCAGTAGTTTGCTGGCTGGGTGGATTTTTCCCTAGCCAATTTCAAAACACACAGTGCTTTGCTTAATGACAGAGTCTCTTTTTTCAGCTTCCTCATCAGAAGACTGATGTAACTGTGTAACATGCAGATTGAATTCCAGGTATTTCAGCCAACCACACTGTGCAAGACCTACTCTTGTGAGCTTCTGAGTGGTTCTGTTGCATTAATTTTTCATGACAATTTGCAGCAGTAAAGATTATCAGCTAGTTTACTGCTAATAAGTAACAACCATGAAAGGCCAAATTAAAAGCTGGTTTGTAACTTAAAGAGCTCTACCTCCAGCTGGTTCTCTCTTTTCCATTACTTGCCATATTCAGAATGGCAGTTTTGGACTTGTGTTTTCAGATTTCTTTCTTGTCTTTGTGGTCCAAGCCCAGGCAGAGACAGCAAGAGGCAGATGAGGACGGCAGAAGCAGGGACAGACTTTTATTGCTGTAAGTGCTTGATGAAAATGTATGTGAAACTTTAGCTTAAAACCAATTATGCCTCATCTCTTCACCTGTGGGAATAGTGTTAATAATCTCTCATTGTCTTCCTGTCCTGTCTTCTGCTATTATCTGTGCTACAATCCAAAGGAGCACTGGTTTTAACTGTTTAGCATTTCTATAATAATTGCAGGCACAAATGCAAAGAATTCCACTTAAAGTGCCATTCTTCAGAGTGAAACACAATGTTGATACCTCAGCTAACTACAGGTGAACTCGAACTTTGCATTTTTTAACTAAAAAAAAAGGTTTCTTGTATGCTTTTGTTCTCTGAGAGAACCACAAAACAAAAATACCTGTCTTTTAAATACCCAGCCCCACACTTCCTGACTGACCCAGTATGAGCCACTGCTGCTCTGCACACATTATTTCCTCTCTTTGAAAAAAAAAAAATAAAAAAAAAATTAGCCACAATCTGGTAATACTGTGCTTTGCCATTGACCTTATCTCTCCTCTTCTGGGGGCAGCAAGCTGCTCTGCATGAGAAGGTATCTAAAGGCAGAGCAGAGCATCTGTGTGGTGAGAGGTGTCGGAGACTTTGGCTTCTCCCACCCTGGTCTTTTCTGATTCTGTTGGCTGGTCTCCTTCCTAACATCAAAGCACCTCACTGGTGTCTACTGCAGTAGGAGACCGAAAAACCTTTTGTTTTCTGTCTTTCTGTATTAGCAAGGATGTTCTTTCGCTGCCTTTTTTAGTTTGGCTTTTTTTCTCAGCAAAATATATCCTTGCTGCAACGCTGCTGCTGCGGCGCTGCCCGGCGCTAAAGCCTGGCTGTTGTCAGACTACAGAAATCATCAAAAAGCAACTTTAGCTCTTGTCTTGGTGTGTAACTGAGGCCTTCCTGCCACAGCAGTAGCCAAGGTCTTCTCAGCCCACTGAAGATGTCTGTCATCAAGCCGGCAGCTCTGTGTGTTACCTCCATCTGTGCTGCCAGACCAGGGGAAAGCTGGTGACTGGCTCATGCAGGGAGCAGGATTTTCTTACTTTTCCTTAGAGGTCCTGTTCTCCAGTTATATTTCTGCATGATTTTTTTTAAATATTTTTATTTATTTATTTATTTATTTTAATTTTAGTTTTGTATGTTTTCTTTTGGGTTCAAATAGTTGCCACAGTTTGCCTTGTTTTCAAAAAACGAACTCTGATTTGCCGTATTGAAACCCTGTTTTGATATAAATATTTGGATTTCATTTTAATCTGTTAAAACAATATTTATTTCTAAATAACTTATCTATAGACCTAGTCAGAAATTCTTCTTGTTATTTGCATATAAATCAAGAGAAAAACTGGTATTATTCAGCTTTGCTATTTTTAAAATTTAATTTTTTTAAAGTTTTTGTTCTGACAGCACGTGGCTGAACACAGGCTGCCTGTGTGTATATGTATTATACGTGCCTATATCAACACAGACATGTTAAAAGAAAGTAAATTTTGAACAACCCTTTGGTTACAGAGAAAAACTTAAAACAGGAGGAGAGGGCATCCCAAAGGCTTAGAAACCAGAAGGCAGCAAATTCAAAATTTGCCTAAGATAACCAGAAACTGTTACAATTGTTGGTTGATCTCAGGTGGGGGCATTATTAACACATTACCGAGTTATTAATGTGTGATGCACTTGAGACAGCGTGAAAAGAGCTGAGCCCATGAGGAGAGGAGAGTCCTGCTGGCTGGAAGTGACATATTTCAGAATTAGTGTTCCACTTTCTTTCTTAAGACTTCCTTTTTTCCCCCTACTCCTGCTAGCAACAGCCACAACAAAATCTGCCCTTGTGAAGAAGAGAGTGTCATCAAAGGGGACAACTCTTTGTCTTTTAAATTTTAAGTTAACTGAAAGGCCCAGGCTGTTGAAAACTTGATTAGAGATTTTGTATGCTTAAGGGGTCTTAACAGTGAGCTTTCACCCGGGTGGAGTCAGAGTATAAAGAGGAAGAAACCTCCGTTTGACACTGCTCATCTCAGCAGTATATCACTCATTATTCTGCACAGGATTAAAGGTAAGCTCTGTGTTGCTGCCTTTGAGACTCAGCAGGGCAGCTATCCTTTGCAAAAATGGGGTTAAATAATTCCTGATGTGTGACAGAAAGGTTCTGCAGAGAAGAGAGTTGGGTTTAAATTACCTGGCAGAGCCTTCTGTGCTCCAGCTTTTGTCTTTGGGAAATATTCTGTAGATTAGCTCCAGGATAAAAGGAATTTCTTAACTGTAAAGGAAATTTAAAAAGCATTTTCTTTGAAACAGGAGATGGTATTTTAAATTACTAGTCCAGTCTAAGAAAAAAATAGGAAACATTTTTGTGTGTATGAAGTTTGTAAAATCATTACAAACACACACAAGTCCTGGGAGCTCACCCGAAGCTAACCAAGCTATTTTTTAATTCATTCCAATTTGGAGATCAGGCCAAGCAAGCATTTGCAAATTCACTTTGTTAGGTTCTTGATTCTAGACATTGTCTCCTGTTAAATGAGTGACATGTTAGAAATTTTCCATTGAAATAAATTTGAGTTGTCTTTTGTTGTTTTCTTCTCTGTTGGTAAAGTTCAAATTTTGTGGTTTATTTTTGCCAACAGAGGCCCTTCTGAAGCTGCAAAGTTAAAGTTGCCCCCCATGGTACTCAGCAGGCTGTTATTGCTGATCAGGGACCTCACAGACTTGGCACACATTGCAGTGTCATGTTTTCTCCACCCACCTGCCCCAGAGCACAGTCCCCACCAGATTCTAAAACAGATTGGTTCTGCAAGCTGGAAGGCAGTTTGAGGGACTAGAAAACTTAAGCAGCCTATCTCAAATATCTAATTTAGTCAGGATTTTAGTAATTTGTGCATACATTATCTTAACTTCCTCCCCCTCCATTTATTCTCTCTTTTAAATTGCTAACAATTATGTTAATAAGATTGGGTCCCTGTGCCAGGGTCTGTCATAGATCACCCAGTACCAACTCCAACCTTGATCTGTTGAGGCACAGGATCTCTAACACTGTATGTTAAAAAGATGCTTATCATAAAAAATAGAACAGAAGATTTTGACCTTTGATGTGACTCACTCAGTTATGACTACAGTGCATAAAGATAACAGCAGTTGCAATAAAGATTTGCATTCTATACAAATATGCTGATCCTGGAGATACACCAGATGGATGCTCTTCCAAGGCACAGGCATCTGCAAGGCGTATTCCTGAAGAGCATCTCTCATTCTACCCCTATTCAGAAATTATCACTCAAGAACATCATTAATTTTTCAATCCTATTTTGATTTTAGTGAGATTTTGACATGTGTTTTGTCCTGATTACATGCTTATCTGCCTTAGGACCAGCGTGCTCTCTCCATCCCCAGAGAATTCTAGTGCTTTAATTAGCTAAAAGGCTTTTCAAAACTTTTCTGATGTAGCATGTATCGGATTAAAGCTGATTTTTGCATGAGTGAGCACAGATGCAAGGAACTTCTCCTCCCTTCCTGTGTGCCCTGAGGGAAGGCCTTAGACAATAATAAATCCCTGCAATCAGCCATGTAGAAAGTAGAGAAAGACCTCGGCTACCGCTGTTTTACAGTCCCAGAAGAGCTTCCCCCAGCAGAAGCAAAATCAGTGTTAGGAAGACTTCAGCAGAATGGGAGGAAAATGGAAAACAAGCAGTGAGAGAGCACTTGGTGTGTGTTCCTCCTGTGAGTGCAGCACACTGTGAGACCCCACCGTGGCTCCCCGTGAGGAGCTCGGAGCAGTGGCTAAATGCTCTATTCAGCCTTGCTCGTCTCTGTGCCCAGCCTGACTTAAGTTACCCTTCCTAAGCCTCTCCGAGCTTACAGGGATAATGAGAGAGAGCGGGAGGCTAAAGCAGATGGTAACAGAGCCTTTTCTCTCCTCGACTCGCCTGTGGTGCTACTCTGCAGTGGGAAAGAAATGAAAGGTTCAAAGTTACCCAGGGGGAAGAGCCAGATTGGTCCTTGCTGAGTTACAACTCACTTCACTTGAAACTGTTGTCAAATGCTGTTTTTTCCCAGTCTTTCCCACTCAAAATCACATCATTTTTTAATGAAAGATTTTCATGTACTTGGCTTAAAAAGCACAGGAGGAAAATTTTCCAGGTTTCCCACAGAGCCTCCTGCAGTTTTCCTGTTCTGCCGAGGCCTTGGTAACATTGGTGACAACTCCCTGTTGATAGTCCTGGTAATGAGCTGCTGGCATTTTATCACTGTGCATGTAGTGGCTGTAGTATTTAACATTTCATCTGAAGGTGTGATTGCAGACCCTCTGAATACACTGGTGTTTTATGTAGCCAAAACTGCCTCATGACTGAGCATATGTATAAAAAAACACGTTTTGACAACTTTGTTCAAATGTTTTTGCATGTATGTTTAAAAAGGTTTTTATTGATAATTCCAGCAGAATTTTTGCTCGACTGAAACTTTAGAAAAAATAATTCTGACAAATGAAAAGTTCTCTTCTAGCATACTGAGCTTTGCCATGAGGAAATGCCGTTCCAAAGTCAGTATAAAACCTGGCAGCCATGATCTGCCCAAGGCGTGTAACTGCTGGGAGATCTTTGGCAAACCTCCTTATTCTCTGGGCCTGATGCCTTGAAAATGGGAAATAATGATTTCCATTCATTTTTAAACATTGTTTTGACATCTGCAGATGCACATTGTTTCAGAAGTTGTAAGGGATAGTACTATATTTTGTGTATGAGGCCAGCAAGCACTAACACCTTGGAATTTTTTTTGAAGTGAGTGCTTGAAAATAGCGAGGAACTGGGTGTCTGAACTAGGAGAAGCTGAACATTTGAGGCCTCAGACAAACATTTCATCAGGCAACAGGCCAGCCACTTATGAGTACAACCTCCCTTCCTTCATGTCAGCTTTTCCGCTAGTGACTTAAGTCGTTTACTTTGATATTTACTTTTAAATATTATGATTAAGTGACAATAATTTTCCAAGATTAAAATGAAACTCTGTTAAGAATGGAGCCAAGTATACATCAGAACACTTTCTACAAGGAACACACTTTTCAAGGAGCCTGAACTCTGTTATGCTCAGATGTGCTGGGGGTGTTGGACCTGTCACACAGTACAAGAGTGTTTGAAGGTGAGCCCCATGTGAAGTTCATGACTTGAGCTGGACAATGTTCTCAAAAGTCAGCTTCACATCACAGAGGCCCTTCGAGACACTAAAGGTGATCACTAAAACCCAATCAGGGCTTCCCAGAGTAGCTGAAGCAATGCCATAAGGAGCTGGGGTGGTACAGGACTGCTCTGCCGGTGACAACAGCCACTGGGAGGGACGTCCTTCCTCCCTCCCTCCAGAATGCAGCAGTTGTCTCTAAAATATTTGTTCCTTCTGCCTAACTTACAATTGAGGGGATAAAGCCAAGCAGCTTCTAGCTTCTCCACAAAAGCTGTATTTTCCTGGTAGGTCCTGTGAGGAGTTTTGTCACCATTATTTAGTATAACCACTGACCGCCTAGCCAGTCCTGTGATTCTCTTTCGTGCCTTGCTTAATTCTTCAGGGAAAGCAATCAACACTTCGTTACCACATACAAGACAGGGCTGAACTTTCCAGTGCTGTAATTAAGAAAGTGTCAGTGGCAACACTATAAATTCCCTTTCTTGAGGGATTTATGACCAAAATGTAAAAATGTACTTCCATCTGAAAAGCTCACTTTCAGATCTTATAATATGAATTGTGATTATATTTTTTAACAATTCAAGAAGCCTTTTAAAATTATAAGAAGAAAGTTAAACTGGAAAAAAAAAAAGAGAAAAAAAAGAAAAAAGGAAGAAAGATTTTATTCTACTCACTAACCTTCTCCTCTTTAAACACACAGGCTTTGCTGGGGTCAGATTCTTCAACTCAGATGGAGAACTAATTTCCCCACATCTCTCCTCATCATACCTATACAGGATTTTTTGCTGCAAAAAGAGAACTGAAGATGTCACCTGATGATTATCTGTGACTATGAGGTCCATTTTCCTTACAGGAAATTCTGTTGTCTGCCTGGGGGTTTGAGGTTTGAAAGTTGGATGGCAGAGTTGCTGATTCTGATGCTAACTCAGATCTTCTGTTGTGATTGTGAGGCTGCCTGTGTACTCTTATTTGTGGTGCAGTGGATGTGCTCAGTAACAGCAGGTGTTTCTAAGAGTTACTATTTTATTGGTTTGGTTTTGAGGATTGCTTACTCCATGTGTATGGCTGGGAATTTGTTACAGGATTCATTGATCCCCACTGAGGCTGTGATTTTCTCCCACATATGTACTTTGACTGTATAATGACTCTTCAGCTTTAACAGAATTTTGTCAGGTAAGTCCAAGGTTGCAGGAGGAATGTTGGGAATTGGTAGGTTTTAGTGGTCCTTTCAGAACACCACTGAGGCACAACCACACTCGTGTCTAGACCAAAGTCCCATATCCTTTGCAGCAGTGTTTAACTTCGGCAGCAGAGCTCTGAGCATGATAAAGATGATCCACTCTGTGCCTGGGTGGCTTGCGGGTTGCTCAAGGGTGGTTCCTCTGCTGAAGCTCTGCCATATGACCGGTGAGGAGGCTGTTGGTGCCTGGCCAAGCAAAGCAGAACCAGGAGGGGCTGCTGAGGCTGGTGTTTGCTGGAACTTGGATTCAGTGTCAGTGGACCCAAATGATTTCTGGATCTGACAGCTGGGATTAAGAGATTACCGTTATCTCCTGCTTGTATAATGCCCAGGATCACCTACACCCTTCAGCTCTCTGTGGTGTGTGGTGTGTGCAGATGTTTGGGTATTAGCTTTTGCAGCTGTGGAAGTTGGCCTCTTGGCACGTGCATTCTGACTCTGTTCATATAATTTCAAAAGCAGCTTCAACATAAAACACTGAAGGCTTTAAAGACGAAGAGCAAAAAGTGAAGTATAGGAGAGACACCGTGATGTGATTGAGACGTATTCTGCTATTCTCATTCTTTGACCATCGTGGATCCTGTAAGAGGATGTTCTGTGAATTTGTAACTGAGTCACATGTTATAAAGAGAGAAACTTTCCCCAGGTTTGGCATCTAGAAAAATGTGAAGAGTCTTTAGCAAGATGGCATGAAATAGTGAACAATGATGAGATTGTAATGTTCACCTTTTTGTTTTGCATTTAAAATGAACCACACCTTTTGCAGGTATTGGGTTTTCAGGGCTTTTCCTTTTTGGGGTAGTGTATTTTGAATACCTTCTTCACTTCTGTCTTGATAAGTCATACTTATTTGAATCCCTTTGGTGCTTTTGACTTGTTAGTTTGCTTTTGGGAAGAGTTTCTGAAACTGCTCCTACAATACAGCTGGACATTTCTCTTAACAGGTAGCTAGGTAGTAAAGCTGGTGGCATTTGATGTAAAACCTGTTGCTACCTCGTTCCAGGTATCATTTTGTTTCAGTAGTTTCTGCATGTATAGGGTGAAAGTATTAATAAAAGTATTAATTAAAAACACAGTTTGTCTACTGTTCAACCCCTTATAATCTGACTGAAATTATGGAAAATGTCTTTTCCTCTCAGTAGAGTGGGTTAACCTGTTGAAAAACACATTCTTTTCACTCCCTTGGGCCAGCCACTGGACTAGGATCGAGGGGAGATGAAGTGCTATCCCCATGAATCTTAACTTCAGCTTTTGAGAACTAGCATTTGTAATACAGGAACAGCTGCTGTAACATGGAGTGGTCCTTGCAGAAAGCCAAGAGCTTCCCCTGCATGGGGAAACTTGTTCCTTGCAAATGCTGTACCATCCCTAGCTTTGGTTTCTAGGCATTTGTTTTGGTGTCTTCTGAACTGGCATGACTTGTTCCCTGTGATGACCTTGTTATCCTGATGTAGGAATTTACCCCAGCTTTACCAAATTGGTTTAGGGCAAGAGTGATACCTCAAGTTTAATGACAATACCAGGGTTTGACCTCCAGGCAGCAGCATGTCCTGTCCTATCACTAGTGCTCTAAATCCCAAACTGGGAAATACTTCTAGCGTTTCTGCTTGTAAAAGGTGGTGTGACACAACTGTAGTGGATCATCTGAGTCAGTTTTAGCTTGTCAATGTAACTGCAAGACAGTGAAGTTTGAGAGCCTTTTCCTAAGCTCCAGGTACTGCTCAGTCCTCCTCCTCAGACCAGCAGAACATCAGCTCCAAGAGCCGGACAGCCCCACCTGGCAGGAAGGGCAGGCTTAGCAAGTGGCCCCAGTTCTGCACAGGGTACAGGGCACCTTCCAAGTTTATCTCCTGCAGTTCCTGCAGTCAAAGGGAAAGCGTCAGGTAGCGGTGTCAGTGTCTGAACCAGAGCCTGTGCCTCAGGGGGCGGCTGTGATGCCGGGGCGCTGAGGGGACAGTGGCGGCTGAGGGCTCGCCCCGACACCAGCCCCGGGGGAGGTGGAGGAACGGGGCGAGGAGTCCCAGCCCGGCTTCGCCGCTCAGGGAGAGCACGGGAGGGCAGGGGAAGGTACGGCAGGGCAGGTCCGCTCCCGGGCGCGCTGAGCACCCCTCGCCCTCGGCCGGCCCGCGCCTGTGGGTGTCCGCAGGGTCGGGAGGCGCCGCCCCTTCCCGCTGACGGCAGAAGCAGAAGTGGAGCCCCGAGAGGCGCCGCGGGACCAGCGGCACCAGCGGCGGCACCGGCAGCGGCAGCCGCTGGCACGGCCCCGCCGCCGCCGCCGCGCAGGTGAGCGCGGCCCCGGGGGAAGCCGCTGGAGGGGCACTTCATGGCCCCGACGGCAGCAGGTGCCGCTGGGCCGGGGCGGGGCGGTGAGCCCGGGCGTGAGGGAGGGTCTGGCGGGGAGGGGCTCGGGGAGAGCGACGGGCAGCCCGCGAGGGGTGAGGGAGGGGGCAGAGGGGACAGGGAGGGTCGTCCCGCGGGGTGCCGGGGCTGCAGGGGACAGGGCAGTCCGGGCGCTCCCTGAGCGGGCTCAGAGGACACTCTGCCTGGAGCCTCGTGTGTGGCCGCTCTCCGCCGCAGCCCAGCCTGGGGAAGAAGAAGGAAGGAAACCTTCAGAGTGTGGCGTGTCCCTGACAGCAGCCCAGCCATGCACAGCCTTGCCGGGGCGAGGGCCCAGCCGGGCCGAGGCAGCTGGGCACCGTCCTGCTGCGGTTCGCCTCCCCTGCTCATCGCCAGACCGCAGGACTCCCAGCGCGGCAGCTGCATCGCAAGAGCTGCACACTGATTATTAATTAATTGTTAGTGCTGTGGCACTGCACTGGTGTTGCTGGTGGATATCCATTCTGATAGTGTTGCCTGCTCGGGTTAGGAGGTGTCCTGAACGCATTGAAAGGCAGAGCTCGGATGCAACAGCCCTTTTGCAGTGCCCAGAGCACAAGAAAAAACTGAGAAATTGAGCTGGAATCAAACTTTGGATGGCACTTCTTGGGTGACCCTGTGTGCCTGGAAAGCACCTGCTTTGTCATCCTGGTAAAATTATAACAGAGTATGGATTAATTAGTGCTTATCTGAGATGTTCTTTGCTAGCTTGTACATTTATAGTTCGCCTTTACCGCAGTTATTCCTTGCTTTCTGTTATCACAGAGAAAGTTAGGAGTTGTAGAGTGATCTTCAGATAAGAAGGGTTTGTATCTGAAAGTCTGAAGTACTGTAATGAAGTAAAACTAAATACACAGTTTTTTGGATAAATGAAGTAGTTTGGTTTTTTCATGTCCATGTTCACTTGGTTACTTGCAGTGAGCCTTTTAGACTTTTTAGTCCAAAGCTGTCAGGCTTTTCAACTAAAAAGTGTCAAAACAGCTCTTACACAGACAGTAACAAGTGGTCCCAGTTCTGCCTATGGTACAGGACACCTTCAGAATTTAACTCCTGTAGTTCCTACAGTCAAAGGGAAAGAGTCATGGATTGGTGTCTGTGTCTAGAGCTTTTGGCATGTTTTTGTGCTTATTAAGTTATTTGTTGAATCCTGTAAGTGATGCTGGACCTTTCTACTTTTAGGCTTCAGTAACTTTTCAGTAGAAGAGCAGTAAAGCTTCTATTGCACACAGTATCTTGTAGTTCACACTCTGCTGGGCTAGAGGCATCCAGGTGATGAGGGTCATTATGAAATTCTGCTGCATGAACGGGTAGAAATATTCTTAATTCAAATAGTTGTGCAGTCATGGGTGTAGGGAGGCTGAGGGGCACCTGTGGGTGAGTGTAAGGCACGTTTTGAAGGTTAGGTCTAAAGCCAAGGGCTTATGTTAGTTCCTTTACTCTTAGGCAGTGCTCTGTGGTGTTATTCTTAAACTGGAGCAGGTAACCAGAACAGTCTAGAAGTGGTCACTTAGGTTGGTCAAATATTGCAGTATTCCTTCCATCTTTTCTGACAAAGTGGGTATCCTCAGCTACAGTATTGTTTCACAGCAAGTTAAAAACTTGGCCTATGACTTAGGATTTCAGTTAGACTAAAAGCACCATTCTCTCTGGTTTTGGAAGAAAGAGCTGCTTTAAAAGAGGAAGTCCAGTATATTCTATTCGGCGGAAACTGTTTAAGAAGCCACCTCGGAAAGGCAGTTCCTTTGTACTGAGGGACTTATCTCTCAAAAAACCTGCTGCATTGCCTTTTATTAAACAGCTGTACTTAGAAACTCCTTTTCTTGTTGTTCTAAGTCATGTTTCATTTTACAGCTACACCTTGTCCTGTAAAAGGCAGAGCTGATGTATATTTCTCTACATCTCTATATTTCTCCTAAAAAACTATGCTAATTTAAAAGTTCGGGTATTTATTGTTGCAGTGAAGTGTTACTAAAATGGTTAAACCTTGTTCCAAATCGCAGCATATTCATTTTATTATAATTCATAATGAAAAGAGCAAAAGTGAGGATATGGGTTTTATTTGTCAGAAAAACAGGCACTGTACAAATATTTCAATTTAATTTTTTGTTTTCCCCTCCTTTAATTTCTTGTTAATACCAGTCATTGTAGCAAGACAAGATGACTGTGGTTGTCTTGTTAGGTGCAAACCTGTGATAATTCAGATGATTCTCCAATTAATTCTAGAGAGTCTGAAAGAATCTGTTACATTATGGCTAAACCAAAAAAGTGTGTATAATGTGCGTAATGTTTTGCAAAACGTGGTGTGAGACGATTCCTGCTGTGGAGCACTTCAGGTTCACGGTGGGCAGTGCAGAAGAGGCCACGCTGCAGCTAAAAAGGGACTGTT